>OU911038.1:35035752-36235752 GCA_918358695.1 Melinaea menophilus ssp. n. AW-2005 | reverse complement strand
AATAATCGCGTCCCGACTCTAGTCGTTGTTCATGCTCATGTTCATCTTCAAGAGATCGAATCATGTTATGGTGCGCCCTATCATTTGTCAAACGGTCTTGATATTGAGTAAAAGTTTCAGATTCTCGAGACAAAATATGACGTTCGCGATCAGCTGTAAGCCGTAATTCCCTCTCAGTGAAGGTTTCGGACTCGCGAGATAAAATATGACGTTCGTGGTCAGCTGTAAGCCGTAATTCCCTCTCAGTGAAGGTTTCGGACTCGCGAGATAAAATATGACGTTCGCGGTCAGCTGTAAGCCGTAATTCCCTCTCAGTGAAGGTTTCAGACTCGCGAGATAATGTATGCCGTTCGCGGTCAGCTGTGAGTCGCAATTCTCGTTGTAAAGTAGTTTCAGCTTCTCGGGATAACGCATGTTGTTCCCGGTCAATGGAACGCCTTAGCTCTCGTTGAGAAGAGCTTTGAGAAGCCCGTGTTGTAGCTCGTCTCGCTCTTTCAGCTGCTAATCGCATCTCTCTTTCTGGAGAGCTTTCATTAGCTCGAGATGTTGAGGCACTAACTCTCATAGAGTTTAACCGATGTGCTCTTTCCTCTTCCGATTCTTGAGAACGCGTCATTCTCATTCTCCTAGCTTGACTCGAAGTTCGAGATAAAGATGGTCGTTTTTTAGGTGGCATCGTTTATTTTATTTTTAATCGACGGTAACTTAAATTCTATTTAGTTACCCAACAAAAAACTTACGTCAGAGGTCCTAACTATAGCTAAGTATATAATAAATAGAATATAAATCTAAGTGCCTATTAAAACTAAAATAATATTCTAATCGAATTATAAATATGTACGTAGGTACCTACAAATTACAAAAGAATAAAAAATGAAAATAAAGCTATACTTAATGCGTGTGCAATACTATCTACACTTACCTACTTCACTTAAAAATGAATAATAAGAAATACCTACAACTACTGTAATTAATCAAAGTACCTATGCTAATACAAAAAAAACCTTAGATGTTCTAAATACAGCTGCTATATAATAAAAAAATATAAATCTAAGTGCCTATTTAAACTGAAATACCTAATATTCTAATAGAATTAAACTAAGAAATATGTACCTACCTACCTACAACTTAGGTACAAAAAAAAAAGAAATGAAAATAAAGCTAAAACACGTGTGCAGTATAGGTAGATAGTAGGCAATATCTACCTATACCTATTTCACTTAAAAATAAATAAAAAATACCTATGAATACTATAATTAATAAAAGTACCTACCTACGCTTTTATCTACTCAATACAAAAAAAACTAAACATAAAATGCCCAAAACTAACCTATCAGTAACTAAAAATCTAACAATAATCTAATCTATCTATCTATTATCTAATCTAAAAATCGAATCTAAATCTACTTAAAAAGAAATAAAATAGGTACTATTAATAGTTAAGAATTTAAACAAAACTAAAACTAATTTAGAAAATAACAACAAAAGAAATTAAAATAAACTATTTAAAGACAAAAAGTCGCGCTGATAAGCACGGTTTATAAAATAACAATTATTGTCTGTCAATAAAGTTCAACACTCTGAACGCATCAACAGCCAAATATTGAATGACGCTTGCGCTCGCCTCCCGCCCCTTTTATACTCTGCCGCCGCGAGCCCCGTCGAGCGCGGCAACCGTTACGCAAAAATAATCCTTATAGCTTGATTCACTATTCACGCGCGATGTCTTGTTGGCGTATTTCATGTAAGTAAGTATAAGTTTGGTGTTTCTATACCGATTTCAATGATTCTTTTTTTATTGAATTGGTGCTAATGTTTATTTTTTTTTTAATTAGGAATGATGGTGAGCATTATTGGTTTTATAAACGTAAAAGTAAACAAATATAATAAGAAATCTCCGAACTGCTAAGCTATCGAGAGTTATGCGTGTTATTGTGAGTTAACTATAAAAGGTAGATATATGCTGTCTTGGAATATTTTTCGTGTATTTTTATGTAGAATATTTCCGTTATACATAGTTTCTATGTAGCTCTAACCATTAAGGCTGCACACGCGACGGAAGCTTAAAAAATCAAGCAACTTCTCCCATTTTCTCAACATTTCCTTTCACTGCTCTGCTCCTATTCATTGTAGTGTGATGAAAAGTATACTATTACCTGCCCAGGAGTATAAAGAATAATTGTACTAAGTTTCGTTAAAATCCGTCGAGTAGTTTTTTTTTCTATAAATAACATACAAACAGACAGACAGACAGACAGACAGACAAAAATTTTTTTAATTGCATTTTTGGCATCAGTATCGAACACTAATCACCCCCTGCTACTTATTTTGTAAATATATTTCATGTACAGAATTGACCTCTCTACAGATTTATTATAAGTATAGATATATATTTCTGGTGTTATAAATATCATATTCTGGTGGATATAAATATATATTTTTTGCAGACTATATTATTTAATATTAATATTTGGTTATGAATACACTTAATTAACTACTCAACCAGTCATTATGAAATATAAAAAGATTGCCAGGGAACTTTCATCTTGAAAAAAAAGGACTACTACCAATAGAAAAAACTTTTAGACGATTTCTGACATTACAAGATTGTTTTTTATTTACATACTTTGGGTAAAGTCCCAGCAACGTTAATAAAATAACAAATTTATTGAAATACAATTATTTAATACAACAATATCTACTATATACTATATAACAAAAGTTGGAAGGACAAGATTCAAAAGTGGACTAAATTAATTATGGAATTAATATTATACTTACTTATCGAAATAAGCCGTTCTGTAAAGACACTTTCTAACTTATAACAAGGCTAGGAAGTTTCCAAACGGTCTGAGAATAACCACTAAACAATCTTAGCAGGATTTTTTTCATTGTGATCACTGTTTCACAAACGTCAAATATGTGCAATGTACAAACAACTAGAACCATCAATAAATTCGATAAGCTGACCTAATGAAAAGTTAATAATCAGAAAAATAAATCCGTGCCTTGCAATACGACCAGTCACCACAAGTAGCATCCGTTCATGAGCATAAAGCAAGACTCAGCCATCACCCACTTTGCCAGATTTGAGGGAAGGAAGCTGGCTCTTACCACTACCGCAAGTAATGACTTCTAAGGAGCGATGTTATGCAGTAGATCTAACTAAAGCAACAAACAAGGCAGAAAAAAATGCTTAGGTTACTATACGTAGGTTACATCGCTAAAATACAATTAATTCCCAGGCTATACGGATGTTAATATAATCCTTTGACACTGTAATAACTGTTCTCTATCAAATTCCTTTTAATGAATATCCTGAATATGTTTAGTGGCAATTTTAAGACTTTACTGGGGAGTTTATTGTAAAAACATATACAAATAACTCTAAACGTATTACTTATTCTATGGAGCCTAGTTATAGTCATAGCAAGTTTATTCTTACTTCTAGTATTAATTTTATGTACATCACAATTTTTATTGTTTTTTGAAATATGTTTGTGTACATAAATTAGATTTTCATAAATATATTGTTTGTACATAGTCATAGTTTTTAATTATTGAATTTATTTTTTAATAATTCTTGAGGCCTTATGTTGTAGATTGCTCGAACAGCCCTTTTTTGCAGTACAAAGATAGTATACATATCTAATTACCCCATAATAGTATGCCGTGTGACATGACACTATGATAGTAGCTAAAGTAAACTATTCTAGCTGTTTCAACGTTTGTCAACCGGCGTATACTTTGAACTGTATATGTGGCAGAAATAGGTCTGTCCGACAAATCACAGATATGAGGGCCCCATTGCATTTTGGCACCTTAGGTAATACCCTAAAAATAGTAAAATACACTTATTGGTTATTGGAATCTTAATTCCACGGGTATCGTAGATTTTTTTCGCGCTGTTTGTATTTATTGCTTCAGAGAGTAATTTAAAATTTTTGTTCAAATAAGGATTCATATATACAAAGATTTTACTCATTATTTTATGTGAGATATGTGGGAAATTATTCAGAATATAACGATTAAACAGTTTTCATAATTCATAGCCAAGTTATTATGGATTTTGATAGATTAAGCACTGTTTTCTTAGTTGTTAAAAAAAATCCTTTAAAGGCTTATTTGATCTTTTTGAGATCATATTAGATCTGTCTATCTCTTCTATCTCTGTAATCTATTTTCTTAAACTTATACACAATAGTAATTCGCATCCCATTTGTAACTTCAACGATGCAGCTGTTAATAATTATTAAACTACATTATATTATACTACAAATATATTATATATTACTGTATAATTGTATGTTTTCATATTTTAACAAGTTAAAACTACATACGATAAAATATAATATAACCGAACCTAATAATTGGTGAAGTTGTCAACTTTTTGTCTTTATCGATTTTTGGTCACATAACAAATAGGTTAAATTATCAAACTCTAATTAAATGAAAAACTTCACGCACACAAGATACTTTATAAATATAACAACGCATTTTTTTTTTAAATATGTATTTTAAATAACATGAAACCACAATTAATATTAAATATTAATAACCAGACAATGACATTCATTGACATTGACGATGTTCTCTTTGATGTGTATTTAACAAGCTTTCTGTTCATGCAATCCGTATTTGAGATAATTCGTTATTAACAATAAATAAAAATAAGAAGCAAATATATATGAATAATAAAAATATATATAAAAAAATTAATAGCTTAAGAAACACATTTATTTTATTTCATATATATGTGTCAAATTAAATATAATATAATTTACTCACATCAAAAAGGTTTTGTCTTAGGCTTAAAGGATAGCAAATTTTAATTTTACTTCTAAGGGGGAGTGGAAGGGGAATTTTGAAAACAAAAAATATGATTAGAATTTAATTACAATAAGAGTCATTTAAAATCGTAAGGAAACATTTTTTTATTTAGAGGAAAATAAAGGATTTCGGAAATGTTTGTAATAAAAAAGTCAAAGGTATATCCGGATCATGATTGTCATTTTAATTGTTGAATCATTTTCAAAGGTATTTTGTGATACTAAATATACAAAATAAAATTTTGACTTATGTACTGCTTAGTATTTTTTAGATACTGGGTTATATTAAACAATTTATTATATTTATCATGCTAATAAGATGATGTTAAACTCCCGAGGATTACACATTTCCACTCAAATGAAAGTCACTTTCATTCATCCTTTAAAGCCTTACAATAATTTTCCTTATCCAAAGACATTTTAATTATTAAACTCGAAGTGTCCTGAATAATATAAATTTATAATAAAATACATAATTTTACATAGATTTATGCTTAGCTTTAATTTCATAATGAGGTAAATTAAAAATTACGAAATGAAAAAAAAAGTGTTAGCACGAATTACGAAGCCAAGATAAATTCGAATATATCAAAATAATATAACATAGTAAATGTGGAATATGATAACCATTTCATATATTTAATTCAAAGCAGTTTTATTCATAGAGTAAGGAAATTTTAAACCAAAGTGAAAATAAGTGACAAATAATAGATCCTAAGAAGAAGCTCGAATAGAAAATAGTCTTTCATTAAATATTCCAATCTTTTACGAACTTTTTTATTTCACTGAAGTACTCACGACTTTGTTAGAGGAAAATAAAATAAAGTTTAGTTTTTTTAAGTCTTGTGACTTCTGTGATATAAGAGAGAAAATAATACATAAAATTAAATACTTAATATCTAAAAAACGGTCGTCGGAGGCCGGTAGCTCTGGTGAAATATTTCTTGTGTTGCAAGTGACTGTGAGTGTTACTGAACAAATTCAAATTCAGTTAATCAAAACGAATAGTTGACATGTTATTTTACTTGATATATATTTTGTATCAGTAACATTAAAAAGCTACAAAACAAAATATTTGAATAATTTATTACGGAACACTACAAACTAATATCAGGTAACGCCATACCTAGATGATAAATGTACGGACGCTTACAGTAAATCATGTTGCAGTCAAACCGAGGATCTGCACTTGGCGGAGTCGAGATTATGATCGCGTTTTTATTTCACATTGGTTTATATGCAATGTTGCTGACAGCTTTTCAAAATGGAGTTATAAGAAATATTGGTTTTAATTTGTTTTATACAAGTAAAGTTATACGCACAGCAATTCAAATATGAATATGTTTAAATAAGTTTATGCACGAAAAATCGATTCTGTCTTTTGAAGTAGGTGTACAACAATATTTCTAAATAGTGTTTATTTAATTTATTTTTACTTAAAAACATTATAAATATATTGAATTATATCAGATTACGCAATGATAATAGCTTTTATAGCTTACAAAAAATATAGAATTGGGTGATTTTGAAATAGAGCAAAATTTAAAGTGTGTTTTCAAAGCTACTATAAAGGACTGGAAATGTAGTCTAGATTCTAGGTCATTAGTTTAGTGAAACAGCGTGGCGTTATCGTTGTTTATTTACAAGCTTTAGACCGCTGCTATACGGGTACCTGTGGTAGAGGCGATAAACCACTTTGAATATGATATAAAAAACTGACTGGTGTAAATTAAATTTGAGACAACTATATATATTATAGATATAAATATATAAATATATATATAAATATATAAATATATGTATATATATATATATATATATATATATATATATATATATATATATATATATATATAATTTTTTTGGTGCGTTTGTTAGTTACCGTTTATTTAATAAACGACTCTACCAATTCAGGTCATACTCCCTAAATGTACATGTACATTTAGGGAAGAAAATTGTTAATATTTGTTATAGGAATTGACAAGAGGCGAACAATATATTTACATGTTAATAAACATAACTATTCAACCGTCAGATGGCGCTTTATTTACAAGTTAGTTACAAGTTTATTTGAAATAGAAATATGTTATACAATGAAAAAAACATTAATTTATATCAATATATTATTGATTATTTTATGATAATTCTTATTTCATTGTGCATCCGCATATCCGTACATATCGTTAGTATACAAATTTATCATTACATTTTGTTAGGTTTAAAGAACTTTATTTCTCATAAGAACATACAGTTCACTTAAAATGAGTTATATACATATTTATTAATTGTAACATTTAAATAGCCTCTGGAATAGTCTGGACGCTTAAACTTGTTAACTTTGGTACGTGTAGAAAAATCAGAGCGAAGGTGTAATCAAAATGAGTTCAAAATCTCAACATATTACCAAAAAGTAAAAGAGTTGTATTCTTTGTACGTACTTAATAATTCATTTCAATCAAGAGCACATTTTCAAAGAGCTAGATATAATATACAGCTGTCAATCTCCCAATGTACGGATAAATCCCCACAGCTCAATGCTGGGTCTTGGTAACTATGGTATCAAGGCTACTCTTTAGAAGAATGTTATAAAGTGTGTGGTTTGATAAGAGAAAAGATCCAGGCTCCTGCTCCTATCCAACATATGTAGTTTTATTCTCAATGTGCCTTCAGTCTACAAACTAGGGTTTCTGACGTTGTCCTTCCATCGGAGCCACAGGTATCAGACAGTTATGAGCAAATTCCGTTACTCAAAATTAGATTCACCACATTTAATAAGAGGCAGCAATGAACTTATTGCTTAATGTAGAGAGTAGCTTGAATGTTTTCGAGTGACTGAAATAAGAAACTGTGTTGTGAGTGTCAAATTCTTGTATTGCAACCTCTCTGTTCTGTTATTTGATTATGGTTCTAGGTTATCTCATAAAATGTATAGATTCACCATGCTTATTCACAATTTAATACATTTCTATAATCAATTTATTTAAAATAAATCACTGAAATTAATAGTTTATGAATTTGAGTATCTGTATATTGATTACTTATTTACATAATACATAAAAATGTGAAAAAATATCACAACTTCACGATCAATCTTATATTATAGATGTTTTTATTATCTTTAACTATTAATATTAACAGATACTTACTATTTGTCATTTTAAAAAATTTAAACACATGAATATGTGTGTAGGTTGTACATACATTTACATTACAACATGTTCTTTGGAAATTAAGAGCATATTTCGACATGCAATGCTGTACATGTTTTAATCTACAAGGATGGACCATTTATTTGGGGATTCAATACAGGGAACTGAAATCAATAAAAAATGTGGAGTTCATTGACTCAAAAAGAGACTTATTTGTTAAAAAAAAATAATTAAAAGTCTTTTCGATTTATGTTAACATTAATACTTCGTTTATGCTACAATTTTGGCAGTCCTTTTCTTCAAATTCAAATTCAAAAACACGAATCATACTTAAAATATAGAAGTTTCATTTAAAGAACATTCATTTAAATATAAAAAATAGTTTGGAAACAATTTTGTGTACGTAAATCGTCTGAATATATTTTTTCAATGATTTCTGAAATTATGCAGAATTTGCAATTTTATTTACAAATTACGGTCTAGTTAATATTTTTTTTTTAACTATTTCAGAGTATTTTAAAAGAAAAATTTAACTTAATTATTATTCAATTCGAGCTTAAAAATGTCATACATTCATGAGCTTTAGTTGCCCTGCATGTCTCTGATAGGAAAATGAGCTTTAACAATAACAAGCGAGTTAGTAAAATAGAATAATTACTGAAGGATTTTGTACTTTAGTACAACTGAATATTAAATATTCAGCGGTGTTTTCATTTCAGAGTGTAAAAATTCATTTTATTAAAGATATTTAGCATAGATAAAGTAAATAATATACATTATTTAAGAATTCGTTTTATAACTTGGTTGACATAAATTATTTACGCTTACAGATATTTTACTTTATAATTACTTTCTTTATTTTAGATTATTTTTTATTAGGTACAATTGAAGAACCACGCATGATGTTATATGTTAAATACTTATCCTTATTTGTATATTGCAGAAATGTATAAATTAAAATTTTTTCATATGAATATATTATATAGAATTAAATAATATCATTCAAATTTATTTTGATTGATTTCTCTTCGATTATAAATTATTCGATTTGTGAGATTGATGGTGTTATCAGCTTGATTTGATCAGAAACATTTTCAATTGTCATATCTTAGAAGAAACATTAAGTATCGTGTATCCTCAAATGTAAAGGAGATTATATTACATATGAAATAAAAACTTCAACCCATTTTTTTCGACAAACACATTTACACACATAAGTGGAAGGTGTTACATTATGACATATATTATACTTGTTGTTGTAATGCTAAAAAATATAATAAAATATTTTTATTTCAAACAAATACCTTTTGTAATATTCAGTGAGCAGGTTTTTGAACCGTAAAATTCTTATAATCGTACCCGGAATCTGAAATCTAATATTGAGACCAGAGCGATTAAATATAAACTTTACTCGTAAATTGTAATGATTGTACTTTCGTTTAAAAGTGAAGAGCTTTCCACTCATATCGGTGCAGGCAGGTATTTTATATATTACATATATTTAAATATACATATGTGGTGACACGAAGTGGAATTCGGTTCTCAGCTATTAACTATAATTAATAATTCATGGGCGTATCCGGGAGCAGTTAATTTTAAATATTACAATTTAGACTTATAAGGTATTGTTAAGACAACACTATTAACCTTGAATCAAAATCTGTGTATATCATATAACGTTCATTAATTTATTGTGAAGCGGTAAGTTAAGTAGTACTCGTGTCACAGTGAGATAGATGTGGGGTTGACATTGAGAGGGTTGGACTAATCCTATTACAAGATGAACAAGTTAACTATCGTTTATCAAATCATAAGCTATTCATTAATATACTGTTTGATATTAATATTTTAAAGACAAACTAACATATTTATGTTGTGTTATTTTTCTTTTATATTTTATTTTTGTATTATATTTTATACTTCATATATTTTTTAGTTATTTATTCAATACAACATTTATTCAATATCTACATATTGAATAAATGTTCTATATTTGTACAGCATAGTTTTGTTTTGTTAAATTTAGACTTTACTGAATTGAGAATTGCAAATATTTTGAGCTATCCATTTTCTTTCAAGTATATAATAAGTTTGTTTAAACAATTTCTAATAAGATTATTATACAGCTAAGATTTTATATTCATTTAAAATTACATTTCGGCCACTGGTGATTATTAAATCATTTAAACATTTACTGGAAAACTAGGTTTTGATTACTTTTTGATTGTAACGACTTTAGTTATAATGTTGGTATTATTATAAATTACACAGGCACACAAAAAAAAAAAAACGTCATGAACCAGAGGGGAGACCCCATTATTCCTAGGTTTTTGGGATCGCTGAAACCGAATATGACAATAAAAACTAATTTTAAATGCCAGTTTTCCCGCTAGCACCCCCTTACTACCTCTTCAGGGGTGAAAATTGAAATTTTTGTAAAAAATCAAGATAGATGTGTCTTTCTACGTTTTTTGGGATGCTGAAACCGAAAATGATAACTAAAAATAAATTCATGACCACTATCACCCCCTACCATCCCTAACAGGGGGTGAAAATTTCATTTTTTTCTATAAAATCAAGACAGATGTGTATTTCTACGTTTCTTGGGATGCTGAAACCGAAAATGATAACTAAAAATAAATTTATGACCACTATCACCCCCTGATACCCCTTACAGGGGGTGAAAATTTCAATTTTTCTATAAAATCAAGATAGATGTATATTTCTACGTTTTTTGGGATGCTGGAACCGAAAATAATAACTAAAAATAAATTCATGACCTCTATCACCCCCTTACTACCCCTTAAAGCGGGTGAAAATTTCAATTTTTCTATAAAATCAAGATAGATGTGTATTTCTACGTTTTTTAGGATGCTGGAACCGAAAATATGTGAATTTCTATGTTTTTCAAGATGCTGAGAGAAAAAATGATTATAAAGTATATGGTAACCTTATTGTATGCATATATTTGTTATTATGATACTAAGACTGAATCATGATTTTTGTCCTATTCTTAACAAGTTGTTTCATTTTTTGTTTTTTTTTTTGCTTTCTATTTAATTCTGTTTATACTGTTATCCATCCGGCAGTCTTGTAAAATGCTTAAAAGATGCTGAACCTAATTCTATGCCTCCGAGATAGAAAGGTTACTATTTTTCGGCCAATTTAGGAGATTATAGTGAGGAGCAAGGTGAAAGGTTCCATCAGACAGGATCTTAAGACAATGGAACAGCGCTATCAGGGTAAATGGGATGTCAATATGTTAGCAGACTACTGTTGGAATTTAAAAAGAGATTTGCCAGAACAGAAAAGAACCAATAAAAAGCAACCACTTAGAAGAACTTTTGACAACAAGAGAGTTCGTTATCGTAGAAACAGGTAGACGCTGAATAGTGAGAGGCAAGGGGACTCACTTTAATTCAGCACCCCGGATAGTGAGAGGCAAGGGGACTCACTTTAATCCAGCACTCCAAAAGGGAACAGAAATCTACTACGTCCACGCCGTTGTTCCTGGGTTACGCTAAGAATAGAATTAAATCATGAATATATATTAGATACTTCTGATCGATAAAGCATTTGAATTTCTAATATAAGAGCTAAGAGTAACTTCAAACTAGTTTGATAAACATGTCATTTACTGTAAATCGTCAAAATTTCTTCATACATCTTGATTTTATACAAAATTGAAACTACCCCCACCCCCTCCCCCCCGTTAGGGGTAGTTAGGGGGTAGTATTGAGTAAAAGAGGTATCAAATTCACTTTTGGTTGTCATTTTCGGTTTCATTATACCAAAAAACGTAGAAATACACATCTGTCTTGATTTTATAGAAAAAAATGAAATTTTCACCCCCTGTAAGGGATGGTAGGGGGTGATAGTGGTCATGAATTTATTTTTAGTTATTATTTTCGGTTTCAGCATCCCAAAAAACGTAGAAAGACACATCTATCTTGATTTTTTACAAAAATTTTAATTTTCACCCCTTAAGAGGTAGTAAGGGGGTGCTAGCGGCAAAACGGGCATTTAAAATTAGTTTTTATTGTCATATTCGGTTTTAGCGATCCCAAAAACCTAGGAATAATGGGGTCTCCCCTCTGGTTCATGACGTTTTTTTTTTTTGTGTGCCTGTGTTATTATTCAATTGTCGACATAACTAAGAACGTTGATATTTATATTCGTAATATATACGCAGAAGTTAAATATTAGCTTTTGGAATACAGTATTTGTAGAAGAAAAGTTTTGCTGCCTGTACGGGATTCATGTTATATAATTGTCTAAATTTGAAGAGAGGCCTTGATAATTTATTTTTAAATATATCCAATGAATTGAAGTACTTACAAATAACATGCGCTTTTTAAAACAACAACTAACTATACTTTTTTAGATTTAAAATATTGATTTCAAATCTAAAACTATTTTTGATTGTTGCAATGTGTAATATAAAATAAAGAAAATAAAATAAGACAATCTGACATATAACATTCTCGGACGGAAATACGTCCAGATTAACGTTTTATTGTATAGTTATTTATTGTCCCGATATAACAGAATAGTAAGTATGGTTGTCCCCTGTTTCGTTTATAATATCGCTGTGTATAGTAACTTATTCCTACATTTAGTTTGAACTACATAGTTTCGTACTTTATTGAAGTGTGGTTCATAAAACCCGTGTCATAGTAAATAGTCATTACAGGTTTACGCTGATTACCCACTAAATAAATTAATTAATAACTAATTAAGAAAACAATATTTGGAAAATACTAAAAACAGTAAATAATATACACGTCCCGTTTATTTCCGTTCAAATCTTTTGATTTCTGTGGCGATTGAGTGATGTCAGATACCAATAAAAACTACCTTTTCATGAAACTACTTTCTAAAGATATTTTAAGCTTTAAATAACACTTAAGGGTGAAAAAATCCAAATAAAGAAATATTATGCTTTTTAATTCATCGTCATTCTGTCAGTTTTAATGATTTATTTGTTTAGTAGCATCACATTATTTCTACACTACTATTGTTTATAAATCAGCTCCATTGTGTACAGGATGTTACAATTACTATTTGGACTATTATTATTTAAGTTTCATTATTATAAGTTTGTATTTATTAATTGTTTTCGTTAAAAATAATATATTCACATCGTATATATAGATATACTTTATATTTTTTTAATAAAATCCAAACCAAATTCAAACAACCACACGTTGAATTCAATCAATCTTCATTATATGGATACTCGAAGGTCTGAATGAATTTTGAAAGTTATTCTTGATACATTTGATATAGTATTATAAAAGTTTTTTTATAAATTAAGTCCTATAAAAACAGAGTGTAGATAAAGTAACTATATACTCCCATTTACTAGGAAATAGAATTTAAATCCTCGCCATTATTTGTAGAATGAAAGCTTTATAAAGCAATCTATTTACAAGCTTTGGACCCTGAATTTAACCAAGAGAGTTATATTTAACGGTTATATTATAGTTAAATCCTCAGTACTTGATACGGAATGAGGTAGCTTTAAATAAATTATGCTTTAAGATATATTAAAATTTGGTTTGGATATTCATATTTTATAGACTACAATATTAATTTTAAATAAATGTTATGAAGACGGTCAAGATTCAAAGGATTAAATTAGTTTCTATTTATTTAAATTAAAAATAAATTTATTTAATATGTCTTAATATGTTAATTACAAATAGACAGAAAATATTTTCTAAAAATCATCAATATATTATAAACATCAGACAGATCAAATTATAAACGGATGATATAGGGAAAGTAATATTGGAAATCAATGATATTCAAAGTAACCTGTACATTGGAATTAATTTAATTTGTAATATATATATATATATATAATAGAATTTTATAGGTTTTAATAACCCTTAAAAAGTTGAAATAACATCATCATCATCATTCATCATCATCATCATTCTTTATAATATTCTTTTAATCATTACTGTGCGAGCAGATATATTTTATTATTTTGATATTGTCATTTTACGAACTTGATAACAATATTTACAAAATATATTTGTAACTTAAGTATCATGTATTTTTGTTTTAGTTTAAGAATCTTTTAAGGATACGCCTCGTAAAAACTACGCTCGCTACTCGCTACGAAAAAATAAAATGTTGTGTGCCTAAAATTATTCTGTATTTTAACCAGGACAATAACGTATAACCATGTTTAATTGTATTTTTTTTTAATAATGCGCTAACGAACAACAGATAAAGACGCAAGTAGACATTAATATTTAGAACAACTCTTTTAGAGTCATGTATTGATATAAAATATTGACAGAGTAACTATCCGGCGATATTGTGATATTTAATAACTTTAGATAATATCATGCATTCAGTTACAGACTGAATGTAGACTTTTGTTTTTATATATATTGTTGAATATACTCGTATTTATTGGATTAGTTCCGCTTGATGTAATAAATTATTTGATTTGTGAAATTGATCGCGGGCTCAGCTTCATTCTCAATTTTTTACTTCAGTTAACAATAATTTGTAGAGGAATCATTGAGTATATGTAGAGCCGAGTGTAAGCCGTATATATGAGAAATGGGTCTGAACTGTTGCGTTGCGTTGGCGAACCGGTTGGGCGTTGAGTTGGTGCTTGTTGTGTCGGGTGCCTAGTCGAGGAGGGTAGCGGGATCCGAAGCAACGGCTTTCCGCTGGCCGCCCGCAGATAGTTGGGGGCCCAATTAGTGGGTCAGCCACCCACGAAAGGCTGCCCCGCCAGCTGCGTAAAATCCCAGGGTGGCTCCATCGTACTGGTTGGCGACCAGATGAGGAGGCCCGATGGCGATCCCTGGGGGGGTTCGGGCGTCCCCAGTCAGTCCCGGGCAGTCTCCTGACTAGCCTCCCAGTGGCGTGACGACACCAATTTCGGCGCCGGGTTTGATACTTACCGCCTCGTTCAACTGCCATTTCTCATCCTATTCACTCTTTTATTTTTATATTTTTAATGAAAAGGTCCAATAAGAAGATCAAGTTTCCACAGCGGTTGCACTCCTCCTCATTTAAAGTGCACCTCACTAACATCAGGGGTTTGCACTCTAATCTCTTACCTGTCCACCACCACCTCGAGACAGAGCAACCGCACTTGCTCTTTTTGACGGAGACGCAGATACAATGTCCTTTGAGCGCTGCGTCCCTGGATCATCCCGGTTACTCGTTAGAGCACAACTTTTGCTCACGTGCCGGGGTCTGTGTGTACACACGGAACGACCTCTGTATCCTGCGTCTCCGTCACCTTGAAGACCCCACGTTTTCTTCTTTATGCATTTTAGTAGACACAGGAAACGAAAAAATCCTGTATTCCTGTGTCTACCGTTCGCACAGCGGTGATCAGGAGACAACTAGATTATTTGAGTATCTCAGTGAGGCTGCTGATATGGCTCTGCATCAGTACCCTTCAGTGCAGCTCGTCTCTCAACACTCGCAGCCAAACTCAGCTCCGCCGTCTTTGCAATTAGAAAAGTTAGACAGTTAACGGACATAAATACGGCTCGACTTGTTTATTTTAGTTATTTTCACAGTATTTTATCTTACGGTATTTTATTATGGGGCAGTGCTGTCGAAATTAATTCTATATTTATTTTACAAAAAAGAGCTGTGCGGGCTATTTATAACTTAAAAGCTAGAGATTCTCTGAGAGATGTTTTTAAAGAAATAGGTATTCTTACAGTCACTTCCCAATACATATTTAATAACATTTTATATATACGTCAAAATTTAAATAGTTATATAAAAAACAGTGACAGATACGCGATAAATACGAGAAATAAAAACAAACTCGTAACGCCAAAGTTTCGGCTTCAAAAAGTTAATAATTCCTTCATGGGTTTGAGTATACGCATATATAATAAGGTTCCACAAGATATCTTAGACCTTTCATTTTTTAGTTTTAAATCTAAAATCAAAAGTTTATTGTTAAATAAAGCTTATTATAACGTTCAAGAGTTTTTAGTGGATCGAAATATGTGGAACTTAAGTTGTTGAATCATTTGCAGGATTTATATTATATTTTAAGATACATCACCTATTGTTATATTTCTTTTGAAAAGAGTAACTGTTGAGTTTCTGGCCGGCTCTTCTCAACAGAGCAGCATTCCGAGCCGGTGGTAGCTTGCTTACGGACGGACTACACTGACCTTTTTTTGTATTGTAATAATTGACGATTCAAAAGTGCGTGTAAATGCCTACTTGAATAAAGATATTTTGAATTTGAATTTACATTAACGATCTGCTGAAGCCCGGTATCTATGGGTATGCAGACGACAGCACAGTTGTAGAAAGATACCTGCCGAGTAGTCGGGCTAGTAGAGATCAAGTACAGTCTGAAAGAGAAGCCATGGTGCAACGTTTGAATGACAAACTTCAGGCAGTTTCCGCATGGGGCAATGCCGATCTTGTCAAATTCAACGCCACCAAAACGCAGACGTGTCTGTTCACCGCCAAAAGGAGCCCTTTCACCTTGGCTCCTACTTTCCAGATTGTATCTTTGGAATACAGTGACCGGCTTCAGTTGTTAGGTTTAGAGATTTCCTCGAACCTTAACTTTGGTCGGTGTATTGAGTCCAGAGCAAGAGTAGCTGCGGGAAAGCTTGCCGTTCTTGCGAAGGTCCGTCAGTACTTTACACCGGGACAGCTTCTTGTATTATACAAAGCACAGATCCGGTCGTGTGTGGAGTACTGTGGGCATATATTCGCTGGTGCCGCTAAGTCTCATCTTGCGGTTCTGGACTCAATTAAGAGGCGAGCAAAGAGGCTTATAGGTGACCCTGAATTGGTTGAAACCAACCTCCACAGCCTTGAACACAGGCGTAGAATTGCTAGCCTCTAAGTATTCTATAGGATACACTTTGGTGAGTGTGCGCAGGAATTACACGATTTGATTCCTCCGTCCCCGTTCCATCACAGGACGTTCCGACGCACGGCGGATATCCATCCTTACGTTGTGGATATTCCTCCTGTCCGAACGAAGCGCTTTGCTTCGTCTTTTTTAATGCGTACAGCGAAGGACTGGAATAGCTTGCCTGCGTCGGTATTTCCCTCCACATACAATGTGGGTGTCTTCAAGAGAAGAGTGAATAGGTTACTAGGTTAATACGCCTTACCACCTATGACTACATTTCCACTTTCCATCAGGTGGAATGTAGTCAAGTACTAACCTAGACAGTATAAAAAAAAAAATCTTAAACGAACTTATTTATTTATTCAGAACGAAAAATAAAAGAAAAAAGAAATTATTTCACAACAAGTTGTGGTCAATAACAAAATTCTAGTTTTGTTAGAATTAGAAAACAAAATGTAATAAAACAAAAGAAAACAAACTTATTACAGAACTGTGTTTGCTGGGAAAAATAATAACAACCTCTCCCCACTCAAGCCATTGATGCAAGGTGATTATTTATAAGCATTATTTAAATAATAAACAATACAAGAAGAATAAAAAACTGCTATTGAACCGAACTTTAATAGGGCGTTCAGTATGTGCTATATGCCTATATATATATATATATATATATATATACATATTTGTATACATATTTTGTTATGAAAACATTTATTTTACTACTTAACCTATCAGTATGGATTTAAAAAGCCTTTTCTAGACCCCTGGGGTCTAGAAAAAGATAAATGGAACTTTCACTCTCAAAAAAAGTACTACTCCCAATAGAAAAAAAACTTTTAAACGACCTCTGACATTAAAAGTTTTTGTTATCTACATAAAATGGATTAAGATAAGGCAAATGTTAGTAAATTTTTAAAAAACTATTGGAATATGTTTATTTAATAACATAATATCTACAATAACAAGACTTACTAGTATAAGCATACTTTTATCAAAATTCTACATTAATTTCGAAAGGAAAAAATATTATATGGTGCGAGATTAAACTCGTATTTAGTTCACTACAAACTATTTTTTTTACTTGGAATCATGAAATCAAAATGAAATTAATACTATTAAATATAACTTTATTCATAAAACGTAAAGGTAGCTCTTTCTTAATCTGTGTTTGATTTTGATACATCTTGAATATTGGAACCTTAATTTCACGAATACTGTAGCTTTTTTTAGTTTATAGATTTGAACAGTAAGTTGTATATTTTTTTAAATAAGGATTCGTATATATAAAGAGTTTACTTATTCTTTTATATGATATATGAGAAATTATTTAGTACAATTATGTATTATTTAGTATATAAAAAGTTGTCATAATTTATAGTCATAACTACGGATTTTATAACATTAACACTGTTTTTTAGTTTTATCTGTTTTAACAAAAATCATTTAAGGCTCATCTAATCTTTTTGATATCATATTAGATCTGTATGATTAGAATATTCATTTAAACTTATACACAACACTAATTCGCTTCTCATTTGTAACTTCAACGGCGCAGCTTTAAACTGCTTACTAAACCATATTATATAACACTAAATAAACACTACTATACCATAATATGTTTACTAACATTTTAATGTTAAATAATACTGAACCGAATAATTGAGAAAGTTATCAACTTGTTATAACTGGTTTTCGATAATTATTCAATGTTCTTTTTGATTGGTGAAGCTTTTCATTTTCGGTCCCATAACAATTCTGTTGAACGATTCCATTCTGATTAAACGAATACAAAACTCCACACACATATACCTTATGAATATAACGACCCCAATCCATTTAAAACACATATTTATTTTAAATAACATGAAATTGCAATGATTATTAAATATTATGAGCGCACAATGATATTGACAGAAGTGTTCTCATTAATGTATATTTAACATGATTCGTATTCACTGCAATCTGTATCCGAGATAATTAGTTAACATTCATACGATAATATGAAGGAATGAAGCATAAAACAATGATTTTTTATATCTATTTTATATAACTAAGAAATAAGAAGTAAATAAGAATATGTCTAGACTTTTGATTATAATTTAATTACAAGCATGTTTTGATATGTTAAAAGCACTGATGACTTTGGTAGAGAGAAAAAAAGAATTCTTACATGGTTGTAATCAGAAAGTCAAAGGTATGTGCGGGATAAACGATTGTCATTTTGATGGTTGAATCGTTTTCAAAGTAACTAAAGAATAATAATTGTTACGTCAGACCAAATTCACAAAATAAAATATATTTTGACTTGTTCAATGTTTAGTTTTTTGATTTTTTCGATACTCGGTTATATTAAACCAAACTGGACTATTTTTAATATTTGTGTTAATAATTTAATTTTATACCTCCGAGGATGAAACAGTTCCAGTGATATAAAAATTACTTTTGTTAATTGATTAGTCTTTCATTTTACATTTCCTTCTTTAAAGACATTTTAATTATAAGACTCGAAGTGTCCTTAATAGCATAAACTTACTCGTATAATAATATACACAATACTTTACATAGACTTTTGCTGATTTATAATTTCATAATGTTAAAAATAAAACATATTCTTTAAAAATTGGGAAGATATCTTAACATGAGTTTCAGGACACGTTGCAATCGACACGGACGGACCATTCACTTGATTTATTATAAGGTATTGTGACCATAATTAATTGTATTCAAATTTAACTGAAATAGTATAAATATGAAAATGTATACTGGCGTAAAAAAGAGACTTGTATTTGATAAAAAAAAAAACACATTTTTTGTTTCGTTTCTGCCTCTTAAATCTTAACGGTTCATTTATATATATTTTTTGTAGCTTTTTGTAATCAAAGCACGAATCATACTTAAAGTTAAAGGAATGAACAGAACGGAATATTCATTGAAATATAAAAAATAAGTTGGAAATAAGTTTGTACTCATTAATCGTCTGGATATAAATTTCTTGTATGACTTTTTCTCAGCATTGTCGTAATTATACAGAATTTGCAATTTTATTCATGTCTATTATAGCCTAGTTAATATTCTTTTAAACGGTTTGACTCTCTCTCTTTAGAAATAAATAAGTCAGAAGAAATAAACTCACAATTATTATTAAAGTTAAGCTGTCATAAATTCATGAGCTACAATTCGCCTGCACTTCTCTGATAGCAAAATAAACTAGAAAAATAACAAGCGAGGGAGTAAAAAATACAAATTTATGATAACCATTTATTTCGAACGTAATTTTCATCAGTTTCACAAGTGCTTGAGTACAACTGGATAATAAATAATCGACGTTGTGTTCTCCTCAGACTGTTGAAATTCATTTTATTAAAGATATCTTAAATAGATAAAATAAATTGTATAGTTTGCTTATCAATCTAGTTGTTTCACTACTTTGTTATAAATCATTAACACTTACACATATTTTATTTTAGAGGTATCGTCTAAAGTATTGATTAATTAATAACGAAGGTAAGGCTAACGAATCACGCTTGACGTTGTATGTTATATATCCTTAATATTTATATACTGTTTATATTTATAAATCAATGTTTTTTGAATGATTATAATAAATATAATATTTATTATTTATTATTTATAATATATAATAATATATAATTATTCAATGATAATAACATTCAATTTGTTTTGATAAGTTCCTTTTCAGATTATAAATTATTCGTTTTGTGGGATTGATGGCGGAATCAGCTTCATTTGATCAGAAACATTTTCAATCGTCATATCTTAGAAGTAACATTAAGTATGGTGTATCCTCAAATGTAAAGGAATTGTTGTATTTTATATGAAATAAAAACTTCAACTTGTTTTTTCCGACAAACACTTAAATATTAAATAACTAGGAGCGCGAACCGGATCTCGATCTTGACTCGCTGCGCTCGCAAAATCTCGGTAGAATTCAGCGAACTGAGCGAAGCGAGAAACCCATCTTTAATTCACCGTTCAAAGCTGAAACCACCAAACAAAAAATATAGAATAATCAAATATCACATCGCGAAATTTTTTTTCATTGATGTCTATGGCACTGTAATTTTTTGGCGATTATTCCTCAACGACATGAGTTTTTTTTCACTTTTTTTTATAAACTATCGCAATAACCATCGCTATAAATGTGCAAAAATTCCTGGAGATTGGTAAAACCGTTTTCATGCCAACCCTGGACATGGGACGCAAAAAGTCTCACATAGAGCGCTCCGCTCGCTTCGCTCAAATATTCTAAACAGTAAAGTAAACTAAGATAGTGTTCAAAGCGCTGCGTTGATCATCTTTAGTATGTGGATACTCGAAGGTCTGAACGGATTTTAAAAGTTATTCATATCACATTTTGTATAGTAGTGTAGTAAAAGTTATTTATAAATGAAGACCTATAGAAACAGAGTGTGGATAAAGTAACTCTATACTCGCATTTACTAGGAAATAGAATTTAAATCCTCGCCATTTTTTGTAGAATGGTAAACTTTATAAAGCAATTTATTTACAAGCTTTGGACCGTGACTTTAACCAAGAGAGTTATATTTAACGGTTATATTGTAGAGAATAAATCCTCAGTATTTGATACGAGATGAGCTTTAAATTAATGATGCTTTAAGTTATATTAAAATTATATGTGGATATTCATATTTTATAGACAACCGTTTTTATTTTAAATGAATAGAAATTATGAAGACGGTCATTATAAAAAGGTTTATATTTATTTTAAATTAACAGTAAATTTAACATGTCTATATATGTTTATTATATATAAACAGAAAATATTAGCCGAAAAATCATCAAAGTGTAATCATCTGACAGATTTAATAGAAAAACATGATAATGAGAAAATAATATTGAGAATCGATGAACATCAAAGTACCCAGTATATTATATAATATATATATATATATATATATATATATATATATATATATATATATATAATATGCTATAGTATATTTGGAATTAATTTATATATATCATACCATCCTAACCTTATTCTTATTTTTTAGGGATAGCACAAAATGTAAATCTCTTACTTGTTTTTCTATCATATATGGTCTTTAATGAAAACATTTTTCTATGCCATATTATTTTTTACGCAGTCCATCCTGATCTGTTTTCGTTTACCCTTTTCTCTTATAATCCTCACTGTTTTTAGAACATATAAACAAATTAATAATGCATTAGATCGGATGTAATATGATTACAAGATTTGAAGAAATCTTCTGATATCATAGTGTTGTTCTAGATTTTCTGTTGTTATAAGTTCGTAAGAAATATTAGATATTGTTGTAAAATTACTATTATTATTAATGATACTAAAATATTATTTACACCAATAACAATAACTAAATCAGTTTCAATTTTGCAGACAGTCAAAGTGTTTTCTAACTACTGGATATAAATTGAGTTTTCTCCGTTGTCGGTCGAGTTTGTAGAATTACAATGCAGCTCATTTGCAAGTCAACATATATTACAACTAATAAAATAGATATTATTTTCTGTAGAAACAGATCATAAGTTTTGATAATATTTTTGATTCTATATTATATATAGATAAGTAGTTTATATAAAATATATGAAATAATAATTATAAAAACACAGCGACGACGATGATGAAATTTCTCTTAGTATAGATATTGAAATCGGAACCCAAAACTTATTAGTGCTACAACAATAGTATATTCTAGCTGTTAAATCAACAAAATGATTTAAGATTTACATATAATTTGAGTAGTAATAATAAGTTACCAAGTGGTGGCTCATTACTTCAAATGACATTTTAATTAGATTGGCCGGTCCCAAGGGTGTGATTTGGATTTTCCATTGGCAACTTTACAAGTGTTCTCGTAATTAAGTTTTATTTGTTAAATAATAGTGACATAGGATAAATTCACCTGATAAATTAAATGTAAAAATCTCTATTTAAAAGGGATATGTCATTGCAAATAATAACTTTTTAATTCTACAAACGAAAACGAATTATTTTCCTTTAGATGAAATGGAATATTTTATGAAGTTGGTACAAAGTTGCCTAAATTTTAATAACAAGAGTAGACAAATTGCTTTTTTTTTAATAAAAGAAACAAAATTGAACTAATTCTGTTATTTTTCTTTATTACAGACTTTCAAAATGTCCATCTCTGAATTCAGAACGAAGAAGCTTCTCTTTGTCTTCAACGTATTCTTCGGTAAAGTGCTTTGGGGTTTTTATGCCTTAGTTGGTTTTTATTAAGTTTTCTTTTTCAGATGTCAATCAAAGGACCATTGAAAGGAAAAACTTGGAGTTAGCTATTGAGGTTAGCAGATTTGCTTATCATGGTTTGAAATGACTCTGCGACTTTTTAATATTTGATAATCAATATCCAGATAATGATACATTATCCTCAGTGTTATAGCTAATAATTATAATACATTATATATAGAATATATGATATTTATTTATTTATATCTTTTCCACTTTGAATTAATACCAGTAATCACTTGTGTACGTCACATGGGAGTGGCAATAGGGCTTAATTTGACAACATACTTACTCTCAAATTTAAAATACAGCTGCGACAGTTCTAAATGCGCCCTGGTCTGAGAAGAAACAGTTAACAAGGTTTTTTTTATTGTGATCATTGTTTTACAGACATCAATTTTATTAGTGAGCAACTTACGAACAATTAGAACCGACGCAATTCGATAAGTCAGCCTAATAATAGTTAAAAAAATTCTTGGCTAGTCCAACGCCCTGACACAATATTAGATTGATATGATTATTCATATCTTTTTTTTAAAATTTTCATTACTTTTATAATTTATTTTACTACAATTGAAATTTTATTCAAATTAAGTTTCCTTTAGTGAAAAAGTATTATGCTGAAAATCTGCAGCCTCTGAGGCTGGAAGACTGGTGATGTAAAGAACACTGATATTCACGAAATCATGATCAAGTTTTTAAATGATTATTCTTGATACAAATTTTTAAATTTAGTTAAGCGACAATCAAACTGGAGTTGTTATTCTACACTATTTTTAGCTTGTATTAGTTATTCAGTAGACTGATAATATTTCATGAATGCATTTGGATATTATACTTATAATCTATATATTTTTTTAGATAAAACAAAATACTAGTTATTTGTATACAATCGTCAAGTTTACAAGTGATCGTTGAATAATAGCGGTATTTCTCAACATCCATCACCAGGTAATAGTATTAGTAATCTCATATGTTTGACTTGAGATGAGGTAACATGTAATAGAGTTTGTTTTAGTTGGGATTAGTGTAATAGCACAACCTTTTATAGTACCTGTAGACGTCACAAAGCGGCTTATATAAGACGACGTACGTACGTACTTTCATCTAATCTTTTAATATCTGTAATATATCTTCTGCGGGAGGGTTGAATATTATAATTTTTATAAAATAACCCCTTTTATTGTGTACTCTCTATCAATCAACCATCACTAGAACTATATGTCAAAGATTGTACATATCAATATTTACAACGTTTGGCATATAGTTCTAAAGATTTGTGGTATACATTCCGATTCTCACAAATTGCCTCTCTATTCTAGCTATTGGTTTGTTACAATACATAAATTTTAGGTACGGTCATGAACAAATATTGATATTGGTTCGATTGTTTCACATCGGCATTAACATGTTTATGAACGTTGATACGAAACAATCTTGTTAGATTCTAGCGTGTATACTCTGAAACACTACAAATGTCGTTTTTCATTAGTCCAAAAACAAAAATTTGTTGATGATATCATTTGTGTGATGATGTTAATTCATTAATTTCTTCAGGTTTCATTTGAAGAATGGGTGTCCATGTTGGATGATTATGGTCAAAGTCCCTCTGCAGCAACAGTTGTGTTTCCAATTCATGTCCCAACTTGAGGCTGGTAATGCTGATGGTACCATCGATTGTGGTGCATTCACCACTGTCTGCTCTGCCTATGGCATCAATACACAGGAGTGTAAGTGGCTTTTGGGAAGATGGTCAAGGTTTTTTTTTGGTTTATTTTAAAAAGTATGATAACTAAAGAAAATATGCATATATTAGAGTGAATAAAAGTTATACAAATAATTATTTATAATATTTATATGATTATTATTTATTTATATATTTATTTATCTTCACGCCATATCTCTTGCCAGAGATGACGGAGGGCAAAACGCTACGGTCCCTGCATACTTCTTTCGCCTCGGTCACAGACATCAACCTCTTTTTCCATGCCCTTCGATGGGTCATCATGCTTTTTAGGTGACCTTCCTCCAGTATTATAGATACTGTGTTTTCGAAGATCACTCGAGGCCTCTCCCTGTCTCTCTTACCGCTCACTTTTCCTGTATAATATTTTATGTATGAAAATAAACGTTCAATGCCAATTTCCATCTCAAGACAAGATGAGCGTCTCTTGAGAGGAGTTACAGGGTTTGTGGAAGGTAAATTTCACCAAAGATCCCAACGCACTCACCAATTTTATATGCAGCCGAACAAATTTCTAAATTTGATATTGACAGATTTAGGCCAACAATTTCGGACGAGACATAACCGTCAAAACATTCTCTTCAGTCATAAAACAGTGTGATTATACGTGCGAATGGCTTTTTATATGTAAATGTCATTATTGTTTACGTGTTTAGTGTGTAAGCTACTGTAAGTTTCTCGTAGAGTATACAACGAAACTTTTTACGATTGACTTCTATAATATATGTCGACATCAATCTCGTGTTCAATAAACATTAAAAAATAAAAAAAATAAATGAACAGTAAATAGGAGGTAGTCACACTTAATCACTCTATAGTATAGTTAAATATAATACATATCGCTAATTAGAATCTGTCCTGCTTTTTTATGACAGCCTTCTTTTCTGATAATTATAGCAATATCACATGTATATTTTAACGTATGTTACGTTAAAAGTTGTGGTTATTGTAAATAAATATAGATAATATATAATTTTATATATTATATATATATATATATATATATATATATATATATATATATATATATATATATAGACCCCGTAGTATATGTAACGATGTCTAAGTATAAAATATTCTTTATTACAAACTTTATGTTTCAAATATATATTAGTAGAAGGTATGAAAGAAAGAAAGTAGGATACTAAAATTATAGACTTCAACGTTAGTCGAACAAAGTTCTGTATAATGTTTTGCTTCTCTTTCGATAACAAGCATGCTATGAAAATGTTGTAAGGTGAAACAATTATGATAATATTTTTATTGTGTTTAAACCTTCGTGATTGTACACCTGCTTTACTCGTATTCACGTAAACGAATCGCGTGAGAAACAACGCTGTTCCGCAACGCTCATAGCTCATTAATAAGGATTTCGGATGATTATGAACTGGTAAAGAAAATTATTATAAACTCCTGTCAATATATAAGATGACTGTTTAACTTATGTCACGGGACGTTTGAAAAACATTAAAGAAATTGACGTCGCGTTACATCTAGACTTTTAACAGTAAACTCCTAAAGAATTGTTATATGAGAATCGTACCAACAACCCTATAACCTATCAACAGTATCGGTAACAACTACACCAACTTGCATAATATACTGTAAACGTATGTAAGCCCGGCCACGGTCCCTAACCACAGGTCATTTGCAATTTCAACCGCGGAGCTGTAAGCAAGTTACGAAATAGTCTATATCATATTCTAGAATTAACTATCCTACTACCGTTTACTGAGTATTCTCTTTCGCCTCTTCCGCAATCAGAGGAGTCTTAAAGTAGGAAACTCAGAAATCCGTTTTCTTTTAAGCACAAAAGATATAAGAGTACACGAAAGAGTGTTCACATATCTGCACCAATAAAATTACAATACGAGAATATTTTTATGACTATATTAATGTTTTTTTTATATTTACTGACTGTATTGGTCAGTTTTTGTTATTCTTTAATAGAATTATAAATAACTGGCTTGTTTATCCTTTTCCTTCTTTTTCTGTAATCAATTTTGGTAATAGCCGTTTTTATATTAACGGTTTTCAGTTTTATATTTTGTTTAATTTACCTGTATTTATCTAAGAGCGAAACAAGCAAAAAAAATCAAACTACCTATAGAAAGAACAAATTTATTGTTTATATAATTTAAGCTTCATATAAAGGTTATTAATTTAAATGTTATATGGTATATGGTACCAAGTAAAAACATCAACCAATTTTACATCCTGAGAAGGGGCGGGGATAGCAAACAGATAGTTTATAATGTATTTGTTTGTAATAATGTAGTTTTTAAGTTAGAGTATTTTTTATTATTATGGTTAAAAATTACAACCCTATAAAAAATATATATTATACAAATAAATTTATATTTAAAGTCTAAGAACAACACATCTAAAAGTAATTCAATATGGGATGCTGTCCATATTGCGATCGACACGGACGGTGACCATAATTTATAGTATTCAAATTAAAATGAAAGTAATAAAAATATATAGTTGTTAATTAAATTACAATAAATATTTCTGTTTCGCCAAAAAAGTATAGAACACAGAACGAAATACTCATTTAAAAATATTAAATAAGAAGAAAACAAGTTTTTACTCGAGAATGAGCAAAAAAAAAAAATCTTTCATTACTTTCTTAACGTTGTATTCTATGAAGCAATAACGGTAAAAAAAATATGTATTTATAAACATTTCAGTTTATTTTAAACGTACTTTTGATCGGTATAAAAGTACTTCAGTACAGCTGGATAATAAATAAATAGCGTTGTATTTCCTTTCAGACTATACTACTTAAATTCATTTTTTAAAGATATTTTGAATGGATAAAGTAATTTATATATACTATTGACGAATTTGTTTTACTACTTTTTGCCGTAAATCATATACACTTACAGATATTTTACCTTAGATTGAGTTTTGATTAATTAACTAATTAGTTGCAGTGGAAAAGCCACGTATTATATATTGTCTTCTTAATAAATATAATATATTATGTATTATTTCACTATAACAAGAGCTCAACAATCATAAAACTCAATTTCCTTCGATTCGTTCCTCTTCAAATTATAAATTATTCGATTTGTGAAATTGATGGCGGGATAAGCTTCATTCAATCAGAAACATTTTCAATTCTCATTGCTTAGGTGTGGATACATGAAATGTGTTGTATCCTCAAATGTAAATAAGTTGTTGTATTATAAATTAAATAATGACATTCAACCCCATTTTTTTGTAATAACGACAAATACTCTTAAATGTTTAATAAATATTATAAACAGTAAAGCTAACGTTTGTATATTCGATAACATTACGTCAGTCGGATTCCTCAGACTCTGTCCGATCCGTATCAATTAGACTAACATTAAAGAGAAGTATAGAATATTGACAGATATATCAAACACAATGACTGTTTAAGTTTCATTTCCATTGCTTGAGGAATATTTCATTGTATTTGTGTTAAATATCTAGTAAAAAATTAAGCAAATAAAGAAGTATAAGTAAGTAAAAGCAAATAAGAATATTTAATTACCATTTTGTATATGAAGTTGCTCCATCTACAGTTTGTATTTTATAAATAACATATAAATTAATTATTTTGGCAGAATGGCATGCTTTATAAAGCAGTTTATATACAAGCTTTGCACTTTGACTTTAACCAAGTAAGTTATATTTAACGGTTATATTATAGAGGTTAAATCCTCAGTACTTGATACGGGATGAGCTTTAAATGCTTTTAGTAATATTAAAGTATATTCATTTTTATATTTGTTTTAAATAAATAGGAATAGAAAAGTATGAAGACGGATAGAATTCAAAGGTTTTAGCCAGTTTATATCCATTTTATATTAAAAAATAAATTATTCTAAAATACCTACTCGTATATATATTTATGAAAAATTACAAAGAGAATGAAAATATTTACCGAAAAATAATAAAACTATTGTATATATCGGAATGATATCATAAAAACATACCACAATATTGTGATAATAATAATATTGGGAACTTATAGTTAATGATAATCAAAAGTAACCAGTATGTTTAATGGAATTATTATTTGAATATATTTTATTAGGACTTAGCTTTAACATCTGCAAATAACCAAAACAATAATAACGTTAACTTAACATCATACTTCGTGTCATCGTTACTTAGTTATAGTATCGGAATAATACACCAATATTATATATAGCATAATACATTGCTTCGTATGTTAGACATAAAATATGTGACTTCTGATGTTGCCACGACTTCTGAGTTAAAATTCTTGAAAGCCATTGTACTTCGTGTAGGTATGTCTGTGGGAATAACTGATTAATTAACACCACAAAATATAAATTTGTAATATCATCATCCTGTCCTTATCCTAATTATTTGGAGTCATCACAGTATATAAATATCTTCCACGGTCTTCTCTCATACGTCATCTTAGTGGAGACTTGCTTCTTTATTGTATTTTTGTTCGAGCCCTCCACCCTTTATTTATCCTTTCGATCGGCCTCCTCCTCCTCCTCCTCCTGTAACCATAATTAGAATATGTAAAAAAAAATGCAGGTAAGTTTAGATGAATAAAACAAAATTTGAAAATGTCGTCTGTTATCATGTTTTTCCAAACGATATGTCATATTTTGATATGGCTAGACTTCAGATTATAAAGAGTAATTAAAACAATATAAATATAATCGTGTTATTATTGGACGTAGTATATATTACTTTAGGTAAATATCTCTTAAAACTTGAAATTGCTATAGTACCACTATATTTTACTAAATTATTATACTTAGTTATTTATATATATTGTACAAGATTGCTAAGTATAATATATAGTATATATATGAATATGTAAGGATTCTCAGATCCTGTGACATGTATGTTATATTGTTATAAGTTTATATTATATATACTTATATTGGTAATAAAACGTGGTACATATTTATAATAACCTTTAAGTTAAAAGTATTCTGATTAAAAAAAAAATCTTTGGTTATGAAAAAAATGTTTATAATTTTATTTTACGATTTCATCACGGAATACCTTTTTATTTTAATTATTTCTTTCTTATTTTTTCATTAGTGTTCCTTTGTTAGTGAGATTTTCCTAAATAACAATCCGTCTTAAAATGTAGTTTTCCTGAATATTTTTATAATATAGTGGCAGAGATAAATATTGTAAATAGTGCATGTTAGGAATCTGCGCTTGAGCTTTTTGTCGTTTACAAACGTTTGAGCACGACGAGGAACGTAAAGGCAGAGAATGCAAATTAATTGCTAGAATATGATATAATTGAACGGTAAAAATGTTTTAATATCGTCGTTTCTCATAACTAAGGATTGAAGGTTCATAAAACTCGTTTAATAGTTATTACCCATCTACTTTGATTATGCTATTCTGAAAAGTGTTTGGTCCATGTTAAATATATATCTCATCATTACTTTATATTCCTTTTTTCCCTTCGAAGCCAAAAATGATTTTTATTATACTAATAATATACCGTCCAACACTGAAGTCCCATAATGCAATTATCCAAGACAAAACTTCTTCCCCAGACGATACTAAATTCGAAAACCAAATCGAGAACTGAATATTGCACGACACTTCTCTACGGGTTGAAAATAGAATTGAAAGCAAAAGTTTGATAACTCTAAATGAGTTATCAAACATTTTAGCTGAAAAACCAACTAGACTACTTAAGATATACATATAATTATAATAATAAAAAAAAATACCATACATTCTGTAATATAAATCGGCTACGTGCACCAAATGTTCCGTACATTGTATTAAAAGTGTGTATTAAGCTGGAGAGTGGTTTGCGAGATATGTCAAAGCTCCTCTGGGACTTATTCGACTTGCTTCTGTCCTTGTATCAACTTCGTGGCGATCATTGACTGGGTATGTTAATCTAATAAAACATACATAGTGTCTAGGAATTTGCTACACCTTGAGATTAATAATAGGATAAGAATAACATTAATAGTCTATATTTGTTATATGTTTAATTAAAAGAATACCAATTAATGAACTACAACTTTTATTAAAACAGTCAACATTGTCATAGACTTAAATCCTCCATCGAAAGTCAGGTGACGATAAGACCGTGATTATTGCTTATATTTTCAATTCCTCTAAATTTTTAACACTTATTTCTTAAAGATTTATTTATTCTCATTAATGAAGAATAATATTGTTATATTTATTATTACGAAAGTCTACTTTATTGTGTCTAGTGAATTATTTGGTATGATTTGGCTATAAAATATGATCTATTGCTTTTATTTCGTTTTCACGTTATCATCATAAAACAGAGGTGAGATATCTGGCAATTTTGATTTTATGACTTTTAATACAGACAGGTCATAAGGGCCATACATATTTTATGGTCCTTATAATATATATTGTGTATAGGTTTTGTTTTTGTGATCACATTAAAATTATAAATTATATATAAAAACCGTTCGTTTGTAACCAAATCGCCATCGTGATCGGATGTTCACATAACTAACACTGGCTAAACCTTATAAAATACATTGATATTATCTATAAATAATTGTATATATAAGATATATTTATAAATATGATAGCCAAGTTATTTATTTCTTCTTAGAGTCTCTCGGTCTCTGGTGCCTCGATTTCCTAATATATAGATATTTTTAAAATTATTACACACGATAGCTTGTTTGACATTATTTATAAAAAAAGTTTAATTTAACATTTTAATAAATAAAACATATGCTTGAAGAACTGCCAAAAATAAATAGTGAGGTAATTTAAAATATTTTAATTATAGACCAGACAATCCGAGGAGAAAAGTTTCTCATATGATAATAATATATTAAGCCAACAGCACTCCTAATTTCTATTTAATACCCGTAACAATATTTAGTGTTGTAATTTTAACCCAAAGTTTTTTGTGTTTTCTCCTGAAAATGAGACAATTTCCAGATTAAACTGTATCCTTGTGATGACCGCGTAAATAACCTATAACCAAATATTATCATAATTTGTCCTATATGATGATACATTAAAAAAAGGAACATTTTTTGAGGCTATAAATATATTGACCTTATACTGAAATTATGTCAATGTTCAATAAAGGTTTTCAGTAACTAAATAAGATATGACTAGGGGAAAAAACCTTAAAAAAAAACGATTGTATTACATTTTATTTACATAATTTATAACATTGTTATATTTACAAAGTTATATAAAACATATAACTTAGTTATAAATTTAGAACATTTCGTATAGTTAACTTAATTTCATAGTAATGTCGAGCTAATTAATACTTCAAGACTTAGATATAATCAAACCATAAAGCCTTGCCTCTGGTTTGTCTCAACTTTAGTGCAGTTTTATTTAGGTGAGCTTATTAAATTAACATAAGTTTGAATTAAGTTAAATAATTTATGTAGTCATTTCTGTCAAATATATTGGTAACAGTGACCAATATATATATAATCTAACTTCATGAGACTTAAGAAATATTTATTTTATGTATTTTTGCTTAAGGACTTATTCAAATAATAACAAAGACCAAAAGAGAGTTCCGTTATTATAATTGAATAATGAACTAATTTCACAACTTTTTTGAATAGTTCATTATTATAACCAAGAGTGGTTACAACAACGAACGCCACCAAAATGCTATTAAACGTTAGGACAAGGGGCTTATTTACTCTGTTATAATATCACATTCACTTTGTGCATACAAAGCTCCTTGTAAAAGAGGCTTCGAAAATGACGAAATTATAGGTAAATGTTGTTTCGTTATAGAAGCGTTTTCACGCTGACCTATTTAAAGCAATCATTATTTTTTTTTATTTAGATATTTACCTTGCTTTACCTTGCTTTCAATTAACTCTGGCTTCTAATTATAATAATTATTATTAATAATTTTATTTTCATTCTTCATTTAAGCTTCGTATTAATTTTCCTTATAATTAGTAATAAACTTTATAATCCAACAGCAGAGCAATCAAAGTTATCCTATGCTCAAGTTGCGTAGTTGTTGTGTCAGTAAACAAGTAAATCTGTGTACACACAGATGACATGAACTATGAAGCTTTCAAAGAGATTGGACCTATCCCGGATTACAAGCGTTACTTTAAGGAGATATCTAGCAGAAAATACATAGTAAGATTATTTGTTGCATTTCTTGCTTATTACCACCACGATAGATCGTATAAAACTTTTTCAAAAACACAATATGTAAGTATAAGCATCTAATTACGTTAGCTACAGACGTAGAGTCGAAAAAAAAAACAAAACTGATTTAAAACTAATTTTAATAAAAATAAAGAACTTATTAACTAATACAAAGTATAACCTACTCGATGTAAGTACAAAAAATAATGAATTAATTATTACATTAATTAAACTTATATTCTTATAAAAATGCAATTATGCATTCCGCCGCGATGACGCCGAACACATTCTGTTCACACGAAAGTAAATTCCAGTCAGCGATCCTCCTGGAGTATGCGTACGTAACTATCTTCAAAATACGAGAATTTTTTTATGGCCAACCGAATAGATATAATGTTGATATATATTTCAGTCCCATTTTGTTCGCAAAAAGAGGAGCATATGTTTTTAAGAGAGTAAAATTTCCAAAAGGTATTCGTTCTATAAATTATGAATAACCCAAGAAAGCCATTAGAGGAAATAGTAGTTTATTCTAGTATTGTTTACTTTTTAACTAGTTTTATTACTTTTATCAGAAGAAATTAAATTTAAAGAATTAATATTTATTGAAGCTTATTTAGTCTGGAATGCCACAGTCTTGAATGTTTTCTACAAATTATTTACAATAAAATCAAAAACACTCTACAATTTTTAACACCCTATTATACTCCTCTAGTAGCTAATAATGTAATAGTATTCTCAATTAAATGTGTTAAAATTATAACTACGCATTTAGTTTTTCAATAAGGAAACTAAAGTAAGTAAGTTGTATTCTTTTTGTTAGATTGTAAAGTTTTCATTACATATTCAGATAAACTTTCATTATAAGCGAAATATTTTGAAACTTTTAAAATTTATCATAAAATAACATGAATACATAACTGTGCTCTAAAGTAAATTAAGTACACTTAACATTACAAGTTAAGTTAGTGAAATGTGTTCATGGTATTTGTTTTAAATGGTATGTATTAATTATGCAATTTAAAACTTATCTTGGTTTATGTTTACAAGGTATATAAATATATATAGTAGGAGGAATAAAATAGGACATGATTCAGGAGCAATTTTACCATCTTATTGAAATCAGTTGCTTCTTCAGTCATAACTGAAACATTTTACTTAATTTGAAAAATAAAATCATTTTTATACAATATTTTTTTAATTACTAAAGTAATAAACTACAGAACATTACACTAGGTTTTTAATCACATAAAACTAGTACTCTCCAAGTAAATAATACGTTTAGATACAAAATATAATATGTTGACAATAAGTTAACCTAATTAGAAAAAGCTCCAGAATTGAGGCAGAACATTGGCATGTAAATTTATTTATAATTTTAAGTATCATAATCTATAAGCAATGGGGTTTTGTTAATTATCATACCTGTAATAATCTATTTTGCATAATTTTATATATAAAATTACAAAGTATTATGTTAAAACAATTCTGTGGAAATTTCTTTAAGGTTCTTATACATTATTTTTTTCTTTAAGGTATTTTGTTTTACAATAATTTTCTTTTTAGTAAAAGTGCAATATTTCATAAGCACAACTTAAAATGGTATTAATATAATATTTATATCTATTAATATTAGCGTTGTTATTAAAAAATAAAATCTTATTCTGCTTCCTTTTGTTGCTTAATTAAACTTTAATTTAATTAATTAGACAATTACACAATTAGGTTTTTTAGACAATTGTATATTATTAAGCCATTTAAAAAGATAATGAAAATATATTATATACATAAATAATTTGCAATATACATTGTACTTTCATAAGAGTCGCTTTCAATCATGAAGTTCGTAAAAAGTATATCCAACAAATATGTCTTAAAAGTTATCACTCATAAAATTGAAGCCCCCATCTTTGTTTTATTTTATGGTGATGTCTTCATAAAACCAGTGTTATTTTTATAATTTTAATCATACAGAAAATATTTGATTATTAAGAAACAAGTGAGAAAAATACGAAATCTTTTTAAAAAATTCTGGATGGATTGATTAATGTGCTTCTCATAAGATAAAGAGAGGCAAAGAGAAAGAAAAAAATGAGAAGAAAAAGAGAGACTTTTCCTATCATTATGTAAATTCATTTCATTTCCATTCCACAACAATTTATAAAGTTTTTAAATTAACGAACTTTGTATATTACAGTATGTTATTATATGTATATAGTAATCGATCGGCACGGAGCGAAAACAAGGACACGAACAAGACGAATAAGTCTCGAGAAACCAATGACATGACATGTACCTCGTCTCCCAGACAGATATAAATTTCATTAAAATAAATATACGCGAACTCTTTTCTCATCAAAATTGTAATTAATTATTAACGTAATATCATATGTGTCAATTTAAATCTTAATAATAATAGATGAAATTTGATGGAAACATTTGATGCTATTAATTAATTGATTTTACATAACATGTAATATCTGCTTAGCAAACTGATTAAACTCTCTTCTGTTGTAAGAGAAGATGGTTTAATCAGCGTAAATCGGAATAACCATTACAGGGGTTTTATGAACCTTCAACACTTCAATCCGCTACGAAATTATGTACTTATAACAAAATGTAGTACTAAGTTACGAGAAACGACGATATTAAACTATATTTATTATTCGATTATACGGTTATAACTATGTTCTAGGGATCACGTTGCATGCTCTGTATAATATTATTATAATATTACTATTAAATTAATTTATTAATAACTCTAATCCTACTAATAACTGCAACGTTTTCACATACAGTATGGGTGCCAAAAATACATTTGTAAACAAATACCTAAAGTAGATACCAGTGTTGTAACTTGCGGCGTTTTGTACAGTAGCACTCTTATTATAGGAAGCCCCACAACTCTAGCTATATCGAACTAGTTTACTCTTCTCTCACATTGAATGAACGATTAACTGATACGCCATACACCGTTAGGTGGCGAGAGCCGAATTGAACTTGTTCGTCGTCGTTGTCGTGTTGCAAGAAGGTCACCTGCCTCGCTCATGATAGGTAGTTTCTATCTAGCTCTCCCTTCCTTCCTTAGATGACCAGGTTAACAAGAACTTGTATTCGTCATAGTTGACATCTCTTTTTTATGTTACCCTTGCAACATCCGAGAATTAACAAGAAAACTGCCTTGGAGGTAGGAGAAAAAGCTTTTTACATAAAGTTATTCAATTTTTTAATAACGATAATTATGCATATTAAATATTCATTGTAATGGAAGCATGATTGAAATTTGAAATTAACACATAAAATTCTTTCAAATAATATCAATTCTTTTAATAACAGAGTGATAATTTATTGTCAACAGTAAAATTTTTATTAAATATTAAAAAAATATATTAAACGAACCGACTAAAATTCAACGAACTAAGTAAAATTCAAACATATAATCAGCAGGATATGCAGACAGGCACGTGGATTTTGATCATAAAATATTAATATGAAATGATGTTATTCGTACCCACGACTTGTCTCAGCAGTGAGAGTCACCAATCATTAAACAATAATATTAACACATGTCGCCATAATGACGCTTACCAAAATGTATTTGCTAAGTACAAATTGTTTTCCTTCTAACATAAATTAATTCATATTTATATAAATTGTTTTATTAACTTTTTTTACCGCATAAAATAAAAGACTATATGGATAAAAAAATCTATATACATCAACTGTATATATGAATAAGTTTTTTTTAGTACACATACATTAAGTACTCTGAGGTTTATCGTTCTAGTCATATCACAATGTTCTAATATTAAATTGCTTGCTCGTGACAAGAGATCTAAGGCGACAGTCATTTTTATAAGTTTAGTTGAACTGAAATGCTGCACTGTTCATTTCAGACTCTTTGAAGTACTATATATACTTGTTAGTAGTTGAAGTACTATATATGAAAACCTGACAATAGTCAATATCGTGTTAAAGAGTTCTTTTCGATGTGATATAAGTCTCGCAAAGAATAAATGTTTTCAATATTCGTATTTTTTTTTAAAGCACTCACCTCTTTATAACATTACAAGAACATAAGCATTATATATCAATCTCATTTACCATAGGACTTCATTGAAACGTTCATGTTATTAGTTTAATATTATCTCTTTGACTTTTAAACAAAGGACAGTCATTAAGATTTATGAGTAAAGTTGATATTTAACCACCCTCCTATTCAACGTTGACGAATGTTGGTTTTCAGATTTTACTTCCAGGATATTCAAATCCAGGTTTCTTGAATTTGTAATTTGTGCAAAATGACATTTATTTTTATCATAATTGTAATAATGAGAACCGAATACAGTTAGTCACCCGTATCTGTTCCTGTGTCGGATTTAAATAGAACATGTTAATTTAAGCTTTATGTACTACATTGTAGTAGAAAATATATTTAAGATAATAAGTGGCACTTTCTCTATTATTAAATACTACATAGGCCTATGAATGGTCCCAAAGTGTGTTTATATCCACTTATTCTATATTGCGCTTAAAATTTTTGACGATATTTTAATAGAATTTTTAGAACTATGTAGATAAAAAGGAGAAATATATTTTTTGTAAAGTAAATATATTGCCCAAAATACTACACAATAATAGTACCAAAGTGCTGATAAAATGATCAAATAGCACATTTGTGTATCTAATTTAATAGAAGATTTAATAATAACGAGGTATCGATATTTTAGAACTAATTCTGCATTTCGGAAGCATGTCATGGACGTAAAGTCAAAGGAACTATGAATGAAGTTGTTGAAATATTATAGTGTTATGTTGTGTGTTAGTTATACTATATATACATCTAGACAGTATTGTAGTAATTACATTAAAAGAAAACTACACTGAACAATGACAGTGACTTTCCTAAGTTAGTTACAAGGTAATTCTAGTTTGGTTACATTCTAATATTCGAATAAGTAATATAGATATATTTTATAAACTTATTTTATATTATTATGTAATAAATAATACTTATTTGCATATTTGTGCTATTGACTTGCAAATGAAGTGCATTAAGATTACACAAAAATACTGATAACGGCGAGAGCTCAGTTTATATCTAGTTGGTAGAATAAACATTCAATATACAACCAGAAACTAATTCGTCAATCATGCATATTGCATGAAAGTTTTAAGTTTTGCATGTTTGTAATATTACTCCATTACTCTTTATCATTTATAACAGTAAGTCAGTAGTAGTAAGATATTCATTAATTTCGGGGAATGCAACGTTCTTCACATGTTATTTAAAAACCCGATTCTTTTATTATCAATATTATTTATTTTATTTATTTATTTAACACTTTATTGCACTGTATAATATAAAAAAAAAAATAACAAGAATAGACAAGACAAAAAAATATAAACCGTGCAAAGGCGGTCTTATCGCTTAAAGCGATCTCTTACAGACAACCTTTGAAGATAAGTAACAATAAGAGATCAGACGGGATAGTGCAAATGATAATACATATTAATATTCATAGATGATAAACATACTTATACTAGAAATAATATATACTTATATACCTACATATTAAATTATATTTGTATATATATATATACTTAAATTTATACTTTACGTATATAGATAATGTTGCTTTAAACGATTTTTAAAAACTGATAAAGTAGGAGATTTTCTAATAATTAAGGGAAGAGCATTCCAGAGTCTTACAGATTTTACAGAAAAAGAGTTAGAATAACTGTGTGTGTTATATATTGGTAGTTTCAATTTTATTTCATTAAGAGAACGGGACTGAGAGCCAAAGTATGTAAAACGTTCTTTAAGATAGGAAGGAGTTAAAGGATGAAAGAGAATGGTATATAAAACGGATAGAAGATGCATGTTTCGTCGTTCCCTTATGGGTAGCCATCCCAGCTGAGCACGGTGTTGCGATATATGGTCAAATTTTTTTAAATTAAAGATGAAACGAATGCAGATGTTTTGTAATCGTTCGAGTTTGTTGAGCAATACCTCTGAAAGGTCTGGATAAGCTGTATCTGCGTAGTCGATGATCGGAAGAAGAAGGGTATTAGCTAGGACAATTTTAGTTTTTATAGGTAACAGATGTTTCCAACGTCGTAGTGAACCAATAGTAGCATAGACTTTTCGGCTAATACTTTCAATCTGTGGTACCCAAGAAAGCTTACTGTCAACGAATAATCCAAGATTCTTTATAGTGGTAGAAAAAGTTAAGCTGGTTTTATCCCAGATAACTGGGGTTAAAATGTTACAGTTAATTTTAGAAATTTGTTTGGGATATCCTACAATAGCAACCTGCGATTTATTGGTGTTAACGGTAAGCCCAAAAGCGTTGCTCCATTGAAAGACTTTATTAAGCTCTTGATTTAAGGAATTTATTGTATTATTAATATTATCTGTATTTCCTGTGACATATATTTGTAAGTCATCAGCATAAATATGGTAAGAAGAAGAAATAAGAACTGATACGGTATTAATAAATATAGAAAAGAGAAGGGGAGAGAGCACACCACCTTGAGGGACGCCGGTAGTAAGTGGCAAATATTGGGAAAACTTTTCATTCAATTTAAGGCACTGCTGCCGATCACACAAATATGACCGTAGCCATTGTACAGCATTGGGAGAGATATTAATATGCATCAATATATTCAATAGCACATCATGGTTAATGTTATTAAATGCATTGCTAAAATGAAGTAAGGCTATGACAGTAACTTTTTTATTATCAGCAGCCATACGGATGTCATCGCAGACCTTTATAAGTGCAGAGGTAGTGCTATGCCCAGTTCGGAAACCTGATTGAAAAGGGCTAAGTATACTGTTTAGGCGAAGAAAAATAGACAATTGACTATGTACAATGCGCTCGAGAACCTTAGAAAGAAAAGGAAGAATTGAAATGGGTCGATAGTGAGAAAACAATGTGGGATGAGAGACTTTGGGAATGGGAATAACATATGCTTTTTGCCAGATACTAGGGAAACTAAGAGAGCTAAGAGAGGAATTAAAAATATCACATAAAACGTGTACTACGACATCAAGCATGAGTAAGATCATGCGTCTATTAATTCCATCGCTGCCAGTGGCATCAGACTTTATGGCTTTGATATGTTGCTTAACCTCGTTAGGAGAAACGATAGTAAATTGAAATGCTGAGTAGGTAGGCTTGGGGAGATGACGAATAAAGTCGAGGAAGGAACTGTTGTACTGTATATTACCAGGTGCAGTCGTGAAAAAAGCGTTCAGATTTTCAATATCAATATATACGACATCCTTAAAACGTTGACGTCCAATTCCCAGTGATGACAAAAATTTCCAAACATAAGCAGTACTGTTACCTTCAACACATTCATGAATGTATTTACGTTGTGCATCCCTACAAACCCTAGAACAACGATTGCGGAGATTTTTATATTTAGTGTAATTAATATCTGTTGGTTTTATTTTATATTTCCTTTTAGCAGCGTCTCGTTGTGCCATAAGTCCCTTGATAGTGTCTGTGAGCCAAGGTGCTGGGAGGTGTTTTAATTTCACTGGTCGTAAAGGAGCATATGTATCAAATAAGTCAAGTACAACAGAATTAAAAATACTAACCTTATCGTCGACAGTGGCTGCACTAAATATCAAGTCCCAGTTAGTACTGTTAAGATCTTTTATAAAATTATCTTTATCAAAATTTTTAAAGGAGCGTCGTAGTACAACGGTGGGTTTAATTTTAGGTGGACGAATTTTGTATGAAAGAAAAACCAGGTCATGATAAGAAAAGGCGTCTGCTGGTAATTGGCCATGAGTACTTACAAGGTCCATTGAAGAAACAATCATAATATCTAATAGGGACGGAGTGCAATTTGGGAAAAAGTGTGTGGCTCCAGTATCAAGAATATTAAGATTGCAGCTGTTGACAATGTGTTTCAGCCGTTTTGCGCGATAATTATCTTTTAATAAGCAAGTGTTAAAATCTCCCATAATTATTGTTTGATCTACAAAAGGACAACAACTCTCAAGAAGCTCTTCAAATGCATCGAAGTAATTTATGTGGAGAGAAGGGCTATAGAAAACACCAAGGAGCAGTTTAAGATTGCCCAAAAGCACCTCAATGAAAAGATGTTCAGAAGATTCATTATACGGTGATGGTGATTTATTTATTATCCTGTAAGCAAGATGACTGCGTAAATAAATTGCAACGCCACCCCCACCTTTGCCAATTCTATCATTTCTAATGAGTTGAAATCCAGGCAGGCGAAAGGAAATGGAAGGTAGAATAGGCTTTAAAAAGGTTTCAGAAACAAGAATTGCATGTATAAATCTACTATCAAAAGAATTAAGGAAATCAGAAAAATGAGATGGGATACTTTGAGCATTGAGGTGAATTACATTAAAGTTTTTATGGCGCGTGGAAAACGTAGTATTAAGATGGGTATTTAGAGGTAAAGATGCACTATGAAAACTATCTTCAGATGAACAGGTGTCGCAATATTACATTGTGACTAGAATGGTGTAAAACAAAGTTAAACGTTATGACCACCTTAACTAAATGAAAAATAAAAATATTTTTACGAGCAGTATTTTTTCCAGAAATTACAATCCAATGAAAGTTTAAGAGAGAAGTACTAGTCTCCTAGTATATAGTATGTAGAACAGTTATGAACTCAATTATCTGATCCAACTGGTCTTTTCAGATCAACACGGCAGCTACCATTAAAAACAGTTTTTAACATGATTGTGAGTTTTTGTACATTCATCATAGAATAAAATTAAATAATTAATATTATTTAATATTTAATAATTAAATAAATAAACTATGACGCAATGGGTAAATTTATAAACTCTATATAAATATATATGAGTATATACTTAAATGAGTATTGAGTAACTTTTTATTTTTATTTCTAAACTTCTAATAAAAATGCATGTATGATATTATTTTACAACGTTATGCCTAGTGTGTTAAGTATTAAGACTCCATGGAAATTGCAAGATAGCTAAAGTACCTCAATACCAATAATTATTGCATCAGCCTAGTAACGAGTGTGGGAACGCTGAATTTGCTCAACGTTACCCAGAGACATGGAACAAACAACGGCGTCAAATTCGACACCTTGGATCAGCTCAACGCGGTTGCGACAAACAGCGGCATCGCATTCAAGACCTCACCTCATTCCCTTTTTCAACTTCACTTTCTGTTCTCACATCGAACACGATTGTCGTCTTATAATTATAATTAAATAGTCTGTAATTTTTATTAAATTTTTAATAAAGTTATTGTAAGAGTTTCGGTTTTTTTTGAAACTTGTCTGCCGGATCGACTTAATTGGCGCAGTCGGTAGGATTCTCGAGGAACGCCGAGTACCTTCAAGCTATCCTGGCGGTTATCAAGCCTCATTCGAGAATCCGAATCTACACGTCGTGACCTGCAGCAAGTGTATCCAGCCCTTGATACAGCGAGGAAGCCGAAATGAAATTTTTGTGAGTACATTAAATTCTTTTTAGTGGATTGCTCACCTTTAACCTTTAATTCCCGTGTTAAATAATATCCTTCCAAGATTTTCCATCCGCGAGAATTTAGGAGTGTTAGATTAGAGAATAGGGTTAGCAATAGGAATAGTTATCAAGATTTGAATAGAGGAATTAGTTTAAATAATTCAGAGGGCAAAATGGCCGACTTAGATAATATTTTTAAAGCTCTTAGATTAGTACCGGAATTTGACGGAAATGTTAATGTGTTAACTCGATTTGTACATTTGTGTGATCAGTTAATCGAAGAATTTATTACAAACCAAAACCCGTCTAACAAACTTGTCGAGATAGCTCTTATTAACGGAATATTAAATAAAGTAACTGGAGCCGCAGCCCGATTGATCAATTCGAACGGAATCCCATCGGATTGGGCTGGCATAAGAAAATCGCTTATTAATAATTTCTCTGACCAACGTGATGAAACCGCGTTGTATAATGACCTAGCATTACTGACACAAGGTTCCGATAGTCCCCAAGAATTTTATGAAAAGTGTCAAAATTTGTTCAGTATAATTATGACCTACGTTTCGCTTCACGAAAATGTACTGACTACAGTAGAGGCAAAAAGGGATTTATATAAAAAATTAACCCTACAAGCTTATGTACGTGGTCTAAAGGACCCATTAGGCTCGCGAATTAGATGTATGCGACCGGAGAATATCGAGAAAGCTTTAGAGTTTGTTCACGAGGAACAAAACGTAGTTTACTTACAGCAGCGCAATAGTCAATTACCTGATAAAAAGACAGTATCGATACCTCAAACGACACCCCAAAGATCTATGCAAGGTTTTAATTTACCGGGGTCTAGGCCATTCTCTTTTAACATGCCCGGACCACCAAAGAGTCCATTTGTACAACCTTTGATGCCACAAGGACCCTTGCAATGGCGACCTAATTTTAATAATCAAAATTTGAGAGGTCCAACACGAACTCAGCAAATGTTTAGAGCTATTCCCCCTAATTATAATCCAAATCCATTTAAATTCACACCGCGTAACCCTACACCCCAATTTGGCTCTCAGTATCCAAAGCCTATGAGCGGTGTCAGTCATTTTGTACCGAAAGCATTGCCACTTACTAATGCGTTACACAATAATCCCTCGAACAACAATTATAAAAGTAACCAAGTTAACTTTAATGATTGCGCTAATTACCATGACTTTATTACTACGATTTTTATTCTTATTATGAGCCTAACGAAAACTATACAGATAATTACCACGATATTGAATATGACCAGAATTATTACCCGCAGCCTGAGGTAGATAATTTTATACCTAGTAGTGATGAACAGGCCACTCTAAAAGAGGATTTTCGGGATATTCCAAAGTCAGACAAACCAAAATAGAAGTTAATCTTCAAACACAACGCCAACTTCCATATTTACATATTAAAAATCCTCCCTTAAAGTTGCTGATTGATACAGGCGCGAATCAATGTTTCATTAGCCCTAAGGCAGTCGAAAATTATTTTAGTAACACAAGATTAAATTATGATATGAAATATGAGAAAACTTTAGATGATAAGTACCCCATACCGAACATTACAGATATTTTGGATAAATTAGGCAATTGTCAGTACTTCACGACCTTGGATCTAGCAAGTGGTTTTTATCAGGTTGAAATGAACCCCGCGGATATACCGAAAACAGCATTTACAGTAGAGCATGGTCACTTTGAATTTTTGAGGATGCCCATGGGGTTAAAAAATAGTCCATCTACTTTCCAGCGCGTAATGGACAATGTCCTCAGAGATTTACAGAACACAATATGTTTAGTATATTTAGATGACGTAATCGTATTTTCTACATCGTTACAAGAACATATGGTAAATTTAGAAAAAGTATTTAACCGACTACGCGAATCCAATTTCAAAATCCAGTTGGATAAATCTGAATTTCTTAAACTCGAAACAGCTTACCTAGGACACGTTATCAGTAGTGACGGTATCAAGCCAAACCCAGACAAAATATCCGCAATAAGAAATTATCCACTTCCAAAAACCCCTACTGAAATTAAAAGATTTTTAGGTCTTCTTGGTTATTACAGGAAATTTATACCAGATTTTGCCAAAGTAACAAAACCCATGACCCAATGTTTAAAAAAAGGTTGCAAAATAACGTTAAATGAAAATTATACTCAATGCTTCGAGAAGTGTAAGACGCTCTTAATTAATGATCCTATACTGAGATATCCAGATTTTACGAAGGAGTTCATCCTAACTACGGACGCGTCTAACCTAGCTATAGGGGCCGTTCTTTCACAAGGGACTATAGGTGCGGATAAGCCTATCGCTTACGCTTCTAGGACTTTAAATTCTAGCGAAATAAATTATAGCACCATAGCGAAGGAACTGCTTGCAATTGTGTGGGCCACAAAATATTTTAGACCGTATCTCTTTGGTAGAAAATTTAAAATCGTGACTGACCACAGGCCTTTGCAGTGGGTTATGAACATTAAGGAACCCAACTCGCGTCTTACGAGGTGGCGACTCAAATTGAGTGAATTTGATTTTTCAGTAGTGTATAAGCAAGGAAAATGTAACACTAACGCCGATGCATTATCCCGCGTCGAAATACATAATGAAGAAATTAGTTCCGTAATAGCTAATCCTAGTGAAAAATCGCCTTCTCTAATAGTTAACTCAAACACTGATACAGTTCACACAGACTCTGAAAATCCTATATTAGAAGTACCTATTACTGATTTTCCGTTAAATAAATATCATAAGCAAATCGTTCTAACGCTTGTCGACGATATAAAAAGCCGTCCTTCAGTTTCTAAAACCTTTGAGTCACATATGAGAATACATATTCAAATTTCGGAAAATAATATTGAAAAGGATGTTGTTGACGCCATAAAGGAATATGTTAATCCAAAGGTGAAGACAGGTATCTTCATAAATCCCCCTTTGGCAATGTATAAAATTATACCTATTATACAAAATAATTTTAAAAGTTCCTCTATGGATTTAGTGTTGACAAAAAAGGAATTAGAAAATATTACAGACTATCTAAAGCAACAGGAAATAATTCGTAATTACCACGACGGAAAAACTAACCATCGTGGAATTAACGAATTTTACCTATCCTTATCCAATAAATACTACTGGCCAAAAATGAAAGAGCATATAACGAAATTCATAAATGAGTGTAATATTTGTGGCCAGGCTAAGTATGATAGAAATCCGATAAAACAGAAATTCCAAATTGTACCACCTCCGACTAGGCCTTTTGAAATTGTACATCTCGACTTACTAAGTGTAGAGTCACAGAAATATCTTACAATGATAGATGCTTTTTCGAAATATGCCCAAGCTTACTTCTTAAAAGATGCGACAGCCATTTGTATCATACAGGCTCTCTTAAAATTTAGCACACATCACGGTCTCCCCTTGACTATTGTTACAGATAGAGGTCCAGAATTTATAAACCAATTATTCTTAGAGTTCATTAGAATACACAAAATTCAACATCATAAAATATTAGCATGTGCACCTAACGAGAACGGCATGGTTGAAAGGCTACATTCTACACTATTAGAACATTTACGTATCTTAAAATTAGGAAATCGCAGTGAATCTGTCACAAACCTAATGCCTTATGCAATTCTAGGATATAATAGTTCTATTCATAGCTTCACGAAATGTAGGCCTTTAGATATAATCACTGGTCACTTAGATCCTCGAAATCCTATAGATATAAATTTATCAGAAAATACATTACAATTGTATATGCAGGAGCACCGCAATAAAATGCAGAAAGTCTTTGAGTTGATCAATGAATCGTCCCTTCACGATCGAACTCGTATCACGGAGAATGTTAACAAAGATAGGGAATCCGAAGAGGTATATTCCCCAGACCAACCTATATTTATACGGAATCCGATGGCTAACCGCCAAAAATTAGTCCCGAGATATACACGTGATATAGTCCTAGCTGACCTTCCGATTCACATTTATACTAAAAGGAAACGGGGGCCAGTCGCTAAGTCTCGCTTGAAACGGGTCCCTAATAGCAACCGATTGTTACAGGATTGTTCTTCTGATCCTGAGCCCAGTACGAGCGGAGGACATAACGCTGAATAGTTTAGAAAACGGACCCGGCATTTTACCTTTCTTTTTAGGACAATCAAAGTTCATCTCTCACTATCATTCCTTTATTCAACCCGTTAACGTAGATATTATAAGTAGTAATATTAATCTAGTAAGGAAACAATTAGATGATATTTCGCCTCAATTTCATAATAAAACACTCTCCTTATATCAACCTCACATAGAGTACCTGTATAGTAAAATAAAACAGCTATCTAATCAGGTAGAGTTATTTTAATCTCACCGAACTAAACGAGCCCTAATTGACGGTTTAGGTTCAGTAATAAAAAGCATATCTGGAAATTTAGATTACACTGACGCTATTCGCTATGATAACGCTATTAAGTCTTTACGAGAAAACGAGAATAAAATCGTCACGGAATTAAATAATCGTATTAGTTTGAATAAACATTGGATGTCGCAAAACTCAGAAATCTTAAGTAAAATGGCTCATAATCAGATTAAAATTAAAGAATGTCATGAATGAATGTCGATGGGATTATGGATAACGAAGTAAATAACGAAAAGGATTTGATTAAATTTGCACATTTAGCTCAATATCTTATTATGTTAGCAGATAACATTGAATCCCTTTCCGATGAAATACGGAGGTTGGAGAACTTATTAGCATTTATACGTGCCAGAAGTACACATTTTCTTATGTTTAAATTAGAGGTCTTTGATAATATGATAGAACAATTAAATGCCCTCTATGGTCGGGAGCAAATACTAAATATTAGTTTTAGGGAATATTTTGATATAGTTAAGTTAGGTTACTATTACAACAGTCAAAATTTAGTGTTGGTATTTAAACTCCCCGTAGTTTTTCCTACAACTTATAATTTTTATAAACTATCCATAGTTCCCAATAAGAATAATAAAGTATTAATCCCATCCTATCCCTTCCTAGCAATTCACGATAAAGATTTCATGTACGTAGAGGCAGAATGCCCGAAGTCCAGTCAGTATTATCTTTGTGAGGATAATATCAATCAACACTACAAGAGTCAAGGCGACTGTATTCATCGTTTAATAACTACGCAACAAATCGACAAATCTTGTCAGTACACTACTACTGAACTGAAGACTGAAGCTGTAGAAGTGCTAGACGACCGCCACTACGTAGCAAGCTTTCCTGTATCTACGAAGATCCGCATGTCTTGCACCGAAACACAATATAACACTATAAAGGGTAGCTACTTTATTACAATTCCGAAAGGATGTGTTGTGCAAACGTCAGATTTAATACTAGCAAACCAGGACGACCGTTTGAAAGGACAGGCATTGAAAATAATGAACATCCCTTTCGCAAATAATGCTAGCGAAAACTCAAAAATAAGAAGACTGACACTCAACTCCGCAGATCTTCACAGCCTCCATGATGCTGCTAAAGAAATATCTATGGAAGCACCCCTGACCCTAGACAATGTTGATATTCATAGCGTGTACTACACTATAACACCGCTATACTTAGTGCTATTAGGTGCAAGTGTACTGGGTATCGGCTTCACATTACGAAAGTACGTGAGGCAGCGCTCAGTTGAAGTCACAGTAGAACGTGCTAATGGTGAGATGGAACGAGGCAACGCCTATTCAGAGATTGCCACCAGCACTAATATGAGATTAACTGGATTATCAGCGCTATTCTCGAATCAATCTGCAAATAGTCGCTGATCTTAGGGAGGGAGATGTTAAGTATTAAGACTCCATGGAAATTGCAAGATAGCTAAAGTACCTCAATACCAATAATTATTGCATCAGCCTAGTAACGAGTGTGGGAACGCTGAATTTGCTCAACGTTACCCAGAGACATGGAACAAACAACGGCGTCAAATTCGACACCTTGGATCAGCTCAACGCGGTTGCGACAAACAGCGGCATCGCATTCAAGACCTCACCTCATTCCCTTTTTCAACTTCACTTTCTGTTCTCACATCGAACACGATTGTCGTCTTATAATTATAATTAAATAGTCTGTAATTTTTATTAAATTTTTAATAAAGTTATTGTAAGAGTTTCGGTTTTTTTTGAAACTTGTCTGCCGGATCGACTTAATTAGTGTATCTTACCCTATCATATTACAAAAAGAAAACATGATGACGAATGATGGATTTTTTTTTGTTTTTTTTTTTTGTAATTGTTATTAATCATCTTATATTTTTATCATAAAGCCATGATAGTGTATTGTTTGAATTTTTTTTTATCTTGTCTATCTCTTTAAGTCTTATCTTGATGAATTAAAAAACACGAAATTAACTTTTTTTTATAGAGGAGAAAAAATAAAACTAAGTTAAATTAGTCAAGAATTAAACGTATACTTGCTTTATTGTATAAAAGAAATTACTCATGACAGTGGCAGAACCTTAAAAAATTACACTGGCAGAACCTTAGGAATAGTATGGTGAAAGTAGCGACAGAGGTTTGTGGTAAAAGGAAAAGAGGTTTTAGTAAAAAGCGCGATGAATGGTGGGACGATGAAGTGAAAGACGCTGTAGAGTTAAAGAAGAAAGCATGACTGGATTATAAAGCCTCGGGTAAGGATAAAAGTATGAGAGAGATAAGAAAAAGTGAGTATAAGCTGCAAAAGCACATAACGAAAGCACTTATAAAGATGAAGCGTGAAAATTCTGAGAGAGAAAGGGACGACAGGTTGACGAACAACTTCCGAGAAAACACGAAGCTTTTCTGGCGAGAAGTTAGTGATTCCCGGGGTAACCTGTAGAATGAAAGGAGTGCTTTCGAAGAGTAGTGGAGTTTTAACAGAACCAGCACACGTTTTACAGCGGTGGGGGGAATTCTACAAGGAGACGTATGAATGTGAGGACGCCTCGGCCTTAAGTACCAGCTTGATTAGCTTGGGCGATAAAGTTTATGCTAAAATATTAGCGAGAAGAATGCAAGAGAAATCTGAAATGCTGTTTTGGGAGGCCCAAGGAGGTTTTAGACCTGGAAGAGGGTGTATAGATCAGATCTTTTCCCTCCGCATGATCACGGAAAAGTTTTTGGCCCTAAACCAAAAAGTTTTCTGTATTTTTGTGGATTTGGAAAAGGCGTTTGACAGGGTTGTGAGAAAGAAATTATGGGAGATACTGCCCCGATAAAATGTGAGCGGACCCTTGCTACAGGCTATAAAGTCTCTTTACAGAGATCACTCAGCCTGTGTGCGAGTAGGAGCTGACATGTCGCCCTGATTTGACATCTAATCGGGTGTTAAGCAAGGTTGCGCTATGTCAGCTTGGTTGTTCAATTTGTATTTGGATAGTTGTCTCCAAGGCGTGAAAGACAGTGACATGGGAGTGAAAGTAGGTAGTAAGTAAGTAGTGCTTTATGCAGATGATGCAGTGCTCATTGCATCATCAGAATGCGATTTGCAGGCATTGGTCACCACTCTAAAAGATGGGTGTGAAAATAATGGTCTAAACCTTAATGTAGATAAGACGAAGGTTTTGATATTTGAAAGAAATTAAGAAAGAACAGAATGTAAGATCAACGTGAATGATAAGATAATAGAACAAGTGAATGAAGTGGTATATTTGGGAAGTATGTTTAGCCGAGATTGAAGATACGAAATGGATGTGGAAAGGCGTATTGCTGCCGGTAACAGAGTTAACGATGCTTTGGCTGCATTGTTGAGACGGCGAAACGTCAGCATCGCTGCACGTTTGGCTCTACACAATGCAGTTTTGCTACCGACGCTGTTATACGGCAGCCAAACGTGGGTAACACAGAAGAAGAATGTAAGAAAGATGAATGCTGTGGAGATGCGATCTCTTTGCAGAATATGCGGAGTCAGTCTAGCTGATCGAATCCGCAATGAAGAGATCCACAGAATGGCAGGTACTAGCGAAGATGTCACGGTGAGAATGAAGAAGAACGTGCTCAGGTGGTTTGGGCACGTTGAACGAATGAGTGATGAAAGAATGGTAAAAAAGATTTATATGGGAAAAGTGAGCGGTAAGAGAGACAGGAGGAGGCCTCGAGTGACCTTCGAAAAAACAGTATCTATGATTCTGAAGGAAGGTCACGTAAAAAGCAGGAGGACCCCCCGGAGGGCATGTACGAAGAGGTTATATAATAAATAATAATAAGTTTAAGTTTTCTGAAAAAAATACAGTAATAATTATTGGGTAATACTGTTACGTTTAACAATATTACCCAATAATATTAAATATATTGGATTATTGCGATTTCCTAAAAATCTATGTTATTTTTCTAAATAAAGTATTTTGATTTGATTTTATTTGATTTGATTATATAATATGCGTAAAATTGAATATATTATATTTGACTCATATCACTAAGGTTTTATCTTAGGCTTAAAGGATAGCAAATTTTTACTTCTAAGGGGGAGTGGAAGGGGAACTTTGAAAATAAAAAATATGATTAGAATTTAATTACATGAAGAGCTAATTAAAATCGTAAGGAAACATTTTATTTATTTAGAGGAAAATAAAGGATTTCGGAAATGTTTGTAATCAAAAAGTCAAAGGTATGTCCGGATCACGATTGTCATTTTAATTGTTGAATCATTTTCAAAGAAACCAAAGAATAATAAATATTTATTTTGTACATACTAAATATGCAAAATAAAATTTTGACTTATGTACTGCTTAGTGTTTTTTTAGGTACTGGGTTATATTAAACAAAACGGCATTATATTTATTATGCTAATAAGATGATGTTACACTTCCTATGATTACACGTTTCCACTCAAATGAAACTCACTTTCGTTAATCCTTTAAAGCCTTACAATAATTTTCATTATCTAAAGACATTTTAATTATTAAACTCGAAGTGTCCTGAATAATACAAATTTATAATAATATACATAATTTTACATAGATTTATGCTTAGCTTTAATTTCATAATGAGGTAAATTAAAAATTATGAAATGAAAAAAAAGTGTTACCACTAATTATAAAGCCAAGCTAAATTCGAATATATCAAAACAATATAACATAGTAAATATGGAATATGATAACCATTTCATATATTTAATTCAAAGCAGTTTTATTCATAGAGTAAGGAAATTTAAAAGTAAAGTGAAAATAAGTCACAAATAATAGATCCTAAGAAGAAGCTTGAATAGAAAATAGTTTTTCATTAAATATTCCAATCTTTTACGAACTAGTTTATGTCACTGAAGTGCTCACTACTTTGTTAGAAGAAAATAAAATAAAGTTTAGTTTTTAACTCTTATAAGTTCTGTGATAAAATAGAGAATATAATATATAAAATTAAATACTTAATATCTAAAAAACGGTCTTCGGAGGCCGATAGCCCTGATGAAATATCTCGTGTTGCAAGTGACTATGGGTGGCACTGAATTTGACTAATAGTTGACTTATTTTTTTACTTGATATATATTTTGTATCAGTAACATTTAAAAGCTACAAATAAAGTTTATTTGAATAATTTATTACGGAACACTACAAACAAATATCAGGTAACGCCATACCTAGATGATAAATGTACGGACGCTTACAGTAAATCATGTTGCAGTCAAACCGAGGATCTGCACTTGGCGGAGTCGAGATTATGATCGCGTTTTTATTTCACATTGGTTTTTTATGCAATGTTGCTGACAGCTTTTCAAATTGCAGTTATATAAGAAATATTGGTTTTAATTTGTTTTATACAAGTAAAGTTATACGCACAGCAATTCAAATGTGAATATGTTTAAATAAGTTTATGCCGAAAAATCGATTCTGTCTTTTGAAGTAGGTGTACAACAATATTTCTAAATAGTGTTTATTTAATTTATTTTTACTTAAAAACATTATAAATATATTGAATTATTTCAGATTACGCAATGATAATAGTTTTTATAGCTTACAAAAAATATAGAATTGGGTGATATTGAAATAGGGTAAAATTTTAAGTGAGTTTTCAAAGCTACTAATCATGATGAAGGTGTAATCAAAATGAGTTCAAAACCTCAACATATTACCAAAAAGTAAAAGAGTTGTATTCTTTACACGTACTTAATAATTTATTTCAAACAAGTAACACATTTTCAAAGAGCTACATACAATATATAGCTGTCAATCTCCCAATGTACGGTTAAATTCTCACAGCACAATGCTGGGTCTTGGTAACTATGATATCAAGGCTACTCTGTAGAAGAAATGTTATAAAGTTATGTGGTTTGATAAGAGAAAAGATCCAGGTTGCAGCTTATATCCAACGTATGTAGTTTTATTCTCAATGTGTCTTCAGTCTACAAACTAGGTTTTGTGACGTTGCCCTTCCATTGGAGCCACAGGTATCAGACAGTTACGACCAAATTCCGTTACTCAAAATTAGATTCACCACAGTTAATAAGAGGCAGCAATGAACTTATTGCTTAATGTAGAGAGCAGCTTGAATGTTTTCGAGTGACTGAAATAAGAAACTGTGTTGTGAGTGTCAAATTCCTGTATAGCTCTGTGTTCTGTTATTTTCTGATTAACGTATTTGATTAAGGTTCTAGGTTCTCTTATAAAATGTAAAGATTCACCATACTTATTCAGAATTTAATACATTTCTATAATCAATTTATTTAAAATAAATGACTGACATTAATAGTTTATGAATTTGAGTATATTGTATATAGTATATTGATTACTTATTTACATAACATATAAAAATGTGAAAAGATATCACAACTTCACGATCAATCTTATATTATAGATGTTTTTAATATATTTAACTATTAATATTAACACATGTATATGTGTGTAGATTGTACATGCATCGAAATTTAAATTAGAACATGTTCTTTGGAAATTAAGAGCATATTTCGACATGGAATGCTGTAAATGTTTTAATCTACAAGGATGGACCATTTATTTGGGGATTCAATACAGGGAACTAAAATCAATAAAAAATGTGGAGTTGTTCATTGACTCAAAAAAGAGACATATTTGTTAAAAAATAATAATTAAAAGTCTTTTCGATTTATGTTAATAGTATTACTTCATTTATACTACAATTTTGGCAGTCCTTTTCTTCAAATTCAAATTTAAAAACACGAATCATACCTAAAATATATAAATTTCATTTAAAGAATATTCATTTAAATATAAAAAATCGTCTGATTATATTTTTTCAATGATTTCTGAAATTATGCAAAACTTGCAATTTTATTTACAAATTACGGTCTAGTTAATATATATATATATTTTTTTAACAATTTCCGAGTATTTTAAAAGATATTTAAATTTAACTTAATTATTATTCAATTCGAGCTTTAAAATGTCATACATTCATGAGCTTTAGTTGCCCTGCATGTCTCTGATAGGAAAATGAGCTTTAACAATAACAAGCGAGTTAATAAAATAGAATAATTACTGAAGGATTTTGTACTTTAGTAGAACTGAATAATAAATATTCAGTGGTGTTTTCATTTCAGAGTGTATAAATCCATTTTATTAAAGATATTTAGCATAGATAAATTAAATAATATACATTATTTAAGAATTAGTTTTATAACTTTGTTGATATAAATTATTTACGCTTACAGATATTTTACTTTATAATTATTTTCTTTATTTTAAATACTTATCCATATTTGTATGTTGCATAAATGTATAAATTAATATTTTTTCATACGAATATATTATGTAGAATTAAATAATATCATTCAAATTTATTTTGATTTAATTTTGATTATAAATTATTCGATCTGTGAGATTGATGGTGTTATCAGCTTGATTTGATCAGAAACATTTTAAATTGTCATATCTTAGAAGAAACATTAAGTATCGTGTATCCTCAAATGTAAAGGAGATTATATTACATATGAAATAAAAACTTCAACCTATTTTTTTCGACAAACACATTTACACACATAAGTGGAAGGTGTTACATTATGACATATTATTATTATTTATACTTGTGGTTGTAACGCTGAAAAATGTGACAAAGTATTTTTATTTCACACAAATACCTTTTCTAATATTCAGTGAGCAGGTTTTTCAACCGTAAAATTCTTATAATCGTACCCGGAATCTGAAAGCTAATATTGAGACCAGAGCGATTAAATATAAACTTTACTCGTAAATCGTAATGATTGTACTTTCGTTTAAAAGTGAAGAGCTTTCCACTCATATCGGTGCAGGCAGGTATTTTATATATTACATATATTTAAATATACATATGTGGTGACACGAAGTGGGGTTCGGTTCTCAGCTATTAACTATAATTAATAATTCATGGGCGTATCCGGGAGCAGTTAATTTTAAATATTACAATTTAGACTTATAAGGTATTGTTAAGACAACACTATTAACCTTGAATCAAAATCTGTGTATATCATATAACGTTCATTAATTTATTGTGAAGCGGTAAGTTAAGTAGTACTCGTGTCACAGTGAGATAGATGTGGGGTTGACATTGAGAGGGTTGGACTAATCCTATTACAAGATGAACAAGTTAACTATCGTTTATCAAATCATAAGCTATTCATTAATGTACTGTTTGATATTAATATTTTAAAGACAAACTAACATATTTATGTTGTGTTATTTTTCTTTTATATTTTATTTTTGTATTATATTTTATACTTCATATATTTTTTAGTTATGTAGATATTGAATAAATGTTCTATATTTGTACAGCATAGTTTTGTCAGATTGCACAAGTCTTACCGACTTGTCGTAGAAAACGCATTATGGTACCATTTGGACTTCGAAATGAGGATTTTATCTGTATGAGGAAATGGGTTTCGATTAAAACTAATAGACCTATGAAGGTTATTTGCCACCTGTTATTAAAATTAAACATAGATTTATATTCTCTCTCTCTCTCCTCTCTCCTCTCTCCGTGGTGTCCTCGATCTAAGTTATGTTATGGTGTTACAATTTTATACTTAAGGGAAACTATCGTTAGACAACAATAAACTACCTAAGATTTGTATCTTGTTTAGTTTATTATTGTTTAGCGACTGTATAAAAAAGTGTGATAATTATATGAACATTAATTAATACACACAATGTTATATTAAATTTAGACTTTACTGAATTGAGAATTGCAAATATTTTGAGCTATCCATTTTCTTTCAAGTATATAATAAGTTTGTTTAAACAATTTCTAATAAGTTTATTATACAGCTAAGATTTTATATTCATTTAAAATTACATTTCGGTCACTGGTGATTATTAAATCATTTAAACATTTACTGGAAAACTAGGTTTTGATTACTTTTTGATTGTAACGAATTTAGTTATAACTAGCTTTTGCCCGCGACTTCGTCCGCGTTTCCGTCGTTTTTCGAAAAAAAATTAGCAGATGTCCTCCCTCATAGTTTTGACGTAACAGGCAGATTCACTTTCGTATTTTAGAAGGGCAATAGTAATATAATATGCCAATCCACAAAACTGTTGAAAAATATAAGTAACCGCAGAATATTATAATATACCCACGCTATACCCACGACTCGGTCAGCGTGTAACTCCTTGTTTTTTATTAAGATAATATATTGCTAATATTTTTAGATCAAATTAAAATGTTTCAGCGCAAAGCTTCTGGGTAGACTATGTTAAGAGTCGACCCGTCCGGCACGTGAACGTAAAGATTCCTAGAATTGCTAACCCGGGAAAGAGCGACGTATAATTGACCATGCGAGAAACAGCTAACACCGAGATCTACTCCAGCAACACGAAAAGTCTGCCCTTGAGCTTTATTGATAGTCATGGCATAGCACACCGATACTGGGAATTGCGTTCTTTTAAATTGGAATGGAAAATTATTTGGTATTATGGGAATTCTGGGAATAAAGACAGTTTCTCCTGCACCGCAACCTGTTAAAATTTGAGCCTCGATTACATTTTGTTGCAACTGGGTTACTTTTAGCCGAGTTCCATTGCAAAGTTGAGGTGGTCTTAAATTTCGGAGCAGAATTATCGGTATGCCAATTTTTAAACAAATTATATGAGAAGGTAGTCCAGGCATACTTAAAGAATTTAAAAATTCTATCGGGTAATTAGTGGCTTCTTGTTCATCAACAATTCTATTTATTGAACTATAAACTTTGCTTTCTCCCTGTATATTAGACAGTATTTTATTATTAATTTCAGATGCCTGGTCATTGCGAGGAGTCAAAATGGACCTTTCGCAAAGCCAAGAATTGTCCCTATTTAATATAATTGTTATGTCACCGTAAACCGAAGATATAAGATGTTGTTGGGATTGCACTATACAACATAACTCAGGTGTCAGAATAAGTTTTCCTTGGTGTAGTTGTGGATAGGTACCTTCACCAATCTTCAATAATGTATCAGAAAATTCACGATTATCTGCGTTGTCTCCAGTTCTCACTCGCATATTTATAGTCAAATGCACCGATTGTATATCACGCCACAAATAAGAGCTTTTCAGGCAAGCCCTAATCTCATCAGCTCGGGTTCCCCGTGGTATTACCGGTAAGGTTTGTCGGAAATCATCACAAAATAAAACCGTAATACCGCCCATTGGTCGATCATTTTGTCTTATGTCCCTTAGAGTTCTGTCTACTGCTTCTACTCCTTTTCGATGGGCCATCGTACATTCATCCCATACGATTAAATTACACTCACGCAATACCTTAGCTTTGTCGCTATTTCTTGAAATACTACAGGTTGGACTTTCCGTGCGATCTAAATTAATTGGTATTTTAAACATAGTGTGAGCAGTCTTACCTCCTGGTAGCAATGTTGCAGCTATACCTGATGAAGCCACGGCAAGAGCGATTTTACGCTGATTTCGAACATAAGCTAATATTAATTTAGTCAAAAAAGTTTTCCCAGTTCCTCCAGGTGCATCTAAAAACCATATTGTTCCTAAATTATTCTGCACACTCACGCACACGCGATCATAGACTAAGCGTTGTTCTGCAGTCATCATTGGGACACCGTTTTCTAATGTTACCAGCAGTTCCATTGGGTTGTAACCAATCTCTGCGGAATATTCCCTATTGGTAACCTCTCCGACTGAGGTTGGCGTTGGCAAACCATATTCACAAAGTGATTTACCGCCTACTGCTGTTAAGTCTTCCTGAAGAGCTAATAAGCACTGATTTATAGCCAGATCTCGAAAATTATCATTAGTTGCGCCTTCATTATTGTGAGATAAATTCCGAAGAAAGTCTTCTGCAAATTTTTCTTTATATTTTTCCCATAATTGGACAGGATCAGATAAATTACAAAATGTGAGTAATGTTACAAATAAATGGCGTAACCGTCGTGGATTATCACTAACACAGGATTCTGCTAAAGCGTCATCCCAATGTTGATCATTTTCAAGCAAATGACGCGCTTGGCAAGCTGCATGATAAGTTGGATAAACAACATCGTCTACTTTTCTCAAATCTATAAATGATGTTGGTCCTCGCACTGTATGTAATAATAATCTCAAATAAAAACACTCTGCGTTGTTAGGATGAACAGTATACACTCTACCAAGAACATGTTCTTTGAAAATACCTGTCTCGCCATCTACAGGCCTGCCTCGGCGTCTACGGTTAAAGACACCTCGTTGTTTATCGTAGGTATAATACGATGGAACTTCTTCATACAAAAGAGACTTTGCGAAATTATCAGTTTGGCAAAGTCGAAAGAATGCCAATAAAGTTGTTTGTCTAGGGTTCTCTAATCGTTCTGTAACATTTTCGGCGTTAAAATATATACGTTGACCGCCTTCCAGATGAACATCCAGATGGGTCACAGGTGGATATCTTTCGTGAATATTAAAACTTAAGATCCGCCACACAGCTTCTGAAGAGCTGATATATCTGCCTGACTGAAATCTAGTAACTTCATCATGTTCATTTCTTAACGCAAACGTAGCTTGGTCACTGCCCTTGTTAATGTACTTACAAATATATTTAATTGACTCTACACTATTACACATTTCTACATTTATGTGAGCTTGAAATGCTCTGGACAATACAGGCGAATACGGAACGACCCACCTATTATCTAAAGTAACCTGTTGTCCAGACATTCGCTTTTCAACAGTAAAACCACCATTGTCTCTTGAACGGCGACGATATAATGGGTATCCATCATGTCCTGTTACAGTTTCATCCACTAATGCTTTTGGATACCTTTTAGTGCAACGACCGTCTTGCATGCAAGGAGCATTTGCGTTAAATGCACCACATGGACCATGTATCATATGAGTTTTAACAATGTCGTATAACAGGGGATCTGCAGTCGGATCTGGAATTTCAGCACTGATTAATCTGTCTACATCATTAGGTCGAACCTTATCTTTTAACCAAAGCAAGATATGTGCGTGAGGTAAGCCGCGTTTTTGCCACTCAACACTATACATATAACACAATACTTCTCCAAAAATGTTATCTTTGGTAAGAAGATCTATCATTGATTTTAATTTTAAATGAAACACTCTTGCAATAATATCATGGCGGTCATGCGGTGCCTGACCCTCAAGAAGCTCCCGAGTGATTTCATCCCACTTGGGATTGGTAGTTACAGTAACAAATAAGTCGGGACGTCCATATTTTCTTACGTAACAAAAAGCGTCTTGAGTACGTTCATGCATGTAGCGTGGACCACCAGTAAAAGAAGAGGGTAAAATAACTAAACGACCCATATTCACAGTATCGTTATCTTGCTGCATGGCATCGCGAAGGTGCACGTATTCTTCAGCGCGCAGCTGCCTTTGATTAGATCGTATATAAACTAATCTTTCGGTTTCAATTTTTGCGTACATGTCAACAATAAACTGATTAAATAAGCCACGAAAACGTTGAAAGTATACCAATCTATTCCGTCTCACTTGCAGGTGGTAACAATAAAATTGAAGGCATGACACCTTTTTATTATAATTAGGTGCGCCTGTGCGCGGATCGGTTTGGTATACAGCGAAATTATAACCATCTTCCCCTCGACAGTATATCATAGGATATTGCAAACTGTCGTAAGCCCTGTGGGTTTCGAAAATACGTTGCAAACGATTGTCTCTGGAACGTATAACGATATCACGCCTATCACATTCCTGGTCGACCAGTACTACAGCAACTTCATTCGTGGATGGAACGTTATGACGCCCAGGGTGTTGCTGAGTTGGACGCTTATCGGCATTTATAACAATTTTATAATTGTTATTACCATCTTGAGAAAGGGCTTCTAATGCCGATTTAAAACTGCATACGTACGAATTAACCTGATGTAACATGTTCTGAAGTTGTGAAATGAGTTCAGTATTTAAATTCGGAAAATATTGATTTCTTATATTCGACTGTTCGTTGTAATCGGATACAAAATATATTTGAAGAAATTTAGGTTGTTCTTCAGGCAAAAGGGACCCTATCAAATGGTAAACCTGACCTTGTACCTTAAAAGTAGGCATGAAAGGGCCTTCTGAGATTTGTTTAGCACCAAAGGATGTCATTTGGAATGCACTATTATAAGTGCGAATATTATCTAAAAACTGTTTGGATTGCAAATGTTCCCCTAAAAGTAGTGATTTTAAAGGTTCCGGTGGGTCTTCGAACGAAGGCAAATTTATTTTACCTCCAGAACAACAGAAACCAGCAGACTTCTTCCTCCACTTCGAAGCATTACAAAAGGAACATACTACGTTCATATCGCCTATTTCAGAAGATGATCTGTAATCAATTGTGAGGTTATAAGCAAACCCACTTTTATATTTATCGGACCACGCCACCGAATTTGTAGATTGATCTACCACGTGTATATCTAAGTCATTAAGACCATGTCGAAATCTATCTGCAGTAAGACGGGCCTCTCGCTGTTCTTCTGTTTCAAGCGACCGAATATTTTCAATTCTTAATCTTTCATTAGATAAAGTAATCAATTGTTCTTGTCTCAAAGAATTGTAATAATCGCGTCCCGACTCTAGTCGTTGTTCATGCTCATGTTCGTCTTCAAGAGATCGAATCATGTTATGGTGCGCCCTATCATTTGTCAAACGGCCTTGATATTGAGTAAAAGTTTCAGATTCTCGAGACAAAATATGACGTTCGCGATCAGCTGTAAGCCGTAATTCCCTCTCAGTGAAGGTTTCGGACTCGCGAGATAAAATATGACGTTCGTGGTCAGCTGTAAGCCGTAATTCCCTCTCAGTGAAGGTTTCGGACTCGCGAGATAAAATATGACGTTCGCGGTCAGCTGTAAGCCGTAATTCCCTCTCAGTGAAGGTTTCAGACTCGCGAGATAATGTATGCCGTTCGCGGTCAGCTGTGAGTCGCAATTCTCGTTGTAAAGCAGTTTCAGCTTCTCGGGATAACGCATGTTGTTCCCGGTCAATGGAACGCCTTAGCTCTCGTTGAGAAGAGCTTTGAGAAGCCCGTGTTGTAGCTCGTCTCGCTCTTTCAGCTGCTAATCGCATCTCTCTTTCTGGAGAGCTTTCATTAGCTCGAGATGTTGAGGCACTAACTCTCATAGAGTTTAACCGATGTGCTCTTTCCTCTTCCGATTCTTGAGAACGCGTCATTCTCATTCTCCTAGCTTGACTCGAAGTTCGAGATAAAGATGGTCGTTTTTTAGGTGGCATCGTTTATTTTATTTTTAATCGACGGTAACTTAAATTCTATTTAGTTACCCAACAAAAAACTTACGTCAGAGGTCCTAACTATAGCTAAGTATATAATAAATAGAATATAAATCTAAGTGCCTATTAAAACTAAAATAATATTCTAATCGAATTATAAATATGTACGTAGGTACCTACAAATTACAAAAGAATAAAAAATGAAAATAAAGCTATACTTAATGCGTGTGCAATACTATCTACACTTACCTACTTCACTTAAAAATGAATAATAAGAAATACCTACAACTACTGTAATTAATCAAAGTACCTATGCTAATACAAAAAAAACCTTAGATGTTCTAAGTACAGCTGCTATATAATAAAAAAATATAAATCTAAGTGCCTATTTAAACTTAAATACCTAATATTCTAATAGAATTAAACTAAGAAATATGTACCTACCTACCTACAACTTAGGTACAAAAAAAAAAGAAATGAAAATAAAGCTAAAACACGTGTGCAGTATAGGTAGATAGTAGGCAATATCTACCTATACCTACTTCACTTAAAAATAAATAAAAAATACCTATGAATACTATAATTAATAAAAGTACCTACCTACGCTTTTATCTACTCAATACAAAAAAAACTAAACATAAAATGCCCAAAACTAACCTATCAGTAACTAAAAATCTAACAATAATCTAATCTATCTATCTATTATCTAATCTAAAAATCGAATCTAAATCTACTTAAAAAGAAATAAAATAGGAACTATTAATAGTTAAGAATTTAAACAAAACTAAAACTAATTTAGAAAATAACAACAAAAGAAATTAAAATAAACTATTTAAAGACAAAAAGTCGCGCTGATAAGCACGGTTTATAAAATAACAATTATTGTCTGTCAATAAAGTTCAACACTCTGAACGCATCAACAGCCAAATATTGAATGACGCTTGCGCTCGCCTCCCGCCCCTTTTATACTCTGCCGCCGCGAGCCCCGTCGAGCGCGGCAACCGTTACGCAAAAATAATCCTTATAGCTTGATTCACTATTCACGCGCGATGTCTTGTTGGCGTATTTCATGTAAGTAAGTATAAGTTTGGTGTTTCTATACCGATTTCAATGATTCTTTTTTTATTGAATTGGTGCTAATGTTTATTTTTTTTTTAATTAGGAATGATGGTGAGCATTATTGGTTTTATAAACGTAAAAGTAAACAAATATAATAAGAAATCTCCGAACTGCTAAGCTATCGAGAGTTATGCGTGTTATTGTGAGTTAACTATAAAAGGTAGATATATGCTGTCTTGGAATATTTTTCGTGTATTTTTATGTAGAATATTTCCGTTATACATAGTTTCTATGTAGCTCTAACCATTAAGGCTGCACACGCGACGGAAGCTTAAAAAATCAAGCAACTTCTCCCATTTTCTCAACATTTCCTTTCACTGCTCTGCTCCTATTCATTGTAGTGTGATGAAAAGTATACTATTACCTGCCCAGGAGTATAAAGAATAATTGTACTAAGTTTGGTTAAAATCCGTCGAGTAGTTTTTTTTTTCTATAAATAACATACAAACAGACAGACAGACAGACAGACAGACAAAAATTTTTTTAACTGCATTTTTGGCATCAGTATCGAACACTAATCACCCCCTGCTACTTATTTTGTAAATATATTTCATGTACAGAATTGACCTCTCTACAGATTTATTATAAGTATAGATGTTGGTATTATTATATAATATTATTCAATTGTCGACATAACTAAGAACGTTGATATTTATATTCGTAATATATACGCAGAAGTTAAATATTAGCTTTTGGAATACAGTATTTGTAGAAGAAAAGTTTTGCTGCCTATACGGGATTCATTTTATTTAATTGTCTAAATTTTAAGAGAGGCCTTGATAATTTATTTTTAAATATATCCAATGAATTGAAGTATTTACAAATTACATGCCCTTTTTAAAACAACAACTAACTATACTTTTTTCAATTAAAAATATTGATTTGAAATCTAAAACTATTCTTGATTGTTGCAATGTGTAGTATAAAATAAAGAAAATAAAATAAGACAATCCGACATATAACTCTCAAACGGAAAAACGTCCAGATCAACGTTTTATTGTATAGTTATACTATTTCAATTTATTGTCCCGGTATAACAGAATAGTAATTTGTTTTCCGCTGTTTCGTTTATAATATTGCTGTGTCTAGTAATTCATTCCTATATTTAGTTTAAACTACATTACTTCGTACTTAATTGAAGTGTGGAAGGTTCATAAAACCTGTATAGTCATAGTAAATAGTCATTACAAGTTTACGCTAATTAAACCATTCTCTATGTATTTTATGTGAAAAGTGTTTAATTAACAACTAACTTAATAAATTTATAACTAATCAAGAAAACAGTGTTTGGAAAATAATAAAAACAGAAAATAATATACACGTCCCGTTTATTTCCGTTCAAATCTTTTGCTTTCTGTGACGATTGAGTGATGTCAGATAGCAATGAACCACTCTCTAAAGATATTTTAAGCTTTAAATAAGACTTAAGGGTGAAAAAATCCAAATAAAGAAATATTATGCTTTTTAATTCATCGTCATCACATTATTTCAACACTACTATTGTTTATAAATCAGCTCCATTGTGTACAGGATGTTACAATTACTATTTGGACTATTATTATTTAAGTTTCATTATTATAAGTTTGTGTTTATTCATTGTTTCGGTTAAAACTATTCACATCGTATATATAGATATACTTTATATTTTTTTACTAAAATTCAAGTCAAATTCACACAACCACACGTTGAGTTCAGGCAATCTTCATTATGTGGATACTCGAAGGTCTGAATGGATTTTAAAGGTTATTCATGATACATTTGATATAGTATTATAAAAGTTTTTTATAAATGAAGACATAAAAACAGAGTGTAGATAAAGTAACTATATACTCCCATTTACTAGGAAATAGAATTTAAATCCTCGCCATTATTTGTAGAATGAAAGCTTTTTAAAGTAATCTATTTACAAGCTTTGGGCCGTGACTTTAACCAAGAGAGTTATATTTAACGGTTATTTTATAGATTTTAAATTCTCAGTACTTGATACGGAATGAGGTAGCTTTAAATAAATGATGCTTTAAGATATATTAAAATTTGGTTTGGATATTCATATTTTATAGACTACAATATTAATTTTAAATAAATGTTATGAAGACGGTCAAGATTGAAAGGTTTAAATTAGTTTCTATTTATTTTAAATTTAAAATAAATTTATTTAATATTTCTTAATATGTTAATTACAAATAGACAGAAAATATTTTCTAAAAATCATCAATATATTATCAAATTATAAACGGATGATATTGAGAAAATAATATTGGAAATCAATGACATTCAAAGTAACCTGTACATTGGAATTAATTTTATTTGTAATATGCTATAATAGAATTTTATAGGTTTTAATAACCCTTAAAGAGTTGACTTAACATCATTCTTTATAATAATCTTTTAATCATTACTGTGCGAGCAGATATATTTTATTATTTTAATATTGTCATTTTACTGACTTGTTAACAATATTTACAAAATATATTTGTAACCTAAGTATCATGTATCTTTGTTTTAGTTTGAGAATCTTTTAAGGGGACTCCTCGACCAAGAAACTAAATAGAGCGGTTATGTGGAAGTAGATAGTGTGCAGCCAGATAGCGGTCTAGAACTAAAAAAATATTGTGTGCTTTCAATTAATCTCTATTTTAACCAGGAAAATAAATGATAACCCTGTTTAATTGTATTTTTTGGGCTAACGAACAAACAGATAAAGACATAAGTAGACATTAATATTTAGAACAACTCTTTTGAGTCATGTGTTATATACTAAACACATGGCAATTATTATTAATAAAAATATTAACCGAGTAACTATCAGGAGATATTGTAACACTAAATAACTTTAGACAATATCAATCGCTTAGTTACAAACTGAACGTAGACTTTTGTTTTTATGTATATTGTTGAATATATTTATTGGATTAGTTCCGCTTGATGTAATAAATTATTCGATTTGTGAAATGAAATTGATCGCGGGCTCAGCTTCATTCGCAATTTTTTAGTTCAGTTAACAATAATTTGTTGAGGAATCATTGAGTACATGTCGAACCATATTTGTTTTATATCTAAAACGAACTTATTTATTTATTCAGAACGAAAAAAAAAGAAAAAAGAAATTATTTAATAAAAAGTTGTGGTCAATAAGAAAATTCTAGTCTTGTCAGAATTAGACAAAAATGTAATAAAACAAAACAAACTTATTACAGAACTGTGTTCGCTGTGAAAAATAATAACAACCTCTCTCCACTCCAGCTATTGATGCAAGGTGAGTATTTATAAGCATTATTTAAATAATAAACAATACAAGAAGAATAAAAAACTGCTATTGAACCGAACTTTAAAAAGGCGTTCAGTATGTGCTATTGCCGGTATATAAGCAATGCATAACCTGTTACTATATATATATATATAAAACAAAATATTGTTTAGTATATAGTGTTAAAAAAATCCAGATATCTTTAAAAGTTAAAGTTTAATATATTATATATTTTGAATTTATGTTACCATAGAATAATCACTCCTTATGATTATATAATAATATTTTTTTTAGTTTCTTTGCCTGAGATTTACTCGTAAGCCTTTTCTAGACCCCTGGGGTCTAGAAAAAGACGAATGGAACTTTCACTCTGAAAACAAGTACTATTCCCAATAGAAAAAAACTTTTAAACGACCTATGACATTAAAAGTTTTTTATCTTCATAAAATGGGTTAAGATAAGGCAAATATTAGTAAAATTAAAAAGTATTGGAATATGTTTATTTAATAACATAATATCTACCATAACAAGACTTACTCGTACAAGCATACTTTTATCAAAATTCTACAATAATTTCGAAAAAAAAATATATATATATGGTGCGAGATTAAACTCGTATTTAGTTCACTAATTTTATAATTCTTTAATTGTCATCGAAATATATTTGTTTTACTTTTTATCAAGTTTCGGCGAGTAAGATCGAATAAGATTGTCGAACTATTTTTTTTACTTGGAATCATGAAACCAAAATGATATGATTAACTTTATTCATAAAACGTAATGGTAACTCTTTTCTAATAATCTGTGTTTGATTTTGATACATCTTGAATATTGGAACCTTAATTTCACGAATACCGTAGATTTTTTAGGTTATTGATTTGAACAGTAAGTTGTATAATTTTTTTAATAATTATTCGTATATATAAAGAGTTTATTTATTCTTTTATATGATGTGTGAGAATTTTTAGAGTACATAATTATGTATTATTTAGTATATAAAAAGTTGTCATAACTGATAGCCATTATTACGGATTTTATTACATTAACACTGTTTTAGTTTTATTTGTTTAAAAAAAAAATTAAGGCTCATCTAATCTTTTTGATATCATATTAGATCTGTATAATTAGAATATTCATTTAAACTTATACACAACACTAATTCGCTTCTCATTTGTAACTTCAACGACGCAGCTGTTAACTATTTACTAAATCACATTATATAATACAAAATAAACACTACTATATCATAATATGTTTACTAATATTTTAATGTTAAATAGTACTGAACCGAATAATTGAGAAAGTTATCAACTTGTTATAACTGGTTTTCGATAATTATTCAATGTTCTTTTTGATTGGTGAAGCTTTTCATTTTCGGTCCCATAACAATTTTGTTGAACGATTCCATTCTGATTAAACGAATACAATACTCCACACATATATACATTATGAATATAGCGACCTCAATTCATTTAAAACGTATATATATTTTAAATAACATGAAATTGCAATGATTATTAAATATTATGAGCGCACAATGATATTGACAGAAGTGTTCTCATTAATGTATATTTAACATGATTCGTATTCACTGCAATCTGTATCCGAGATAATTAGTTAACGTTTATACGATAATATGAAGGAAAAAAGCATAAAACAGTGATTTTCTATATCTATTTTATATAACTAAGAAATAAGAAGTTAATAAGAATATATCTAGACTTTTGATTATAATTTAATTACAAGCATGTTTTGATATGTTAAAAGCACTGATGACTTTGGTAGAGAAAAAGAAAGAATTCTGACATGGCTGTAATCAGAAAGTCAAAGGTATGTGCGGGATAAACGATTGTCATTTTGATGGTTGAATCGTTTTCAAAGTAACTAAAGAATAATAATTGTTACGTCAGATCAAATTCACAAAATAAAATTTATTTTGACTTGTTCAATGTTTAGTTTTTTAGATTTTTTGATACTGGGATATATTAAACCAAACTGGATTTTTTTCAATATTTGTTTTAATAATTTAATTTTATACCTCCGAGGATGAAACAGTTCCAGTGATATAAAAATTACTTTAGTTAATTGATTAGTCTTTCATTTTACATTTCCTTCTTTAAAGATATTTTAATTATTAGACTCGAAGTGTCCTTAATAACCTTAACTTATAATAATATACACATTACCTTACACATGCTTTTGCTAATATATAATTTCATAATGTTATTTCATAATTTTTAAAGGTTTTGAAATGAAAAAGTTTTAACACATATCACAAAGTCAAGCAATTAGATTACCAAAACAATGCAAGTTAGATAATGATGAATAAATACCCATTTATTCTGTGAATTATTTAATGAATTACTTAAAATAAAACCTATTTTTTAAAAATTGGGAAGATATCTTAACATGAGTTTCAGGACACGTTGCAATCGACACGGACGGACCATTCACTTGATTTATTATAAAGTATTGTGACCATAATTAATTGTTTTCAAATTAAACTGAAATAATATAAATATGAAAATGTATACTGGCGTAAAAAAGAGACTTGTGTTTGATTAAAAAAAAAAAATTGTGTTTAGTTTCTGCCTCATAAATCTTAACGTTTCATTTATATATATTTTTTTTGTAGCTCTTTGTAATCAAAGCACGAATCATACTTAAAGTTAAAGGAATGAACAGAACGGAATATGCATTGAAATATAAAAAATAAGTTGGAAATAAGTTTGTACTCGTTAATCGTCTGGTTATAAATTTCTTGTATGACTTTTTCTCAGCATTGTCGTAATTATACAGAATTTGCAATTTTATTCATGTCTATTATAGCCTAGTTAATATTCTTTTAAACTGTTTGACTCTCTCTCTTTAGAAATAAATAAGTCAGAAGAAATAAACTCCCAATTATTATTAAAGTTAAGCTGTCATAAATTCATGAGCTACAATTCGCCTGCAGTTCTCTGATAGCAAAATAAACTAGAAAAATAACAAGCGAGGGAGTAAAAAATACTAATTTATGATAACTATTTATTTCGAACGTAATTTTCATCAGTTTAACAAGTACTTGAGTACAACTGGATAATAAATAATCGACGTTGTATTCTTCTCAAACTGTTGAAATTCATTCTATTAAAGATATCTTAAATAGATAAAATAAATTGTATATTTTGCTTATCAATTTAGTTGTTTCACTACTTTGTTATAAATCATTAACACTTACACATATTTTATTTTAGAGGTATCGTCTAAAGTATTGATTAATTAATAACGAAGGTAAGGCTGACGGATCACGCTTGACGTTGTATGTTATATAGCTATCCTTAATATTTATATATATATTTATTAATTAATTAATGTTGTTTGTATGAATATAATAAATATAATATTTATTACTTATAATATATATAATATATATTATAATATATAATTATTCAATGATAATAACATTCAATTTGTTTTGATAAGATTATAAATTATTCGTTTTGTGGGATTGATGAAGGAATCAGGTTCATTTGATCAGAAACATTTTCAATTGTCATATCTTAGAAGTAACATTAAATGGTGTATCCTCAAATGTAAAGGATTTGTTATTGTTATTGGTGTAAACTCTTTTAGAGTTGTTGTATTTATATGATGATATTTATATAGATATTTTACATTGATGTCTATGGAACTGTAATTTTTTGGCGATTATTCCTCAACGACATGAGTTTTTTTTCACTTTTTTTTATAAACTATCGCAATGACCATCACTATAAATGTGCAAAAATTCCTGAAGATCGGTAAAGACGTTTTCATGCCAACCCTGGACATGGGATGCAAAAAGTCTCACATAGAGCGCTCCGCTCGCTCCGCTCAAATATTCTAAACAGTAGAGTAAATTAAGATAGTGTTCAAAGCGTTGCGTTGATCATCTTTAGTATGTGGATACTCGAAGGTCTGAACGGATTTTAAAAGTTATTCATATCTCATTTTGTATAGTATTTTGTAAAGTAGTAAAAGTTATTTATAAATGAGGAGCTATAGAAACAGAGTGTGGATAAAGTAACTCTATACTCGCATTTACTAGGAAATAGAATTTAAATCCTCGCCATTTTTTGTAGAATGGTAAGCTTTATAAAGCAATTTATTTACAAGCTTTGGACCGTGACTTTAACCAAGAGAGTTATATTTAACGGTTATATTGTAGAGAATAAATCCTCAGTATTTGATACGAGATGAGCTTTAAATTAATAATGCTTTAAGTTATATTAAAATTATGTGTGGATATTCATATTTTATAGACAACAGTTTTTATTTTAAATGAATAGAATTTATGAAGACGGTCATTATAAAAAGGTTTATATTTATTTTAAATTTAAAGTAAATTTAACATGTCTATATATGTTTATTATAAATAAACATAAAATATTAGCCGAAAAATCATCAAAGTGTAATCATTTGACAGATTTAATAAAAAGACATGATACTGAGAAAATAATATTGAGAATCGATGAACATCAAAGTACCCAGTATATTATATTATATATATATATATTATATTATATAATATAGTATTTTTGGAATTAATTTCATTTATAATATGCTATAAGAGTTTATAGGCTTTAATAAAACAATAAAAAGTTGATTTAATATCACTTTTTATAGTGTCATTACTTAGCAAAAGAAATTGAATAAATCATAAACCTTATATACAATATTGTATAATGTTACACTGTATTTATGACATTAGGCGTTGTCAGGAACCCTTTGTCTCTCTTACAAGTCATTGCTGCTATAATTATTTAATTAACTTAATAAACTTACATAAAAAGATACTTATATAATAACCATTGTGTTAATAGTTTTTTTTTTATATTTGTTATCATCACCATCCTAACCTTATTCTTATTTTTTAGGGATAGCACAAAATGTAAATCTCTTACACTTTTTTCTATCATATATGGTTTTTAATGAAAACATTTTTCTTTGCCATATTATTTTTTACCCAGTCCATCCTGATCTGTTTTCGTTTACCCTTTTCTCTTATAATCCTCACTGTTTTTAGAACATATAAACAAATGAATAATGCATTAGATCGGATGTAATATGATTACAAGATTTGAAGAAATCTTCTGATATCATAGTGTTGTTCTAGATTTTCTGTTGTTATAAGTTCGTAAGAAATATTAGATATTGTTGTAAAATTACTGTTATTATTAATGATACTAAAATATAATTTACACCAATAACAATAACTAAATCAGTTTCAATTTTGCAGACAGTCAAAGTGTTTTCTGACTACTGGATATAAATTGAGTTTTCTCCGTTGTCGGTCGAGTTTGTAGAATTACAATGCAGCTCATTTGCAAGTCAACAAATATTACAACTAATAAAATCGATATTATCGTCTGTAGAAACAGATCATAAGTTTTGATAATATTTTTGATTCTATTTAATATATAGATAAGTAGTTTATATAAAATATATGAAATAATAATTATAAAAACACAGCGACGACGATGATGAAATTTTTCTTAGTATAGATATTGAAATCGGAACCCAAAACTTAATCGTGCTACAACAATAGTATATTCTAGCTGTTAAATCAACAAAATGATTAAAGATTTACATATAATTTGAGTAGTAATAATAAGTTACCAAGTGGTGGCTCATTATCTCAAATGACATTTTAATTAGTTTGGCCGGTCCCAAGGGTGTGATTTGGATTTTCCATTGGCAACTTTACAAGTGTTCTCGTAATTAAGTTTCATTTGTTAAATAATAGTGACATAGGATAAATTCACCTTATAAATGAAATGTAAAAATCTCTATTTAAAAGGGATATGTCATTGCAAATAATAACTTTTTAATTCTACAAACGAAAACGATTTATTTTTCTTTAGATGAAATGGAATATTTTATGAAGATGGTACAAAGATGCCTAAATTTTAATAACAAGAGTAGACAAATTGCTTTTTTTTTAATAAAAGAAACAAAATTGAACTAATTCTGTTATTTTTCTTTATTACAGACTTTCAAAATGTCCGTCTCTGAATTTAGAACGAAGAAGCTTCTCTTTGTCTTCAACGTATTCTTCGGTAAAATGCTTTGGGGTTTTTATGCCTTGATTGGTTTTTATTAAGTTTTCTTTTTCAGATGTCAATCAAAGGACCATTGAAAGGAAAACTTGGAGTTAGCTATTGAGGTTAGCAGATTCGGTTATCATGGTTTGAAATGACTCTGCGACTTTTTAATATTTGATAATCAATATCCAAATAATGGTACATTATCCTCAATGTTATAGCTAATAATTATAATACATTATATATAGAATATATGATATTTATTTATTTATATCCTTTCCACTTTGAATTAATACCAGTAATCACTTGTGTACCTCAAATGTGAGTGGCAACAGGGCTTAATTTGACAACATACTTATCGAAATACTCTCAAATTTAAAATACAGCTACGAAAGTTCTAAACGCGCCCTGGTCTGAGAAGAACCAGTCAACAAGCTTAGCCAGGTTTTTTATTGTGATCAGTGTTTTACAGACATCAATTTTATTAGTGAGTAACTTACGAACAATTAGAACCGACGCAATTCGATGAGCCAGCCTAATATTAGTTAATAAAAAGAAAAAATCCTTGGCTAGCCAAACGCCCTGACACAATATTAGATTTATATGATTATTTATATCTTTTTTTAATTTTAATTACTTTTAAAATGTATTTTACCACAGTTGAAAGTTTTTTTTTAATGAAAAAGTATAATGCTGAAAATCTGCAGCGTCCGAGGCTGGAAGACTGAAGATGTAAAGAACACTGATATTCACGAAATCATCATCAAGTTTTTAAATGATTGTTTGATTATTCTTGATAAAAAAAAATTAATTTAGTTAAGCGACAATCAAACTGGAGTTGTTGTTGTTGATTGTGTTATCTGCACTATTTTTAGCACGTATTAGGTATTCAGTAGACTGATGATATTTAATGAATGCATTTGGATAGTATACTTATAATCTGGGTATTTTTTTTAGATAAAACAAAATTCTAGTAAGTCGTATACAATCGTCAAGTTTACAAGTGAACGTTGAATAATAGTGGTATTCCTCAATATCCATCACCAGGTAGTAATAGTATTAGTAATCTCATATGTTTGACTTGAGATGAGGTAACACGTAATAGAGTTTGTTTTAGTTGGGATTAGTGTAATAGCACAACCTTTTATAGTACCTGTAGACGTCACAAAGCGGCTTATATAAGACGACGTACGTATGTATTTTCATCTAATCTCTTAATATCTGTAATATACAGGGTGGGCCATGAATTAGTTAACATTTGAAAAAATCGTATAAAAAAAACCATTTAACATATTTTAGAAATAGTTTATTTACGAGAAAGCTAATTAGTTGTAATTTATTTTTTAAAAATTATTTCGTCTAAATGACCACCGTTTCGGTTTTTACACTCATCTAAGCGAGTCCTGAAGTTTTCGAATACTCTTCTGCAAAGAGACCGCGAGATCGCCGACATCTCTTCGATGATTTTTTCTTTAAGTTGACGGAGTGTATTCGGTTTATCAATGTAGACACGACTCTTTAAATAACCCCATAAAAAGAAGTCTGCTGGGGATAGATCTGGACTTCTGGGCGGCCATGGGATGTCACCTCGTCTGGAAATCAGCTTTTCCGGAAACATTTCTTTGACCACCGGCAAGGACTCGTTCGATGTGTGACACGTGGCTCCATCTTGTTGAAACCGTGTGTTATGATTATAGCCAGCAAATTCCAGTAGCATCGGTGCTAAAAACTCCCGTAACATTTTCACATACTCGGCAGAATTAACAGTAACTGAACGGCCTCGAGAATCTTCAAAAAAGTAAGGTCCGATGATTCCTTTTACTGAAATTGCAGCCCATACAGTTACCTTAGGAGAGTGAAGTGGCCTTTCATGTTTAGCTTTGGGATTTTCGCTGCTCCAACACCTGCAATTCTGTTTGTTTACATGTCCATTTAGGTGGAAATGGGCTTCGTCAGAGAATAAGATGTTGTCAAAATTACTGAATCGAGTTAACATTGTTTCGGCATATGACTTACGCAAATTTAAATCATTAGGGTTTAGTTCTTGCACTATCTGGATCTTATATGGATGTAATTTCAAATCTAATTTCAAAATACAGCGTAATGATGTGCGGGATAATCCTAATTCAGCCGAACGTTTGCGCGTCGATAAATCTGGATCACGTCGAACAGAAGCGGCAACTTGCTGCACGTTCTCTTCGCTTCGAGAAGTCCGCGGGCCGCCGGTTTGTTTCACATTTAGTGTAGATCCCGTCTCTTCGAACTTCTTCACCCATTTCTTTATTAAAGGAGCACTTGGACACTGACTTAAGTCGTGTAAACCATATTCAACGCGAAATAAGCGTCTCACAGTAATGAGCGAAAAGTTGTTTAAATAAAACTGTTTCACACAGTAAGCGCGTTGTGGCCCCGTGAAGCGATCCATTGCGACTAAATTTCCAAGAAGCGAGCTATTGCCCCCGCCCGCGCCCGCGCCCCGCGCGGCAATAGTTTGCGTGGTAAGTTACATTTAAATGTTAACGAATTCTTGGCCCACCCGATATCTACTGCGGGAGGGTTGAATATTATCAATTTTATGAAATAACCCTTTTTATTATGTACTCTCTATAAATCAACAATCACTAGAACTATAAGTCAAAGATTGTACACATCAATGTTTACAATCTTTGACATATAGTTTTAAAGATTTATGGTGTAATTTCCGATTCTTGCAAATTGCGTCTCTTTTCTAGCTGTTGGTTTGTTACAATACGTAAATTTTAGGCACAGTCATCAACAAATATTGATATTGGGTCGATTGTTTCACATCGGCATTAACATGTTTATGAACGTCGACACGAAACAATCTTGTTAGATTCTAGCGTGTATACTCTGAAACGAACACAGATTTCTGAGTTTCCTACTTTAAGACTCCTCTGAATGCAGAAGGGGCGAAAGAGAATTCTCAGTAAAGCAGTAAACCTGTAGTAGGATAGTTAATTCTAGAATATGATATATTATAGACTATTTCGTAACTTGCTTACAGCTCCGCGGTTGAAATTGCAAATGACCTGTGGTTTAGGACTGCGGCATGGCTAGGTAACCGCTCGGCTTGTATACATTTTACATACGTTTACAGTATATTATGGATATTGGAGTAGTTGTTACCGATGTTGTTGATAGGTTACTGGTACGATTCTCATATAACAATTCTTTAGAAGTTTACTGTTGAGAGGACTCTCTGGACATCTGGACAGATGTAACGCGACGTCAATTTCTTTAATGTTTTTGAAACGGCCCGCGACATAGGAGTTAAACAGTTATATATATAGTTATAGTAATATATAAGATATTGACAGGAGTTTATCATAATTTTCCTTACCAGTTTGTAATCATCCAAAATCCTTATTAATGAGCAATGAGCGTTGCGGAACAGCGTTGTATTCTCACAGGATTCGTGTACGTGAATACAGCAGGTGTACAATATTTAATAATAATCACCACTCACGAAGGCTTAAACACAATAAAAATATTATTATAATTGTTTCACCTTACAACATTTTCATTTTCATGCGCATAGTAAAAGGGCCCCTTAAACCTACATCTGGGTCGCAAGTCCCAGGCATTGTTTGCGCTCCTCTTCTTGCAACGCGATGGGCCCGGCACCCGCAAGGTGAATCCATGGAATGCTAAGAACCTATATATATATATATATATATATATATATATATATATATATATATAATTTATGTTTATTTACAATATGTATATATATATTCGAAGATCACTCGAGGCCTCCCCCTGTCTCTCTTACCGCTCACTTTTTCTGTATAATATTTTAGGTATGAAAATAAACGTTCAAACCCAATTTCCATCTCAAGACGTGATGCGCGATGAGCGTTTCTTGAGAGGAGTTACAGGGTTTGTGGAAGGTAAATTATTCCACCAAAGATCCCAACGCACTCGCCAATTTTATATGCAGCCTAACAAGTTTCTAAATTTGATATTGACAGATTTAGGCCTACAATTTCAGACGAGACATAACCGTCAAAACATTCTCTTCAGTCATAATAGTGTCATTATACGTGCGGATGGCTTTTTATATGTAAATGTCATTATTGTTTATGTGTTTAGTGTGTAAGTTACTGTAATTTTCTCCTTAATAGCAAAGTCATTACTGATATAACGAGTTTTTCTCGTAGAGTACACAACGAAACTTTTCACGATTGACTTTTATAATATACGTCGACATATGTAGAAATTAAATTATGTGTATTTATATATTATAATGAATAAATTTAATGTTACATCTAAAGGAGTTCTCTTACCAATCTCGTGTTCAATAAACATTAAAAAATAAATGAACAGTAAATAGGAGGTAGTCACACTTAATCACTCTATAGTAAATTAGTATAGTTAAATATAATACATATCGCTAATTAGAATCTTGCCTGTTTTTTATGACTTCCTTCTTTTCTGATAATTATAGCAATATATAATATATTAATATTCGTTAAAACTTTTGGTTATTGTAAATAAACATAATATATATATAAACATAATATATATATATATATATATATATATATTATATTGAGCCCGTAGTATATGTTATGATGTCTAAGTATAAAAAAAATTGTGTTTATGTTTCAAGTATATTTTAGTAGAAGATATGAAAGCCAGAGAAGGGTACTAAAATAATAGACTTCAACGTTAGTCGATCAAAGTTCTGTATAATGTTTTGCTTCTCTTTCGATAACAAGCATGCTATGAAAATGTTGTAAAGTGAAACAATTATGATAATATTTTTATTGTGTTTAAACCTTCGTGAGTGGTGATTATTATTAAATATTGTACACCTGCTGTATTCACGTACACGAATCCTGTGAGAATACAACGCTGTTCCGCAACGCTCATAGCTCATTAATAAGGATTTTGGATGATTACAAACTGGTAAGGAAAATTATGATAAACTCCTGTCAATATCTTATATATTACTATAACTATATATATAACTGTTTAACTCCCATGTCGCGGGCCGTTTCAAAAACATTAAAGAAATTGACGTCGCGTTACATCTGGACTCTCAACAGTAAACTTCTAAAGAATTGTTATATGAGAATCGTACCAGCAACCTATCAACAGCATCGGTAACAACTACTCCAATATCCATAATATACTGAAAACGTATGTAAAATGTATACAAGCCGAGCGGTTACCTAGCCATGCCGCAGTCCTAAACCACAGGTCATTTGCAATTTCAACCGCGGAGCTGTAAGCAAGTTACGAAATAGTCTATATCATATTCTAGAATTAACTGTCCTACTACAGGTTTACCGCTTTACTGAGTATTCTCTTTCGCCCCTTCCGCACTCCAAGGAGTCTTAAAGTAGGAAACTCAGAAATCCGTTTTCTTTTAAGCACAAAAGATACAAGAGTACACGAAAGAGTGTTCACATATCTGCACCAATAAAATTACAAAACGAGAATATTTTCATGACTATTTTAATGATTTTTTTCTTTATACCTATTCTGATTATATTGGTCACTTTTTGTTATTCTTTAATAAAATTCATAAATCACTGGCTTGGTTATCCTTTTTTTCTGTAATCAATTTTTGTAATAGCGGTTTTTATACTAACGGTTTCAGTTTTATATTCATGTTTTTTTATGTTTAATTTACCTGTAATTATCTAAAAGCGAAACAAGCAAAAAAAATCAAACTAGCTATTGTATAACATGTCGTTTTTAAGTAAGAGTATGTTTTATTATTATTGTTAACAAATGCAACCCTAATCTAAATAAAAAAACTTTATACAAAGAAATTTATCTTATAACTTTAAAAACTACATATCCGAAAGTAATCCAACATGAGACGCTGTACATATTGCAATCGACACGGACGGTCCATCTACTTCGTGATTAAGGATTTGTGACCATAATTTATTGTATTCAAATTAAAATGAAAGTAATAAAAATATATTGTTGTTAATTAACTTACAATAAAGATTTCTGTTTCGCCAAAAAGTACAGAACACAGTACGAAATATTCATTTAAAAATATTAAATAAGTAGAATGAACAATGTACCAATAACGGTCAGAAAACAAAATTTTCCTTATAAACATTTCAGTATATAAAAAAAAAACAATTATTATAATGGGTAATCTTAAATATATTATATATTCTTGAAATACAATCGGCCGGCACGTCTGTGATAGCAAAATAAGCTAGGAAATAACAAGACAATAAGTAAAAAATACAAATGTATCAAATCAATTTATTTCAAATGTAATTTTCATCGATGTAAAAGTACTTCAGTACAACTGGATAACAAATAAATAGCGTTGTATTTCCTCTCAGAGTAAATTACTTAAATTATTTTTTAAAGATATCTAGAAGGGGTAAAATAAATTATACATATTATTTACGAATTTCTTTTATTACTTTATTAAAGTAAATCATTCACTCTTAGAGTTATTTTACCTTAGATTGAGTTTTGATTAATTAACTAATTAGGTGCAGTGGAAAAGCCACGTATTATGTATTGTCTTCTTAATAAATATAATATATTATGTACTATTTCACTATAATAACAGCTCAACAATCATAAAACTCAATTTCCTTCGATTCGTTCCTCTTCAAATTATAAATTATTTGATTTGTGAAATTGATGGCGGGATAAGCTTCATTCAATCAGAAACATTTTCAATTCTCATTGCTTAGGTGTGGATACATGAAATTTGTTGTATCCTCAAATATAAAGCAGTTATTGTATTATAAATTAAATAATAACATTCAACCCAATTTTTTTTGTAATAGTACAAATACTCTTAAATGTTTAATAAATATTATAAACAGTAAAGTTAACTATTGTACATTTTATTAAGAGGTAATGCCTTGCCTATAACCTTGAACTTGTGTGTGTAAATTAATATTTACACATACAAGTGCAGGGTTTTAAAATTTTAATTGTGAAAAATTGTAATTGTTCCTCAATAACGCAGAAAAATATATGAAATATTTATATTTCACATATTTTTTTGGTAATATTCATTCAGAAAATTTGTGAACCGTAAAATTTTTATAAACGTACCTGGAAGCTAAAAGCCAATATTGAGACCAGAGCTATAAAAGTTTTGTGTAAAGTTTATTGTTCGTAATGATTGCACTTTTGAGTAAGTTCTCAGTTTGGCTCGGTACATTTTATACATTAAAGGTAAAATTTATGAACGCAAGTTTATTGTTTTTTTTAATTATTGTTTTTTAATATCGCTGATATCAAAAAAAAATATTATACCTACTTGCGTTTATAATATGATAGCACAAATTTTTGGTCAAACGTAATAAATCCATATCATTATATTCTTTACTACATTTAAGTATTATAATTTTTTTAAATAATGTTTTACACCAAGTTCAAGTACACCAATATTGGTGATTCACTATTCGAAATGGAGTCAATACCGTGCTCATTAAATTGATCTCAAGTATACATTTAACTCAATTAACTTTAACTGTTTAAGTTTCATTTCGATTGCTTGAGGAAGATTTCATTGTATTAGTGTTAAATATCTGGTAAAAAACAAAGCAAATAAAGAAGTGTAAGTTAGTAAAAGCAAATAAGAATATTTAATTACCATGTTTAATATATAGTTGCTCGAAATATACTCTTTATTTTATTATTTTATAAATAAAATATAAATTCCCGGAATTATTTTGGCAGAATGGCATGCTTTATAAAGCAGTTTATATACAAGCTTTGCACTTTGACTTTAACCAAGTGAGTTATATTTAACGGTTATATTATAGACGTTAAATCCTCAGTACTTGATATGAGATGAGCTTTAAATGAATGATGCTTTTAGTAATATTAAAGTATATTCATTTTTATATTTGTTTTAAATAAATAGGAATAGAAAAGTATGAAGACGGATAGAATTCAAAGGTTTTAGCCAGTTTATATTCATTTTATATTAAAAATAAATAAATCTAAAATACCTATATATATATTTATGAAAAATTACAAAGAGGATGAAAATATTTACCGAAAAATAATAAAACTATTTTATATATCGGAATGATATCATAAAAACATACTACAATATTGTGATAATAATAATATTGGGAACTTACTCGTATATATTTATTTATTTATTTATTTAGCTTCACGTCATATCCTTTGCGGGGTAGCCAGAGACGACGGAGCGCCAAACGCATACCTCTTTCGCCTCGGCTACAGACACCAACCTTTTCATATATACCCTCCGGGGGGTCCTCATGCTTTTTACGTGACCTTCCTCGAGTATCATAGATACTGTGTTTTCGAAGGTCACTCGAGGCCTCCCCCTGTCTCTCTTACCGCTCACTTTATCTTTATAAATCTTTTTTACAATTCTTTCATACCTCATTCGTTCAACGTGCCCAAACCACCTGCCGCTCTATGGATCTCTTCATTGCGAATTCGATCAGATAAACTGACTCCGCATATTTTGTGAAGAGATCGCATCTCCACAACATTCATCTTTCATTCTTCTTCTGTGTTACCCACGTTTGGCTGCCGTATAACAGCGTCGGTAGCAAAACTGCATTGTGTACAGCCAAACGTGCAGCTGTGCTGACGTTTTGCCGTCTCAACAATGCAGCCAAAGCACCATTGACTCTGTTACCGGCAGCAATACGCCTTTCCACATCCATTTCGTATCTTCCGTTTCTGTTAAACATACTTTCCAAAAATACCACTTCATTCACTTGTTGTATTATCTTATCATTCACGTTGATCTTACATGCTATTCTTTCTTCATTTCTTTCAAATATCAGAAACTTCAGAACTTATAGTTAATGAAAATCAAAAGTACCCAGTATATTTAATTTAATTATTTTAATATATTGTATTGGGACTTAGCTTTAACACCTGCAAATAACCAAAACAATATGATATGACTTGAGATGTTGGCACGACTTCTAAGTTAAAATTCTTAAAAGCCTTTGTACTGCGTGAAGGTACGTCTGTGAGAATAACTGATTAATTAACGCCACAAGATATAAACATGTAATATCATCATCATGTCCTTGTCCTAATTATTTGGAGTCATCACAGTATATAAATATCTTCCACGGTCTTCTCTCATACGTCATCTTAGTGGAGACTTGCTTCTTTATTGAATTTTTGTTCGAGCCCTCCACCCTCGATTTATCCTTTCGATCGGCCTCCTCTGCTGTAACCATAATTAAAATATGTAAAAAAAAAATTGCAGGTAAGTTAGGATATAATAAAACAAGATTTCAAAATGTCGTCTTTTATCATATTTTTCCAAAGGATATGTCATATTTTGATATGACTAGACTTTAGATTATAAAGAGAAATTAAAACAATATAAATATATTCGTGTTACTACTGGAAGTGGTATATATTACTTTAGGTAAATATCTCTTAAAACTTGAAATTGCTATAGTACTACTATATTTTACTAAATTATTATACTTAGTTATTTTTTGCTACCGACGCTGTTATACGGCAGCCAAACGTGGGTAACACAGAACAAGAATATACGAAAGATGAATGCTGTTGAGATGCGATCTCTTCGCAGAATATGCGGAGTCAGTCTAGCTGATCGAATCCGCAATGAAGAGATCCACAGAATGGCAGGTACTAGCGAAGATGTCACGGTGAGAATGAAGAAGAACGTGCTCAGGTGGTTTGGGCACGTCGAACGAATGAGTGATGAAAGAATGGTAAAAAAGATTTATATAGGAAAAGTGAGCGGTAAGAGAGACAGGGGGAGGCCTCGAGTGACCTTCGAAAACACAGTATCTATGATACTGGAGGAAGGTCACGTAAAAAGCACGAGGACCTCCCGGAGGGCACGTATGAAGAGGTTGATGTCTGTGGCCGAGGCAAAAGAGGTATGCAGGGACCGTAGCGTTTGGCGCTCCGTCGTCTCTGGCTACCCCGCAAGGGATATGGCGTGAAGCTAAATAATAATAATAATAGTTATTTATATATATTGTACAAGATTGCTAAGTATAATATATAGTATATATATGAATATGTAAGGATTTTCAGATCCTGTGACATGTATGTTATATTATATATAATTATATTGGTAATAAAATGTGGTGTATATTTATAATAATCATTAAGTTAAAAGTATTCTGATTAAAAAAAATCATTGGTTATGGAAAAATATTTCAAATTTTATTTTACGAATTCATCACGCAATACCTTTTTATTTTAATTATTTAAATTAGTTCATTTTTATTTTTTCGTAAGTGTTCCTTTGTGAGTGAGTGAGATTTACCTAAATAAAATAAAATCTGCCGTAAAATTTAGTTTTTCTTAATATTTTTATAATATAGTGGCAGAGATAAATATTGTAAATAGTGCTTGTTAGGAATCTGCGCTTGAGTTTCTTTTCGTTTACAGTCGATTGAGCACGACGAGGGACGTACGAGGGAGAGACGACGAGGTAGAGAATGCTAAATTAATTGCTAGAATATGATATATATGATATATTTGAACGGTAAAAATGTTTTAATATCGTCGTTTCTCATAACTAAGGTTTGAAGGTTCATAAAACTCGTTTATAGTTATTACTCATCTACTGTGATTATGCTATTCTGAAAAGTGTTTGGTCCATGTTAAATATATATCTCATCATTACTTTATATTCCTTTTTTCCCTTCGAAACCAAAAATAATTTCTACTAATAATATACCGTCCAACACTGAAGTCCCATAATGCAATTATCCAAGACAAAACTTCTTCCCCAGACGATACTAAATTCGAAAACCAAATCGAGAACTGAATATTGAACGACACTTCTCTACGGGTTGAAACTAGAATTGAAAACAAAAGTTTGATAACTCTAAATGAGTACATTTTAGCTGAAAGACCAACTAGACTACTTAAGATATACATATAATTATAATAAAAACAAAAATACCATACATTTTGTAATATAAATCGGCTACGTACACGAGATGTTCCGTACATTGTATTAAAAGTGTGTATTAAGCTGGAGAGTGTTTTGCGAGATATGTCAAAGCTCCTCTGGGACTTATTCGACTTGCTTCTGACCTTGTATCAACTTCGTGGCGATCATTACTAGGTATGTCAATCTAATAAAACGTGTCTAGGAATTTACTACACCTTGAGATTAATAATTGGATAAGAATAACATTAATAGTCTATATTTGTAATATGTTTAATTAAAAGAATACCAATTAATGAATTACAACTTTATTAAAACAGTCAATATTGTCATAGACTTAAATCCTCCATCGAAAGTCAGGTGACGATGAGACCGTGATCATTATTGCTTATATTTTCAATTTCTCTGCATTTATTTCTTAAAGATTTATTTATTCACATTAATGAAGAATTATTCTTCATTGTTATATTTATTATTACGATTAAAGTCTACTTTATTGAGTCTAGTGAATTATTTGGTATGATTTGGCTATAAAATATGATCTATTGCGTTTATTGCGTTTTCATGTTATCATCATAAAACAGAGGTGAGATATCTGGCAATTTTGATTTAATGACTTTTAATACAGACAGATCATAAGGGCCATTCATATTTTATGGTCCTTATAATAAATATTTTGTATAAGTATTGTTTTTGTGATCACATTAAAATTATAAATTATATATAAAAAACGTTCGTTTGGCGATTTGATCGCCATCGTGATCGGATGCTTACCAGACATAACTAACACTGGATAAACCTTATAAGCTACATTCTAATTATTTTATTATTTTTATTAAATTATATTAATATTTAAATAATTGTATATCTTAAAGATACAAGGATTCAAGTTTGTATCTTTAAGATATATTTATAATTAATATGATAGCCAAGTTATTTATTTCCTCTTAGAGCCTCTCAGTCTCTGTTGCCTCGATTTTCTAATATATAGATATTTTTAAAATTATTACACACGATAGCATGTTTGACATTATTTATAAAAAAGTTTAATTTAATATTTTATTAAATAAAATATACGCTTGAAGAACTGCCTAAAATTAGTAGTGAGGTAATTTAAAATATTTTAATTATAGACCAGACAATCCGGGGAGAAAAGTTTCTCATATGATAATAAGATACTAAACCAACAGCACTCCTAATTTCTATTTAATACCCGTAACGATATTTAGTGTTGTAATTAGAACCCAAAGTTTTTTGTGTTTTCTCCTGAAAATGAGACAATTTCCAGATTAAACTGTATCCTTGTGATGACCGCGGAAATAAACTAAAATCAAATATTATCATAATTTGTCCGATATATTAAAAAAAGGAACATTTTTTGAGGCTATAAATATATCGACCTTATACTGAAATTATGTCAATGTTCAACAAAGGTTTTCAGTAACGAAGTAAGAGGTAACTAGGGGAAAAAAACCTTATAGAAAAACTATTGTATTACATTTTATTAACACAATTTATAACATTGTTATATTTACAAAGTTATATAAAACATATAAATTAGTTATAAATTTAGAATAATAATAACTTAATTTCACAGTAATGTCGATCTCTTTAATACTTCAAGATTTAGATAAAATCAAACCATAAAGCTCTGGTTTGTCTCAACTTTAGTGCAGTTTTTAATTAGATAAGCGTTTCAAATTTAATATAAGACGTAAGTTTGAATTAAGTTTAAAATAATTTATGTAGTCATTCCTGTCAAATATATTGGTAACAGTGACCAATATATATATAATCTAACTTCATGAGACTTAAGAAATATTTATTTTATGTATTATTGCTTAAGGACTAATTTAAATAATAACAAAGTCAGAGAAAGTTCCGTTATTATAATTGAATAATGAACTAAAGTCTCAACTTTGTTCGAGTAGTTCGTTATTAAAACAAAGAGTGGTTACAATAACGAACGCTACCAAAATGCTATTAAACGTTGAGACAAGGGGCTTATTTACTCTATTGTAATATCACATTCACTTTGTACATGCAAAGCTCCTTGTCAAACAGAGTTTTCGGAAATGGCGAAATTATAGGTAAATGTAGATTTGTTATAGGAGTTTATTCACGTTGAACTATTTAAAGCAATCATTATTTTTCTATTTATATATTTTACCTTACTTTCAATCAACCCTAGGTTCTGATTATAATAACTAGGGGCGCTAACAGAACCTCAATTTCGACTCGCTGCGCTCGCGAAATCTCGGGTGCAGTTTGCACATTGAGCGAGTCCAGTGTAATAATTCATCTTTTCCCATTGACTTCAATGGAATACCAGTTTTTTGACGAATATTCCTTAATGACATGACGTTTAAAAAAAAAATTTAAACCATCACCTAAGGTGTGTCTTTTTCATAGCAAAATTTCATAATTTTCCGTTTAGTAGTTTTCAAGCCAGTAGAGCGCTCCGCTCGCTTCGCTCAATAATGATTAATATTCTGTTTTCATCCTTCATTCGTGCCTCGTATTAATTTTCCTTTTAAAAACAATCTTATAATTAGTAACAAACTTTATAATCCAACAGCAGAGCAATCAAAGTTATCCTTTGCTCAAGTTGCCTAGTTGTTGTGTCAGTAAACAAGTAAATCTGTGTACACACATATGACATGACCTTTGAAGCTTTCAAAGAGATTCTACCTATCCCGGATTACAAGTGTTACTTTAAGGAGATATGTAGCAGACAAATACAATAAAGATTATTTGTTGCATTTCTTGCTTATTACCACCACAATAGTTACAAACTTTTCAAAAACACAATATATAAGTACAAGCATCTTCAGAATACGAGAAACTTTTTATTGCCAACCGAATAAATATAACATTGCTATATATTTCCCTTCGCTTCCATTTTGTTTCGCTAAATGAAGAGCATATGTTTTGAAGAGAGTAAAATTTCCAAAAGATATTTATCTTATAAATTATGAATAACCCAAGAAAGCCATTAGATTGTATGGTAGTTTATTATTTTAATATTGTTTACTTTATAACTAATTTTACTTCTTTTGTCAGAATAAATAAAATTTAGGAATTAATATTTATTGAAGCTTATTTAGTCTGAAATGCCACAATCTTGAATATTTACTATAAATTATTCATTAAAAAATCACAAACCATTTACAATTCTAGATACTTTATTATAATTTCGAATAGTTAATAATATAATAATATTCTCAATTAAATATATTAGATACGTAGTTATATTTTCAATTACGAAACAAAAGTTGTTTTCTGATTCTTAGACCTAGAAGTTTTCGTTACATATTCAGATAAAGTTTCTTTGTAAGCGAAATATCAAATACTATTTTGAAACTTTTAATAGTTATCATAAAATAAGATCAATACATAACTGTGCTTTAAAGTAAACTAAGTATACTTAAAATTAGAGAAGTTAAGTCAATGAAATGTGTTCATGGTATTTGTTTTACAGTGTATGTATTAATCATATAATTTAAATCTTACCCTTGTTTCAGTTCGCAAGGTTTAAATTAAGAAGGTGGAATAAAATAGCCTATGATTCAGGAGCAATTTTACTATCTAATTGAAATCAGTTGCTTCTTCAGTCATAACTGAAAAATTATACTTAATTTGAAAAATAAAATAATTTTTATACAAATATATATATTTTTTTAATTAGTAAAGGAATAAACTACAGAACACTACACTAGATTCTTAATCACATTAAATTAGTACTCTCCAAGTAAATAATATGTTAAAATACAAAATATAATATGCTTACAATAAGTTAACCTAATTAGAAAAAGCTCTAGAATTGAGGCAGAACATTGGCATGTCAATTTATTTATAATTTTAAGTATCATATTCAATAAGCTATGGCGTTTTGTTAATTATCATACCTGTACCAATCTATTTTGCATAGTTTTATATATAAAACTACAAAGAATTATGTTAATACAATTCTCTATAACTAAAAATGGTATTAATATAATATTTGTGTATATGAATATTAGATTATTATTAAAATTATAAAATTTTATATTCATTCCCTTTGTTGCTCAATTTTATTATTAATTTATGGTCGTTTACACAATTCTTAAGTAATTTAAAAACATAATTGAAAGTATATTATATCTAGATGCCTAAAAATAATTTGCACTATACACTGTACTTTCATAAGAGTCGCTCTCAATCAAGAAGTTCGTAAAAAATATATCCAACAAATATGCCTTAAAAGTAATCACTCATAAAATTTAAGCCCCATCTTTGTTCAATTTTATGGTGATGTCTTCGTAAAACCAGTGCTATTTTTTATTATTTTAATCATACAGAAAATATTTGATTATAAAGAAACAAGTGAGAAAAATATGAAATCTTTTTCTAAAGTTCATGTATGGATAGATAAATGTGCTTTTCATAAGATAAAGAGAGGCAAAGAGAAAGAGAAAGAATAAAAATAGTAGAAAAAGGGAGACTTTCCTATCTTTATGTAAATTCGTTTCATCTTCATTCCACAACAATTTATAAAGTTTGTACATTAACAATCTATATATTACAATATGTTATTACATGTATATAGTAATTGATCAGCACGGAGCGAAAACAAGGACATGAACAAGACGAATAAGTCTCGAGAAACCAATGATATGACATGTACCTCGTCTTCCCGACAGATACATAATTTCATTAAAATAAATATACGCGAATTCTTTTCTCCTCAAAATTGTAATTAATAATTTACAGAATTTCATATTATATATATTATATATATATATATATATATGCGTGCGTGCGTCCAGATTCGACTTTGTCAGCACGATAGCGGCCGCAGTTTCGCTCGGTTCGCTTTCAAACTTTGCACAAAAATCAACCATCCAAAAATGAAGGTCAAGTTCGTTAACCAGAGAGATCCGGACACAGGGGGCGCTAGGGCTTCACTTTTTCTGATTTCAGTTTTTCGACCATAACTTTTTCCCTATATAGAGAAAATCAATCGCGTTCATATTATATGATGTCTTTGATGAATACCTATAACTAATGTAGATAAACCGAAAACCTAACTTCAATAATTTAGGGGTGGGGGTAAAAAAACCGAATTTTTTTTTCTGGTAAACATTCTTACATCACAAGTATTTTTAATAGAAAGGTTATTTTTTACTCTAAATTTAAGTACCAAAAGTATTTCCAAAAAAGATACCTTTTCCGAGAAAAAAAATAAAAACCGCTTTTTGCTTGAAAATTTTTGATGTAAACAACGGCATCATGTCTTATTCTTAGGTAGTGAGTTATATTTTAAACGAGTTACACACGAGGTCTACCCACGCGTGTCCCCCTGCGGATACGGATTTTTTTCTTTTTTTTCTTTTACTATTGCCTTTTGCTTTATTCTCTCAGGTTATATTTAGTTGCTATTATTTTCCTTTCTTGTGGTGGTCCGATTAACTAGTAACATTGGTTTCGCTTCATCAATTTTTTTTTTGAATAGAGAACTAGTTAAGATTTTTGACTTTTGACACCTCACTATCTTGCTTTTTTTTAGTAGGAGTAACATTTAGAAAAAAAGTATTTAAATGAGAGAAATGTAGGACGAAGTGAATTCCAGCTCTTATCAATTACACTAGAACGAGTTCAATATTCAAACATACTATCTTCAGCTATAATGCTCTAGGCATTATCATTATTTAAAGCTGAATACATTACATCACGGCCTTTGTTTTTGTGTCCTTCATCTGTCACAGTCTTATAAGATTCCCTTTTAATAACTGCACCGTTTTCACATACAGTGGCCGGTACAAAGAAATATGTTTGTAAACAAATGTCTATTGTATAGAAAAATACCAGCGTTTCTGAACTTGTGGCATTTTGTACAGTAACACTTTTGGGTAGACCTCGAAGAATTCGGTCTGCCCATTCATTTGTCCCCTACTTTCGAATTTTGGAAAAAATTCTTCACAGGAGGTCTTCTTATGACCGCCTGAGTCCGAAATGACCATTGGTCAAAAAGTTTATATATATATATATATATATATATATATATATATATATATATATATATATATGCGTGCGTGCGTCCGGATTCGACTTTTGTCAGCACGATAGCGGCCGCAGTTTCGCTCGGATCGCTTTCAAACTTTGCACAAAAATCGACCATCCAAAAATTAAGGTCAAGTTCGTTAACCAGAGAAATCCGGTCACATGGGGCGCTAGGGTCTCACTTTTTCTGATTTCAGTTTTTCGACCATAACTTTGTCCCTATACAAAGGAGATCAATCGCGTTCATATTATATAATGTCTTTGATAAATACCTGTAACTAATGTAGATAAACCGAAAACCTAACTTCAATAACTTAGGGGTGGGGGTAAAAAAACCGAAATTTTTTGGAAAAAAAATCATAACTTTTTTCTGGTAAACATTCTTGCATCACAAGTATTTTTAAAAGAAAGGTTATTTTTTACTCTAAATTTAGGTACCAAAAGTTTTTCCGTAAAAGGTACCGTTTCCGAGAAAAAAAATTAAAACCACTGTTAGCTTGTAAATTTTAGGTAGGTAAAACCACGACAACTTTTTTCTGGTATACATTCCCTCCTCGCAAATATTTTTAATAGAAAGGTTATTTCTTACTCTAAATTTAAGTACCAAAAGTATTTCCACAAAAGATACCTTTTCCGAGAAAAAAAATTAAAACCGCTTTTTGCTTGAAAATTTTTGATGTAAACAACGGCATCATGTATTATTCTTAGGTAGTGAGTTATATTTTAAACGAGTTACACACGAGGTCTACCCACGCGTGTCCCCCTGCGGGCACGGATTTTTTTTTATAAGCAAAGCAGACAAGTCTAGCTATATTGAACTGATTTACTCTTTTCTCACTCTGAATGAACGATAAACTGATACGTCATACACCGTTAGGTGACGCGAGCAGAATTGAACTTGTTCGTAAATACAAGAAGGTCACCTGCCTCGCTCATGGTAGGTAGTTTCCATCTTGCTCTCCCCTCCTTACTTAGATGGCCAGGTTAACTAGAACTTTTATTTGTCATAGTTAGCATCTTTTTTTTATGTAACTCTTGCAACATTCGAGAATTAACAAGATAACTGCCTTGGAGGTAGGAGAAAAAGCCTCTTACATAAAGTTTTTTAACTTTTTAATGATAATTATGCATATTAATTATTCATTATAATGGAAGCATGATTGAAATTGGAAATTAACACATAAAATTCTTTCAAATAATATGATTTATTTTAAAAACAGAGTGATAATTTATTGTCAACAGTAAAATTTTTATTAAATATTTAAAAAATTTATTAAACGAACGTATTAAAACAAACACAAAAAAAAAACGTTATGACCACCAATGTATTATATCTTACCCTATCATAATACCTAAAGAAATCTAAATGACGATGTGAGATTTAAGAATATTTGTGTATATTTTTTATAAATAAAGAATTAAATTTATACTTGCTTTAATGAATAATTAAAATTTAAAAGTTACTTCTCTTCTAACTACCAGGCATCCATGATCATGACAGTCTCCGACATATAACTTTTTGCTAAATAAATGATAATCATTTAAAGTTTTCTGAAAAATACAGTAAGTGTTATTGGGTACTGTTGTTAAATAATAAAGATATATGAGATTATTGAAGTTACTTTTTGATAATAAAACAAAAAGATATTTTTTGACATTCTCATTTATTAAATTTATTAGAAAAGTTGTAGTATAAATTCTCCTTAATAAAACCTACATAAAACAAGATGACTCGTTATAAAAAGAGTGGATTGTGCTGAAGTTATAATTGTTCCTCGTTATCCTTCGTTGCTTTTCTTTTTATCTCTTTGGTTTGGTTGGTCTATTAGAATTATTTCTTGATTTTTTGGCGCGCTTTGAATAAGATATTCTGTGTTACCTGTAAATAACACAAATAATTCCTGATTAGAAAAATGTTTTATAAATTGCCTAATAATAAATTATTATAAGCAGTAAATTTAGTTTTCCTAATCAACACCACATAAATCATCATCATAAATTTTTATATATAAAAATGTTCTGCTGGTTTGTGTCTGTGTGTTGTGGTTGTTGTCTGCTGGTTTGCTTATCTATAACTATTTTTTATAATTTTAATCGATGCATTGCACATCTTACACAAGGCATTCAGGCGCAGTGAAATGGAAAGAATTTGAAATTCGAACGCTTTGAACAGTTTTAATGATTTTGTTTTGGTTTGTTTCATTGTTTTTGAAACAGACGCAATACTAGTTAATCACTACTACTTCTCACCCTTACCAGAATACGCCACTGCGAAGGGATGAAGGCTACAACTAGTATAACATATACTTATATTCAATATAAAATGGCGCGTAAAATACTTTTAAAATACTATTAAAAAAATATTATTTAATTTTTTTTATAAAAACAATAACATAGGGATTCCAACTAAATCAAATTGAAAACAGATTTGTATTAACAAAGAAAACAACTTAATTTAAGTCATAATGAAGGATCCCTAAAATAATAGACGTGAGCCTTTTGAAGTTGCTATTCAAACCATTGAGTGAACCAGTTAATTAATGAACCATAGTTTGAAGCAGACATTAATTTGGGTACATTAATGTTTTAGACGTCACTGTTACAGCCTCCCTATAAATCAATGAAAATTATCATCAAGTTTAAATCGTTCCAGCTTTTAATGTTTTTTAAAGATTTTACATTCTTTATATGTTATCAAGGAGACATGTGAATGTTTATAGTTACGTTATAAGTATATTCAAGGGCGTTTTTTTGATTATTGATGGGAAGGTTTAAATCATTTCAATTAATAATTTATTAAGACTACACACATTATTCAGGGGATTAACGCAGCGCGCAATGTGTTTTCGGCTATACATGTATCATGTTTTCAACATCCATACACACACATTTTCACAAATTGAGCCATTGTTTACACATTTGCCTCATAACATCCTCTTTCAAAAGATTACCTCACTCTAATTAGATCTGTTCTATTCAGCACCGATAATTCAACAAATCCTACAAATAGCAGCATCTTTGTATAATATACCGATATGCAATATAAACGAACATAAAATTGATAAACTCTGTTTTCCAACTTAGGAAAATAATGCAAAAGATGCAAAATAAAATAAGTAAAAATATTTTTTTTATAGTATACCGTCAACAAAGCGTCGACGGTACACAAACTATGTCTGCTCTAAGTTCAGTTGAGGTTCTTTCAATAGTCAATTACTCTTTAGATAATTGTTTTATTATATACAACCAGCGGATTGGCTTGCTTACACAAAATTATATATTTCTTTTGGGTACCCATAGTTTACTTTTGTTGATTACATCTAAATGACTTGAGATTCATGAGTAGAAGAAAGGGGAATGTTTGTTGTTGCAAACATGCAGAAATAAAGTTAAACAAGATACTTCTTGTGGGTACTATTGGGTGCTACCAATGATTTTAATTAATTTATTTTCGATATTTATTTTTCAAAAATGAAATCTAATAGAATTATATCGTTAATCGATCTACGAAAAATCACTTGACTGATAATTCTAATGTTAATAAAAGCAAAATTATTTTTGAATTAAAAATTATTTTGTCATATTTAATCGTAACAAATACCATAGTGAAAGTTTTATTTTCCTCAGACAAACACTTTTAGAATAATAAAAACTGATAAAAGATTTATTTTTAATGACAACGTTAAATAATTAAATGTTTCTGTCATAACATATGTAATTAAAGCTTAAAGCAATGTTGTATATTCTCGTGAAAAAGTGCCTTTCCATATATTTTGATAATCGATAAAATTCTAAGAAAATAAGCTCCTCTCACAAAATGATAATAATATTTGTCCTCTAGTTTTCGAGAACAAGAAAACAGGTGAATTTATAAGATATTAAAAACTATTTGATAGGAGCCAGCATGATGTATCTTACTTACTTACTTATCTTTTCGCCTCGACCACAGACATTAACCTCTTCATACATGCCCTCCGGGGGGTCCTCATGCTTTTAATGTATCTTACACATCACAATTAAATTTACATAATCATTCCTATTTTTTTTTATTAAAAAGTAATACAGAAAATCAACGTCGTTTTTATCTTTATATTAATGTTACCAAATCTGTACAATTACATATTAAAACCCAAAATAGTAGATGACTAGAAATAGGAACGATGCAAAGGACGTGACCCGAAAGAAAACTCAAGAAAATCCGAAATATTACATATATCATATGCAAAACTATAATTTATATGATCTCTACGCTGCAATTAGATTAGCTGCTTGCAACAGCACGTAAAATACTTATAGTCATCTGTGTATCTCAAACTAATATGTTAGAGTTATAAATGTATAGCAGTTTACCTGAAATTTGTAAGTTGTTCAAGTTTGTTTTATAATTTAGTTTTACTTTAGATTTATGTACAAACAAGTTACTGCTTGAATATATTCGTTAAAGATAATATTTAGTATTTAATTTTTTTATTAGTGTTTTATGTATTGGTGCAACTAAAAATGTATAACAATGTTAATTAAACTTAACTTTGTTGTCATATGTAAGCCATTGCTGGTAGCATTACACAAAACTTTGATATCTTACTGAAAGATAGAAGCATTTTTTTATAATTTACTTTGTATATTATTTATAATTATTTATAATTATTTATCAATATGTTAAACATTATAAGCTTTATTTATTTTAAATATATAGGAAATTAATAAATATATAGGGGTGAATGTAACACACTATCCAGTGTTTTCCTTTATATTAAAAAAGACATAATACCTAGCATTTATTATATAATAAAGAATTTTAATTACCATTTAATGAATTCTAATGCAATTAAAAATAAAAATAGATATGTGTATCTCAATCTATCGGCATTGTATCCAACTTGCTATGTTGTGCTACTAGACTAACTAGAAACGCTATTTGAGTAAGTGAGTTAAGATTGGGATTCAAGTTGTTGAATTTCAACCACTTTTAACTAGATTGCCAAGTATTTTTTTATAGCAACGAAGTAACTCTTTCATTCTATAGATATGTTCTACCAGAACTTAAAAAAGTTTTTAGATAGTTTTTATTTTATATTTAGATTTAAAACTTTCATTATTGTTACTACGTCCTGATGAGAAGTCAGAACATCTTTCATCTGAGTTGGATTTTGTCCAAATCAGATGACTATTTCACTATTGTACTTTAATATGTAAATTTAATGAAAAGTAAATGGTAAGACTTTAACGAATGTTATAACTACCCAGTTACTTTAAAATTGAGATTTTATTAATGTTATATCCGCCTTCAAATCGTTGAAAAACAAATTAGAAAGGGCTTTTCCATACCTTACCAAATTTTATAAACTTTTGACACTATTGGGTTTATCTCTTTATTATTTTTAGGTGATCTTTGATGTTTTCTTTTATTTTATCAATCCTATAAAGAGAGAAAGTAAGAAGAACTAAAATAAAAGAGAACGTTCGAAATATATATAACTTTATTAATTATTACAATTCCAGTATACTTACAGTCATACTTATATTATAGAGAGGAAACATTTGTGTTATTGTATGTATGTTTGCAATGTTTTCACACAAACAGTACTAAACCGATTACTAAAATTCTTTAACCGTTAGAAAACTGCATCTGCGCTGAGTGACATAGGCTATAAAACATTTTCAAAAAAATAGAGATCACTAATAAAAATGCAATAATGTGAGCCAAGGTGTGCAAAAATTGGTTTTAAAAAATTCGTCGTGGCGTGCGCTGCGGAAAGTATTGATGATAGAAGAAAATAATGTGCTACAGTATTACAATTATGCCACTATAACAACTTATTTACATGTCAAAGTTGATAAAAGTGCTGACTATAATCAAACTATACTATTCACACCTCTGCACAAATCCTTATCCCATTAAGTTATATTTTATTAAAGATCGTTTTAACGCCTATAAAATGCTTTTTTAATTATTAAACTTTAGACAAACAAATACAATTTGAAGTTATAAGTATTATAATGAAATATTTTTAATCTGTCTGCTCTCTGTTTAATGTTAATTCGAATAGTAATTAATAATTCTGAATGTAGAGGAACGTGTTGACTTTGTTATGTCATTATAACAAAGTAAACCGAACTAATTAATTAAATTAAAATAAATAAAAATGGTGTCATTAAAGATGTCATTTAAATCAATTAATAAATAAGTTAAATCTAAGTTTACAAATTTTTTTAATTGAAGCGAATGAGTATTTAATTAAGGGTAACGCAAAGCAATTGATTGTGCAATTGATATTTTTAGCTTAAACATAATGGTATAATTAAAAGCACTCTTTTTGTAATCAGCAGAAGGAAAACGCAAGACTCAAGTGTAGCTTTTGTCTATATATTTACAGATATATTTAGTACAATAGTGATAAACTACCATCAAGAATTTATCCTTTGTTCCGCATCAAGATTTTCTGCAAGGGTCCAGAGTGAACCTCCGTTACACGCGAACAAAGGAAATCATTATCATATTTCTTTTCGCATCGAAAAATACTACAAAGATGTGAACTTTCTGTATTATATTATTATTTTGTAAATTATAAATAGTATAAATATATTTAAGTGTTACTACAAATGATGACAAAATAAAATCTGAACTTAACTGAACAGTAAGATTTATATTGATATGAAATATCTAATATAATTGAAAATATTTAATAGTTTTCTATATTGGTAGCAACAAAACGTTAATAGGTTATATGTTTCGGTTCATTGATGTCTTTGTATTATTAAATTTAATTAGTGAACTTCCTTCATATGTTTCGTAATATGTGACTTCAGTAAGCTTAAAGTAACAAAGTGCTATCGTTTTGTTGAAGCAGATGTTCATAGTAGGATATAATGTTACTTTACTCTCATACTCAAAATGTACACATTTGTAATTATAAACGAAATTCGATTGAAAAACAATTTAATATTCATTTAAAGTTTTAAATTGATTCTTTTATTTTATTACATCACGGAATTATTTTCTTACTTAAGTTTACTGTTTAAAAAGTAATAAGGTTTATACATATCCATATTATTCAACATACTATTTAGAAGATAGGAAATAAACGAACATCACTGTCTGATACATAATTACGAGAATATTCTTATAATGAACTTAAATTCCGTAGAAGATTTTCGATTCTAAATACTCCGTCTCTAGTGAAGGAACTTCGTATACAAAGAGATTGTGATAGAATAATAGAATAAAGAAGCACATTATCTCAACGTTTCATAGCATTTTGAACGTGAACGTGACCGTAGTTACTTTGTATTTAATAAAGGAGCCAATTAAAGCAATGTTCGTTATTTTGTTCATAAGTAGTTTAGTAGCACAGCTGAGAATATCGGTCCTCTTTCATTACTAACATTGGTCATGAGGAATATGGAAAAAGATGAATGACTTTAAAAGTAAAATCAATAGCATATTTTAATAAGATGAAGTAAATTAAGTAATTTCCAAAAATTTTTTAAGCAAAGCGGAAACATTAAGCTTATGATCAAAATGTTATCTTATATTAAATTTAATGTTACTGACCAAAGTTAAATCTCAGTCAATAAATTTTACGCAACAAACTTTGTATTATTTAATAAATTATTACAATAAATTTGTGTGTTTGTAATCAATCTTCTTGGTTTGGTACATTTCAGAACGGTATGACAAAAAGGGTTCAGTTACAATGTTTATTTCAGTTGTCGGATACATTGATTGATTGTCTTACAATTAGGAATATTTATGGAACTGCCTTTGCTAAGCTGTGTCCTATTGAGCTATAAAAAGTCATTCATTATAATGTTATACTTCTAAGAACATTTTAATGACATCTTCCCCTGAACATGATTGCTGCGAAGCATTTTAAACGTCGGGTTAAAATAGAATATACGCCATTAAAATTCGTAAAATAGTTTTATTTATATTCTCATTACCTTAATTTTTCAAATTTAGATTCCTAAACCGTTGTAATTGTAAAATGATCACAGAACTCATTCAATCTCTGAATCCCATCTAAATTGATCTATTATAAATTCTATTAGTAGTTCGGGAACTAAACTGTTTTTTTAGAACGAGCTCTTTCTTTGTAGTTTTATTATGTATCGTGTATTTCGTATAACTAAAGTACTTCAAATGTTTTTTCTTGAAGGCATAAAAATAAGTAAAAAAGTTAAAGTAAAATTTTAATGAAGTTTTAGTATGCGCCTTTATATTAATTTATTTGTTTTACATGCATACATTTTTGATCCATTTAGACAAAATACTAAAATATTTTTTTCCTTAGATAAAATAAAACATCTTATATCGTTACCGTATAATTGCTATGCGATAAAAATATAAGATGATTTATAATAGTGTCACAAAAATACACTAACATTCTCGTATCTCATCTTGGAGTTTTGTTTTTCTGTTGTTGTGACAGGGTAAGAATAATGAGGTTACGTTACTGAACTTTTGATAGTACTTTTTTGAAGTTACATTGTTGGAGTATTTGTGTTTATTATTATTATTATTCATCTACTTGATCTATTGCTTCTTGGTATTCTTTTGTTTCCCTATTCTTTTTTTGTCGTTTTTACAGTTTTCATTATATACATATATATAATAAATAATGTTCTTGTGGTATTTTTTGTATGTTTTTTTTTGTATTTATATATTTTTTTTATTTTTTGAATTTACCAATCTACGCTAATTAAAACATCCTGTATATGCTATATCTGTATTTTAGATTTTTAAGAAGAAGTTTACATAAATTTTAAGGTATACGTAATAAAATTAAAATTTCCTCACATTATTTACCTTTAAATAAATAATTACAATTTTAATAAGTAATTAACGTATATTTATTTTAATGATAATATGTGTCTGTCTATCTTAAGGAGTAAGTAAATAAGTGTAAGTAACATGTCGTTGTTCTTTCGAGATCATTTGTCTATATGTCCTTGTTTTCGTTTCGTGATGATCAATTACTATATCAATATAGAGTACGTATAATATACAGTAATGTGAAGTTTGTTAATGAAAATTTTAAAACTTCTTGTGGAATGCAGATACAATTAATTGACATTAAAACAACCCGTAAAGCAGTTTGTCACTGTCTTTTCTTTTTTCTCTACATCTCTACATTTTGTTTCTATTATTTCGTTATTTGTGCAATCAAAATTTGTTACAATAAAAAACTTCATTGTTCCACAAAACCGTTGATGATAAGAATACACACTTGTCCAATTCATTGAAAAAAAGACACGTGTTTTTTACTTAATTTATTAGGTTTAATTGTTTATTAATATATAATTGTGATTTTTGTTTATCGATTGTAAATAAATATAGGATGAAGAATTCAACGTGGTAGCTCAGTTGTTAGAGCGACCGGGACGGTATCTTAGAGATCTTGGGTTTGAATCATTTGTGTAAATTTTTATTGTACGTTTATTTAAAAATTAGCGATCGATACTATAGTACATATACATATATTGGATAATGTACAATCTTCTAAAAGATTAAAATATTGTATAGATAATATGAAAAAGGTATGTTTTGTTACTTATTTTTATCGACAATTATAAAAGAAACAATATAATACCAATATTGTACCAACCAATATAATACCAACCAATAAATTTCTTCTTCATGCTTTTTTTCAAAAGCATGAGGACCCCCCGGAGGGCATGTATGAAGAGGTTGATGTCTGTGGCCGAGGCGAAAGAGGTATGCAGAGACCGTAGCGTTTGGCGCTCCGTCGTCTCTGGCTACCCCGCAAGGGATATGGCGTGAAGGTAAATAAATAAATAAATAAATTTCTTCTTCTTTCCAGTGGCGTTTAATAAAAGGTTGTGTGTTTGGTTTCGTTTGATAAAGCACTCACACACACATATGATAAGCATCTCCCAAACCGTCAATTCAACGTTAAAGCAATATTCTTTTATTAAAAAATTTTATTGATAAAGATCGTGTGTTATACAAAAGGATTTTGCACGCTGGTATATTTGTTCAGATCTATTTACTGAACCCAGTAATTGAACAGAAATATTTGAGTTTTTTTTAAAGCAATGTGTAGTACTGAATGTTTGAGTCGGAACGTATTGTTAGGTAATCCTTTAATTTACATAAATATTTAATTTCATTAGATTGCTTTATCAAATTATAAGAAACAGCATTTTCGTATTTTGATAGGTAGTTAGATAAACTACTTCTTTCTTACATTCATAGGAATCGTTCTAAATACATTTTCAAATGAATTAGCCCGTTTTATTAAGCTGAGACAGGAAAGATTAGATTAGAAATCTACAATAGTTGCTTCGCAATCGCTAAATCTAAAGCCGGCTAATCTAGCTTTTGCTTCAGAGTTTATATGCACTTACTAAAAATATAGTTGATATTACTATTTACTTTATATGTTCTCTATTTTATAGTTATGGTTAACAACTCGACCATATAGCATTAAATCATTAACTCGTTTCGGAATTTTGTAATTTTCTTTTCGAGAATATTTATTAAATACCCGACATATTATCTATAAAAAAACAATCTATATATTATATAATCAAAATCTATTTGCCTTTATCATTACTGGGTCTCAATAAACAACTTTTATAATTTAAAGCTCTTACTGCTTTTACTATGTATTTCTTTTATACATCCACTCTTGCGATCATTAAGAGGGAAGGGAAGGAGAAGTCAGGAGTATCCATATTTTCCAGAGTGTAAAAAAATATTCTTCTTTAATAAACAACTTTAACTTCAAATTTCTTTGACTTCCAGCGAATTTGTTTTTTAAATTTAATGTTTTCTTTTAAATAAATATGCGATTTATTAAGCAATATTTCAAAGAAATATTCAATAAGTACAATAGGTAAAACAAAAAATATATACGAAAACTAAATTTATTCAAGAAAAACTAGTATCCGACAAGACATATCTGCAGTATCTGAAGTAAGTACTACAATCATCATTTATTTATTTTTTTTCAAAGTAACTTGTGTTCCGGTATCCACTCTATTTAACTAATAATATTTATTCTTTCATGATATAATATTTATATTGTAATAAGTAACATGTGTCATATGTTAGTTTATCATAATATAAAATATGAAGTGATTTATAATAGTGTCAAAAAATAGAAAAATCTTTTCGTTTTTTATCTTGTTTCATATTTTTTTTGATATTGTGATAAGATAAGAAATAATAAACATGGACATGGACACGCATGCATATACACTTAATTTAATAATTTACTGTTCTAATTTATTTATACATTAATCTTTTTCCTTCTCCTTTTTGTTTTATTAATCAATCTCAATTGCATTATTCTAATTGTACAGGGATATATGAATTTTCTTGGTAGTTCAGCGGGGTGCCTACTGACATACTGACTGACTGATCTCAAGATAGATAATAGAGACCACAGTCATATTTTAAGTCTTAATATCCACTCAGTACCACGATGAGATATGGGTTTGGTAGAGAGTTTTCATTTTAATACAACATGCCATTTTAAATAGAAAATGATAAGTATATATATACTAGTTGCAGCATTCCACCCTTGGCAGTGGCATATTCTGGCAAGAGTAAGAAATAGTAGTGGTTAGTTAGTATTACGTCTGCTTCAAAAACAATAGAACAAAACTAAACAAAATCAATAAAAGTGATCAAAACGTTCGAATTTGAAATTCATTCCATTTCTCTGCAACTGAACGCCTTGTGTAAGAAAAGTGCATTGAATCGATTACAATTACAAAAAATAGATATAGATAAGATAAAATAAGATAAGATAAGATAACCATTACTGAAAATAGCATCGGTAACGGTATATCGTGTTAAAATTGGAGCTCAACCCGTGTAATTATTTTTCAGTTTTTGAAGCGTACACAAACAAGCAGAACATATTTTTTTATAAAAATTAATGATATATTTGTGTGGTGTAGATTACTAAATGAACACTAAATGAAACACTGAATTTATTGATTATAACAATTTGTTTTTAGGCAATTGATAAAACATTTTCTAATCAGGAATTGTTTGTGTTATTTAAAGGTGACACAATATCTTACTCAAAGCACACCAAAAAAATCTAGAAATAATTCTAATAGAAACCAAAGAAATAAAAAGAAAAGCAACGAAGGATAACGAGGAACAATTATAACTTCAGCACAGTCCACTCTTTTTTATAACGAGCCATCTTGTTTTATGTAGGATTTATTAAGGAAAATTTATACTAAAACTTTTCTAATAAATTTAATAATTGAGAATGTCAAAAAATATCTTTTTGTTTTATTATCAAAAAGGAACTTCAATAATCCCATATATCTTTATTATTATAGCCGTTTAACGACATTACCCTATAACACTTACTGTATTTTTCAGAAAACTTGAAATGATTATCATTTATTTAGCAAAAAGTTATATGTCGGAGACTCATGACCATGGATGCCAGGTAGTTAGAAGAGAAGTACCTTTTAAATTTCGATTATTCATTAAAGCAAGTATAAGTTTAATTTTTAATTAATATAAAAAATACACAATTATTCTTAAATCTCACATCGTCATTTTGATTTCTTTAGGTATAACATTGTAGAATAATATTATACACGTATTTTTATTTATAAACTTAGAAATAAATATAAAAAGTTACTCAATACTCATTTAAGTATATACTCATATATGGTATATTTATATAGAGTTTATAAATTTACCTATTGCGTCACATAATTTATTTATTTAATTATTAAATATTTAAACATAATTTATCACAGGATAGAATATCTATTTATCTTTTAATGTGACGTAGTAGAAACTCACATTCATGTTAAAAATTGTTTTTTTAATGATAGTGTTGATTCGAAAAGAACAATAATATAATTGATTTTATAGAAGATATATATACTATATACTATCCATATACTATATACTATATACTATATATATACTATATACTATATACTATATACTATATACTATATACTATATACTATATACTATATACTATATACTATATACTATATACTATATACTATATACTATATACTATATACTATATACTATATACTATATACTATATACTATATACTATATACTATATACTATATACTATATACTATATACTATATACTATATACTATATACTATATACTATATACTATATACTATATACTATATACTATATACTATATACTATATACTATATACTATATACTATATACTAGGAGACCAGTACGTCTCTCCTAAACCTCCATTTGCAAATTGTAAATGAAACTCGAATATTTATTTATTAAATGAAGAGTATTTATTGTGTAAAATAAAACACATTTTACCCAATAACCCAATTTAAGTTATTTCACACTGGATTGGTATTTCTGAAAAAAAAACTACTAATAAAAATATTTTTATTTTTCATTTAGTTAATGCCATAACTTTTACCTTAGTTAAATAACGTTCTTGTCACTAAATAAAATTGATAATTAAAGAAACGGGTTTTTTAATAACGTGTGAAGAACATTGCATTACCCGAAAATAATGAATATCTAACTGCTATTGACTTACTGTAATAAATGATTATGAGTAATGGTGTAATATTACAAACATGCATAACTTTAAACTTTCATGCAGTATGCATAATTGACGAATTAGTTTCTGGTTGTGTGTTGGAGAAAGTTTATTCTAACAACTAGATATAAACTGAGCCCTCGCCTTTGTCAGTATGTTTTATTTTTTTTATACTGTCTAGGTTAGTGCTTGTATGTAGTCATAGGTGGTAAGGCGCATTAACCTAGCAACCTATTCACTCTTCTCTTGAAGACACCCATATTGTATGTGGACGGAAATACCGACGCAGGCAAGCTATTCCAGTCCTTCATTGTACGCATTAAAAAAGACGAAGCAAAACGCTTCGTTCGGACAAGAGGAATGTCCACAACGTAAGGATGGATATCCTCTGTGCGTCGGAACTTCCTGTGATGGAAGGGGGACGGAGGAATTAAATCGTGTAATTCCTGCGTACACTCACCTAAATTTATCCTATAGAATACTGAGAAGCTAGCAATTCTACGCCCGTGTTCAAAGCTGTGGAGGTTGGTTTCAACCAATTCAGGGTCACCTATAAGTCTCTTTGCTCGCCTCTCAATTGAGTCCAGAACCGCAAGATGAGACTTAGCGGCACCAGCGAATATATGCCCACAGTACTCCCCATACGACTGGATCTGTGCTTTGTATAATAAAAGAAGCTGTCCCGGTGTAAGTACTGACGGATGTTCGCAAGAACGGCAAGCTTTCCCGCAGCTACTCTTGCTCTGGACTCAATACACCGAAAGTTGAGGTTCGAAGAAATCTCTAAGCCTAACAACTGAAGCCGGTCACTGTATTCCAAAAATACACTCCGGAAAGTAGGAGCCAAGGTGAAAGGGCTCCTTTTGACGGTGAACAGACACGTCTGCGTTTTGGTGGCGTTGAATTTGACAAGATTGGCATTACCCCATACGGATACTTCCTGAAGTTTGTCAATCAAACGTTGCACCATGGCTTCTCTTTCAGACTGTACTTGATCTCTACTAGCCCGACTACTCGGTAGTTATCTTTCTACAATGTTTGTATAATTTCAATGCACTTTATTTGCAAGTCAATAACACAAATATGCAAATAAATATGTATTGATTACATACTAATATAAAATAAATTTATAATAAAATATATCTTTATAACTTATTCGAATATTAGAATTAAACCAAACTAGAATTACCTTGTAACTAACTTAGGAAAGTAACTGTCATTGTTCACTGTAGCTTTGTTTTAATGTAATAATTACAATACTGTCTAGATGTATATATAGTGTTGTACACTATAATATTTCAACAACCTCATTCAAAATGCTTTTGACTCTACGTGACATGCTTCTGAAATGCAGAATTAGTTCTAAAATATCGATACCTCGTCATTATTAATTTTATAATTCGATCATTTTATCAACACTGATACTATTATTGTGTAGTATTTTGGGCAATATAAATACTTCACAAAAAAATGACTTTCTCCTTTTTATCTACATAGTTCTATAAATTCTATAAAAATATCGTCAAAAATTTTAAGCGCAATTTAAAATAAATGGATATAAACACATTTTGAGACCATTCATAGGCCTATGTGGTATTTAATAATAGAAAAAGTGGCACTTATTACCTTAAATAGTATATTTTCTACTACAATGTAGTACAGAAAGCTTAAATTAACATGTTCTATTTTAATCTGATACACTAACAGATACGGGTGACTAACTGTAGTCTGTTGTCATTATTACAATTATGATAAAAATAAATGTTATTTTGCACAAATTACAAACTCAAGAAACCTGGATTTGAATATCCTGGAAGTGGAATCTGAAAACCAACATTCGTCAACATTGAATAGGAGGGTGATTAAATATCAACTTTACTCATAAATCTTAATAACTGTCCTTTGTTCAAAAGTCAAAGAAGTAATATTAAACCAATAACATCAACATTTTAATAACAATCTTATGGTAAATGAGATTTATTTATCCATATATTCTTGTAATGTTAAAAAGAGGTGAGTGCTTTTAAAAAAAATGAGTATTGATAACATTTATTCTTTGCGAGACTTATATCACATCGAAAGGAACTCTCTAACACGATATTGACTTTTGTCAGGTTTTTATATATAGTACTTCAACTACTAACAAGTATATATAGTACTTCTGAAATGAACAGTGCAGCATTTTAGTTCAACTAAACATATAAAAATGACTGTCGCCTAAAACGATTTACCAATGAACTTCACAGTCAAACCGCTTGCACTGTTGTTACACTGTTCAAGAAACTTATTCTGAGTTGAGCTGAATTTCCTTAGATGTCTTGTTAATGACGAGCAAACAAATTAATATTTGAACATTGTAATATGACTAGAACGATAAACCTCAGAGTACTTAATGTATGTGTACTAAAAAAAACTTATTCATACATACAGTTGATGTATAGATTTTTCTATCCATATAGGCTTTTATTTTATGCAGTAAATAAAGTTAATAAAACAATTTATATAAATATGAATTAATTTATGTTAGAAGGAAAACAAACAATTTGTAATTAGCAAATACATTTTGGTAAGCGTCATTATGGCGACATGTGTTAATATTAATATTTAATGATTGGTGACTCTCACTGCTGAGACAAGTCGTGGGTTCGAATAACATCATTTCATATTAATATTTTATGAACAAAATCCACGTGCCTGTCTGCATATCCTGCTGATTATATATTTGAATTTTAGTTAGTTCGTTGAATTTTAGTCGGTTCGTTTAATATTTAATAAAAATTTTACTGTTGACAATAAATTATCACTCTGTTATTAAAAGAATTGATATTATTTGAAAGAATTTTATGTGTTAATTTCAAATTTCAATCATGCTTCCATTACAATGAATGTTTAATATGCATAATTATCGTTATTAAAAAGTTGAGTTTTTATGTAAAAAGCTTTTTCTCCAACCTCCAAGGCAGTTTTCTTGTTAATTCTCGGATATTGCAAGAGTAACATAAAAAAAGAGATGTCAACTATGACGAATACAAGTTCTTGTTAACCTGGCCATCTAAGGAAGGAAGGGAGAGCTAGATAGAAACTACCTACCATGAGCGAGGCAGGTGACCTTCTTGCATTTACGAATAAGTTCAATTCGGCTCGCGCCACCTAACGGTGTATGGCGTATCAGTTAATCGTTCATTCAAAGTGAGAGAAGAGTAAACTAGTTTGATATGGCTAGAGTTGTCGGCCTTCCCTTAATAAAAGTGCTACTGTACAAGATGTCACAAGTTCAGAACGCTGGTATCTACTTTAGGTATTTGTTTACAAATGTATTTTTGGCACCCATACTGTATGTGAAAACGCTGCAGTTATTAGTGAGGTTAGAGTTATTAATAAATTAATTTAATAGTAATATTATAATATTATCATACAAAGCATGCAACGTGAACCCTAGAACATGGTTATAACAGTATAATCGAACAGTAAATATGGTTTAATACCGTGTTTCTCGTAACTTAGTACTACATTTTGTTATAAGTACATCATTTCGTAGGGGATTGAAGTGTTGAAGGTTCATAAAACCCCTGTAATGGTTATTCCGACTTACGCTGATTAAACCGTCTTCTCTTACAACAGAAGATAGTTTAATAAGATTGCTAAACAGATATTACATGTTATGTAAAATCTATTTTTTTAATTAATTAATAGCATAAAATATTTCCATCAAATTTCATATATTACGTTAATAATTAATTACAATTTTGATGAGAAAAGAGTTCGCGTATATTTATTTTAATGAAATTATGTATCTGTCTGGAAGACGAGGTACATGTCATGTCATTGGTTTCTCGAGACTCATTCGTCTTGTTCATGTCCTTGTTTTCGCTTCGTGCCGATCAATTACTATATACATATAATAACATACTGTAATATAAAGTTCGTTAATTTAGAAACTTTATAAATTGTTGTGGAATTGAGATGAAACGAATAAAAAAGAAAAGTCTCTTTTTTTTTCCTCATTTTTTGCCTCTCTTTATCTTATAACGAGCACATCTATAAATCCACACATTGTCTTTAGAAAGAGATTTCATATTTTTTTCTTACTTATTTCTTCAAAATGAAATATTTTGTATGATTAAAATGATAAAAATATCTCTGGTTTTATGAAGACATCACCATAAAATAGAACAAAGATGGGGCTTCAATTTTATGAGTGATTACTTTTAAGACATATTTGTTGGATATATTTTTTTTACGAACTTCTTGATTGAAAGCGACTCTTGTGTAAGTACAGTGTATAGTGCAAATTAGTTTTAGGAATTTAGATATAATATATTTTCAGAAGCCAGAGTTAATTGAAAGCAAGGGAAAATATCTAAATAGAAAAAATAATGTTTACCTTAAATAGGCCAGCGTGAAAACGCTCCTATAACGAAACTACATTACCTATAATTTCGTAATTTTTATAGACTCTGTTTGATAAAGAGCTTTGCATGTACAAACTGAATGTGATATTACAATAGAGTAAATAAGCCCCTCGTCTCAACGTTTAATAGCGTTTTGGTAGCGTTCGTTATTGTAACCAGTCTTTGTTTTAATAACGAACTATTCAAAACAAAGTTGTGACTCTAGTTCATTATTCAATTATAATAACGGAACTCTCTTGAACTTTGATATTATTTGAATTAGTCTTTGAGCAAAAATACATAAAATGAATATTTTTTAAGTTGGTAGAATATATACATATTGGTTATTGTTACCAATACGTTTGACAGGAATGACTACATAAATTATTTTAAACTTAATTCAAACTTAAGCAGGCAAGGCCAGGTTTTATGGTTTGATTATATCTAAGTCTTGAAGTATTAATTAGCTCGACATGACTATGAAATTAAGTTAACTATATGAAATGTTCTAAATTTATAAATAAGTTATATGTGTTATATCACTTTGTAAATGTAACAATGTTATAAATTGTGTAAATATAACAATGTAATACAATAGTTTTCTATTAAAATCTTTTATTTCCCTAGTAATTATAATTATCTCTTATTCATTTACTGAAAACCTTTGTTGAACATTGACATAAATCAGTATAAGGTCAATATATTTACAGGCTCAAAGAATGTAATTTTTTTATGTATCATCATATCGCACAAATTATGATAATATTTGGTTATAGGTTATTTCTGCGGTCATCACAAGGATACAGTTTAATCTGGAAATTGTCTCATCTTCAGGAGAAAACACAAAAAATCTTATTTGGGTTATAATAACAACACTAAATATCGTTATGCGTATTAAATAGAAATTAGGAGTGTTGTTGGTTTAATATCTTATTATCATATGAGAAACTTTTTTCCCCGGATTGTCTGGTCTATAATTAAAATATTTTAAATTACCTCTCTCTTTTTTTTTTTGTGGCATTTCTTCAAGCGTTCAAAATGTTAAATTAACCTTTTTTATAAATAATGTCAAACATGCTATCGAGTGTAATAATTTTAAAAATATCTATTTATTAGAAAATCGAGGCAACAGAGACTGAGAGACTCTAAGAAGAAATAAATAACTTGACTGTCACATTTATAAATATATCTTAAAGATACAAACTTGAATCCTTGTATCTTTAAGATATTTAAATATTAATATAATTTAATATAAATAATAAAATAATTTCAATGTAGCTTTTTATATATAATTTATAATTTTAATGTGATCACAAAAACAAAACCTATACACAATATATATTTAAAGGATCATAAAATATGTATGGCCCTTATGACCTGTCTGTATTAAAAGTCATAAAATCAAAATTGCCAGATATCTCACCTCTGTTTTATGATGATAACATGAAAACGCAATAAACGCAATAGATCATATTTTATAGCCAAATCACACCAAATAATTCACTAGCACAATAAAGTAGACTTTAATCGTAATAATAAATATGAAAATATTACCCTTCATTAATGTAAATAAATAAATCTTTAAGAAATAAGTGTTAATAAATAAAGATAAATTGAAAATATAAGCAACAATGGTCGCGGTTTCACCGTCATCTGACTTTCGATGGAGGTTTTAAGTCTATGACAATGTTGACTGTGTTAATCAAAGTTGTAGCTCATTAATTGGTGTCCTTTAATTAAATATATTACATGGTGAGGTTAATTATTGCAAATATAGACTATTAATGTTATTCTTATCCTAATATGAATCTTAGAATGCAGTAAGTTCTTACTCACTCACTATGTATGTTTTATTAGATTAATATACCTAGTCAATGATCGTCACGAAGTTGATACAAGGACATTAAAACAAGACGAATAAGTACCGGAGGGGCTTTAATATATTATCCTGCTAATCACTTTCCAGGTTAGTACATACTTTAAATACAATGTACGGAACATATTGTGTACGTAGCCGATTTATTGAGCGGAGCGAACGAAGTGAGGGGAGCGTTTTACTGGAGATTTTTTACATTCCTTGTCACGAATTGGCTCGAAAACTACTTGACGGAAAATTATGAAACTTTGCAATCAAAAAGATACACATTAGATGAAGGTTTTTAAAAAAAAAATTAAAAATATCCTCAAAACAATTTTTTTTATATCATGTAAAAAAACTGATATCCCTTGAAGTCAATGGGAAATGATGAGTCAATACACTGGGCTCGCTTCGCTCAATATGCAAACGGCACCCGAGATTTTGCGAGCGCAGCGAGTCGAAATTGAGGGTTTGTTGGTGCCCCTAGTATTACAAAATGTATGGTATTTTTGTTTTTATTATAACTATATTTATATCTTAATTCTAAGTTCTATCAGCTAAAAAAGTAAATTTTTAAGAATTATTAAAATTTGCTTCCAATTCTAGTTTCAACCCGTAAAGAAGTGTACTTATTCAATATTCGGTTCTCGATTTGGTTCTCGAAATTAGTATTGTCCAGGAAGAAGTTTGTCTTGGTTAATTGTATTGTGGGACTACAGTCTTGGGCGGTATATTATTAGTAGACAGCATTTTTGGTTTTGAAGGGAAAAAAAGAATGTAAAATGATGATGAGATATATATTTAACATGGACCAAACAATTCTAAGAATAATTTAATCAGAGTAAATGGGTAATAACTATTAAACGACTTTTATGAAACTTTAATCCTTAGTTATGAGAAACGACGATATTAAAACATATTTACCGTTCAGTAATAACCATATTCTAACAATTTATTTATATTCTCTACAAGCGAAAAGAAACTAAAGCGCAGATTCCTAATATGTACTATTAACAATATTTACGATTATCTCTGCCACTATATTATAAAAATATTCAAGACAACTAAATTTAAAGCCGGAGTTTATTTTATTTATGCAAACTTTTACTGAGAAAGGAAAACTTACGAAGAGATAAGAAACAAATAATTTAAAGAATTCAATCACAAGGTATTTCGTGATGAATTCGTTAAATAAAATTAGACATGTTTTTTCAATAATAAAGATTTTTTTTAAATTCAGAATACGTTTAACTTATATGTTATTGTAAATATATATGAACACATTTTATTACCAATATAAGTATATATAACATAGACTTACAACAAGAAAATATACATATCACGGTACCTGAAAATCCTTACATATACATATATATGTATATGTATATATGTATATAACTAAAGATTGCTAAGTTTAATAATTTAGGTGAAAGAATTTAAATTACAAACGGACTGTCAAGTTATAAGAATTGTGTGTACAATAATCTAAAGACACAAGTTTCTTTCGGCACTCGTCGACGTTTTACCGAGAGAGACCTGCACGGCTGTAATATACCGCATCCCCAGTGCTGTCATCTGCATAACAATGTATGTTGGGAATATCCAACATATCATTGATGTGCAGGATGAACAGAGTTGTAGATAGCACGTAGCCTTGAGGTACACCAGCTTTCACGGGCTTGGAGTCCGAGCAAAAACCTGTATGCTCCGCCCAGTGAGAAAGCTGGTGATCCACTTGCATAAACTCTCGGGAAGCCCTTAGGAAGGTACCATACACGATCGAAGGCTTTCGCCATATCCAGACTAACTGCCAGACCCTCCCCCTTGCTTTCAATAACAGCTGCCCAACGGTGCGTAAGATATAACAGAAGATCACCAGCCGATCGACCATGGCGAAATCCATATTGCCGGTCATTGACCAACTGGTCCTCGAGGTACGTTAGGATTTGTTTATTGATTATACTCTCCATTACTTTGGAGATAAGAAAGTTAATGGCGATAGGTCTATAGTTAGCTGGGTATCATTCCGACCATTAATTTGGTCAGAAAACTGTTTCTCTCATAGACAAAGTTATCAGAACCTCCGCACGCTTGCCGACCGTCAACATAGAAATACGCTTATAAGCAACATCTCATAAAAACTACTAAATAAGAAAATAAAATACATGTTATATCTTTTTTTATTATATCAGTTCTCATTGGAGTCTCTTTTGATATCCCCTTTTATAATGTTCTTGGGTTAAATTCATGTATCAAAATGTTAGATCTATTTTAATTGCACTAAATCGCTAAAAGCACTATATAAAAACAAAAGCAATAAATTTCTTCCTCTTTCCAGTTTAATAAAAGGTTGTGTGTGTAATCTCATTTGGTAAAGCAATCCAATGATGTGATAAGTATCTCTCGAACCTTCAATTCAACGTTAAAGCAATATTCTTTTATTAAAAATACGTCGTTCGACAGGGTCGATCGTGTTAGGTAGATTCCCGTCAGTCGGATCGACAAAGAAAAACTAGCGAGCAGTATTCTACTGGTCATTACGAGTCTTATGACGGGTTACTCTGCATATATTAGGTGAGCGGGGAACCAACCCCCACCCCTATTTTCTAAACGGGGGATCGCATCAAAAAACTTTTCGGACAAAAAAGTTTCCTCTTGAGACTGATGAAAGACTGATGGATCATATATGCATATATATATAGAGGGATATATAAATTTTTTTTTTCAACGGATTCTCAATCTCCAGTTCATAAACGGCGTAGCGCCCCTACTCTGGGGTCTGGGTCCCGTCATCGCATCGATTGCAATAGGTAGATTCATCTATGGAATCTACCTAAAATATTATTGATAAAGATCGTGTGTTATACAAAAGGATTTTCACGTTGGTATATTTATTCAGATCTATTTACTGAACCCAATAATTGAAGAGAATTATTTAGGTTTTCCATTTCTTTAAAAGCACTATGTAGTACTGAATGTTTGAGTCGGAACGTATTGTTAGGTAATCTTTAATTTACATCAATATTTAATTTCATTAGGTTGCCTTATCAAATTATAAGAAACGGCATTTTCGTAATTTGATAGGTAGTTAGATAAACTACTTCTTTCTTACATTCATAGGAATCGTTCTAAATACAGTTTCAATCGAATTAGCTCGCTTTAATAAGCTGAGGCAGGAAAGATTATATTATAAAACCTATATGCCGTCTTCATTACTGGGTCTCTATTAATTACTCTTATAAACTCACATATACTCTTACTTGTTTTACTATTTTTTTTTATACATCCACTCTTGCGATCATCAGGAGGGATGGGAAGGAGGAGTCAGCAGTGTCCATATGGCTTTCCAGGTCGTAAAACGAATTTTATTTTCTTAAGAATTAACTTTAACTTTAAATTCTTTTAAATTCCGCGATTTTTTTTCACTTAATTTTCTCTTTAAAATAAACATACGATATGTTAAGGAATATTTCCAAGAAATTTTCAATAGGTATAATAGGTAACACAAAAAATATAAACGAGTATGAAAACTATATTTATACAAGAAAAACTAGTATCTGCAAACATATCTGCAGTATCTAAAGTAAGTACTATGATATTTTTTTTTTTTTTTTTGTTCCGTATGTTTGCTCCATCCGTTCTCCGTTCGTCCGCTCAAATACCAAGAAAATTAATATAACCCGATAAAATTAGAATAATGCAATTGAGATTGATTAATAGAAAAAAAGGAGAACAGTAAATTATTAAATTAAATGTATATGCATGCGTGTGTCTGTTATAAAATCTAATTATTTATTTGATAATTAAAACATTATATTATTTATAATACATTATCTATACTCCTACAAAATAATGCAATAAAATTATTAAAAAAATAACAATACTTCAATTTAATTCTCGAAATGAAAATGAAGAAACTAACAAAACGAGTCGGTAACATGAATCCAAGTTCCAGTTCCTTTTAATGTTGCATCAAATTAAAAGGAACATATCTACCGCTTTAAAAACGTAGAAAACATTTTAAATTTCTAGAATACTTCTGGTTTCTATTTAAGCTAGTTCAGTTTTAGTTTAGAACATATTATGTAATATACAAGAGAAGGAGAAAAAAGATACCTTATTATATATGACTAAAAGATTGCGTTTGATTGTTAGACACATCATTTATAATTAATAATTAATCCAAACTAATGTAATTTATAATTATAGATTCAATACTTACTTGTCTACTGTGGTACTTTTATTATTTCTTATCTTATCGCAATATCAGAAAAAAAAACAAAATGACAAGATAAAAGACGAAACCATTTTTCAATTTTTTGACACTATTATAAGTCACTTCATATTTCATATTATGAAAAAACTAACATATGATACATTTTACTTATTACAATATAAATATTATATAATGGAACAATAAATAATTACAGTTAAATAGAGAGTCAATACCGGAACACAAGTTGCTATTCAAAAAAATAATAATAATGATTGTAATACATACTTCAGATACTGCAGATAAGTTTTGTCGGATACTAGTTTTTCTTGCATATTTCTAGTTTTTATACATAATTTAAGTGTTACCTATTATACCTATTGAAATATTCCTGGAAATATCATTAATAAAGTAACCGTTTTAAGCTCTGGAAAGTCATATGGATCCTTACTCCTCTTTCATTTCCTCCTGAAAATCGCAAGAGTAGAATGTATAAAAGAAAAATATAGTAAGATTTTATAAATATACTAAATTCAACTATATTTATAGTAACTGCATATTTTACTCTGAAGCAAAAGCTAGCTTAGATTTAGCGAATGAGAGGCATCTATTCTAGATTTAGATCTAATATCTAGAGCACTTGACATCTAATATAATCTTTCCTGTCTCAGTTTATTTAAGCGAGCTAATTCATTCGAAACTATATTTAGAACGATTCTATAAATAAAAGAAAGAAGTAGCTTGACTAACTACCTATCAAATTACGAAAATGTCATTTTATTATAATTTGAAAAGGCAACCTAATGTAATGAAATATTGATGAAAATTTAAGATTACATAACAAGACACTGCGATTCAAACATTCAGTACTACACAATGCTTTTAAAAAAATGGAAAACCCAAATAATTCTCTTCAATTACTGGGTTCAGTAAATAGATCGGAACAAATATACCAGCATGCAAAATCCTTTTGTATAACACGCGATCTTTATCAATAATATTTTTTTAATAAAAGAATATTGCTTTAATGTTGAATTGACGGTTTGGGAGATGCCTATCATATCATTGGAGTGCTTTACCAAACGAGACCAAACACACAACCTTTTATTAAACGCCACTGGAAAGAAGAAGAAATTTATTGCTTTTCTGTCCTATATAGTACTTTTAGCGTACAGTTAAAGTAGATCTAACATTTTGGTACATGAATTTAGCCTAACATTATAAAAACGGACATTAAAAGAGACTCCAATGAGAACTGATATAATAAATAATAAATATTTTGATGAAGACGATGAAGATGAAGAATATAATATAGTAATATTATATTCATTTTCATTCGTAATCTTGTCCAAGTTTACTGAAAAAAGAGGTTCAATAAATAAAAATACTGTCACGGTAAATAAATATTTGAGAATTTTTGACATTTGACTGACTTTTATAAACGGAAATGCAAAACTATTAATCGCCGCTGCCTGAAAAACATAAATATTAATGAACTTGTCTCTGATGCATTATCAATAAATTGGTCTTGATTGGTAGAATTTTATTGTCTGTTGATGAAAAAGTAAGCATTTTCAATGCAGAAATTCTATGGAATTTTCTAAACAACGCAAGTCTAAGACAATTCAAAAACTAAAAGATGCTACCCCACCTAGCTGTGATTCTTTCTTTTTGTTCCAGGAAGTAACGGAGGGAAATGTTAAGAAGTCTCTTTTATCCATTTCTACTAAAGTGATAGGGCACTATAATATTAGTAGAGAAATGCTTCTCTCCGTAATTGATATCCTTCTGCCCATTATCACTCATATCATAAATTTTTCCTTACACACTAAGGCCTTGCCTAGGATCTGGAAAAATGCACATGTCATTCCCTTACCAAAAAAATATCTAACCCTACCACTTCTTCTCACTATTGATCTATATCGATACTCCCTATCCTCTCCAAGGTTCTTGAAGATATAGTTTTCAAGCAACTTTCCAACTTCCTTTACAGTAATTATCTATTAGGTCCTTTCCAATTCGGTTTTCGACCTCACCATAGTACCAGCATTGCGTTACTGAAAGTAACCGATGATATCCGTTATGCTATGGATAATAAAGAACTCTCCATACTTGATCTTTTTGATTTCAGTAACGCTTTTAATTCAGTGGATTTTGATGTTATGCTTAATATTCTTGTAACTTACTTGATTATTGACTGGTTTAAAACATATCTTTTCGGTCGTCAGCAGATTGTGAAATCTAATGAGTATTCCTCTGTCTGGATGAATCTATCTGCAGGGGTACCACAAGGCGTACTATCTCCATTACTCGTTTCAATTTTCATAAATGAAGTTTCGTTTGCTATTTAGATGCGGCAGATGAGCTACTTGATAAATTAGATCGACTCCAGAATTTGTGCATTCGTTTAATTTTGAGATTGCGCAAATTCGATCACGTTTCCGAATATCGCCGTGAATTAAAGTAGCTCCCTATTCGCTTTCATCGGAATATGCATGTGCTAACACTTTTCTGCAATGTTTAACAAAATTATGGCTCGACATACATTCCTTCCATTTTTCCTCCCCTAGAAATTGATCTGAACGCTCTTGTGTTGCAGTGAAATTTCTTGAAGTACCAAAATATAATACAAATTTTTATCCTAAGTCCTTTTCGCAACTTTACAATTCACTACCCTATTTCATTTTTAGACTGAAGAAGCACCTACTTTCTCTTTCCTCGTATTAATCAGCATCATTTATTTACTTATACTATATCCATTAGTTATATGTATTGTGTAGACAGTTGTGTAAGTGTATGTAAATATATATATATATATATATATTTCTATTTATGTATATTATGTATGTAAGTTGTATATATTAAGTATGTAAGTAAATAATATGTTGATATATAAAAGCCACTATGTCTAATTTATGTTATTTATACCTATACCCCACATCAAAAAATATTAACCAAAGGTTTTGGGCAGAGATCTCTTGCAAGAGATAAGTTATCCTTTGTGTAATTATTTTTGTTATAATGGCATTATCACTATTTATGGTACAAAAATAAATAAATAAATAAATAAATTATTATTTCTTACCTTATTGTAATACTAAAAAAATTCAATAACAAGATGAGAAATGAAAATGTTTTTTTATATTGACACTGTTATAAATCACTTTATATTTCTATGATGTAGCAACGATAGTTTAACGTGAGACAAATTATATATTAATATGTAAATATTATATAAATGAAAAGTGTTATCAGATACGTACAGTTTCAATACGGAAATACATTACAATTATTGTAATAGGGGAATATAATTAAACAATATTATAGATGGCTATTATGAGGCTTTATTGTATATTTTTATTACTACATTGGATAGACCTGTACAGAATATTCTATAAGAGTAATCTTAATGTTAAAATAAAACAAAAAAAATGTGTTTGATTACTTATTTTATTACTTCAGGCGTTAGTAAAAAAATCGAATACTAGGTTTTTTTTATAATAAATAAGTAATAAAATATATGTTTGTGAAAAATGAATTTGATTTTAGTGATAAATACTTTTTTAATTTGTAATATAATTTGTAATATAAAGTTAAAGAGAAAAAGTTTACATAGAATGAATGAAAATTACTTTTAAGAAATACAATGGCCACTTTCTTAACTCTTAATTATATTTCAAAAATGTTATTTTACAGTATTAACAATTGTCACAGTCATGAGTGAGAACAATTTAAAACTTTTATTTAGGTTTAAAGAGCGTGGCCATAAAAAAATAATTTATGTATAAATCAACTGTGCTACTACTAGTTCTGTGATCCTTTAACATTTACAAAGGAATAGGGATGTAAATTTGAAGAATTAAGGTAATGAGAATATAAATAAAACTATTTTAGGAATTTTACTGGCTTTTGATTATATTCTATTTTAACCCGATGTATAAAATGTTTTGCAGTAATCAAGGGGAGATGTAATTAAAATGTTTATAACATAATATTGAAAGTCTTTTTATAGGTCGTTAAGACACAGCTTAGAAAAGGCAGTGGTTTCATAAATATGCCAAATTGTAAGGCAATTTGCCGACAATCAATCAATATATCCGACAACTGAAATAAACATTGTAACTGAACCCTTTTTGTCATACCGTTCTGACATGTACCAAACCAAGAAGATTGATTACAATAACACACAAATTTATTGTATGCTTTCTGCTTTAGCTTTGTTAAAAATATTTGGAAATTATTTAATATAATTCATGTTATTACAATATAAAATTGATTTTACTTTTAAAATCATCCATTTATTTCTATATTCCTCAAGACCAATATTAGTAATAACAAGGTGCCGAAATTCCTAACTACTAAACTACTTATGAGCAAAATTACGAACTTTGCTTTGGTTGGCTCCTTTATTAAATACAAAGTAACTACGGTCATGTTCACGTTCAAAATGCTACAAAACGTTGAGATAATGAGCTTCTTTATTCTATTATTCTTACACCATCTCTTAGTATGAAAGTTCTTTTGCTAGAGACGGAGTATTTGAAATCGATAATGTTCTACGGATTTTGAGTTCATTATAAGAATATTTTCGTAATTATGTATTAGTAATGTTCGTTTATTTACTATTTTGTAAATAGTATGTTAGATAATATGTATAAACCTAACCACTTTTTAAACAGTAAACTTAAGTAAAAAAAATATTATGATATAATAAAATAAGTGAATCAAATTAAAACTTTAAATGAATATTAAATTGTTTTCCAATCAAAATTTGTTTATAATCACAACTGTGTACATCTTGAGTATGAGACTATTTGGTATTGAAAACATAAAGTAACATTATATCCTACTTTGAACATCTGCTTCAACAAAACGATAGCACTTTGTTACTTTAAGCTTATTGAAGTCACATATTACGAAACATATGAAGGAAGTTCACTAATTAAATTTAATATTACAAAGACAACAGTTATTCATCAACCGAAACACAAACCATTTTTGTCTTTGCTACCAGTATTAGAAACTATTAAATATTTTTTATTATATTATATAATTCATATCAATATAATGCTTAGTGTTTAATTAAGTTCAGAAACGATTTTGTCGTCATTTGTAGTAACACTTAAATATATTTATATTATTTATAATTTACAAAATAATAATATGTTACAGAAAGTTCAGATCTTTGTAGTATTTTTCGATGCGAAAAGAAATATGATAATGATTTCCTTTGTTCGCGTGTAACGGAGGTTCACTCTGGACCCTTGCAAAAAAAATGATCCGGAATAAAGGATAAATTCTTGATGTTAGTTTATAGCTATTGCACGAAAGATATCTGTAAATATATAGGCAAAAGCTACACTTGAATCATGCGTTTGTCTTCTGCTGATTACAAAAAGACTGCTTTTATTAATTATATTATTATGTTTAAGCTAAAAATAACAATTCAATACTGCTTTGCGTGTGATCACACTCTTAATTTAATTTAATTTATTAACCCGTTCGGTTTCTTTTGTTATAATGACCTAACAAAGTCTACAAACTTTCTTCGAGACTCAGGATCATTAATTAGTAATCGAATTAACATTGAACAGAGAACAGATAAAACATATTTTATTATAATACTGTTAAAAACAGATATATTAAATATATAGACGTCGGGAAGTCATAACCTCAAATTATATTTGTTTTAAAAAGTTATTATGTTTCTATTGAGTAAGGTTAAAGACACAATTTCTAGAAAATTATGCATATATTTATCATAATTTACTGGATTCGTAATAATTTAAAAAATAAAATGTATTTTGAATGCTCTCTTTTATTTTCGTCCTTCTTACTTTCTCTCGTTGGTGGATTGATAAAATAAAAGAAAACATCAAAGTTTACCAAAAAATAAAAAAGGATAAAACTAAGAGTGTCAAAAGATTTATAAACTTTTATAAGATATGGAAAAGGTCTTTCTAATTGATTTTAAACGATTTGAAAGCGGATATTATATTCAAATAATATCAATTTTAAAGTAACTAGGTAGTTATCACATTAATGAAATTTTTACTATTTACTTTTAATAAAATTTATATATTAATGTACAGCAGTAAAATAGCTATGTGATTTGGACACAATCCAACTCAGACGGAAAAATAATCTGACTTCTTATTAGAATAAATAAATAAAAATAAAAATTATCTAAAAGCTTTCTAAGCATAAGATTTATATGTTTTTTTTTTCATTTTGTTTAACTAAAGACGCAAATACATTCGTAAAAGGTATCTATAGGATGAAAGAAGTACTTTGTTAAATGTAAAATATAAAAAAAATACTCGGCAGTCTAGTTAAAAGTGTTTGAAATTCAACAACTTTAATCCCAATCTTAACACGGTTTAGTGGGATAGTTTCATTTAATTACTTAAATAATTTTCTAGTTCCTGAAAATAGTACAGAAGATCAAGTTTAAAAAGAAACAATGATTGAGATACACATATATATTTTTATTTTTAACTGCATTAGAATGCATTCAATGACGATATACTTTATTATATAATGAATGTCTTTTCTATTATAAATCAAGAAACAAATATTGAAAAAGTAAAACACATAAGAAGAAATGGAAATTATCTTCTTTAAGGAAATGATATATATTTTTTGTAGTTTAAATCCAATGGATGGAATTCAATGTTTCAGTGGTCTTGAACAATCAAACCCCAGGATTTGATTTGATTTGTCGGACTATATATAGTTATTAGAGATATAATATTCTTATTGTCTAAATCTATAAAAAGTGAGTGATCTTTGATTAAATCTATAACAGATTCTTAGGTTTTTTTTAATGTATTTTTTATTTATTTAAAATGAATGCCTAAAACAAGTTTATTTTTTAACGTTGGATAAATGTTTGCCACCTTTTTAAAACAGCCTACAAAAACAGTGTCTGCTCACATCAGTGTTGATGCAATAGCCTCGTATAATATCAACATTAGTAAAATAAGTTCAAGTAAGTATTCTGTTTAAAATAAAATTAAGTAAATCCATATTCCGACTTCATTATGAAAATTCTGCACCAAACTTATGTCTCGATGGATGTCCTCAGTATATTTAGTTACGTTGATAAAGCTTGGTTAGAAACTTGAAACACTGTCATTACATAATCTAAATGAACAGAAATTATTAAAAACAATAAAGTTTGATAAAAAACTGGTGTTGAGCAAGTTTACAGAACAAAAGAAGAAAATAAGAAAAAAAAATAGTTGAATATCCACAATGATAAAATCATAAATCTTTGGGAAGTTCTTTTTAATTATTATAAATATAATTATGTTAATAAAAGTCATATAAATATCGTGATTATTATTATAAGCATAGCCATTTCAAATCCATATATAAAAGACCGAGTCAATCCCACGATAAAAGTGCAGTTTATTAAATACTGACGCAGCGCCTCATATTAAATGAAGACGACACCGGCTGCGTTACCGCAATCAGTGGTAAACGAGCTAGAAACTACTGGCATTACAGGTATTCAATCTCTGACCTGGAATCACCTTTCTTTATTATTCATTAGTTATAATTCTGAAATTGTAACTTTTTAATATAATTTTATGAAATAAATTGATTTTTATTGCTAACTTACTGTCATCAAAACCCAATTCATATATTTTACAAAACAAATAATTTTTATAAACAACAATTTTATGTTATAAGTTATATAAAAACCTGTAATTTCATAAACGTAAACGTTCATCGTTGATAATCGTTATGCAATATTAGATATAAAATTTCAAACTCAAACAAATTTTACTCAATCATTATAAAATTTGCATGAAATTTACTTTTAAACTCATAACATTGTCTCTTACATTTAAAAGTTACTTTATAAGTAAGAAAAAATATCAGATTTATGCGCTGGATAGCCTTAAGGATATCTCTTGCCGTCTTGCAATAATGTACTGGGTGGATATGTCATTATTTAGAAAAATAAGTAAAAATTTTGAATTTTGTTTAGTTAAAACGTAGTAACATTTCGAATGTTGCAAGATGTAGTCCGTTTTATTTATTTTGCATACTGCACTTGCTTCCAACACTTAAGTTAGCAACAATTTTTTTTACATAAAATTATAAAAAGGGCTTCTATGTTTTTTCGATTAATAAATCATACAGCGATATTTGTAAATTGTTCTAAACCTTGGCCAAGCCAAGTTAAATCACTTAAATCCAAACTAATTAATTATGTAAATACAATGAAAAATCCACACGAACGATTCGAACCTGCGACCCTTAAGGTACCGTAGCCATCGCTCTAACAACATTACTGTGTTGTTATTCACCACGATATTTTTTTTTTATTTCCTATATATTTAAAATAAATAAAGCTTATAATGTTGAACTTATTGATAAATAATTACAAATAATATACGAGTACAAAGTAAATTATAAAAAAAAATGCTCCTTTCTTTCAGTGAGTTGGAAAAGTTTTGGGTAATGTTTGTTTTGTGTAACAATGGTTACATTTGACGACAAAGTTTCTCATTGTTATACATTTTTGGTCGCACCAATACTTGACAACACTAATAAAAAAAGTAATATAAAATCTTATCTTTAACGAATATATTTAATCAGCAACTTGTTTGTACATAAATCTAAAGTAAAACTAAATTATACAACAAACTTGAACAACTTACAAATTTGAAGTAAACTGCTATACATTTATAACTTCAACATATTAGTTTGAGATACACAGATGACTATAAGTATTTTACGATACGTGCTGTTGCAAGCAGCTAATCTAATTGCAGCGTGGAGCTCTTATAAATTATAGCTTTGTATGTAATATATTGAATATTTTGGATTTTCTTGAGTTTTCTTTCGGGTCACGTCCTGTGCATCGTTCCTATTTCTAGTCGTCTACTATTTTAGGTTTCAATATGTAATTGTACAGAGTTGGTAAAATTAATATAAAGATAAAAACGAAGTTAATTTTCTGTATTAACTTAAAAAAATTGGAATGATTTTGAAAATTTAATTGTGATGTGTAAGATACATCATACTGGCTCCTATCAAATACTTTTTAATATTTTATATATTCACCTGTTTTCTTGTTCTCGAAAACCATAAAGGACAAATTTTATTATCATTTTGTGAGAGGAGCTTATTTTCTTTGAATTTTTATTGATTATCAAAATATATTGAAAAGCACTTTTTCACGAGAATACCATTGCTGCAAGCTTTAATTACATATATTATTATCTTAAAAGTATTTGTTTTAGGATAATAAAACTTGCCCTATGGTATTGGTTACGATTGAATATTGAATGAAAATCATCCATAGATCGTTTTATGATATAATTCTATTAGATTTTTTTTTAATAAATATTAAAAATAAATTGTATAAGTTATATAAAATCATTGGGATAATATTCCTCTTTCTTCTACTCACGAATGACGAGTCATTTAGATGTAATTAACAAAGGTAAACTGCAAGGGTATGACTGCCCAAAAGAAATATATTTTATGTTAGCGAGCCGATCCGCTGGTTGTGTATCCTATTAAATATAACAAGTTCTCAATTATCTGAAGCCTAGTTGGCTATTGAAAGAAGTTGGCTATTGAAAGAAGCTCAGTTGTACTAAGAGCAAACATAGTTTACGTACCGTCGACAAATCATTTATAAAAAAAAAACTTTTTACTCCTTTTATTTGGTATCTGTTGCATTATTACCCTAAGTTGAAAAACAGAGTTTAACAATTTTATGTTCGTTTATATTGCACATCGGTATATTATATTTTGCTGCTATACTGCTTACTTACTGCTTACTGCTATTTGTAGGATGTGTTGTATTATCCGTGCTGAATAAAACAGATCTAATTAGAGTGAGGTAATCTTTTGAAAGAGGATGTTATGAGGCAAATATGTAAACAATAGCATAATTTGTGAAAATGTGTGTATGGATGTTGAAAACATGATAGATATATGAATATAGCCGAAACCACATTGTACGCTTAGAAAATGTACTAATGTGTGTAGCCATAATAAATTATTAATTGAAATAATTTAAACCTTCCCATCAATAATCATAAAGACGCCCTTATATATATATATAAGTATTTAATACTTATAACATAACTATAAATATTCACATGTCTCCTTGATAACATATAAAGATTGCAAAAATCTTTAAAAAACATTAAAAACTTGAACGATTTAAACCAGCTGATAATTTGCATTGATTTATAGGGAGGCTGTAACAGAGACGTCTAAAACATTAATATACCCAAATTAATGTCTGCTTCAAACTATGGTTCATTAATTAACTGGTTCACTCAATGGTTTGAATAGCGACTTCAAAAGGATCACGTCTATTATTTTAGGGATCGTTCATTATGACTTAAATTAAGTTGTTTTCTTTGTTAAATACAAATATGTTTTCAATTTGATTTAGTTGGAATCCCAATGTTACTTGTTTTTATTAAAAATGTGAATAATATTTTTTTTTATAGTATTTTAAAAGCAAAGACGTAGTTATTAGTTCTAATCATTAAGAAAAATTGTAATATTATTCTTTAAGTGCTGTATAAAAATTGTTACGTCTCTCGAGAGTCTGTTGTAAAATGTAGGAGCTTCGTTTTCCAGTACTAAATTTATTCGAAATCTCAATATTTCCTGGCACTGACTCTCCAGAGTAAGTCAAGTAAATCTAGCGTATTGAAAAGTAATTGTTTAGTAAATTCAATATTTAGAAATACAATTTTCTTACTTACGTTAGTCTTGTATATTTATTTTATAGTGGGTATGGTTGGAATCTCAAAACAAATTACGTAAAATATTTATAATTGTCAAGAATATTTTAATTAAATAACGAATATATACTAAGTTTTATATCACTAAACTAAATATAAAATACCTCTTTTTGGTGTTCCTTTGTTCTAATTATAGTTAACATGTATGTATAATATTATTATTGATAAGATTGGTTACCTTCAATCGCGAATAATCTTTTTAATATGATTAACTGCTTGACATTAAATCTAGATTGTTCGTGGATTTTAAATAAATAAATATAAATATTATAGCTAAAAAACGAAGACCTCTAAAGTCTAGTTAGTATTTAGAAATGTGAAGTGTAATATTGATGACACACGGATAGGACAGGCGGTCAGAATAGACAGTAATATTCATAAAATATTTCATATGCTCTCTTTTATCCAAATTTGGTGGATCTTATTAAGTATTACACTTCTATAATTGTAGTATAGACCTTACTAGTTAACAATTAAAATATTAATAATAATCATGACAACCGTTGCAGCTAAAGAATAAAAGATGAATAACATAATAAAAATACCAATTAAAAATATCAGCAAATTTGTATAAAATGAAATCTCAGCGAACTCAGTGATTTTCAATAATCGTTGTTGTATTAAAATATACGCTTTCATGCTTTGGTAATAAGGTTCAAAATAATATAACAACGCCAGCGTCATTATAGTATGATGCAAAAATTATGTGAACTGGTTATTACTAAAATGCAATTCTGTAACGTTTTGTTTTTGTTTCATGACAGGAGATATTGTTCCAATATCCAATATGGGCACAGCGATTTTCTTTACTGGTAATTATCTTCACCTAATTTGTTTGTTTGTTTATCACATAAAAAAATGTAAGGTGGAATTTATTCAATGATATTGTATAGAAAACTGTAATTAAAATATATAAGTTGATATCTTTGATCTCTGGTCCAGATTAAACAAAGTTGTTCATTTGATACATATTTTTTTTTATTTATAACTTTGGAGCCTCCATGGTCTATTTGAAAACCGTTTTATTATGTTACATTATGGGGTTCTGTCACATCTTATAAATAATTTGCAAATATTAGGAGCCATTGTTTAATATTTTCAATGAAGATTTTGTTACATTCCTGATCTCAAATAAACTGATAGGCAAATTCTTAGACCTCGAGAAGGAAATGCAACGATTATGTATTAAATACTTTGGTTTGACTTATTACACATTTTTAAATTAAGAACATGGAGAACTGAATATAAGCAAAGATATAATTTTAATATAACGCAGTCTCATGCGTATATTAAAATTATATCATGACATAACAGTATGTAACTATATTATAGTTAAATTTAATATTTCAGTAACAATTAAAACTTAAAGTAAGCAATACTATCATCAAATTCGTGGTTGTTTGTTAGAACAGAATTATTTGGATACAATCCAACACCATACAAAGCTATCTGTTTGTCATCGACCTTAGACAACGCTTTTATATATGTCCTACTCTAAAATATTTTTTATGTAATTGATCTGTTAACATATTTTCAACTAATAGTATATATAAGTATTTCATAGATAGTTGTGTAGTTGTGCTTGTGTTCATCAATCATTAATAAGAAATATACTGTATGTCTATACTTATTACTTAACATAACCGCTCAATAAATAAAACATAAATTCGGATTAATAATTAATTTAAAAATTAAACATACACAGTAAAATGAATGTATGAATTTTTTATAATTTCTTTTACATGTAATAAATTGATTTATTCACAGAAGTAAGATCTACAAGTCATTATAAGGTTTTTTTTTTATTTTTATCTACCATTTATTTTAAATAAAGTTACGATAAATTATTAACAAAACTTAATGATGGAATTGTTTTTAAACATTACTAATAACAATGTAACATTACTAATGGTGATATATTATATTATTATTATATTTATTTATTTAACATTATATTAAATAAATTATTTTCTGTATAAATATGTCTATTGTCAGATGACAGGTGACAATGGAAATATTTTTATATTACTATCGTTCATTATAACCCATACAAAATTCCAACCGAGTATTGGATACTCGGGTTCATTAGTCGTTCATTATCGGTATCGATAATCAGATTTAAACTGAACAAACAACTTATTTATATTGTTATAATGAATTATTGTTATGAAAATTTTCGACTTTTATTTTAAAGAAAAAAAAATATATATACATACGTGTACATACAGGGTGTCCAGGAAACAATGGATAACCTCTGAAAGGTTAATAGTAGAACTAAAGGCAAGCTCGAAAAAATTATAACCCTTACACTGCTAGAAAAAATGGCGCTTTAAAAAAAAAACTTCATTTTTTTTGTCTGATTTCATATTTTTACTCGTAACGAGGTCAAATCAGTTAAAATCATAATTATTTTTATACTTAAATTTTTTTTATTAACCGTATCAGTGAATAACTATCAAATAACATAGGTAACTGTAGTATCGTTTTCAAAAAATAATGTTAAACTATTGTTTTGTGTAAAATTTCTGAAGAAATATTTTTGATTTGGAACTTTGAATAGCTCTGGTTTAAAAATAAAATAAAAGCAATAGTGACCAATCTCTTTAAAATATTCCTGGTTTAATCACGTTTCTAAAAAGATGTAACATGTCGTTATTTTAATGAAAAAATATTGAACTATTGTTATTAATGTGTAAAATGGGATAATTATTTAATACTAGCAAAACTTGCAGAGCTTATCCATTTTTTCCTGGACACTCTGTATATATTTTAAATTTAATTATTTTTATCGCTAGGTAATCTAAACAAAAACAAAGTACTCAATAAACTCTACCAGAATTAATTATTGGGATAAGTGATTTAAGTTCATACTATTTATTTTCCGATAATTAGATATGTTTAGACAACCATCTTTAACTCGTGTTTTAATTACATAAGTAACAGTAGACTTTATTTCTCATAAAGTGCTTAGTAGAGCTATTTGGACGGAACCCAAAACCCGAAGGTATTTGGATGATAAGATGACTTTAGTTAGAATAGTTTAGACTTATAGTACGGTTACAACCACTTATATTATCTTTGTAATTTATTTGGAGTTGGATTAATGTTCATTATTACAATAACTATCTTAAAAGCTACTAAAGTTCCTTAAGTACTGATTTATTTATTAAAAGCCTAAAAAGAAACAGTAATTATATTAAAATATATTTTGAAAAAACCCAAAAAAATATTTATTATAATAAATATATATTTTGCTAATTATATTTTTATGTAAACTAATATACAATGTGAAGTAGTATACAATAATATTTTAGTTATTAACTTTAGTAAGCACTGCGAGAAAACTGAAACAACTTGACAAATTCAGTTAAAACGCAATATCAACTTCCTCTTAACATTAAGATAGATATCTTAAGTTACCACACACGCATACGACTATACTTAGTATTATTAGTTACAGTTTTTAGTTACAGTTATAGTTTAGTTATAGTTTAGTTGGGTTTACAATACCAGTTTAATTTATTATTAGTTGTGATGATAATGGTTCTAAATTTCCTTTGCGGTACACTATTTTTGCCCTAAAATTCACATTACATGTAATTTATATAATTCCTTAATATATCTTAGTAATTATTATTAAACATACTTAATAATTGATTACCACAAAATTATTTATTTATAAAAACAAAACAAAAAATAATACAAAAACAGGATAATTTAACGGTTATTATACACAGTTATACATAAATAAGATTGATTCAAAGAACATACATTGTGTAACAATGATCGAACTTTAAAACAATCTAAATATAAAATATGTTAGCTTTTTACTTTATCAGATGATACTCGTATAACGAAAATTAAAAAAAATACGAAAAAGAATATTCAATATTTAACAAAGTTCATGAATCACGGCACTTGGAATTCTTTTAGTTTTTTAAAACTTCATGCGAGCTGCAATTATTGACTGGCCTCAACATTTAATGATTTTATATTCATGTATTAAAGTAACACACTGTAATAGTAATAAATGTTACATATAATAAGAAAATGTTGTTTTTTTCTGTAACAATATTTATGGCAAGACTAAGTATGCATCCACTCAAATGAACAAATACGATGTATTTCTTATCTACCGCGAGAGATAAAATGTCTCTTAAGAGATATGTTCTCCCCATTTAATAAGCATTGAGCTGGCGCTTCTCATTGAATAATTCTTACAGGATGTTTGTTTTTTTTATTAAATTTTATTAATATAGGACACGATAACAAGATTTCGTTGTCATACGCTATTTATGTATGTCTATTAAATTCAGAGAGGGAACACGGGATCTGAAAGGAATTGAAAAATGATGTACCGTTGTTTAAAAATGTTCTAAAAATATGTATAGTCTAGTCAAGCTTAAAATATTGTATATTTATTTAAAAAATTTATCAAGTCAATCAATTACAATGTCGATGACAATAAATCTGACAAACTTGGATGCACCTATTAATAAAAATATATATTAAGAGAAATCATAGAGGTATAGTAGGGTGATTCAAAAAATCTTAGTTTTAAATTTTTATAGGGGCACCGTCTTATATGGTTTCAATATGAAAAAAAATATACCCATATATTTTTTTTTAATTTAAGTCAACTTTAGGGGTCGCTACCATCCATAAAAGTTTCTGAAAAATGCGTTACATACGGCAGTGGGGTTGCAGCCCTTGGGAACCAAAATGGTGGTGCCTTTGTGTATTTTTGTACCTGAGCGTAAACAAGGTACGTTAAGTACCTGGAACATATCCTCTATCCACGTTTTTTAACTTCTTCAGACTTCAGGTTATTAAGCTACAGAAAGGGTTTAAAGATTAAAGTAGTAATTTCGCAATAGAGTGTGAGCTAGTCTTTAAGTAAGTAGTAATATAGCCAACCTTTTTTAATGTCGTCGTCTTCGACCTCTTTAGACAGTCGGCCTCCATTGTCAGGACCGTCTACCTCGAAGCCACAGCGAAAACAAGGGAGGAAAGAATTAATCGATGACCGTTTGGCTGTAAGTCTTGATGTTGCTAAGTTAAACGATCGAAAAGCTGCTGTGGTATTAACATCGATTCTCAAGAGCGATGGCTGTGATACTGAGAAGTAGAACGTTAGCTTTTCTTCTATTCGGCGTCAGCGAATCCAGCGACGAAAAAATCTCAGAATCTCTAAAAAAACGAGTTTAAGCCAGAGGTTCCGCTTACCGTTCACTGGGATGGTAAAATGCTCGAGGACATAACGGGACATGAGGTTGTGGATCGCTTGCCTGTTATAGTATTAGGGCAGGGAGTGGAACGGCTTTTGGATGTTCCAAAACTTCCGAATGGAAGAGGGCAGGCGATGGCCTCAGCTGTTTATGAAATGTTATTGTCCTGGGGTTTAGATGAAAAAGTAAAATCGATGTGTTTTGATACCACAGCATCAAACACAGGTCGATTCAATGGAGATTGTACCTTACTAGAGCAAAAGCTGGAGAACAATTTATTATGGCCTCCATACAGGCATCACATTTTGGAGATTGTGCTTGAAGCCATCGTAGTTTCAGCAACTAATGCTTCTAGTGGGCCAGATATACAAATCCTCAAAAGACTGCAAAAACGTTGGGTTAAAATACTAAAAGAGGACTTTAGGGTAGCTACTGCGGACTCTGAAACTCTAAAACAAAGTAGCAGATGTTACCGAAGAGATAACATTATTTGCTGAAAGCCACCTTAACGAGTTTCAACCACGAGACGATTATAAGAAACTACTTAACCTGATAATCATATTTTTGGGAGGAACACCTGAGAAAGGTGTATCTTTTCGAGCGCCTGCTGTTCTCCACCGGATAAGGTGGATGGCAAAGGCCATCTATTCTTTTAAAAAATATATATTTCGGGAACAACAAAAACTGACGAAGAGGGAAATTAAAGGAATCAAAGGAATTTGCATTTTTACTGTACGAATTTACGTCAAATACTGGTATCAAGCTCCTTGCGCATGGTCTGCGCCAAGGAACGACTTACAACTTTTGAAGGATTTATTAGCTTACAATAAAGTGAATGAATCACTTTCAAAAGTTGCTATGAAAAAAGGGTTGGGGCACCTTTGTTACTTATCAAAAAAACTTGTAGCTTTGGCCTTCTCTGACGACCCAGTTTCTTTGGAAACTAAGCGAAAGATGGTTGCTGCTCTTCAAATAGAAGGGTCAGAAGATTCTCCAAAGCGAGCCATCCTGGATCAAAACCTTATTGCAACAAATAACCTGGAGGACTTCGTATCTTCTCACATATTAACGTTTTTTAAAAGTATCTCCATCTCCTGCGATTTTTTAAAAAAGGACGTGTAGACCTGGAAGGACGATTGTGAGTTTAAAAAATGTGTGACTGTTGTAAAGGGTCTAAAAGTTATCAACGATACAGCTCAGAGAGGAGTATCGTTGATTGAAGTGTACAATCGCCTTCATACGACAGACGAAGACCAGAAACAGTACCTATTGTTGGCGGTCAAAGACTTTAGGCGAAAATTCCCCGATTGTAACAAATCTACATTAACATCTTAAGTTACTAGTCTTAGTTATAATAGTAGTTATCCTTAAACTATTGTTGTAGTTATTTAATAAAATAGGTTATTACTTATTTTTTACCTGTTCATAAAACCCAACACTTTTCATCCCTGGTAGCGACCCCTAAAACCTCTTTTAAAAATCTAAAAAAAAATTGGTAGAAGTTTTTTAACCAATAGAACAAAATGACAGGGTGCCCCCATAAAAAAAATAAATAAACATTTTCACATGTATTTTTGAATCACCCTAAGGTATAGCATAACAAATATTACTATTATCTACTACTATTTTATGTTAAATTGAAGTTTATATAATTTTTTCTGTTTTCTCATAATTTTTTAAACCAGTTAAAAGTTAAATTTTTACAAGAAAATCTATGAAGTAGATATATTTATAAAGATTTGTGAATTTTATTGTGTAAAAAAAGATCCTTGGGAAGGGAGTTAATAACCTTTTAATTACTGTAGTTTCCGAAGTAAAGTAATTCCAAATGTTGTCGAAGAATCACTTGGTGAACAAATAATTATCAAACAATTATCACTTCAGAGGCTTTTTAAAGTTCTATAGTAGGGAATTGAAAAAGATTGAGCAATCCTATTTTAACAGTTCAGTGCCCGTTTCCAGAATGATTAAGTATGATTTTGCAGCACCACCCCAAGCTAGGATGCCGTTTATTAAGAGCAAATGACAAATAGCGTAATTAGTCAGTTTTGTTTGATTTCTAGTCTGCGATTTGTCGTTTACAATACAAAACATGCAATAGTTTGCAGATCCGGCTGGATAGGGATAGCAATATGTTGGGCTGGAAAGAGAGTGTGTTGTCTATAGTAATACCAATGTATTTAATATTGTCGGAAGCTTCAATTCTCTGACAATTACATAAGGAATCACAAATTTGACAATCGTGTGCAATTATGAAACAATTACATTATTCTGGGAGAGCTCATTTTCTGGTAGTGAAAGTGATATATTTGGTTTTACCAAGTGACATTTTATTATTTTGTAACTATGCACATACGTTTAGCCTATTTTGTGCAACTTGAAATGTTTTAGTCCATGTGTGACCAGTAAATACAATAACAGTATGGATAGAAATTATTAAGTACTCAGCAGCGAAGTTGGGGTCATTACATTGTAAAAATGTTTGGTAATCAATAGCTTCAATACTCTTCTTCAACTTATGTTCGTCAATAAATGAACGAGTTATGACAGAACACACGTTTTTTTTGTCAGTTGTGACAGCAAAGTAGCATCGTGGTCAGTTATAGATATTTAAATAACAATCGATACAGTGATTTATTTGTTTTGATTGCAATACATGATCTAGGCAAGTTCGATTGTGCAAGAGGGTAGTACACTATGAAGAGCAGTGAGCTTAGAATATTCAAGAGCGTTTGGATTATTGGAGCCTCTTCCAATATCTAAAGTTCGAAATAAGTTTATTGTATAGTTACGAAAGGCATCCATCGGTAAATAGCTAAGATAGGGGTGTTGCCTCTGAATTTTAGTAATAAACAACTGGCATCCTCATGTATTGGTTCCGAGGCACCATCGACAGTGAAAAGGAGTAATACCCCTGTATAATTGGAAAAAATTGGAACACCTAAGGAATTGCCAAGTTCAGAGACAATCGACAAAAGATCCTCTGTTTTACTGGACTCTTTAAGCTGCAAAGGCACATTGCTAATTTCTATTGTAGATGGGCTTGATTTATATTTTAGAGCAAACTCTACAAGTACAAAGTACTTGGTTTTCAAGTTTGTCTAATGATTATTCAACATTCGATTTCTTTTGTTTTTCAATGACAAACATTTTATGGTTAATCTTTTCAACCTTAGCATTAAAAACTCCATAGAACGTTTTATATGGGAATTAGATTTTTGTATTTGAGCACATTGCCTTTTTAAATTAATTATATGAGTGACTTGCTATTCCAACTTTCGGATAGTAAGTAGGGTAATATCAGATGTTGATTCTGATGTATTAAAGAATGTTGGAGATAACTCCACGCGCGGACGCTTGCTTCATAAAGTCCTAATAATATATATAAGTATTTCATAGATAGTTGTGCTTGTGTTTATTAAATCATTCATAAGAAATATATTGTACGTCAATACTTTTTACTTAACATAACTTATTTAATAAAATTTTAATTCGGATTAATAATTATTTATAAAAATTAAAGATACACAGTTAAATATTATGAATTTTTAATAATTTCTTTTTCACGGAATAAATTAATTTATTCACAGAAGTTAAGACCTACAAGTCATTATAATGTTTTTTTTATTATATACCATTTATTTTAAATAAAGATACGATAAGTATTAATAAAACTTAATAATAAAATTGGTCGGCCCGGGTTCGATTCCTGGCCGATGCAATTGTTATGGAACATTACTAATAATAATGTAACATTATAAATTATAATATATTATAATATTATATTATTATTATATATATTTATTTAACATTATATTAAATAATTAATTTTCTGTATATATATATATCCATTTTCAGATGACTGATAACAATGGAAATATTTATATATTATTATCTTTCATTATAACCTATACAAAATTCCAACCTTCAATACTCGGGTTCATTAGTCGTTCATTATCGGTATCGATAATCAGATTTAAACTGAACAAACAACTTATTTATATTGTTATAATGAATTATTGTTATGAAAATTTTCGACTTTTATTTTAAAGAAAAAAATATATATATATACATACGTGTACATACAGGGTGTCCAGGAAACAATGGATAACCTCTGAAAGGTTAATAGTAGAACTAAAGGCAAGCTCGAAAAAATTATAACCCTTACACTGCTAGAAAAACGAGGTCAAATCAGTTAAAATCATAATTATTTTTATACTTAAATTTTTTTTATTAACCGTATCAGTGAATAACTATCAAATAACATAGCTAACTGTAGTATTTTTTTTAAAAAATAATGTTATACTATTGTTTTGTGTAAAATTTCTGAAGAAATATTTTTGATTAGGAACTTTGAATAGCTCTGGTTTAAAAAAAATAAATAAAAGCAATAGTGACCAATCTCTTTAAAATATTCCTGGTTTAATCACGTTTCTAAAAAGATGTAACATGTCGTTATTTTAATGAAAAAATATTGAACTATTGTTATTAATGTGTAAAATGGGATAATTATTTAATACTAGCAAAACTTGCAGAGGTTATCCATTGTTTCCTGGACACTCTGTATATATTTTAAATTTAATTATTTTTATACACAGGTAATCTAAACAAAAACAAAGTATTCAATAAACTCTACCAGAATTAATTATTGGGATAAGTGATTTAAGTTCATACTAAGTTCATACATACATTAGTTCATACATATATTTAGACAACCATCTTTAACTCGTGTTTTAATTACATAAGTAACAGTAGACTTTATTTCTCATAAAGTGCTTAGTAGAGCTATTTGGACGGAACCCAAAACCCGAAGGTATTTGGATGATAAGATGACTTTAGTTAGAATAGTTTAGACTTATAGTACGGTTACAACCACTTATATTATCTTTGTAATTTATTTGGAGTTGGATTAATGTTCATTATTACAATAACTATCTTAAAAGCTACTAAAGTTCCTTAAGTACTGATTTATTTATTAAAAGCCTAAAAAGAAACAGTAATTATATTAAAATATATTTTAAAAAAATCCAAAAAAATATTTATTATAATAAATATATGTATTGCTAATTATATTTTTATGTAATCTAATTTTGCTGAGTTTTCACCGACTGTTAGTATACAATAATATTTTAGTTATTAAATTGAGTTAGTACTGCGAGAGAACGGAAACAACTTGACAAATTCAGTTAAAACGCAATATCAACTTCCTCTTAAGAATAAGATATCTTAAGTTACCACACACACATACGAGTATACTTAGTGTTAACATGAATCAGTTTAATTTATTAGTAGTTGTGATGAAAATGGTTCTAAATTTCCTTTATTGTACACAATTTTTGCCCTAAAATTCATATTACATGTAATTTGTATAATGCCTTAATATATCTTAGCAATTATTATTAAATTTAATTAATTATTGATTACTACAAAATTAATTATTTATAAAAACAAAATAAAAATTAATACAGGATAATTTAACAATAATATATAAATAAGATAGATTTCAAGGACATACATTGCGTAACGATGATCAAACTTTAAAATGATAAAAATATAAAATATGTTAGCTTTTTACTTTATCAGATGACATAATGAAAATTAAGAAAATACGAAAAGGAATCCAAATATTTTACAATGTGTGTTAATAAAAACTTCATGTGGGGTCACAAGTTAAGAATTATCCCATAGAAAAAGTGCGTTCTGCTATTGGTAACTGGCCTCAACGCTTAAAGGACTGTATTGCAGTTAATGGAGACTAAGCTTCAAATAAGCCTTATATATTTTTAATGATTTTATATTAATGTATTAAAGTAACACACTGTAATAGTAATAAATGTTACGTATAATAAGAAAAAGTTTTTTTTCTTTGTAACAATATTTATAGCGAGACTAAGTATGCATCCACTCAAATGAATAAATACGATGTATCTCTCATCTACCGCGAGAGATAAAATGTCTCTTAAGAGATGTGTTCTCTCCATTTAATATGTATTGAGCTGGCGCTTCTCATTGAATAATTCTTACAGGCTGTTTGTTTTTTTTATTTAATTTTATTAATATAGGACACGATAACAAGATTTCGTTGTCATACGCTATTTATGTATGTCTATTAAATTCAGAGAGGGAACACGGGATTTGAAAGGAATTGAAAAATGATGTACCGTTGTTTAAAAATGTTCTCAAAATATGTATAGCCTAGTCAAGCTTATGACATTCTTTATTTATTTAAAAATTTGTATCAATCCTGCCATTACAATGTCGATGACAATAAATCTAACAAACTTGGATGCACCTATAAAATATATATTAAGAAAAATCATAGAGGTATAGCATAACAAATATTACTACTATCTACTACTATTTTATGTTAAATTGAAGTTTATATATTTTTTTCTGTTTCTCATAATTATATAAACCAGTCAAAAGTAACATTTTTACAAGAAAATCTATGAAGTAGATATATTTATAAGGATTTGTGAATTTTATTGTGTAAAAAAGGTTCTTGGGAAGGAAGTAAATAACCTTTTAATTACTGGAGTTTTCGAAGTAAAGTAATTCCAAATGTTGTCGAAGAATCACTTGGTGAACAAATAATTATCAAACTATTATCACTTCAGAGGCTTTATAAAGTTCTTTAGTAGGGAATTGAAAAAGATTGAGCAATGCTATTTTAACAGTTCAGTGCCCTTTCCAGAATGATTAAGTATGATTTTGCAGCACCACCCGAAGCTAGGATGTCGTATATTAAGAGAAAATAACAAATAGCGTAATTAGTCAGTTTTATTTTATTTCTGGTCTGCGATTTGTCGTTTACAATACAAAACATGCAATAGTTTGCGGATCCGTCTGGATAGAGATAGCGATATGTTGGGCTGGAAAGAGAGTGTGTTGTCTATAATAATACCAATGTATTTAATATTGTCGGAAGCTTCAATTCTCTGACAATTACATAAGGAGTCACAAGTTTGACAATCGTGTGCAATTATGAAACAATTACATTATTCTGGGAGAGCTGATTTTCTGGTAGCAAAAGTCATTTATTTGGTTTTACCACTATGAGGAGTGAGCTTAAAGTATTCAAGAGCGTTTGGATTATTGGAGCCTCTCGCAATATCTAAAGTTCGAAATAAGTTTATTGTATAGCTACGAAAGGCACCCGGTCGATAAATAGCTAAGATATAGGTATTGCACCTGAATTTTAGTAATAAACAACTGGCATCCTCTCAAGTATTGGTTCCGAGGCACCATCGTTTAGGTTACAAGGGTTGGACAATGAAAAGAAGTAATACCCCTGTATAATTGGAAAAATTGGAACACCTAAGGAATTGCCAAGTTCAGAGACATTCGACAAAAGATCCTTTGATTTACTGGACTCTTTAAGCTGCAAAGGCCCATTTCTAATTTCTTTTGTAGATGGGCGTGATTTATATTTTAGAGCAAACTCTACAAGTACAAAGTACTTGGTTTTCAAGTTTGTCTAATGATTCAACATTCGATTTCTTTTGTTTTTCAATGACAAAAATTTTTTGGTTAATCTTTTCAACCTCAGCAATAAAAACTCCATGGAACGTTTTATGGGAATTAGATTTTTGTATTTGAGCACATTGCCTTTTTAAATTAATTACATGAGTGACAAGAGGGCTTGCTATTCCAACTTTCGGATAGTAAGTAGGGTAATATCAGATGTTGATTCTGATGTATTAAAGAATGTTGGAGATAACTCCACGCGTGGACGCTTGCTTCATAAAGTAACACTTTGATTAATCTTATCCATATTTTCTTCACAAACAGTATGATCAAGTTCCGACCGTAGATGAGCAAGCCGAATCAATATATTTTGATGGTGGCGTTCAGTTAAATAGCATTATGATTGTTAATAGAAAAGTTAAGATAATTACAACTTTTAAATCTAATTAATTTTAACTGAGTTCTCTGAGTAAATCTACTAATTTAAATAATAATAAAAATAAACAAAAAAAAATTATAAATTAAAAATAAAAAATTTAAATCTATTTAACTTTAATAATATATCTATTTCAGTTTTGAACCTGGATGGCAAACATATTGACTTTGTTTTAGTAGGTCAGAACATAAGTTTATCATACTCCATAATTTATGTATAAAACTGTCGATCTCTACTGCAACAACACCTTTGATTGATATATAGTTTAGATTTTTTTTGTTTATACTTTACTATTAGCACTAACAAAGGACTTTTTTCGAACGATTTTTGACTTGATTTTGTATTAACACTTATTATACGTAAGAAATTTTTTTTATTTTTAATTGTTTTTATAGTATACGATTTTTTGTACCAATATAAATAGTATGGACACTTTATTAATTTTTAAAATAGAGAAACACAAAAATCTCGACCATTCGTCAAGACAGTTGAGGGGGGGGGGGAATGATAGCAATATCTTTGTTTATCTAGCAATGAACATCAAAGGAGAAATTTAATAAAATGATAGAGATAGATATAGAATCATCGTTGATAGCATCGTGAAACGCAATCTCATGAAACGTCCAGAGGAATCCCTTTGACAAATAATATTAAGGTAATGAAAATGTTCAAACGAATGCACTGAAGTCAATGTGTAAAAATATGAGTGTAGAGAACCAAGTTACGTCTAGTACGTTTAAAAATACAAAAGAAATTTAGTTTACTGGTAAATAGGAAATTCCTATAAAAATATTTGATAAACGATAGAAAGAACGATTATAATAAGATAATTTTCTATTACAAAAATCTTGAAATAATTTGGTTAGTAATATGATCAAAATAGAGAATTCATAGTCTATAAATTTGATCACATGGATATGTGTATACGTCTGATGCCTTCAGGGGTATCCTTTTATTCAATATATGTAACAGTTATTTATTTATTTTTTATTTTACAGGAGGGTAAACGAGCTTGCGCGTTACATAGTATACGTGATCGCCGCCACCCCCGAATACTTGCAACATCCGAACACTGGCATTTGGCTAGAGCATTTGCGGGTTTCGAGGAGGGAGTACACGCCTGTTTTTAATATGCCCACGTCGTACCAATCTAATAACACTGCCGAACGAAGTTAATTCCACATCTGAGTGGAACGTTGAAGAAAGTTCCTTGAAAAACTCACAACAAAGATCAACTCGCATCCAGGTGTTACGGACGGTATAGCGCTATCGGGAACGATATTCCATGTATTGATAACGTATGGAAGAAAAAAGTTAATTGAAAACTGTACTGTAGAAAAACCTAACATATTCAATTAGTCGAGATGATATTATAGGAATCAGGGACAAATGTGTAGGACATCGGTAATGAAGGTTTATTTTAGTCACCTCAGGGTCAAATCAACCATTACAATAAAAGATTCTAATCAATCTCGTAAATAATCCTTTAAAACCTCTAATTTCTATTTTCTGTGACATAACTTTAAGTTTGATTGAGAAAGATTTTTGTTAAATAGGTTAAAAGAAACATATAAGTTATAATATATTTAAAATATAAATATTATTTAAAACAAGCTTTTAACGACCCGAACTGAGAGCTCTTCACTTTTAAACAAAAGGACAACCATTACGATTTACGAGTAAAGTTTATATTAATCGCTCTCGTCTTAATGTTGGTTTTCAGGTTCCAGGCTTCAAGAATATTTTTTTTAATTGTATAACTCATAAAACTTGGTCGCTGAGACTTACAAAAGAAATCTGTGTGAAATAAAATGTTTTTTTTAATCATTTTTAGTATATTTTATAAGTTATAATTAAATATTTTTTGTTAATAAAAAGGCTAAAAATCGATGAAATCAGAAATCAAAATGATAATCCTGAGTCATGATCCGATATAAACAATTTTTGGTATCAAAAGGTTCGTCTAAACGACACCTTTCTGAATAAGTGGATATTTAGTAAAATAATATACAATTTTTTCAAACGAAAACTTACATTTTAAGACATTCTATGATATCTCGTACTATAGGTGTGTCAATATTTTATGTAAATTATGAAATTTAAAATTATTTTATAAGTTAATATTTTATATTTTTTGTTAAGAAAAAAATCTAAGCTGATATTGTTATCGTTTTAGAATATTCTTTATTATTATTTTATATTATTACTTATTAATCTAGACTTCTGGTTAAATATTATTATTTAAGTTTTATATTCTGTGTCTATAAGAATAAACTTTTCTATAATTTTGGTTTTGGTTTGGCATTAAATAAAATCCTCAGAAATCGAAACTCAAAACTAACTGCAATTATTTAAAATCCCATTTCATTTTTATTAAAACTGCGATAACATGTAGTATAGGAAAAAAACCTTCATCTTATTTCTGTAAAACTTTTGTAAATGTAGTCCATAGACTACATTTAGTAAAGTTTTCCTATTTCTCATAAGAAATAGTAAAATTTTACTTAAGTATCTTAAGTAAAGTTCATCTATTGATCAAAAATAGAAATACGGTAAACAATCTTTGCTTATTTTAACAGTAAATAGTGAGTATTAATTATATTATATATTTAAGTACCGTATATATTACAACCATTAATGTTGAATGAGCATTTTTCTTTACATTTCGTGGTCTAAACTCAATTTATATTCCTACAAGTACTTTGTTTACAATTTAATACTTTGTACGAACTTAAACAATATTTGCTCATGTGATGAGCTTTAAACTAGGTCACGTATACAACAAAGTACTTGAAGATACAAAGGAAAGAGCGATACCGCACTCATATAAGAGACATTTAGTTTAGAATATATTATTGCAGAAAGAGTAATAAAATTCATATTAGAATGTGTCTATTAATAAATTTATAAAATTGAAATAAATATTGAAAAATTCATGAACGTGACTCAATTTCAAAACGTACTCGAATTTGTAACCTAAATGGTTTTAACCATTACATTTATACATTAAATTTTTTTTATCGATCGATATCGGTAATCGATCGATCGATAAAGCTTAATGCGTTCTGTAACAAAATTTCATACAAAATGTTATGGTATCCAGATGGTTGTTTTTCCTAACACCATCACCACATCGCAACGATTCAGAAAAGACCTTAATTGTCGGTTTTGTTTATGATAAGTATAGTTTTATCATAATAATATTAGTAATTATTATAATAATTATCTGAACTTTTTGTAAGTATAGATGGTGCCACCTATTTACATATTATTAGGTTTTTCCTGGAGATAGGTTTTCGCGCCGTATAAAGAATAAATTTTTTTGGACATCCATAAAAGTAAAGAACTGTATAGATAACAATTAAGTTATAACTATTTAGACTATATATATATATAATCAATATGTTGACATAAAAAAGACTTTGAAAGTGAAAGAAATATTTATTTTACATATATATATATATATATATATTTATTATGTATGTGTTTTTTAAAATAAACATTTTACATATAAAATATTCACTTTTCAATATCATTTTATAAATGCTATATTTATGATGATCGAACAATATTTTATCTTGAATAAACTAGTTGTTTTTAATTGTAGAAATTTTCTTATTGAGCGGAGCGTTTTACTAGAGACTTTTTACATTCTTTGTCACGAATTGGCTCGAAAACTACTTGACGGAAAATTATGAAATTTTGCAGTCAAAAAGACACACATTCGGTGACGGTTTAAAAAAAATTTGAAAAATGTCCTCAAAAAAAATTTTTTTTTTTTAATGTCGTGTCAAAATATATACACTGGGCCCGCTTCGCTCAATATGCAAACGGCACCCGAGATTTCGAGAGCGCAGCGAGTCGAAATTGAGGGTTTGTTGGCGGTCCTAGTATCTTGTTACCATATGGAGGAAACTAGTCTCACATATACTTTATATAACAAATAGATAAGTAAATAAAATATGAAACAGCAATCTATCTTCTTCGATATTTTTCAACTGAATCAACACGATCTAACTCATCTAACACAGTTTATTGAGCGAAGCGAACGAAGTGAGCGGAGCGTTTTACTGATAGCTGATAATGGTTTTCTTTGTTACTTTAAAAGATTGAAGATAATCTTATCTTCAATCTTTTAAAGTAACAAAGAAAGCTATAGTAACAAGTAAAGTAACAAGTATCTTTTTGTGGTAGAATTTTATTTTTATGATTCAGTTATATGACAGGCCTTTTTACATGCTCTAAATTATGCCAGTACTGACTCAGAATGAAAGTTGCAATAGTGTGTCTGTATGAGGTATTACAGCTTCCAAACGGATTTGGTTAAGGTTATTTTTTAATTCAATACCTTGTCGGTCTAGGTAGTCCAGATCAGCTATATTTACTAGAGATGAACAAAATGGTTGCCAAGATGTCAGCTCTTAATGGAATTCGTGTCAGAATCTCAACAATTTTGAAGCTAATAATTCTGAATTTTGATTAGATACATTTCACTTTTCATTTTCTGTAACATTCAATTATCTATATGTATCTTCTCTTGGAAGTAGGCCCAGATAATTAACCACCGCGAAGAGCTCAACTCAACGAAGCACAGAAGTTACCCATAGCTTAAAAAACATCAATTAAACTTTTAAAAGATTCTTTCTGTCTCTAAAGATAGAGTAAAGTTAAAATATTCTATATTACAGATGTAATATGGATAAATAGAATAATTTATATAATAAAAATATCTGTGTTTATCCAGCACTGAACATCAAAGGATATTTTAATAAAATAGGATATAAAATCATTGTTATCAGTATCACAAAGCGCCATCTCATACAACGTATAGAGGAATTCCTTTGACTACCAATATTAAGGCTATGAAAATGTTCACACGATTGCAATGAAATTAAAATATAATTCTCAAAAAATATGAATTTAAAAATACTATCTTGTGTGTTTAAATAAAAAATTGTAATTTACTTTACTGTTAAATAGAAAATTTAATATTCAATTTATATATTTTATATAAGGTATTCTTATTCATACTCAAAGCTATATCGCAGAATGTACAGTTATGGAATTTTAATAATACCTGTGCTTTAGTGAGATCAATTCAAAGTCGTCACTGCAAGGATTAGAACGATTCTGAAGTCACTACGATAAACCGATAACATCTGCAATTGAGTTTTGAAATAATTTTGAAAATAATATTTTACAAGCAGACGAAATAAAAATATGTTTACCTTATATTATGCAGGTGACATTTTTTTTTATTTACATATAATTTATCTGTTTTTTATCACACTACATTTTAACGGTTGAACTGATTTTTCTTTTCTGACTTACTGGAAGTTACTCTACTTTTTATAGTCGTCTGATTTGTATACAAGTCTTTAAATAGGGCGACTGTGAAAAGTGGTTAACAGTCATAGACAACATACATTTTCGAATCCTTGTAAAAGTATTTTTAAATTTAACACGAAATAATCTGTTTTTTACATATCTATAAAGTTATCACTTACCATAACATTTTATAGTTTCAAGAAATATATTTTAAAAGTAAAGTATTCTTGTTGGTTATTCAAAGTATTTTTATTGAATATAACAATATTATTGTTTGCTAAGCGCATCGTCCAAAGCCATCATCCAATGTCACGGAACCCATATCCCCTATATGGGTTCCGTGACATGTTATTTACCTCCTAACCTAACTCAAATATGTTTCCATGGTAATGTCGTTACATTACCATTATGTATGTAATATTTGTGATAGATAATATGATTGCTAAGTGAAAAGATATATAATTAAAAAAAATAAAATTAACTAAAGTTGACGTTTATACCACCCTAACTATAGAAGTCAACTCGTATTTATTCAGACAGTTAATTAACTGCATGTCGAGGAGATTTAAAAAAATCTACTCAAAAATAGCGAAGCGAAGCGCAAAAATTTAAATAATTATGTTATATGTCTTATGATTTCCTGTCTGTTTTTCTGTTTGTGTTGGTTAAAAGCAAGAATTTATAGAACCTGTCCAATTATTGCTAAGTTCAGTAACAACAACGCGTTTAAGATTGGCTTGATAATAAATCCTTCTGACGGTGCTTGGTTTGTTGAAAATACAAATTTATTTATTACCTGTAACTGAAGAGTTAATGAGGACATGAGGATGAAAGGTGTTGAGACAGAGCTCACGAAACTCAGGAATGAGTGGAAGAGAAAAATATTTCGTGTTATCACCTAGAGTAGAATAATAATAGGAAAATGATAATGAATGATCAAATTTTTATCTCACATCATAATATAATGACTAAATAAAAAACTAAATATAATGACTAAATAAAGCAAATACAAAAAAATATTACGTTATATTTTTATACAAGTTAAAACTTTAAGCTAGCAACACTATTTTCAACTCCAGTGGTTATTTGACAGAACAAAATTGGAAACAATCCAACAAGGACAACACCAAAAATTTTGTATGTGTCTTACTTGAAGATATTTTTTATATAAATTATATTCAGTGTTATAAGTAGTTGAATTATAGAAATGTATTTTTTAATTATTGTTGTTAAAGCTTTTAAAATCGAAACTAAAATTAATATAACTCTTTTTAAAAAATCACTTAAAATTTATTTAAAGTGCTTTTATTAAAAAGTAGTATAGTTGTGTAGTTGATTAAATATTATTAATTATAATTATAACAATTTTACGGTTTATTCTCCAGATGCTAGTATTAGTTAAAAATTGCCAAATTTGACTTTAAGTTACAGTAACAATTATTTTACTAATAAAATAAATAAATATTTATGATTTTGATTAAATAGTCTTTTTCTGAAGAAATCTATTTAATACTAGCTATATATACAATAGTTTAGGTCCATACAAGGCATAATGTAATATTTTTGGTTACTCAGCCTTATATTACTTTCTTAATTGTTTTTATTTATGAAAAATTTGATCAATATTAAGTAATTAAATCACTTTCTGAGATATTTTAGGTTTGTGACCGTGGTAAAATTCTCATCTACTACGGGAGCGGCCCGGATTCGTTTCCCGGCGAATGCATTATTTTTAGATAATGCTAACTATTATAAACTTATTTATTATAAATTAATAGTAATATGTTTTAATGTTACATTATTATAATATCTACTAATATAATATTTTAAATAAATACCTTTCTCAATAGTTTTTATCATATCAATAACATTCACTCAGGTTCATGAATTACTCATCGATTATCAAAATAAAGCTGAACAAACAGACGATTACTTGTTTTTCAACATTTATATTAAAAAAAGAGCATTTATTTTATTTAGTTATTTTTTTTTACAAAACATTTTGTATTATTTTTTATCAGGATTAATTGATAAACGCGACCAATAATAGCTGAAAAAAAAAATATAAATATAAATCTTTAACATACTTGATAAATATTTTAAGTGTTATTATTTTTATCAACAGGCCCGCGATAAGAAGAAAAACAAAGGACTTAATAAACCTTCGTATCTATAATAATATTATTATTTAAGTTACATATTCTGTGTTTTTCTTTTATTTATTGTATATTTACATTTATTATCATTTAAAGTCCATAAAAATATTTTTTCTAGCTTTACCATAGATAAAAAAAATATTTAAATATAGTAATAAGATTTTCCATATATATTGTGCTATTTATTATTAATGTCTCTAAAAACATAAATATATAACTAAATTATAAAATTATTAATTTGATTTATAGAGTATTATAAAATATTCGAATATGAAAGTCATAATGATTTCAATTTGATATCTAACTACAACTATTAAACATATATATATATATATATATATATATATATATATTGATATATATATATATATATATATATATTGTCCAAGACATTTATCAAAAATAAATAAATTATTCCTAACAAAACATAAATGTTTTTATTAATTTCTAAAACGTTATTTCTATAGTAAATTATCTGATCTTATTTATTGATTGACCTTATCTATTGATAAAAAAGGAAAGAGTTTTCGAATTATAAAAGATAAAGATAAAAACAAATAACTTGTGTCAAAATTGCTAGTAGATAGTATTTTCTTAGTATCCTTAGATATTTAATATATTACAATTATTATTACTGGGAAACACTTTTCTAGACATTTCTTCGTCGAAGTTTAATTTATATTCCGTACAAGTACTCTGTGTATTGTTTAATACTTTGTTTTATGAACATAAACAATATTTACTCAAGTAATGTTCTTGAATGTGAGTCACGTATAACCAATGGTACTTAAAGATCTAACAGAAAAAAACTCAGACCAAACTCATATAAGAAACATATCTAGCTTGTAATATATCCAAATGAGGTTGTTTCTTTCATTTCGTTTTTAAATAAATTAATATTGCAAACTCAATGCAATTGTTAGAAAAGGAATAATTATTCTTATTTAAATATGTTTATAAACGTGATGACCATAATAAACTTTAAAATACATATATATTAAAATATTTATTAACGTGACAGGACTCGAACTTGTAACCTCTTAGGGTGCGTTACCGTCTATTTATTAACTAAAGTATTGTGTCATTCCAATTATATAATTTAAATTTTTATATAGACATATACACAACATATACACAAAAGGAGAAACAGATAGATTAAAATAAATTTGTAAAAAGTTATATAATTATAGTTAGTATAGTTATATATAGGACTGTATATTTACATAACATATAGTATATAACTTGTAGAAATTTCTGCATTTTTTTTATAGTTTTGGCCTTTTTAATAAAAATATTTGTATAAATACATTAATGCATACATGATAGGTGCTCAAATAAATAAAGCGGGGCTAGGATCATGTAAGAAAGAACAAGATATAGAAATAATAAAATCCTTTACTCGGCAAGACAGAAACCATAATTACCGGGTGCACGCTAGGAGTCTAGAATTGTAAAATGAATGAGTAATCATAGGAGATTTTTGTATTCCACTAGCTTTAAGATGGCTCACCCTGCTTTATGATTGGTCCCCAGCATTATTGAAATGTTATCTTAATGTATTCCTCATGACTCTCCCAGATCAAAGTAACTTAGTAAGATGGGGCACAGCCACCGCAATTCTGGAAACATCTGTGGGGAGGCAGTAGAAACCGCGAAACACTTGCTAGCAGGGTGTAGGGTACTTCAAGATAGAGGTAAATATTCGCGTCACCGCGATAAAGTATTAGAAATCATATGAGAAGCGGTTAGTCTTTCATTAGCAAGAGCGCAGAATTGTATAACAACCTCTAAAAGATCGGAGTTCGTAAAAGCAGGTTCGTTCAAAAAGTCTAAACAAAAACCTTATTACATCTTAGACGCGTCTCCTGATTGGGCTCTCGTGATGGATATGTATGAAAAGCAATAAAAATCACCGGGAATGTTTGTGTTTCGTCATCTAGGTCGGACTTTTTCCTGTACTCAAAACAACTAAGGCGCGTTATACTTGTGGAGCTTACTGTACCCTGGGAAACAAACATACCCTAAGATCTTACATTTAAGATTAAGAAGTATTACGAATTATGTAACGAAATGATCAGGTATAAATTTATATTTAATTTGTACGCTGTAGAAGTAGGAGCGAGAGCAAAATCTCTCTACAACTTACTTAAAGATCTCGGCCTTTCTAGAACTGTCATCGGTTCATTTCTAGAACATATTTCAAAGGCAGTTTTAGTAAGTTCTTATGATATTTGGTTAGGTAGGGAAAAGAGCGCGAACAGTGAAGGTGAGCGTGTAAGCACATAGTAAAGGGGCCCCCTAAATCTACACCTGGGTCGCAAGTCCCAGGTATTGTTTACTCTTCTTCTTCTGCTTCTCTTCTTGCAACGCGATTTGCCCGGCATCCGCACGGTGAATCCATGGAATGATAAAAAGCTTCGTCTCTCTAATTATATTTTACATGTTCATAAAATAACAACTGCTTTTTAAACAATTCTATAACAATCCCATATTATTAAAAAACGTTTGAAAAGGGTTCTCGCTGATTGAATAAGATCAGTTTTTTTTGGCTTAAGCGATTCAGATGATACATATTTAGTAATAGAAGATTATTTTTAACTTCTATTGTTTGCAGTTGTAAGTCTTATAAAATATTTATAAATTATTTTAAAAACAAAATTACTTGAAATCCAGTTTTATTTATATAATAGCTACTTCAAAAGCAAAAGACCGAGATCAGCATTTTAAGAAAATTTTCTAATACCGACATTAAATAAGGAACGAAAGTTTTATTTCGCAATTTTCGAATTTACTGATCTAAGGTAAAATCTAAGATACTTGCTGCTTCAGCTTTATTAAATAAACTTTATTTACCACACTCACTTCTCGATACTATTTTGATTTTTATTTAAAAAATTCTCAATTGATAAATTAGAACTGAAAAGCATAAAAGTTAAGTGTTCTTATCTACGTGCAAGTATTTCTGATTAGTGCTAATGTATGTTCTAAAATCATGACGGAACATTTAAGTACGTAATTATACAATATTTAGAAAATTTATTAAAACAAAACATGCAAAACTAGTATTTGCATTATTTCCATTCCTAATAGAAACGTATAGTTCTTTAAATATTTGAATATTTGTGCGTTGGGAAAGAAAATTAAAAAAAATAATTATCAGTGACGTGGTGGCTCTAAACAAAAACAAAAATAATATTTTTATGAATCTAGAAATTATATTACTACTAGTAAAAGTTTATAGTAAACTTATTTTCTCGCCCGTGAGAACGAAGGAAGTTTCTTTTGAAAATTATTGAATGTGGTTATAATGAAAAATAGAATTATGGCATATGCAGAAAATATTACTTCCTTAGTTTAAGTAGTAATTCTAACCGTATTTTCTAAATATATAATATTGAATTTTATTGAGCCGCGAGGAATAATTAATTTATACTAAATGTGTTAGAATTCTGTCTTTTCGTGTATATTACACACACGCGACTAAATCGTCCATTTATCCGATAACTGCTCCATAATATCCGATACAAGGAATGAAAATTTAAGATAACAAAATACAATTGATAATTTACAAACATAGCACATTCGATGCTACTGTGAAAGTTTTACTTACTTGGAAAAGTTTTGTGTAGTATTAAATATTATTGCTATTGTTTGACGATAAACTTTCTCATTGTTTCACATTTCGGTCGCATCGAGAATTAATAATGAAATATAATTCAGTATAATCCCTTGGTTTAATTAAATATACAATGAAAAATTATAATCACAATGTAACTAAAATGTTTATGGACAATTTCAATAATATTCAGTTAATTGAATTTCACTAGATTATGTAATCATAAATTTAGTAGAATACTATAACTTACTAATTTGTGCCAACAAACTTAAACTTACACTTTAAGGTAAAGTCTAATATCATGATGACAATGATCAATTACTGTTTTAACATATTAGTTTCTGCTACTTTATATAAATGTATAAGCAATAATATAGCAAATAAGTAGTAAATAAATAAATGTTTACGTATATTAAATATATATTTGTATCCACTTGCCTCACTAAGTGTTATATAATCGCATGGCAACCGAAAATACTGAAAATAATTTTAACCGTAACCTAATTTATAATATAAGTACAATTCTACTATATGAACTATTTTAACATTTCCATATTTAAAGAACTAATCAATATCTACAAACTAACGTAATTAACGTGACCTAGATAATTAAATGCTTATTTAAATCTATAATTTATCGTATATTTAGCGATAGTTATTTAGCGAAATAGGGGCTTATAAATTTTGCTCCTTGAAGAGAAGTATTATAATTTTCTAGAAATCTAGCCACTATGTTATATAAAATAATCCATTTATTCAGAAATAACTGATATAATAGTTATTATCATTTATCTACCTAGAGATCGATTAACGAGATAATTTATCTCCACACGGGACTCGTTATCTGTTGTTAATAGACCGTGACTCACACAATAACAGTATATATGTTATAAAACTATGTTTACATTTTAAAGTTGACTTGGAACCTTTTACGTATAGACGATTATTTAGACTTAAATATTTACTTGTAAGTATACCGAAGTAGGTTTTAAAACACAAAGTTCCTGTTTATTATAAATAACATCGACACCGGGACATTTATAATATTTTATTTAGTGTGTTACAAATGTTTTTGTGTTTGAAGAACATGGTTGATGAATTTATCTTGAAAGGTATCTTTGTAACTCTACATAACATCACTAATATTCAAATTATTTATGAAAAATCGTTGACTTAAATTTATTTTGTTTGTATTAAATACTGCTACATTTCATGCTTTATTTCTAATTAAATAATAAAATTATTTGCAATGCCTGTAACCATGAATCTACTATATATTTTAGATAGTTAAATGGCCGTAAAACAGTGTTTTTTTTTTTGAAATGTGGATCCTACAAATATTAGTCCAGGATTTTGCAGTAGTGGCAGTATAAATAGATTATTATTTATTGTTTTAAGCTATTGGATTTTTACTTGGAGACGGCTATTTCTTTATTCTATTCTTGTACAATCAGGATATTTCAAATTCTGTACAATTCAACTTAATAAATTTATAACGTAAGTTTTTGACGAAAAATTGTTAATTTATAAAACAGATTATTTAATCAACGGAATAGATCCAAATGGTTCTAACAAGTGTTATTAAATGAAATGTAATATTTACGTCATCAATTTTATACGATGATTGTTCCTTTACGCTTAGACTGTGACATTTAACTTACAAAAAACAATCAGTTTAACAAAACCGAATCTTATTCAATAAATTGTTATCAAAGTAATAGTAAATGTAAGTAACTTGATACTTTTATAATAGATATTAGTAGGAAACAAAACAATTGTTACCCTAATCTTTTAGTTTGGACCTATTTAGCTAAATGAAAATATATTTGTACATGTTATATTTATATAAAAACGTATCACTTTACTTAATTATTTGTCTCATATATTCATCCACTCAGTTGAATGGACGCGATGTATCTCTCATTTACTCCGAAAGATAAAGTGGTTCTTAAGAGATGTGATCTCTACATTTGGTATGTATTAAGTTAATGATTCCCATTGGATTTCTTGTTCAGAATATTATTTTTACCGTACGACATATACAATATTACGATATTATAATCCTTTATATATGCTTTATTTAAGGCAATACTTTCTTAATGTAAGGTATTATGAAATGATTCGGTGTTAGTATTGAATTATGAGTAGACAATGATAGTTTCTTCATATATATTGAATTAATTACTAAGATTAATTAATTATCTGATTCATTCTCAATGGTCTAAATAACAACTTCAAAGGGATTACGTCTACTATTTATAAGGATAAATAATGAAGAGTCCATTAAGACTTTCTTAATAATAATTTCTCAGGAATTAGATATTTTTCTTTTCAATAAACAAGAAGTGGGCCTTAAATGTATATATTACTTTATATTATTCTAGAAAAGTCTATTAAATATTATCGTTTAAAAGATTACGTTTCAAAATCTGTAATTTAAGTGCTTTATCATATTTTCTGTTCGTTCCGGATGAAGAGACATCTATTTTAAAATGAAGACAGGTTTTGCGGCGAAACTTCAATACGTTGAACGTTGTATATTTTCATGTATCCGAGAGTATATCGTATAAAGCTAACAAATTAAAAATCTCGATAGTTATATAAGAGTTAAGTATTATTTTAAAATTATATATTTATTTGATACATTTGATACATACATTATTAACACACATCGTAATTTATTTTGACGTAACTTTATGTTTTTGCTAAAAAGTACTGATTCTTGTAATATCTTCTATATATCTTACTTTTAAGAATGAACTTATTTAAATCTTCGATACAAATTAGGACCACATTTTGTATCCATGAAGAAACAAAAAATTATTACAATATCTCAAATTACAAAAAGAGTTACTTGAAAATACTTAGATATAATAAAATATGTGCTAAAACTTAACTTGATAAATACAGCTATAACCTCTGAAAAAAAGAAATTACATGATTCCAATGAGAATTAAGAGTTTGGATAGACGAAGAAAGCAGTGCGTTTTAATATATTTAATTGTATTACACTAATTTTGTTTTGCAAAGAATAAAATATAAAAAAAAAACATATTGTTGATTATAGTTTGGAACAATAATAATTCAATTAATTATAATAATATAAAAAGTATGCTATCGTAAGTTATTATTTAAAACAAATCTTATAATACCTATTACCTTAGATCGTTTACACGCACAACGATTCTTATTTAATTCCTAGAGTGATATATGTGGTATTAACGATTAATTACAAATCTTATTCTATTATAGTAGCGAAATTGGTACACAATGTATTTAAATACCTTTGTATTTAATCTTTATATTCGAGTCTTTACATTCCGCTATAATTATATGTAATGGTCATCTAACCAATTTCCTATTATTTGTTTTTTATTAAAATGACAAAAAGAAATATCTATTTTCATACGAGTTTTAACTTCAAATAAAATCCCAAAACTATAAAATTAGATCCTAATCCATAATCCTATGAGCACAGAGAAAGGAGTCTAACATTTCAGACTTTTCATTTATTAACAAGAATAATAGAGGTAAGTACTTACTGTACCTTTTAATTAAGTTAAGTAATGTCTTTACAAAATAAACCTAAAACTCACTTGACTTAACTAGCGGAGATAAGAATTTTCTCGGCCTTTTAAAAGAATGGAGATTAAATTTAGAGTACTTAAATATTTTAATTTGGTATATGAATAGACTATTAATTTAAAACTTTTTAGTTAGATATAAGAATATTGAGATCTATACTGTATTATAATTTCAAGTTTTTTCCTGCAAAAGATTTCCTGCAACTTTTGAAATGTTAGACGGATAATAAGATATATTTAATAACAAAATTTGAAAATAAATTTTAAGTAAAACAACAAAATAAAGTGATAAATTTAGTTATAATATTCAAAATGTCTAGTTTTTTTATTAAATTAAACAACTCATTATATTTTATTTCAATATGAAAAAATTAAACTACATTGAATTCTCTTTATCAATAAAAGAGTTGTTAAAATACAAGTTTAAATGGGTGCCAAGTTTCATAACGGGTCTTTAAAATCGAACGGGAAATTATAAAATTGTTTGTACATGTTTATAGTTTGGCAAGCTTTCAGGTGGTGTTGGACGTTTCCAGGTAGTACTAAACTATTTAACACACGAGTAATCTCAAACGAATTATTATTTTATTATTAATAAATCTTTTATTACAAAAAGATAATTCATAACTTTTTGTTACGAAACGTAAATGAAGTGACAATATTTTTATTTTGTTACATTTCATATGCATAAAAATCCGCCATGTTTAAGAACAATTACATTTATTAATAATAAAATCACAAAATGACATACTATTACTAAACTATATTTAAAATTAAAGATAATGACGTGGACTTTTAATATTACTTTTTATAGTTTTTTTTTTTCAATTAATAATTATTTTATATTTACAAGCTTCAGTATACACTACACCATTGCTACAGATTGATATTAAACAAATTCTCTTTTTCTGTTTTAGATCCTTTGTGAAAGCAATATGCGCTAAACGGATGGTCAAACAGAATAGTTTTAATGAATCAAATGATTTTTTTTTCTAGTTTTGTACCGTGTAGCAAAGAGAATATTTCAAATAATATCAAATATTTTTGTAGGACAGAGGAAGAACATAAAAACTTTATATTTGTTAGGGTTTTCATAAAATAAAATTTCAGCAAGGCCAGATTAGCATAGATGTAATTGGGAGTGTTCAATAATGCGAGATAGTATTTCAAGACTGGCGAAAGATTTGCGCTCTATAAGGTGCAAGTCCGGTCATACATGCAGAACTGTTCTTAACTCCGGTCCGGAACACCCCAATATCAGACCCCATACAACGTAATTTTTTTTTACAATTAATTTTAACAAGCATAAATGACCGTATTTATGTCAAATGCTCTAATGTAGCTTTCCAATTAGTCAACAGTGTACAACGTAGTCATTATCCGACTACAGTGATGATTTGGAAAGGTGTTGTCTGTAAAGGAGTGACAGAGAAATATTTTTGTGAAAAAAATACCATCACATCGGCACTCATATATTAAGATAACATTTTTGAGAAGGTAGTTAAGCCATATTCAATAACCAAGAAAGCTCCATCCACCCAATCTTGGATAGCAATGAACGTACCGGAATTCGTCAGAGCTGAAGATTGGCCGTCGTCTAGTCTTATTCTTAATCCCCTGGATTGAAATTTATGGTTAGTTTGATAATTTGGAGCCGCTAAAATAATCCATACGTTTGGTAGTGAAGAATTTTCTCATAGAAAGAATGCATGCTGCTATTGATAACTGGCCTCAACGTTTAAAAGCACTGTATTGTATTGTAACATTTTAAACAAAAATTTTATTTACTTGGTCCACCTAAAGAATTTAATTCAGTTTCTACACTAAAGGTATTCTACAATCAAGTTTTTCATCAAAAATTATAATTTTAGTTTTCAATTGCATTGTCTTATGGTTTAGTTTCTTTCTCAGTCTTATAGTAACTTTTGAACGATTAAAATTTCGAAGTTATATCATCGTCACCCTTTATCGCAAGCATTTTGCTACAAGATTGTCAAAAACGCTTTGAACTTCTCTAAAATATTATCATCGAACAACAAAGTACAGTTAACAAAGTTTTTCTTTGATGTTTTTGTTAACATTCAGTATAATTGATTTGGCTATTAAAACATTTAAATAATAAATTTTTCAATTATGACATATTAACTAAATGAATATTTTACACGCCACGGTTCCGTCATTTGCTAGTTCATGAATAAGGGTTCGAAAGGGTTCAATATTTGTCGGGCAAATAAATTATTAATAACAATGTAAGTACAGTTTTTTTCAACTCCACACATATCACTGCGAAAAAGCATGACTTCACTAGCTAACAAAGGTATTAATTAATGTATGGACATTTTAGAAAACTAAAGGCGGGCGTCGTTATAAAAAGATTTTAATTTTTCTCTAAGCTCCTAGAATCTGTCTAAAATTATAAACTTTTCTTGTTTTTAAAAGTCAGTATTTTGTATGATTAAACAGAAAAAAAATACACTGTCTTAATGAAGTCATCAATCAATACAATAGTTAAAAAATTATACAATACATACAATAGTTAACTTTACTTTTATGAGATTTATCTTTTAAGATAGATCAGAAAGATAGTATACATATACTTTTAACAATTTCATGATTTAACTAATTCTTGTGAGATTGGGATGTAAAAGTCCAAATTGATGTAGTAGTGTAGTGATGTATGTAGTAGTGTGGTTATTGGAATTCAGGTATAATATATTTACAATTAGCTTTTTAAATTACTTATTTATGTAACCGATCTTAATTTAACCATAACATTTAACAATACATCTAGTAGATATGAAATAGAACTTTTCATAACAATTCATTGAATAAAGTTATAAAAATTCAGAAAGTACCACAGCTCATTAAATACAAGAGTTGTAGTTATAGCATAAATTGACTCGGCTGCTGTCTGTCTCACCTGTAGAGTTTTTTTTATATTATTATATTTATATTATTTGGAACATAAGCTGTATTAGAGAGAAACCATTCTAATGTAAATTAAATACTACTAAGTTCAGATACGTAAATCTGAACTACTTCATACATAAAATTCCATCTTGGCTATAAATTGTTCTCTAATTAAATAGATAGTGGCTACTTTTCAATATCCCATTCTCTTTGTTCTCTCCAAGGTTCCTTTACTACAAATGGTGTCTTTAAATGTCGATTAAAATTGAAGTATAATCATAATACATAACTGTTCCTTCATTTCCTTTACACTTGAGCCATAAAGGAGAACTATATCCGGTGCTCCTTTACGACTAGTGCCATTTCACTGAGACAGTGAAGATAAGCCACATGCTACTCATATCGCAGGATACACCTTTTAAAACCAAAATATAAGAATACTTATTGTAAAATCATACAATATAAAATCAACAATCTAAATGCCTAAAAAAATGATTTCATTATAGTGCGACCCACATGGGATGTTAAATCCAATTATTAAACTAACTACATAGCGAAATTGATTAAATTTACTGAATTTTAGGTATTACCAAAGTAAACAATTAAATACTTCCTAACTTAATATTTCTTAAACCTCACAATGTTTAAGTATGTTTGGTTATCCCCATGAATAACTTAATAAATACTTAAATTATAGCTACTACTTACCTAAGTACATCTACCTAGATGTAAACTTATGTTTTATATTAAATTTAACAACCGAACCTAACTAGAAACTGTAGTAAAGTTGAGACAAACCAGAGACAACGCTTTATGATATAATTATATCTAAGTAGTACTAATGAGCTTTATATTATTATTAAAGTAAGAGTATTTTTATTGATCATTATTGAATTAAAATTTAGTATTTATTATTATTATTAAATTATATTCTACTATTATTGTTATCATTACTAGTATTTTTAATTTACTAGTATTTTTTTGTTTTGTTTCCTTAATTGTTATCGCATATTTAAGTCGCTTTAGAAACCTGTTTTCAGTTTTGTATAAGATTAGGTTTAGATCGTATTAATTTATAAAAAATAAGGTCTAAAAATAAATATTACATAAACCTTATAAATCTTTTATATTTTATAAATAGATTAAAATAAATAAAACCATATACGAGTACATAAAACATACATAATTTTGGTGCATAAAACATTTATAGCTCTTATAGTCTGTTTGTATTAAAAGTTAATATTTTTATTTATTATATCACAATACTTTTATTAAAGAAAAAAACAAGTCTTCCCATGAGAAGCATTTTTGACCCGATTTTTTTTTCATTATTAGTGAAATAATACGAAAGAGAAAACAGAGATATCTTTAAGAAGATATGACACTAATAATAAATAGAGAAAGTGTCATATAGCTAAGACTTTCAGTCTTAACTTCAAATGTACCTTTAAAATATCATTTCTCATTCTATTTATTTCATACATTAGGACACATACATTTTTTTTGTCATACTGTTATTAATCATCTTTTATTTTTTCGACAATAAATAAGGAAATTTGTATAATATATCATATACATTTCTTTAGGAAACATATGTACAAAAAAATATTATAAAATATTGAAAGTCCACTCTTTCCTGCGCTGTTATGGTTGTTAATATTTTTTTCAAGTAAGGAGCGTGAGGGACACTGATGACAAATGATCACCGGCGTCCACGAACTCTTGCAACATCTGCGTAATCGAAAGAGGGTTACCGGCCTTGGAGCTGTGAATATACGCCTTTTAGAAGGTATCGTAATGTATGTGCTATTGATCGGAAATTATTGCCGAAGGAAGTTCATTCCACATCTTAGTGGTATGTGAAAGAAAAGTCCTAGAAAACCGCACAGTAGAAAAGCCGAAAATCGCTACCTATCCAGATTATAGGCAATGACGTGCTGTGCGGTGATAAAATTAGACTTCAGGCATCAGATTAGCTCTTCAGAAACCTCCCAGTTGTAAATGCCATAGAAGACGCACAGAGAAAGAACGTCTCTACACAATGCCAAAGATCCAACGGTTCGGGTCCATTGTACGCGGTACAAAGGTAGAATATGATATTGGAGTGATCCGGACTAGAAATAAGAACAGTACTCTATGTATGGCGGGACTTCACAAGGCATAGAGCGCAAGTCTTTAGCCTGGCTTTAAATACTGTTTCGCTGTATTGATTACTCCCAATTCGAGGCCAACTTGACCTTATTCTCCGAATGACTACGAATCCAACAGTCGCTCGAAATGTTGAGGCCCAGTATTTTAATAAGTAATCGAACAAACTTGTTTCATTTGAGGATTAAATTGAACGAGGTTTAGTTCACCTCCTACTAAGACCATTCCCAAACAGGTTTCTATAGAAGACACAAGTTTCTTTCGGCACTCGACGACGTTTTCCCAAGAGAGTCCTGCATGGTCGGAGTATACCGCATCGCCTTGTGCTATTATCCGGGTAATAATGTATGTTAATATAGCTGATTAATAGTAGTGCTATTACTATTAGATGACGGATATTGAAGAATGACATAATTAAAATTAATTAAAGCTCATTTGTAAAACTAATGATCCTATTTGTTTTATTTAAACAAATATAGTTTATATCAATAACATCTAAATAACTACATTAAATACCAACGGTCTACTGAATACATAATACATTATAGAAAAGTATAATTTTTACATATTATAAAAAAATCATTTTAATTAAGTATATTTAAAAAGAAATATCAAACCTGGCCAATCATGTTGAAATCAGCCCCTTCTTCAACCCCTACAGATCTTTATCATAATTTTGTGAGTTTCTGTGTTCTTCGCATTTGCAGGCTTTCAGCCTCGGAGGCTGCAGATTTTTGCATAATATTTTTACTAAAGGTAAGCTTTAGAGGAAAATTTATTCCAATACAATATCGACTTTAGTAAAATGAATTGTATAAATAATACAAAGTCTAGTAAATAAAGTAAGAAGTATTTTTTCTTCTTCTTGTCAGCCTATAGATACCCACTGCAAGGCCTCTCCCAAAGATTGTGACGATAATCTTTCTTGCGCTGCCCGCATCCAGCTACAACCGTGACCTTGACTATGTCTTCGGTCCATCTAGTGGATTTATCGGCTCGTGGTCGTCACTCGAAAACCTTTCGGTCCCATCTGTCGTCGGTCGTGCGAGCGATGTGCCCAGAAGAAAGAAAAAAGAAAAAGATAGAAGTATTTAAATATTAAATAATCTTATAAATAACAAATATCTTATTTTTCAAGTATTACAACTATTAGCTATAACATTGTGGATAATGTACCATTATTTGGACACCGACTATGCGACATCAACAAACCCCAAAGTTATTTCAATCCATAATAAGCAAATCCGTTACCCTCAATTACTATGTTAACTGGAAGTCTTTTCTTTCAATAGTACCGCACTGATTGACATTTAAAAAATATAATTTAATAAGAATCAACCAAGAAATAAAAATCCTTGCAAAAACCCTTTACCGAAGTATTCTTCGTTGAATACATAGGGAAGTCATACACCTTCCTTCTAAATTCAGAGATGAACATTTTGAAAGTCTTTTACAAAGAAAATGACTCAATTCTTTGAATTTTCCATCGTTTACTTTTTAACAAAGCAATTTGTCCATTTTATTTTAATTTTAAGCGTCCTTGTACCAACTTAATAGAATATTCTATTTGATCTAAAGGCAAATTGCTTCCGGGAATATTATTAAAACCAGTTGTTATTTGCAAAGAAATATCCCTTTTAAACGGAGATTTTTACATTTATTTTATAACAATAAAATATCCCATCTCACTATTATTTAACAAATAAAACTTAACTAGAGGACAGTTTGTAAAGTTGCCAATGGTAGATCCAAATAACAACTCTCGGGACCGGGAAATCTAATTAAAATGTCATTAGGGACAATGAGCCGTCATTATTACATGGTAAGTAGTGAAATTGTGTTCCCTTAAACTATCAAAAGAGGAAAACTCGAAACTATTTATTTATGCTATTGCTTCGTATTAGTTATCATTTAGTATAAACAATAATGACACGTATCACACCTACAATATTACCTTTTATACACTACTTCCAATTCATAATAAAAATGTAGCAAAAATAGATATTTTTTAAAGGTAAGGATAAAATATAACGCTGTAGGATGTGAATGACACAATAAAGCTGTTATAAAGATTTTATCAAAATGAAATTATAACTATAGAAATTATCGAGAATATATATGATGAAAAGAAAAGGAGGAGGAGGGTTATATAAGCAGCGATATTAAAACATGTTTACTCTTCTATTATATTGCTATAAAATATGAACGAATGATAAGTAACCACACCATTAGATCTCGAACCTGTAAATTTTTGGACGTTTTTTTCGTTCGTGAAAGTTATGATTTTGATTGTCATTTTTTATTTAATTATTTATTTATCGAGTTAATAATTTTGTGAAGAAAGTGTCTTAAGTACAACGCATGTAATTCAATATATTTTTTTTAATATATATTTTTTTAACTACTGTATGTATGTATTCTGTATATTGATATTACAGAGTATACAGTATACAGTATTATAAAGATTATTTTTCTTGTAGTTGAACCGATGATTTTCTTAGTGTTAGAAATTCCTCTTCCTATTTCCCACTGTCATTATGCTCAAATAAATTCCGTGTTTCATATTTTTCTGATAAAATTAACTTAATTTATATAAATGCATACAGCATTCTGGTACATTACTCTGATCTTCTCGCATATGTTAACAATGCATCTATTGGTATGATATTCTAGTTTCAGAGTCCTGGCTAAAACCATTTATTACTTTTTTTTTTTTTTTTTTTTTTTTTTTTTTTTTTCACCCTCACGCCATATCCCTTGCGGGGTAGCCAGAGACGACGGAGCGCCAAACGCTACGGTCTCTGCATACCTCTTTCGCCTCGGCCACAGACATCAACTTCTTCATACATGCCCTCCGGGGGGTCCTCATGCTTTTTACGTGACCTTCCTCCAGTATCGTAGCTACTGTATTTTCGAAGGTCACTCGAGGCCTCCCCCTGTCTCTCTTACCGCTCACTTTTCCCATATAAATCTTTTTTACCATTCTTTCATCACTCATTCGTTCAACGTGCCCAAACCACCTGAGCACGTTCTTCTTCATTCTCACCGTGACATCTTCGCTAGTACCTGCCATTCTGTGGATCTCTTCATTGCGGATTCGATCAGCTAGACTGACTCCGCATATTCTGCGAAGAGATCGCATCTCCACAGCATTCATCTTTCTTACATTCTTCTTCTGTGTTACCCACGTTTGGCTGCCGTATAACAGTGTCGGTAGCAAAACTGCATTGTGTACAGCCAAACGTGCAGCTATACTGACGTTTTGCCGTTTCAACAATGCAGTCAAAGCACCATTGACTCTGTTACCAGCAGCAATACGCCTTTCCACATCCATTTCGTATCTTCCGTCTCTGCTAAACATACTTCCCAAATATAGCACTTCATTCACTTGTTCTATTATCTTATCATTCACGTTGATCTTACATTCTGTTCTTTCTTCATTTCTTTCATTTATTACTTCTTAATTGTAAAAACTACTTTTTCTATAATATTCCTAATTACTCACTGTTGCTACCTATAATATTCTTAATTACTCTTATACATAATGAAAGAGATTAAGGTGTATGTATAAATCTTCTTGGTAGTATTCTTTGCAATATAATTAAGCATTCTTCTGATATTTCGTCTGATGGTTTTTATTAAAATCATCTTTTGTCATTTTAAACTGTTACTTGGTATTCTCTATTGCTCCTCTCTCTATTTTATCTATTTTACTTCTTTTAAATTCCATCTTGAAACTTTAGCTCCTTCCTAAACTTGACTTAAATACTTATCTCATCAAAGACTGTCTCCGAACCCAGAAACTCAGATTCTCATTTAAAACTTTTAACTTTTATATTTTCTCCCTCTCCGAAATGTTGATTGATGAATAAGTAAGCATTTTCAATGCTTTCTTCATCAAATAGGATAAACGTTCAACATCTACCCGCGCCTTGACTTACTCCAACAATCAAAAAAATTATGGCGAAACAAGACGAAGCTAATAATTTCTGCAAAAGGGTCCCATCACAAGATAATGTTGCGCTCGCTGTTTATAATAAGTTGTGAAATCTCTGCAATGGATTATGTAGAGATGCCAAAGGTCATCTCCTATTTATTTACCTTCACGCCATATCCCTTGCGGAGTAGCCAGACACGACGGAGCGCCAAACGCTACGGTCTTCATACATGCCCTCCGAGGGGTCCTCATACTTTTTACGCGACCTTCCTTCAGTATCATAGCTACTGTGTTTTCGAAGGTCACTCGAGGCCTCCCCCTGTCTCTCTTACCGCTCACTTTTCCTTTATAAATCTTTTTTACCTTTCTTTCATCACTCATTCGTTCGACGTGCCCAAACCACCTGAGCACGTTCTTCTTCATTCTCACTGCGACATTTTCGGTAGTACCTGCCATTCTGTGGATCTCTTCATTGCGGATTTGGTCAGCTAAACTGACTCCGCAAATTCGGCGAAGAGATCGCATCTCCACAGCATTCATCTTTCTTACATTCTTCTTCTGTGTTACCCACGTTTGGGTGCCGTATAAAAGCGTCGGTAGTAAAACTGCATTGTGTATAGCCAAACGTGCAGCTATGCTGACGTTTCGCCGTCTCAACAATGCAGCCGAAGCACCGTTAACCCTGTTACCGGCAGCAATACGACTTTCCACATCCATTTCGTATCTTCCGTCTCTGCTAAACATACTTCCCAAATATAGCACTTCATTCACTTGTTCTATTATTTTACTATTCACGTTGATCTTACATTCTGCTCTTTCAAATATTAGAACCTTCGTCTTTTCTCCTATTTTTAATCTATCCAATACACAAATGTGGATTTCTTAAAATCATTAGGTTTCGGTAAAAATCAGGACAACTTAAGTTTGTTTCAAATTATGGCTTTTACTCTTTGTAATTAACTCCTTTGGTAACTTATTAAAAATACAAGGAAAATATTGGACCAAAATATCTTTATTAATATAATTTATAATAGTTAGGTCCTATAAAATAAGGTAAATATGATTTATTTTCGCATGAAATTAACTCTGTCATTTCTTCCTAGAATATTAATTTTATTTTGATATTCTACTACAATGTCTAGGTTAACCCTTTCGTAAACGTTAATTAAATTACAGTGTTTAAATAAATGGTCGTAGTTATGTCTAACTTAAATTTGATGTTAGCGGTACTATAGATTTTAATATTCTCATTTGTAGGTTATAATTTTTTTCTAATTGAGTTTTATAAGTTCTACCATAGCTTGAGATGCCATAACTTATAATGGAATCTGCAAGTAATATATAAAAAGTCTTAAAATTTTATAGGGAGTAATTTTGTTTACGTATACAAATTTTGGCCAAAATACTTCTCAGTTTACAATAACCTTCATCTTTATGAGGACTCCACTTAAAATGGTGGTAATTTTAGACCTAAATACAAATGTTGATTAGCCATTTCAACTGATGCACATATACATGCAACTGTGCTGCCGTCATGCGCCACACTGCTAGGTATGAATTTAGCCGTTTTATGAGGGGAATATATATACATAAATTTAGTTTTTGAATAATATATTGAAAGGCCAACATCATGCGCCCATTTACACAGATTGTCATTATCTGCCTGCATCATATTATTAGCCTATTCTATGTTATGATGTGCGGTAATTAAACGTTAGCAAATTGATAGACAGAAGCGTATCGCAGTATGTTGCATACATCATTGACAAATATTAAGTACTTCGTAGGGCCTAATACTGATCCTTGAGCTGTTCCTTGGGTAGTTGGAATTAGTTCAGTTTATTCATCATACTATGCTATGCATACTGCATTACCATTTTGCTGCATTTTTGTATATAACGTGTCATGTTTTAGAGTTTTAAATACTGAAGTCAATAAAAAGATCACGTACAGGTTTTAAAAAAAAAAAAAATGAGCATTAATTTCATCTGAAAATGAAGTTGTGACGTATTTTTTGTTTTAGAAATCCAAATTGTTTATTATGAAATACCATTAGGCATTATGCGATAAAAGAATCTTAATCAATTGACCAAAATACTTCTCTATATTTTTGTCCAAGTATGATAATATTATTATCGGTCTATAGTTATTGGTATCAATAAAACTGCCTTTCTTATGACTACGTCTGAAAAGACAAATTTTTTGTCAAGATAAAATCTGGACCCATCAACTAATACATAAATTAATGAAATGCGTTAATGTTGAAGTTAACTGATGTGTTTAATATCCTTTGCTTCTACATTATCAATTCCAGGCCTTTTTTGTCCTTAATATTACTTATTATTTGTAAGAACGTCTCTTCATTGATTTTATTAAAGCGCAAGGAGATGTTAGGTGTGTTTTTATAAAGTGCCTCATCTAATAATAGTTCAACGTTGTTTTTAAAGTCGTTTGAAAATTTTGTTGCTGAATTTCTTGCTTTTAATTTAAAAGAGGTAATTAAGACATTATCAATGGCATTCATAATTCGACCCCTTAGCCTGTTTATTATTTCCCAAGTTTTTTTTTGAATTCTTAAAGTTATTAGTAATTTCTCGTTTTAACAACTGCACAATTTCCTTCCTCTCAAAGAATAAATTATACTATCACAATCCCTCCTTTATCCTCTACTCGACTACTCTGACGACTGCTATTTAGATGAGCTGCTTAATAAAATAGATCGACTGCTGAATTTGTGCATTTGTTTTATTTTAGACTTGCGCAATTTCAATCACGTATTCGAATACTGCCGAGAGCTAAAGTGGTTCCAACTCTCTTTTCCGGAATATGCATGTGCTAACACTTTTATACAGTGTTACGGTTTAAAAAGTTACGGTCTTACTATAACATACCATCAGGAACGCTTCCAATTACGCTCCCCTAGAAAACGTAATGAACGCTCTTGTATTGTGCTGAAATTTTTTAAAGTACCAAGAGAGAAAACAAATTTTTATTGTAATATAAATTTTAATTGTAGAATTTGCTATCAGATCAAATTTATAAGGAATTTTCTAGTTCTATTTTATTTAAATATAGACTGAAGAAGCACCTACTTTCTCTTTCCTCATAATATTCAGCATTATTTATTTACTTATAATATATCCATTAAAGATACATGTATAAGTGGTTGTGCATGTATTTCTTATTTCTTTTAATTCATTCATATATATATATATATATATATATATATATATATATATATATATATATATAAGAGACAAGCTATTCTTTGTGTAAATTCTTTGTTAAAATGTCATTAGCACTATTTCTGGTACATAAATAAATAAATAACCTGTGAACTAAAGTCTTGAATCAGAGAGTAATCAAAAACTTTTCTTTTTCAGTGAATATTTAAATATTTCAAAATTACCAGTTGTAAGACTGTTAAAATAAAAAGGTTTTTCCTGTCACCGTTTTCTTGTACCACGAATATGAAAACTTACGGTTTTTTAGGGTTGACTTTTACGACTTTCTTGTATTATTTAATATAATATAATAACCTTTAAGATTTATTTTTATGATTATTATTGATATAAATAATTATTAAAAATTAACATGTTTGTTATGTGACTTCCCAGAATGCACCATGAATAATTAAGTTACTAATAAACCCTAAATCTTTACTATCGAAAACCAATATTTTTTTTATTTTAGATCTTTTGAAAAGCAATATGCCTTCAACATTTTAAAGAATCGTATTATACTTTTTTGTTTTCTATAAATTGCAGCAAACATTATTAAATAGTTCAATTTTAATTTATTATAAATATTTTTGTAAGGCAAAATTAAAATCTGAGGGTACAGTTTTTCATTTAGTTTAAAGTATTCATTATGATTCACAATTTAAATATTTAAAACAGTCAGATAATCTTCACATTGATGCTTAGATACCTATCCAATGAGATAGATAAATAATAAGGAAAGGTAAACCTTATTAATAATAATATTAGTTAAATAACTAAGATTATTTATTTAAGCTAACAGCTAGTTGATTTTAGAATGTTTTTTAAACTCAAACGTCTCCAACTCAAAGTTTGTAATACTAAAGGTTTATTTTCTAGTACAGCAGTTATGTTAGACAAAATGAATGTGTATTAAAATGGAGAAAATAAGTTTCTTTGTCGTAACGTAGCCGCTATATATAAAGTATACATTTAAAAGAAGTTGAGATTTTCATTCAGGAGTTATTACCTTTACAAAACAATATAGATATTGTTTTAATTATTCGCTGAGAATATAGAAAGACATTTTTAAATTCAGTATGGAAAAGAAAGAAAAATATTATTACTTAAAATTATAACAGCCAAAATATGTGTTTTGTAATAAGCTATTATTTCCATACAATGTTAAATGTTATACCCTAATTTAATTAGTGTAAGAGAAGAAACATATTAAAGTGGTGTACTAATATAATAATAATAATTTTAAGTCATAGGTCTAATATTGAGGATATTTTAAATTTTTAAACTTCCTTTTTCCACAAAGTATTAAAACATATCCGCAGTATGCTACTCGTACAATGTTTTTTAGTTCCCACGAGTTAATCTGTTACATACACACAGTCCATTTGAGCACTTTGAAACATCACTAAAAATAAAAGATATATCTGTTGCAACGTTTGGAATTGAGGTCACTTTATGTCCTAAACAATGAAGAATAACATTATTATTATATAAATGTAGATTTGTGTTGTAAGAATGTATATATGTTTGAAAATTACCATAATATTTTCTCTAGTAGACGACGACTGACGACTAGCGTTACGACATTAAGTAATCACAATAGTGCTTAATACAAATTTTATCTATAGCCATTTAGTTTGAGATTAATCAAGTAGAAAATCAACTGAAAAAGAATAATGATGATAACGCATATTTTTGTTTAACACATCTATTTTTTTTACACATTTTTATCTATAAATTGTGATGTTTCTATAAAAACAGTGAAATAAATGATAGAAAAGAACAAAAGAATATAAACAGCAAACAGCAACAGAAATAACAACGTATACAGAAGATATTATAACTGATGATAATAATCGCAATTGTTTTTTGTTATTTTTTTTAAAAACCAGACAAAATAAGTATCGAACACGGGGTGATTTTGTAGAAATCTACGTATTATCAAGAATCTCATAAAGTACATTGCTTTAAGATGCTTATTACAAAAAAATTTTATATTTATTAATATTAAAACTAAAATATTCCTATGCTAAATTATTGTTATAAGCATTTTTTTTCAAATTCAATTAGTTGATTTGAATTAGTTGAATTGTATAGTATATTTTCACTTTTTACATTAATTTTATGCGAGATAAGTCTATAAGCGTCATATTATTTAAAAAATGCAATTGGAAAACACTTAGTCATTATCATATGAAAATTTTTAATCAAATTCATGAGATGTTCATCTTTTGGTACTATCATTATGTGCCTATTTTCCGTTGCTTATGTTCCTGAACTTGTTCATAGCTTCAAAACCTTCATTTTTTATAATATTCCGACAGACACAGTCATTCATCAAAAGTAAATATTTTAACACGAGACTAGTCTGCATTCTTTTCGAACAGATTAGGAACGGCATCATCATTATCCTATAAAACAGTTAAACATAAAAAAATTATCAATTTTAAATTATTCGCAAATCCTAGTTGTGTTTCCTGTTGTTTTTTTTTATTAATATATCTTAAAAATTTAAATAGTTTTTCTCCATAAATAACATTAAATATTAACTACTCAGATTCTCAATAGTTTCAGCTGAACACAAAACTACTTAAAGAAATAATTTGTTATCCTCAGCTCGGTTTAAATACGTCATACTATATTACAATGTTTATCTTTTCCGTTGCCTTTAATTTGTTTTATAACCACAAGTAGCTTATACTGTCTTTATTATGGTTTTATGTGATCATCATAAAACAAAAATAATACTTTTTTGTGGTTATTATGATTTATAAGCATTTCATGTAAGATACACATTAATGATGCTTCTAAATATATTTGTACTCGTGAGAATGTTTACATAAAGAAAAATGATTAAGAAAGCAAAGGCAAGAATATTGTATATTAACAAGGACTTTTGACTTAAATTTTTCAAACAATTTACTGTAAATTTTTGTACGATGATAATGTTTTAGGCAACTACAAAGTTTTTTAAAGCTCTGTGACAAATGCTGGAGATAATGAGATTAGTCCAAGATTTAATTTCAAAATTGCGATCAAGTAACATAATCATTTAATACGGCATATGACTGAGAATAGCGATTTTCCTCTGAAAACGATATTTAACCTATTAAAGGATCGGAACGATAAGAAATCGATATGTGTGATATGAGAATTATCATTAAATGTCTATACTAAAAACTTAAAAAGATATATATTTCGTGAAAAAATTCCATTAAAAATAAACCTGAAAGATAATAAGGTTAAGCTAACATTTTTATAAAATTAATGGTTTACACTCGCGAGAAAAGATAAACATAAAAAGGATGAGTCTCTAGAGATGAATTTATTTCTCTTTCCCCTAGATTGATACATTTTTAATTCAATAAAAATATATTGTCAATAGAAAATTTGTGTACTTCTTTCCTTCCTCATAACACAATATTAAAAAAAAAATACCTTAAAACCCCATGACGATGAATTTTAAATATTCATTTTATGTCACGAATGCAATAAACTTCAATTATTGGGAGAAAGATTTTCTCGTGTTTTCTTCCTTCATGTGATCAACATGTGCAATAATAATAAACTGTTTGTAACATTTCTCACAATAGTTTTGTTAAATATACAGTATCTTTTAAAAGAATGTTAACAAGTACCGAGATACCACATTTTGCAGTATTATTTTAAATATTAATAAAAATATTTAGTTTTTCTTAAAGTCATAGTACCGTTATAACTCTTTTAGGTTTAACTAGGTCTTTATTCATAATACATACTATTACTGGGTAAAAACAAAAACGGCTAAAGCAAGAACAAAAATTTGTCAACAGATGCCTTCAAAAATCAAGGCCAACATTGATAAATCTTAAAACATATATATTAAAAATCTATCAAATATTCTTAATTTAGCTCTGCCTCTCCTGCACTTAAATCCAATTTAAACAGAATCTCTTCGACATTTACCTCCAAGCTTCACGTCTGTATGTACATAGATTTAGTTGTTTATCTTTATAATAAGTTACTTGAATGTTCTGTAATCCTTATATATACTGAACTTAAATAAAGGAAATCTTTTTTTCTTGCTATTTTTTCTTTCGGCTGATAAAATATTATTTAAAAAACATATATATTTGAAATAGTTTTTTATATGTAAAATATTTTCTTTTTAATAATAATAATAATAATAATAAATATACTTTATTGCAGAAAAACAAATATTTTTAATTTACACGTTACAAATAGAAAACACAATAATTTGGTTATACAAAAAGGCGGCCTTATCTTAATATATGAAGCACAAAGACACTCACACACTGACTTATTCATGGCTCTACAGCCCAAACCGTAATACCTAGAAAGCTGAAATTTGGACACAAGACTCCTGACATATTGAATAGGTGCAATAAGAAAGGATTTTGCAAAGGTAAAAACCACTCCAAACTTACAGCTAAAAAACTGCAAAGTTTACCCCCCGCTCCCTCTCTTCTCCCATTACATTGCAGTAGAAATTAAAATGATTTTGCCAGTCACTATGTTTATTCTCAACACGCTGCGATGTGACAAACAAGAGTGTACCTATAACCCGATAGGAATGAAATTCTGTAGTTATGAAACTCAAGGCTTTCTCGCACTAATAGCGAGTCATGATGGGTTGGAGGATAGACATAACCACGACTCTGAAACTAAAATTGCCTGTATATTAAGATTTTGAAAAGGAGCTAACATATCGGGATAATGAGCAGAAATACTTTGTGCGTTAATATGAACAACATTAAATTGCTTCGTCGATGCGACTAATTACCTTTAGAATCATACGTAGAATACAATTATGAGTTTCAGCGATCCACATATTAAAAAAATCTGTTCTGCTATTACAGAATAGTTAAATGGCAAACAGGAGAATGATAGTTCAATATCAGCAGTTGTCGGGGATCCCATCTGTATTTATATAAAAGCGTTCGCAAAGGCCGTATTTTTTTAAATGGATTCAATAAAGCGCAGGTATTATTTTAATCCATCCAAACTCATATCTGGATATTTTACGATAATCCTCTAAGAAAAATATAATTAATCAATAGGTTAAAATATTATTTAAATAATTTATTAAATACTTGCTGATTTCCGCCCACTTCGATGGGCAAATAATCACAAATTTTATGTGGGTAAATATACAATATTCACAAAAAATCACAAAATGTATGTGGGTAAATTAAAAATAATCACAAATAATCACAAAGTTTATGTAGGTAAATTTAAAATAATCACAAATAATCACAAACTGTATGTGGGTAAATTAAAAATAATCACAAATAATCACAAAGTTTATGTAGGTAAATTTAAAATAATCACAAATAATCACAAAATGTTTGTGGGTAAATTGAAAATAATTACAAATAATCTTAAACTATATGTAGAGTAAATTGAAAATAATCACAAGTAATCACAAAGTGTCTTTAGATAAATTTAAGATAATCACAATCAGTATGTGGGTAAATTGAAAATTATCACAAATAATTACAAACTGTATGTGGGTTTATTTATGTATGTATTCTCTTCCTGTTTATATTAAGAGCAGATTTCATTAATAACATAACTTCATGTCAACTTACTATATACTACAGGTGTATTAGTTGTTTAGGAACAAAACGTCTTAACTTAAATTAAGATTAACAAATAAAGTAATATGTATGGTAGATACATGTGAATAGGCATTTATTGTAGTAACAACCCATATAGTACGTTTAACATAGCGCCATATAACGAATAATTACTCAATTTAGTCAACAGATACCGCCATCTGTTAGAATCGTTTGGAGTTAACTGACTATTGTGACTGCCGAATAATAAACAAATAATTTGCAATAAAATAATATAGTGACAAAGACATAATATTTAAGTTCCTAATCCTAATTTTTAGGTTCGATCAAACTGCACGTGGTGTATAAATGTTATTTATATTGATTTAGTAGTTTAGGAGCCTAAATAAAGCAATATTTCATATATAAATAAATAAATAATTATAAATAAGCATATCATATTATAAATACTCCTGGTGTGAGGTGAGAGCTTTTGACTCCTAAACAAAAATAAAGTCATATCAATTTAAAAGCAAAGTTTATATTTAATCGCAATCGCAATGTTGGCTTTTGGATTCCAGATTAAGGTGTATTTTATAAAAATTGTATAATTCATGAACCTTGGTCGTTGAAACTGACGAAAAACATTTTGTGTGAAATATACTTTATTATTAAATGAGTTTATAAACGTTATCAACAGAGCATACTTGGCATCACCTGTTCCATACAACAGTGTATAATAATTTGTTTTTCAGCAATTTAATTTAACAATAAAGGTATTAAATGCTTATTTTTTATATACTGAATAAACTAGTTATATATAATGTTTATTTATACGGTTCATTAAATAAGAAAAATACCACAGACTTATGAATCACATATTCGATATTTTTTATATTGATATAGTATTTTTTTTCAGTTTTTAAAAGAAAATAAATTCTTAATGTATTTCGATTTTTGTTATGGAATGTTTTTTATACCACACTTGGTACCCTACTAGAAGGTATCAATATTGTAGAATGGTATTGATATTTAAGATTAATGCCTTAAGGTTTAACCGTTCATAATTAATTAGTTACAAGATGACCAGCGTATCATTTGTTTTTGATTCCTACTATTTGGATGCGATCATCTTGACAACTAGGATGTGTGAAGTTCATTCATAAGTTAGTGAATAAACTATTTCTCATCACATTATTATCAATTATTATATTATGAGATTCAGTAAAAGAAAATGATCTAATTAACAACAACCATTTTGTATCATCATTTTATTATTTTTTCTTTTGATGTTTACTGCTGGATAAACAAAGATATTATGAGAACATTATTTATATTACATCTTCACAGACTGCTCTTTATTTCCGCCAATTTGAACCGACACGGTTTTAGATTAAAATAAACACACTGACATCGCTTGACCGGTTTGGGAGTTATGACGCCAAAGACAGACATATATGGAAATAAATTTATATATTTTTGCACGTTCAACATAAACACACCTTGTTTTTGCGCTGAATGTTAAATACTTTAGAGCTTAAAAGGCCTGTTAAATAACCGAATTATTAAACTTAATATTCTACAAGTATCTTATCCTCAATCTTATTAAGGAACAAAAAAACTGTTATTAGCTTTTCATTGAACATTGAACAGCTTGAAACGAAATATAATATAAGCATCGAAATAAGGTTGAGATCAACAGTGGTTAAGCTTATACTACTAGAAGTTTTCAATTAATGATTCTAACAAAAGATGTCTTTTCTTTTAAGATAAGAGGACCATCATTGAAACATGCTAGTAAGTGAATGAATGAAAGTGTTTATTAGAATTTTTTTTAATAGGAATAAGGAAAAAATGTGAATGGATATTCTAAGGTATGAGATAATAAATGAATATTATGAACGAAATGAACGATACAAGAAAAGCCAGAGGATGTCCAGATAATAAGGTTAATTACAAGAACAGAAAATATATGATATATGATTTTATTATTAAAATACAAGTATAAAATTAATAATATTTATAATTATTATTTTGGAAAGTATCTTATAAAAATGAAAGTCACTAACATTCCGTTTCTGAAATGCTGATTAATATAAAATAAGTTTATATCCTTCAAAACTCCTCTTTTCCTTCTTGCTGATTTCACTTTCAGTTGTCGACGTAGTAGACCACCAACCACAATTCTTAATTGAACTGTCAATTTTTTATGTAAGGTGAGGGCAAATGAGCTGGCGGGTCACAGGTACTTGAACTCATGAACCGCCGCCAATGAACTCTTCCAACATCCGAGGATTCACAAGAGTGTTGCCGGCCTTGGAGGTGGGAGTTATAATAGTAATATCTTTATTATATTGTTACAGTTGTCCATCTAGAAATCTGCAATTTACTCATATAAAAATATTAGATTTTAGCACTCTTTTGTTGTAATCTTAATAAATAAAATTATTTTACATTATACTTTGAAAACTACTTACCTTTAATAAAAATTTAATAATTAAAACATAAAAACCCACAGATATTCGTGCTAAAAGATTTTTTTTTTCAAATTAAAATATGCGAAAATGAAATGTCAACTATAAAATGTATGTAATAAATCACAAGATAATTATTTTAAAATGTCAAATCAAGATATACATAACGTAAATTAATAAAAAAAAGTATTGATATCTTATCTCAAATTTAATAATTTAGTTTGAAACAGTTTCTAAAATTAACCTACAGTCTCATAAAGTGGGAAGGCTCTTGAAATAAACTCTCCGGATACCTGAACTTAATTCAAGAGGTTTAATGAGACTTGCCATTCATTGATCAATTTCTATAACTTATAAATCTTGGAGCAGCACTTGCATAAATTAAACGTAATCAATTAATTCTCCATGCGTACACAAAGGTGGATTTACATTTTACATTATTTTTTTAAAGTGAATTTAATGATAGTATTTTGAAAAATTAAGATTGTATTTGAAGATTCTACTTCCAAAGTTAATCTTACTAATCATTTTTATTAGACATAAGGTTAGTTAAAAGAAATATATTGTTTGTTTATAACAATAAATTTTATCTAATATGTTTAGAGACTGCAAACAATGTTATCTCTTTTAAATTAATTACACAAAATCAACTTTAATATGCATTATTAAAGCAGACAATTATTTATATTTGATAGAATAAACTTTTCAATATATTATTTATTCACCCAATTTACGATTTACTTTCGGGAGTCAGTGCCAAGAAATATTGAGATTTCGAACAAATTTAGTTCTAGAAAACGAAGAAAGACAATCTTACGTTGTACAATAGACACTCGAAGAACGAGGAAGAATTATTATACAACAATTTAACTATAGTTACAACTTTTAAACTTTTCATTTAAAATACTATAAAGTCAGTCGACATAAAAAATATTGTTCAGACTTTTTAAAAGAAAAAATATTTTTAACATTTTGATTTTAACGAAATGATCTATAAAATTGATTAAGTTTAATTATATTTACATTTAATAAAAAACCAACATAACTTAAGTCATAATGAAGGATCTTGAGTGAATCTGTTAATTTAAGTTTGAGCCAGACATTATTTTTTGAAAGAATGTCTGTGAAATCATTGTTACACCCTCCTTATAAATCAAAAGTAATTAACAGCTGTTCTAGTTCATATACATTGATTATGATATTTATTTTTGATAAATGATCTTTTTGAAAATATTTTTTTTTTTATGTTTTTTATATATAGTTATATTATAAATGTTATTACACTATATATATCCAAAGGAGTCTTTTATATATTGAGGGGAAGGAATTTTGTATACCGCAGTTAATAATTTATTAAGTTTCTGACATATTACTCTGGGGACTATCTAGTCGTGCAGAGCGGCTTGGCCTATATCTGTCATATTTTCAACACGTATATTCCGTTTTGTCCTTGATTTTTACAAATATGTACATATTTATCTATTAAATTCCTCTTTCAAAAATATGTAATTTGTATCAAATAAAGTATATCTATTTTTTATAAATACTTCGCGTGTCGATGGTACATAAACTATATCTGCTCATAGTTCAACTGAGGCTCTTTCAATAGCCAATTAGGGATCAGATAATGGAGCATTTGTTAGGTTTAATTATTTACTAGCTGTAGATCGGCCGGTTTATATAAAAATAATAATTTTGTTGTTGTTGTAGCTGTAGTTTACTGGTTTAAGGTGTAAATAAAATCGCAATTATTTTCTTATACCTATACAACATAAAATAATAAAAAGAGAATAGATGCGAAACAAATTACTAGTGATCGAAGGTAACCAATATTACAAAAATAATATTAACCTAAAACTGAACAATAATATAAGACATGTACACCTAAAAGAGTTTATTCTTTTTAATGAACAAATTTATTATGAAACATTTAATAGAATTTTTTTTAGTTATTATATCCTATTATATTTACCTCATTTACTCTCGTGAGTCTGTGCCAAAAAATATTGAGATTGTGAACAAGATTTTTTCTGGATAATGAACCAAAACGTTTCTCTTACATTTTACAAAAGACACCCGAGGGACGTGAAGCATATATTACAACCGTATTTTTAAAGATGAAAATTAACTTTTAATTTTTTTTCTTCAAATAATAGAAAAACATGAAACATAAAATAAATATTGTTCATATTTTTTAACTGAAAAAATATCTTCAATTTATAAATTATATTTAAAAAATAAAACAAGTTAGTTACAGTCTATTGCAAGATCCTTAAAGCAATATGATCCTTTTAAAGAATTTATTCAAACCATTAGCGATTGATTGATTGATAAGCCCGTAGTTTGAATCAGACATTAATTTGGGTAAATTAATGTTTGTGACGTCACTTTTAGAGCCTTCTTATAAAGCCTAAACAGGAGTTCTAGTTCATATACCTATATAAATTTTTTTAAAGATTATCTTTTTGAAATTATTACATTCTTATAAAAAAGTTGTATATGTATAAAGTTAGATTATAAGTGTTATATTATTATGTCTTTTGCTTATTGATGAGAATGTTTCAATCACCTCAATAAATAATTTATTTAGATTACTATGGAGACTATCTATCCGTACAGAACAGCTCCGTCTAAATATTTATCTGTCATATTTTCAACACCTACACACACTATAACACTACACCTTAATTTTTACAAATAAACTATTGTGTACAAATTTATCCTGGTATCAAAAAGCTTATCTCCCTGTAATTTGTATGAAATAAAATATACCACAAACTATATCTGATCTTAATTCAACTGATTCTTTCAATAGTCAATTAGGCATCCGACAATTGAACAATTGAAAGATTTTATAAGATACATATTTATTCACTATCTGTCTACCAGCAAATCGCCCCGCTTAAATAAAATAATATTATTTTGTTGCTGTATACTATAGCAGTTTACTGTTTTTGGACATAAATAAAATAGTTATTAGCCTAAATATTTGGTTTTATGTTCAATATATATATATATATATATATATATATATATATATATATATATAAGATAATAAGAAAAGGGAAGACGATATGTGAAGCAAAATGAAAGATGGAATAGATAGAAATAGAGTTAGGCAAGAAGTACCAAATGATTTTATATATTTATCTTTAAAATTTATCTCATAATTTTTATTTTTCCTTTTATAAATATAAGTATAGTGTAATATTATTATTAAAAATAAATATTTTGTAAAGAAGAGTCTAGATGTTCCGCTATAGATAAGAGACGGATCGTGTTTATTCGTTGTTAAAATGTTCATAGATAGGACGATATATTGTATACCTGTGTAATGCATATTTCTTTTTACAACACAGTTGTACGACCGAAAAATTAAGGAGCTTACGAAATGAAAACATGAGCTGAAATTTCCAGAAATTATTTAATTAGACATCTGAGAAAAGAAAGTAATACAAAGAAATTACTTCTGTTTTTTAATTAATATACGTTTTCTTAATTGCCCTTGGCTCACCGTGTGTCTGAATAACCTAGTTTATCTCAAACTATCCAGCTATGAACTTTTATTACTTTTAGAACGATCTTTCTTTCTAGAACGATCATGAGTTCATTTCTGAAACGTAAAGGCGGCTTTAATAGGTTCTTACGATATTTGGTTAGATAAGGAGAGGAGCGTGAACAGTGAAGGTGAGCGTGTATGCGCATAGTAAACCCCCTTAAACCTACACCTGGAACGCAAGTCTCATGCATTGTTTGCGCTCCTCTTCTTGCAACCGGATGGGCCCGGCACCCGCACGGTGAATCCATGGAATGCTAAGAAGCTTCGTCTCTAATTATTCAAAAATATAATGAATTAAGAAAAATTTCAAGTACTTATATATCATTAATGAAATGACTGAATTCCTGAAATTAAAAGCTTTTTAAGGTTTCCTTGTAGAAAGATGAACTTAATTTCAAAAATAATCTCAAATCTACATCTCTTTTATCTAATTGTTTGTAATATATTAATAGAAATAACCTTTAATTTAATTGTATTTGTATTTTAAATTGAAATAAACCATTAATTATGTCCGATCATAATTATTAATCACACTATAAAATATATACAAATTTTTATTTATTTTACATGCTACTATTATTATTACATTATAATTATCAAAATACTTTTCAATGTAGTGCAATATTTTATATTTAAATTATATTATTATTATTAAATATAAAATAACTGTTTATAAAACTTTTTCAACATACATACATTATTTGAACCTGGAATCAGCAATACGATTTATGTTCTCCGCAAACTTTTATGTAACATTTATTCATCTCTGCTCTGCTTGTCGAGCTTTATGCCAATTCCATTTGTCATTTTCGAGTTTCATTTCCTCTTGACAAATATTTTGAGTAAAGTATTAATAAAGCTGTATTTAATGTATATTAATAAAGCTGTATTTAATGTATATTAATAAATAAAGTTCTCTAAAAGACATACAGTAGGTTTAACCTACTGTATATGTCTTTTGGAGAACTATTATTGATAATCAATAAAAAGACAAAGAAAGTTATCTCATCTCATAATGTTTTAAAAAAAAAGGACAGTATATTTTACGGATGTTATTTTTCTACTTAGCACTTCAAAGTAGTAACTAACATATCCCCTTATTTTTGAATTTAAGGTAAGAATTTAGTTTAATTAACGTTATCGTCTGAGGACATCGTATTGTTAATTACTCGATCGAATTAACTACATACTCCGAATTTTGTGATATTCTGTTTGGGAATATAAAAAATACATACTATCTGTAAAAAAAGTCAATCAACGATATTTTAAATCAAAGGTAATTAAATTAAAAGTAAATTACATATACTATACCAAGTCTCATAAACCGTTTGTAAATATCTTTTTAAGATTTATTAACATAAAAAACATAAGAGTAAATTCAGAATTTTACATAAAAAAGATCGTTGCTAAATTAAAAAAAATCGGTGTGTTTGAGCAAATGCAAAGTTCAAAATATATGAGACGATGGATTACACTTTAAACTGTTACTGTATATTGAATAACTTTCATAATTCAAAACTGTTACTTGTTTTGTTATATTTATCTTTTACATTTACTCTGGTCAGTATTGCAGAGGGAGGGGGTGTATCTATAAAGAGATTTCATCGGTGACGGTTTATTTTTAATTGTTCACGTTCATATGCAATCTTAACAGACATTACTACAATGGTAACATTAAATGTAAGAGACATGTCACGTGTAAATTTCACGCTACATTAACATTAAGTGGGAGAATAAAAGCTGTTTGACCTTTAAATTTTATAACATATTTTATATAACGATTATCAGATTTTATGGACGTTATTGTAATTATTTGTTGTTATAAACCCGTTTTAAATTTTGTTATTATTATTATATCTATATGTTTTATAAAATATACGTAAAAATATTTATTAAGTAAAAAAATAATCAGTATATGAATATGACTTAATAGATACATAGGTCACTAGAAAAGTTCTGAAATACAGGGTTTCTATAAGCAGAGGGTACGAGTACATGCATATACATATATTTTTTTATAAATTAAATAAATAACTAGTAGGTAACCATATAATAAATCAGTGTGTAACATTGCATTACAAAGCTAAACGTTTTTAAAGAGTGAAAAATTACTGAGATCGAGAGACGAGTTACGCGTAATTCGACAACAATTTTATGCGTGACTTATTTATAAATAAATGCTTGAAGGAAATGAAAATTGTACTCACTTAGAAGAATATTTGAGTTGGTATTGCGTTTTAACTGATTTTATAAAGCTGTTTCAGATTTCTCTAAGTACTAACTTTAGTTACTAACCAAGATATGTTATTGTATACTAGGAATTGGTCACAATTCCTTTACTTCAGAATGGTAACTTAGCAATATTAGTCTCCATAAAAAATTTTGCTAGTGATTATATATATATATATATATATATATATATATATATATATATATATATATATAATTAACTATTTATTGAGCGAAGAGAGCGGAGCGCTGTACTAGAGGCTTTTCTACATTCTTTGTAACGAATAGGCTCGAAAACTACTAGACGAAAAATTATGAAATTTTGAAATAAAAAAGACACACATTAGGTGATGAATGAAAAAAAATTGAAAAATGTCATGTCGTCGTAAGGGTAGGATCATTAAAAAAAAGTTGTTACATGGAATCTTACAAGCTATTTTTAATAACATTACTCTACTTCTTTTTATGCTTTTAGTAAATAAATCAGTTTTTAAGGAACTTTAGTAAGTTTTAGGTAGTTATTGTAAAAATAAACGGTAATCCAACTCTAGATAAATTATAGAGATATTAGGACTACCTAACACAACTATGTGACCGTACTCAAAGTCAAAATCATTCTAACTAAAGTGTTGGTTAATGTCAGGCCAAAACCTCTTGTCAACCAAATACCTTTAGGTCTTGGATTCCATCCAAATAGCTCTATTAAGCACTGTATATGAGAAATAAAGCTTGCTGTTACTTATGTAATTAAAACACGAGTAAAATTGCTAATTGCTATTGCATATATTGCTTTATACTGCGTATTGCAATAAATATTCAAAACAATTGTAAACAATAAAATATTTTATGTTCATTAAACATGAAATATTTATTTTTGGGTAATTTTTCAACAACAACAAAAAATTGTCACAAAAAGGTAAATTACGGTAACAGCTATTTATCTTTAAAATTGACGTAAAGGATTCCGCGTTTCATCGAATTCAAAATTATATTATTGCAATATTAACTCTTGTATTGTTCTTAACTTCTTGAACATTCATTTTAATTTAATATCTATATTCAAACAATGTTATATAAATTACTTCAGAAGTTAGTTAGTTATTTTCTTTATAAAATGTTATAATGTATTATGAAATAGGCCATAGTTCTTAATGATTGAGTGAAAGTTTTAAACAAATTACCAACTTAGTTGTTCGATGGTCGTTGTCTAAATATATCTAATTATTGAATAAGAATTAGATTTAGGACTACTTTAATCCACTTTTCCCTTTAATTCACTTTGGGAGAGTATATTGAGTCCTTTGTTTTTATCTTATTATTGTTTTCTAAAGAAATCTATTAATAGTTTATATCCATAAACTGAAATAAATTAAACCTTGTCAAATATAATAGATATTCCTTGAGATATGTTCTGTATTTTATATAAAATTCATAAACAGAATAAATAAATTTATAAAAATTAAAACAAGAGAAGAATTTACAAAATAACAGTTTAGTAATAAGTATTTATTGGTATATTGATTTATTATGAACATTTGACAAACAAAAAACTACTACATTATAATTGATAAATATGAAATACTTATGATACAAATAGCAAAATATATTGTATGTTAATAATATGTTAACAGCTCACTTAGTTATAAATATTTAAAAGTACAAACACACAGCTTTGTCCAGTGTTGGATTGTTTCCAAATAATTATGTTCTAACAAACGACTACCGGAATTGTATAAAGCATTGCTTGTCTAACCATCTCTTTTCTGGCCATCCTCTTGTCTCATATCCTGCCACATTCATCTTCATGACTCGTTAAGACACGTGGTGAAATATTTATATATATACTTACATTGTAAATAATTATATTTACAGTCACCGTCAAAAGGCTTCATTATTAGGTAATCTTATTATGAAGTAGCTGGCTCTGTGCCAATCTTACCTGCTTCCTGCTGAAATTATATAATATTGTAATATTTTATACAATACTTGTACAAATAACATCCTTGTTAATATTTATTTCAATAACTCTCTATTTTAGAGTCTGTAACAAGTCAAATTTAAGTATTTAACATCTATATGCTAGTCTTTTATTATAGTCTTTGGATTTCATTATCAAAGTTTAAAAAATTGTAGATCAGTTTATTCGGGATAAAAATCAAAAGCTAAAGCGTAACAACTTTTTTTAAATAATTAATAATGGTTTGTAATATCACCTATGAGATGTGTCCAATTCGCATTTCTACATTCTTCTATATTATATCACTTTCTCTTTCTGTTGCATTTTGATAACTATACAAATAAAACTATTAATTAACAATTATCGTATCGTGAAACTATTTTATTCTCTATATTTTTTATTTAGACATATAATTGTAAGCTTATTACTACGCCGCGAACACTTCACTGTAAACATTTTTCGAGTTAGGTTACAAGGCAAATAATAATAATAAAGAAACCATGTCACGGAACCTCTTCACTCTTGTGATAAAAACCGCCAGAATAAATATAAACATCTTCTTAAGAGTTATGTACACTCATGCAACACCTACCTATTTTATATACAAATATTCAACATAAACAATTTTTATTGTATAGCTATACATAATTAAACATAGTAAGAAACTTTTGTTAATAAAGGCCTGGAACAAAAATAAATCTGTATCAAATTGCATATATTGTATGAATGTATCATTTAACCAACTTCATTTAGTCTAGACTAGAAGTCAGAGTTTTAAACATGCACATATTTTTTAAATCAAAGTTTTGTATAAAATGTTATCCTATAAACTTACCTAATTGTATATTATATACTTACTTAATAATATATATAATAATAACCTATTACTACGTAATTTTCCACCATGCATTTTTTTTCGTGTGAAAACAAACAAAAACAGATTAGATAAAGATTAGACAAATTACCACGAAAGAAAATAGCTGAAAAATCATATAATAATAATAATATTATAAAAAAATCAATAAAACAAAACACAATTCCTATATTTGAAAATTCAACAAAATTTATAAAAATATCTGAATAAATAAAAACATGCTACTTGCATTTTGGATTCAGATGCTAGTGGAATGTGCCACTTACCAGTGCCAAGAGTTCAATCTTTTTTATACTTTTCCTGAATACAGACAAAATTTTGATTCCTTTTTTTACCAAATAATTTAATAATATTTTATATTTTTATCTACTTTGAACAGCTAAGCTTTGAGATGAACTCTCCAGATACTTGAAGTTTGATCAGTTTCACGATTCAATTATCAACATCTATAACTTTCAAGACTTGGAGTAGCACTTGCATTCATTAAATATAATGGCATGCTTCTACGTGTGTGAAACGTGGATCTACTTCTCACCTCAGTCTTATTTATTATAGATTCACAGTAAAAAGATTGAATTTATAAAGATATCTCTTTTAAGACCCAAATTGCTTCCAGGAGAAATTGTAATTACTTATTGGATGTATGTATACAAATATAAAATCCCCGAACAACCTAGATTTAATTGAGAAAAATAAACAACGTTGTAATGGAAAATAGTTTACCTAGTCTCGAGCAGGATAAAATGGGATTGAATAGATTACTAGTCATGGAAAGTAATCAATATTATCGATAATAATATTATATATAAAAGTAACAATAATAAAGGAAAGGAACACCAAAATATTTATTTTGTGTTTAGTTTATTGATATAAATATTTATGTAAATATAACGTATTTGAGTGAAACATATCTATATTGAAATAAATATAAGACTTACTTACTCGTAAGCATAATAATAATTTATGAAACTAAGTATTCAGTTTATTTAATAACTATATTAAAGTTTCAATACATTAGATTTACGCGATTTACTCTCGAGAGTCAGTGTCAAGAAACATTGATATTTCGAATAAGTTTTATTTCAGAAATCAAAGCAAGACGTTGCACGTACATTTACAATAGACTCTTGAGGGAGAAGAAAAATTATTATATACGCACTTAAATTATAGTATTTCAACCATACAGCTTTATTATAAATTTAATCTATAATGTTTGTTTTTAAAATACTAAAAAAATATAAAACATAAAATAAATATTAGTAACATTTTTTTTTATAAAAACAATTTAACATTCAAACTTTAACTAAATCAAATTGGAACTCAATTGTATATCATATTAAAATAGAATTGTATTTAACAAATAAACAAAGTAATGTAACCATAACGAAAGTTCAGTAAAATAATAGATGTTATTCCATAATAGGTAGACAGAGATTAATGGACTAAAAGATCTAGGAAGAGTAAAGTGACTACAATTTTATTTGCATTTACGTGATTTTATAAAGTACGAGTACATACATTATGACAGAGTGTTAACGGTAGCTGTTGGAGTGGAGGCAGCGGCAACCGCAGCGGAAGCGGCTGCGACAGCAGTAGCGGCAGATAAAGTTGTTGTAATAGCACTAATAATAACTATATCGGCAGCAGTATCAATAGGAGTAGCAGCAGATGTGTCGATACGATAAGACTATTGATATTTGTTTTATATTTTTTCGTTGTTTAAATTTTACACATTAACTATTTTTTTTCTCAAAACTGATGAAACTGACTAGACACATAAAATTCTAATGGTAATCTTCAATATTTTATAATTTCATTACTTTACTCTTACTCTAGTAATAAATTACTACTACCAACTCTCTGGGACGTAAAATTTTTCTTGGGCAGTACTAATATTATTTTAATATATGTGTCAAGATTATTTCAATATTTTACACCCATTTCAACAATGTCGTCACTATGTGAAAATGAAATTCATGCATCCAAATAATATACAGTCAGAATTTGTAATTTGTAATTGTAATTTAATTACAAAATTCGCCCAAACAAGAAAACAGTTTAACATATAAGATATAAAATATTATTTGTTAGAAGCCTATATCATGTACCCAACACATAATAATTATATCCTTATAATTATTTTATTACCGAAATCTAAGAAATTCGCGCTAAATTCAGCAACTCAGATTATTTTCTTACGTTTTAGTATTTTTTTTATTTATCAAGAAGATCGAAATCGTTTTTCGTTCTATGTTAGTGTTATCAACTCCTTGCAGGTACTCATTAAAACAGAAAATGTAATAAAAGTAAATATAATAGTAGACGACTAGAAGTAGCTACGATGAAAAGGATTGACGGACGTGATCTAAACAAAAACTAAGAAAGCAAGAATATTCAAAGCTGATATTTTAAAGCTGTAATCACACTGAAATTAAAGTTGCTGCTTTCAACAGCACATATTGTACAGTAAATACTTAAAGAAATCTGTATATCTAAAACTCATATGTTAAAGTTATTAATATATTTCATCCTACTTCAAATTTATATGTACAAGTATCTTGACGCAATATATAATTTAGTCTTACTTTCGATTTATGTATAAATAACCATGTTTATTTAACTGATCTATTTAACAATTTTTTTATTTTTTAAAGATGATATTTTTTTTTATCTATTATTAGAACTCCCAAGTCTTGGTTGAGCCTACATTGTCAGCAATGAGAATGTAGAATTAAAACATTTAAAAGAATTGTTCGAAATGACGAATGAAAATACCTACTCTACCGTAAAACAAAGCGTAGGGAGAAGAATGCTAGAGATGTCATAGATGTAAAATGCATAAAAGATGATACTGGAAAGGAAGAGGCACCCTGATGCATGCTATTTGCTGATGATATTGTTCTTGTCGGCGAAGATGGAATCAAGGTCCAGAGTAGACTAGAAAAATGGCATTAAAAGCTGGAGAGTGTAGGCCTGAAAGTAATCCGAACCAAAAGAGAGCACATGTTCTGCGATTTCAGCGGTGTCTCCGGTTTTGTTCCTATTTTGTTCAATGGAGTACCGTTACCAGTCTGCTCGGACTTTCGCTACCTTGGTTCTCTAATACAAAGCGATGAAAATATTGACCGGGACGTAAAGCACAGAATCAACACGGAATGGATGAAATGGCGACAAGTCACCGGGACAATATGCGATGCCCGATTTTCCCTTAAACTAAAGGGAAGAATCTATATAAAAATTAACATTAGACCTTTCGTTATGTAGGGATTTGAGTGCTAAGCGATGAAGGTGATGGATGAAAAGCGTTTGCATGTAACGGAGATGCGAATGTTAAGATGAATGTGTGGAATGTGTGGAACAACTAGAGATAGAATAAGAAATGAGTATATTAGGGGAAGCTTGGGAGTAGCGCCAGTGACAGAAAAAATTTGAGGTAGCCGTCTGTCATAGTATGGGATGTTATGAGGAGAGATGAACGGAATGTGACCAAAAGAGTGCTGGGTATGGTAGTGGAGGGATGGATAGGTAGAGGACGGCCGAGGAAAAGATGGATTAACTGCGTGAAAAACGATGTGGAGAAGAAGAGAGTGTTTACAGAGTGTATATAGATGACGAGTAATAGGAGAGTATGGAAGGAAAAAAAGATACTGTGCTGACCCCATAAGTGGGATAAGGGCAGGAATATGATGATGACTGTTATCTTCACAAGGATCTATTTTTATTTTTATATCACTTGTCATGGGGTTGTCTTTACGATTTTATATTCCTTATATAATAAAACCAGGACGTTTTATATTACGCTATAATTGGATTAAATGACACTAAAAAAGGATTACATTCAAAATTTCCTTCCTACGAATATCATTTAATAGTAGATTATATTATCATTGGTTGTTGGAGGCAATACTAAATATGCAATAAAACTATCGATTTAACTATTCCTTTTATTAAAAAATAACATTAACAATATTACCAACATGCGTATTAATTAATAAATTTATTAGGTACTTAGACACGTGCACAATTCAGGAAGGCAAATCTTGATAGCTTATTTATCGATATTAGCCCTGTAACGATACTCTCCAACGTAAATTTAAATCTAAAAGGCTTCTAAACGCTCCCTGGTCTAAGAAATTATATATCAATAAAGAACTTTCATAATTTAAAATTCTTAATTGGTTTTGCTAAGCTTTCTTTTATACGGTTTATACAGTAAAGAATATCCATAAGGCATTACAGCGCATAGAGCGGATAGTTTTTTCTTATTTGTAATATTATAATGTTAATAAATGTAAGAGACGACGCATCACCTATTTACGAGAGCGGCTTTATTCTGTTTAATACATTTCGTCATCCATAAGTAACTGCTGAGAAGATTATGCTAATATGAAGAGATCTTAATAATTATAATATAATACAAACACAATATTTAATAGTGACAAATAATAAATGGAAATGAGTTATGATTTTCGTGTCTGAGTAATTTATATTATTTTATAAATCAAATAATAAACAGACACTAATGATAAATAGCACATTATATGTGAAAAATATTAATACTATATATGAATAAATATATTTTATATATACTTGAGGTAGATAGAATACTTTAATAGGGACTAAAAAACGTAGAGAATATAACTTAATTAATAATATTATTGCAGACACGAGTGTTACTCGTCGGTTTAAACTAATCAAGTTGTCAAAAATATTTTAAAGTTTTAGATATAGAGTTGAATTCAAAACTTGTGAGTCCTCAAAAAGTCTATTAACAACCACAAAGGAGTCAAAGTTCCGTGATTTATACACTTCGTTAAATTTCCTATCGTCTTTTCTGTAATTCTCTGACCTTGGGCATCTGACAAAGCAAAAATATAGCCCATTTCATCTTTTATATTTATTTAACTAATACCTATATAAACCAGATTTAGGTATCCAGTATAATCAAACTGCTTAAGCTAAAATTATAACTGCATCGATTAAATGATCAAACCATTCGGTTCAGCCATTAAGCATCTGGCAGTCAGCCTGACTGTTAGTATTTCTAGCTTTATTACGGTTTTTTTATAATTAACTAAATAAATAAAATACTTATAATTGATAAATTATAAAGGTCAATTTAAAATTTGGAAGTAGTTTTGTTGATGAAACTAATTCCGCTTCAAAAACCTTACACTATAAATTATGATGAAGAAATGGATGTACTTAAGTCATACTCACTCTTGTTTATGAAGTATTGCAAAAAAAAATTTAAATAGAAAATATTTCTTCTTTAACTAAAATAACCAATGTAAAATAATAACATGAAAACTTTTAGCACTTTGATCCCACTTAACACGTTCGTACAAAATTAATAAAAAGGAACATTTGGAAGCGAGTACATATATGAAAGATTTAGTTAAGATTTGTCTTTTATTTTTATTGTTTCCTAAAATGTTGCAAGTAAGAGTGGCAAAACCATTCATACAAAACAAACATTAGCCAACTAACCAATAAAACTAGTATTATAAATATAATGTATTTATAATTTAAAAATACTTGGAGTAGATTTTTTTAAAATTATGTATGGAGTTACGTTATTAATATATTTGTGTATATCAGAGCAAAAGATAAAGTATATAAGTTATATGTATTGTAAATTAAATAAAGAATCATTAACACCACAGCTTCTATTAAATTATTTGATTCGTTTTAATGTTGAGTAAAATTAAATTTAAGTTCTTGTATTAAGCATTACTAACTATAATACTTGAATAATTAAGATACATTAAGAAGAAATTTTGTTGCATTTTAACTCAATATATAATATTATATTTAAAGCAAAAAAATACTGAAATTCAGACTTCTGTAGTTTTTGAAACCTTCTAGTGATTGATTAGTTTAGATTAGTCTATTTAGATTCCTAAATTAATTGATATTTAATCAAACTTGAAGTACGTTATTGAAAAGTTATTGTTTTAGACAAAACAGGAAACTAAAGGTAATGCAATGTATGATTGTTCATCTCATAATAGGATTACTACAACGTTGTTGTATCAGCGTCGCATCAATATTGGGAGAAGGGATGACGTTAATCCCTTAATATCTTCTGATATTTGCAAACACTATTTGATATACACAATATGTATATTGCACATATACTCATTCAAAATGGCGTTATGGTACTTTTCAAAATCGAAAATGTTTATTTAAAATATGATATAGAACCTATGTATTAAATTATATTTATTTATTTACAATATTTATAAAATAAATTGTATAAATATATAGTATAGGGATATTTTTTATTTGTTGTATATACAAATATAAAATATTACAACAACATTGTACGCTTAACATACCATGAAAATAAATTCTAAATATTCTTTTTATGACATGAATACAATGAACATTAATTGTTGAGAGAAAGTTTTCCTCATGTCTCCTTTCTTATACGTGACTAACATGCAGAGTATAATACAGGGCAAATGGAATAAAAAAATATATATCGTAGACAAACTTGGTTTTACCAAGTAAAATTTTTATATAATAAATTTACAAGTTTGTATATTAAAATACTATCAAATATTCTTTGTTAAGCTGTGCGTATCAATCCTCCTCACCTTAACCCAAGATATTTGACTCTGAGCTCCGTGATCCCTTCATATATTAACCTGTGTATGTTTATAATAAGCTACTTGATTGCTCTGTGATCCTTATAGAAATTATAGGAAACCAGGACATAATCTACTCTTGATATTTCCTGCTCCCTCAGATAAATTTGCATTTTAAATAAGTTACTATATTATTAGAAACATATACAAAAATCTTGTATTTTCAAACCCTTACAAAATATTATTCATAAAAGTTGAAAGGGTTACTAAAATTAAAACGAAATTGGACGTAAAATAGGTTTATGGATATTTTGTCTTTAATTTCAGAAATTCTATTAAAGAGAGTTGAAAATATACTTTTTTCCAGAATACTCGTTACTTTTACGTTACGTTACTATCTATAGTCAATAGTTTTTTTGGATAAAACAAAAAAACTATTGACTATAGTAATTAAATCTTTTTAGATCTTTAATTAATTATTTCAATGGATATGTAGGATACCTATTATTACCGATTTTTTATGTCATAATAATAAGTATACAATCAGGTATAATAATATACGGGTATTGGAAGTGTGATAAATAGAAACAACATTTTTTTTCAGTTCAGTTCAAAGACAAAAACACATTTACATAGGAATTGCATATAAAATAAATAAAGTCAACAACTAATATACTATATAAATATAGGAGAGTAGTTTTGTAGGGTTTTTCAGAGTGAACCACATTAAAATACAATTATATATAACTATTATAACTGTATAGTGTATCTTAAAATTGGTGTTTAATTTTTTAAATATTACATTTCGTCTGCTCGGATACATGAAGTTTCTAAATTAATATTAAGCAAAATTTTCATGTACTCGGTAATGGAGATTTATCTTATTCATCTTGTATTATTTTAATCCGTTGAATATGTTCTAACTGTACTTTGTATGATATTTTTTTTTACTTAATTAGGAATGATCGTTTCAGGTTCTAGCTACTATTGATGACGTTGTAGCTAAGTTAAACGGAGAACTTAGTAAAGTTTTAGAATGAAGTGAAGCTTTTGGCCTGACTGTAAATGCTACCAAATCCCAGGTTGCTGTTGTAGGTCATCGAAATCAAATTGGTAAAGTTGGTAAAGTAAAGACCTTAATAACTTATGCCCAGTAATGTGGGCTAATGCCTTATTCTTCTACACTAAAAAAATCTTGGACTTCAAATTGATAGTTTTCTTTCTTAGATACCGCAGCTTGAATATATTAGCCGCAAAATATTTGCCACTATAACTTGTCTCAGGCGGTGTAAATATTTATTACCTGTCAAAACAAAGATCTCCCTAGTTAACACTCTTATTTTACCTATCTTGGACTATGCAGGCACCTGTTACTTCAACACTCGTCTGTACAGCAACACTTTCACCGTTAAATCTAAATTGCTCTTGAATGATCTACCATTAGAAATTCAGAAATCAAAGTCATTACTAATTTTCAAAAATCGTTTGAAACAATATTATTTAGCTAAATAGATAAATATAATGATAAATATATATGTATATTGTTATATATTGTATATTATTATTTATTATATTATATTATATATGTACATATGTAGATGTTTGTTTAATTGTTTATGTATTGTATAGATTATAATATGTTTATATATGCCGTTACTCCTATATGATTATGAAGTAGATTAATTTACACTACCCTGTGACTTTTCTAATTGTCATTGTTCATCAAAGGTTGTCTGTAAGAGATTGCTTTAAGCGATAAGACCGCCTTTGCACGTTATTTTACTGCATTTATATAAGCATTGTAATATTCTTTCTTTTATAACATTGTTATGTGCAATAAAGTATTAAATAAATAAATAAATAAATTATTTACTCGTATATTAAAAAGGTAAATATTTGACATATATCATTATGTTTATAAAAACTATGATATTATATTAAATAAACCTGCACTAATCCAGAGATCCTTCTTAAGATTTCCTTACTCTTAAGCAAAAGTCTAGTCTTAAAGTATTTATGAGTAAAGTTTATATTTAAGCTACACAGAATTTTAAACTTCAAATTCCTTAAAAGAAATACATAAACCTAAGACTATATAATTAATATAATTAGCTTTAGAATGAACCTTGTTTACTGAGACATTTGTGTAAAATAAAATGTATCATTATATATGAACGTTATCAACAGAGCGTAGTTGGCGTCACCTGCGTCACGTACAATACCGTTTAATAAAATTGTGTACATCAAGCGAATTTAAACAGAATGTTTTTATGAAAATTTAACTTACTAATATAATAGTTTTACTTCCTTCAAAGATCCTTTTATTCAGAGATGGCTGGTTCCATTTCTGTAGATAAACTGTTCATAATTCGTTAATATTGTATGTTATCTACTAAAGTGTATTCATTTTTAAGCTTACGGTTACAAAATTTACGGTTAAAATTTTGTAATTGCAATGCCTTATCATATTTTCTCTTCGTTCCGGACGAACAGACATCTATTGTAAAATGCAGACGACAGGTCTTGCTTCGAAACCTCTATTCGATGAACATTTTATATTATCTTGCATCTGAGAGTAAGTCGAATAAATCAAATAGATTGGAACGTCTCGATAGTTATATAAGGGTTGAGGTTATTTAAAGTAGAGTCCCTAAATAGACTCTTATTAATTTATATTCATTTCTATTAAATTATTAATACATAGCTAAGTCATTTTGACGTAACTTTTATAAAAAAAAAAACTTTTTTCGCACAACTTCCTTAAACACTATTTGAAAGAAAAAAATATGTTAGAGACAAAGTAGGATCACTTTTTATATTCATGAATATTTAGTGGCAGAATATTACAATGTCTCATATTACAATAGTTAGTAGAAACTACTTAGTTATTTTATAATTTATTTAATAATACAAGAATATACTAGCTTCAAATATTAATAAATTTTTCTATATAAAATTAACCTAACATTATGCACATTATTAACTCAACATAGTTTTAACATAAATTTTTTTGATACGTATTTATTTTTCATGGAAAGTAAGTAAAACGAAGTAGGTGCATTAAGTATCAATGTATATTTTTAATTAGTTATTTTTATTACCAATAATTGTATTACGTTAATTTTATGTTGGACAAATTGTATTATATTTATTGATTATTAAATTTAAATAATAGTAAAAACACAATTAGTAATAGTTTAAATAAAGGTTGTATACTTTCCTGTCCGATGTTGTTCCTTATTCTGTCTCTTATAATATTGGTATCTTATCTTCCCTGGAGCGACGTTGGGTGCTTCTGATCCGCATTATATTGCAGTGTTCAAACATCTTTCTTAATATAAACCTTGAATTTTATTGTTTTTTTCATGGAAAGGAAAGTGTATTGAAATTAAAAAAATACAAATTTTATACACAATATATTTTTAACGTATCACAAAGTGTATAAAGTGCAATGGAATTTATTTTGAGTCTTTAATAAATAAGGCTGTATTGCAAAATCTATCTAGTGAAGTGACCAAAAATTATATTTGTGGTCAACAAAAAAGGTTTCCCAAAGATTTAAATTTTATCACTGTCTGTAGGTTAAGTTTCTATCCTTATTTTTTGTATAAATCAAATCTTTATTTTTTCTCTATACACTCAGACTAAACTTTAGAAAAAACTTTAAATGCATGGTGCATTTAAAGTTTCTTTTTTTTATTATCCGTCAAGGTCAATATAGATTGACCTTGACGGATAATGCAATTTATATAGATAAATTGCATTTATACTAGAATAATTTGTAAGTAGTACTAGAATAGTTTAGGGATTTCTTAATGTTTTCTTTAAATATAAAAAAATAAACTAAGTGTATACGATTTGTTTTCTACGAGAAAAGTATCATAAAAATATGAGATTGTATAACAGTTAAAATTCTTTTAAAGAAAATATTTTCTTAGTAAAAATTTATTGTTCTTGAGAATTTATTGAGCTGAGCGTAAGCAAAGCTCTTAACCGTTTGAGAGATCTTTTTTGTGTTTAGTTGCCTACAGAATGCGACGAGATATTAAGCTAAAAATTTTCTTATGTATGTTTGAGCCGAACGCGGATGTTATAGCGAAAACAGATTGAAAAAATGTTTAGCCATTCAAAAGTTATCAAGAAAAGAAGAAAGGAGAGGGGCTCAGCTCAACACCCGCCGCGCACGGTGTGCGGATCCTAGTTTTTATTGGGATACTGTAATGACAGCATTCCAACTTGCTACTCGAATATTTTTTTAGTAATTCATTTTTGACAATATTATTGAAGAAATTAAATTGATTTAGAATCTTTATCATACAGTCATATATATATATATATATATAAAGATAAAAATCGAGGGAGAAAAAAATAAAAACATATTTTGTACAGTTTCCTTCAGCAACCATTTACCAAAGCTAACTTGTACCAGATTAATTTTGTTTTTAGTTAAATTTTAAAATAACATTATCTTTTATAAACCTTAGCAATGAGTACGTTTAAAATGAGTTGCATTAAGTTCAAAACGATTCATTACTATTATTACCTCCTAATGAGAAGTTAAATTTCCCTCCGTCTGGAGTTGGATTTCGTCCAAATCGCTTTATTATATGCTGCATTAAAATGTAAATTAAAGTCATAGTAAAATATAGAAAATGTTGGCTACTTTGTGTTGACATGAATACGACAGACGTTATACATTACTTGCAATCTTATCTAGGTAACGACCAATTTATTTATTGGAAATTTAGGATATTGTAATGAAGCATACCTTATGACTTGGATACTGTGATAATTAGCTTTCTATTCCTTTAGATGATAATTAGATTTTAAGTGTTTCGTTGCAAATAATCCTCTAGGAACCGAAAATAACATTAACGAACATATATGTTCGTATATAAGATCTATAGATCTTTTATATTATTATAAAATATAGAACATCTCATATTATAAATAATGAGATGTTCTCTAAAAACTGTGTTTTAGACTTTGCTATATTAATAAGTTAAATTTGAAAATATGCACAGTGTAGTATTTTATTTATAAAACATATTTCAACTTTATTATGTTATTATAACAATGTAACCAATGTTTTGTTTATATAATTAATTTAATATAAATAACATTGCTAATGTTTGAAATATATTGTAAAAATATATAATGTAATATATCAAATATATGTACGTTATATTAATTATTAAAGAGAAGAGGAATGACAGATATGAGCACATATAAAGTTATATTTATATAATTGAATAAAGCAGCTCTCTTATCAGCACAATGACTTAAGTATAGTAACTTACATGATGTGAAAGGATTTATTCCTTAACTGATAGATGGTAAAAAGTTCTTTACCCTTTTGCTTTGTGTCGAAGATCTGAAAGACTGCCGAAAATATATACACTTCACGATGACACCTCTCAATACCAGGAGCATTATTTACGATAGAATTTTTATATCCTTCATACAATAGCTATAAACTAACCACAAGAATGTATTCTTTTTTCCGGAACTTTATTTTGCAAGGGTCCATGGTGAACCTCTGTTACACGCGAACAAAGGGAATCATTATAATATTTCATATCGCTTAGAAGAAATACAAAGGTCAGATTTTTCTAAGATACGTTATGTTGAAAAGTTCTCATAAATAATTTATTAAAATATATGTGTATATAATTTTTACTATCTAAAATTTTACTTTTACCTATATCTTCATAAAACAGTTCCTCTGAAATATTTAATAATTTTCATAATGGAATGGAATAAAGTATGTAAATAAAGCTGGCATGTTTTGTTTGTGTTTCAGTTGTTTGTTGTCTTTGTAATATTAAATTTAATTACTAAACTTTCTTCATGTTAGTCAGTCAGTCAGTCAGTTCAGTCAGGTGGCGCTAGTTGCCTCATTAGTATCTTTTGCTTTGTCTCTGTATTGAAAATACAATTAAAAATAGTAAGATTGGGCCTAGGTCATTAAAGTAGTGTTGTTTTTTTAAATTATTGGCTAATAGTTACTGTCTATCGTTTGTGACTGTTTTGAACGTGCGGTTATTAAAGTTAATACCGAATTGTGTTACATACGTGCCGTTAAAAGGATCTAAGTGGATTATAATCGTTTCTCATTATTGTAGTTTCGATTATACTGATCATAGCTTAATAACTATCAAAAGTGTGAAATAAACGAAAACTGTTATCTTTAAAGTGCTAAATCTATTAATTAAACATTCCAAGACCGTTTTTTTTCTTCGAATTAGTGAAGTGTACGTTTTGACTGTACGTGATTGGTTGATTGGATTAATGTCATAAATACACTCTTGATAGTAAAAAACAATACAAAAATTTCAATTATAAAGGTACATTGAAGTTGGTCTAGTGGTACGACTCATAGTCTCAACTTCTGGTGTTCACCGTGCGATCTGAGTTCGATCCCGAAGGAAATCGGTCTAGCTTACTTTATTGGATTTATATTTATTTTCAATTTTTAAGTTTCTGTTATAAGACATTCTACTACAATGAAGTTTGCTTGCTGTAGGTCGACGGTAGAGGGAGCTACTGGAATGATAACATGTTTAAATTGTAAAAATAACTATCATGTTGCTTGTCTGTATCCGAACGATAAGAAAAAACCCGAGACTAAAAAAAAGTGGATCTGCCCGCAATGCGTACCGAGACAAATAAACAACGACAATACACCTTTAAGACGTAACGACACAGAATCGCTAGAAAACATTACAACTAAGCGAGGTGCGTCAAAAAATTCTCCTGATATCTCAATGGAGTCGCAGGTTTCATGTGAGCAGATACGGGAGATTATTGCTGTTGAGTTCGAAAGGCTATGGTCCAAGGTGAAAACCAATATTTCGGAAATTATTTCGACTGAGCTATCGCCTATTAGGGAAGAAATTGCTGCCTTTCAACAAAGCATATCGTTTATGAATAGCCAGTACGAGAGTTTAAGCAAAAAAGTCGATATGATAGATAATGAAATCAAAACACTTAAGGCGACGAGAACGACTGTTGGTGAAATTAAAGAAAATATGGATGAGCTGGAGTCTCAAATAAACAATCGCGAACAGTGGGCTAGACGATCCAATATCGAGATCTATGGAATTCCGGAAAAGAAAGGCGAAAATTTAATTCACATTTTGGAATGTGTTTCGATGCGCATTGACTTTCCGTTGGATGTTGGCCGTGATTTAGACTTCATAACCCGAGTAGCACCTAAGAGTCGCGATTCTAAAAAAGTGAAACCAATTATTGTTAGATTTTTGGCGCGATATAAGAAGGACGATTTCTTAAGTTTGGCGAGAAAAACTAAATTGGATGCTAATGATTTTGGCTTTAAGGACAATCGTTCAAAAATATTTTTTAATGATCACTTGACCAGTGCAAATAAATATCTATTGCAGCGAGTTAAAATCAAGGCGAAGGAAAGCAATTATTTATATACATGGGTGAAAAACTGTGCGATAATGGTACGTCGAACAGATACCAGTCCAATCATCCATATTTCGGGTATGTCGGATTTAAACAAAATAAAGTGAGGGTTTTGTTAATTTTGAAACTGATTCTGTATATTGCTTTAAATTTTTACTATCATAATATTATAGTTCGTTTTGTTTGTTTCTTTGATATATTTTATTTTTTATGTTGGTGTATGTTTGGATATAGATTTTATTATTATTATTATTATTGTCTTTATTTGATTTATCATAATAATGTTTGTATTATTGTTAGCTTTCATTTTCGCTCATCATATTGTAGTAATTATTATATTTGGTATGCCTGGGGTATATATCTTAATTTATTATTATATCTGTACACGAAAAACTGTAAGAATTTTCGGAGAGGTCTCTTATATTATAATGTGATAGTTGTTTATGTCATATTGATTTACTTAAACAATGGGTTCGTTTGAACTCTCTATTTATTACCAAAACGTGCGTGGGCTTCGTACTAAGACTAGTACGTTCTTTAGTAACTTAATGTGCAATGATTATGACATTGTTTGTTTGAGCGAGACTTGGTTGATTCACGGAATTTACGACGCTGAATTATTTGATAGCCGTTACAACGTTTACAGATGTGATCGTGATTATATTACTAGGGGGGATCGGATGGGTGGAGGAGTGCTTATAGCAGTTAGACGTGGCTTCATAGTTGTTGAATCAAGAACTGTAGAATTTCCTGGTGCTGTTGCAGATGTTATACAGGTTACATTAAGGATTAGCAAGCTATCATCGTCAGCTGTGTTGCAATTGTTTTGTTGCTATTTTCCTCATGGTCCTTGTCATTCTGATGCTTTGATTGAGTTTTTTGAATCCATTTCAAATTATTATTTGAATAAACCTTGCGATCACTTTTTAATACTAGGTGATTTTAACATTAGTAGTGCTAGGTGGAGCTGCTCTGACTGTTGTACTAATCAAATTTTAAATATGAATAATGATAATATCTCAGTTCAGTCACTTTACACTTTTCTGCAACTTACAGGCTTTAACCAATTTAATGTTGTTCCGAATATTAATGAAAGATTTCTTGATTTAGTGATTGCAGATGTAAACTGTTACGTTACCCATTGTCAGGAACCGTTGGTTGTTGAGGATTCTCATCATCCGGCTTTGCTTGTATCTCCCCGCTTTTTAAGTGTTCTGGAGTTGCGCCCTCCAAGTCGTTTTGTGTCTGTTTTTCGTGCTGCTGACTACGATGCCATAAATTTAGAATTGTCTACTATTGATTGGACTATGGTTTTGGATACATGTGATGTGGACGTAGCACTGAATAAATTCTACGAAGTAGTTAATTTAGTTATTCAAAAATATGTTCCAACGAAAAAGTGTAAAAGTGCACGATATCCTCCGTGGTATACTAAATCGCTCATGAAAATAATAAACGAGAAGTTAAAATTTCATAAAAAATGGAAAATATATGGGAGAGAGAGTGATTATAGCACTTTTAACCTTTTACGCGATCGTCAAAAACGTGTCCAGTCGGATTGTTATGATAAATATATCGAAAGGGCTGAAAGTAGTATCAAGCGTTGCACCAAGTTATTTTGGTCTTTTTTTAAGTCCAAAAAAGCCTCATCCGTTATTCCGGACATAATGTTTTCTGACGGAATTCAATCATCTAATGGTAGCGAAATCTGTCAGCTTTTTAATTCTCATTTTCAATCTGCCTTTGCATCTGACTCACCTTGTTATAGTGACAGTGATACTTTGCGGTTAAACCACAGCCGTGACACTCAAACAGTATCTATTGGTTCAGTTGATCTCTCCACTAAATTAGTCAGAAAATACTTAAAATGTTTGGATATCGGGAAAGGGAGTGGTCCTGATGGTGTCCCTCCGTTTTTTCTTAAATCTTGCTACAATAATTTGGATGTTCCTCTATCTATATTATTTAATATTTCTCTCCGTACAGGTAAAATGCCTAAAATATGGAAACAATAAACATAACAATCTTTCGTAGTACCTGTTTACAAAACCGGAGACAGACAGAATATACAGAATTATAGACCTATATCTAAACTAAGCACTATTGCAAAACTATTTGAAAAGATAATTTATGATCAGTTATATCCGGTTGTAAGACCATTGATCATTGATCAGCAGCATGGATTTATCGATGGTAGATCGACTGAAACAAACCTTTGTGAACTGACTCATCAACTTACAATGACAATGGATATGGGTGGGCAGGTGGATGTTGTGTACACGGACTTTTCAAAAGCCTTTGCTAGGATTTCTCACGATCTGTTAGTCAGAAAACTTTGCGGTATTGGTATACATGGTGATTTGCTTCGTTGGCTTGAATCTTATTTGAGGGATCGCAGTCAAGCTGTTGCTGTTAAGGGTTTTTGTTCGTCATTTGTGCCCGTTACTTCCGGGGTACCCCAGGGCTCTCATCTAGGACCATTATTGTTTAATCTTTTTATCAATGACGTAACAGGATACATTCATAATTCTAGTGTTTTACTTTATGCTGACGATATGAAGGTTTTTAAGGTTATCGAATCTCATCAGGACTGCGTTTTGCTTCAGAACGATCTCGAAAACTTGGAGAATTACTGTAAGTATAACCTTTTAAAATTGAACATAAAAAAGTGTAGCGCTATAACATTTACAAGAAAGAGAAAGGCTATACCATTCGACTACAAATTACAGAATACCGTTTTGTCTAGAGTCTCTGAGATTCGAGATTTGGGTATTTTCTTGGATCAAAAGTTAAGTTATGCGTATCATATAGCTTATGTAACATCTAAGGCCTATCGAATGCTTGGATTTATTCTTAGATCTACAAGGGAGTTTAAAGATTGCCGCACGCATATTCTACTTTTTAACGCTTATGTAAGGTCCCTCTTGGAATATGGTTCAACGGTTTGGAGCCCATTTTATAAAAAATATATAAATAAAATTGAAAAAATTCAATCAAAATTTTTAAAACATTTGCGATTTAGAGATGCCTGTTCCGACTATTCCAACAGTAAAGTTCTTGATAATGTTACCCCATTGAGTATACGTAGAGGCTTGAGAGATCAATTATTACTTTACAAAATTGTCCATAATGTTGTTGATTCTAAAAGCCTCCTTAGTAAAATTTTATTTGAATGTCCACGTATTAGTTCAAGAAATCGACCATTATTTTTTGTACCTCGTTGTAGAAATGATTATGCAAAAAATGTGTTCTTGTTACGTGCGTGTAATAATTATAATAAACACTGTAAAACTTTAGACATATTCAACATGAAAATTAGTAATTATAAGAAAACTTTGTGTAAATTGTCATAGGCTGTAATATTTAAACTGTTTCATAGTTTTGCTTTCTGTTTTTATTTTTTGTATTTTTTGTATTGAGTTTCAATTATTTGTTTTAACTTTCTGTGGAAACTTAATTGATTTATGTTAAACATTTTGTAATTTTTTTTTTATTGTAAAGGTGCTATTATAATTGTATGTTTCCCAAATAAATAAATAAATAAATAAATAAAATAAATAAATGTTTCCAAATATATGATGACTATATGATTAAAATAACATAGTGCTATACTTTTGTTATTCAAGTAGATATGCATAGTATTGTATGATGTTACTTTAGATACCAAGTAATCTACCAATTACTGATTATGTGTAATATTATAAATTACTTACAATAAATAAATTAATAAATAATAATAATAAGTAATCTAATGCTAGCTTTGAAAGGTTTGTTATATATTAAAAAAAATATATTTTAAAATATCACGATTTAAAGGCATTCGGAATAGCTTTAAGCAATCTATTTATTCTGTTTTTCCACTATTCATAGTAAATAAATATGTACATTTATATTATAAAATAACATTACTCAATTTAAAATGAAAAGGCATAACATTGTCTTTATTGCCAAATTTTCCTGTAACAAATAAATAATCTGCATAAGTTCGACGTTGAAATACTCCGTCTCTAACAAAGGAGCTTTAAATGTACAAAGTGAATATGATATTATAATAAAGTAAATAAGCCTCTTGTCTCAACGTTTAATAGCATTTTGTTGTTGAAGGTAACTGTAGTTACTTCGTATTTAATATGGGAACCATTCAAAGCAAAGTTCAAAATTTACTTTGACTTTGTTTTCTTTATCTAGTAGTGACAGTTCAACATTTTTCACTAAATCTTCTGTATTTTTCTTCATCTATCGTTTCTTAGAGAATAAAAGAAATCAATAACTTAAAAATAATATTCTTGTTACCAATAATTAATTAATTGTATAACTAAAAGCACATAAAGATTACCGAAATATATAACTAATTTGGGGATACACCAAACAGTGTTAAAAATCTAACAATAATTGTAATAAAATGAAGGATAATAAGGAAAAAATCAGTACAATTTATACTTCTTTTATCTTATCTTATTGAAGTTTGATCAATGTTAAACAGAAAAATATGTTGAAACTTTTCTAATAAATCAATTCTTATCGTATCGTATCTTTTGATTCATGAAAAAAAATTTTAGACATATTTCATTTTGTTATCGCTAGCGATAATTTTATATATATATATTTGAAATAACTTTATCATTACAGTGGCCATATAACATCACTCATTACAACTTATGTTTTTATGAACTAGACACGAGTATCATATAATTTCAAATAGTTGTTCATTCAATACATGATCTAAATCACACATTTTTAATTATCGCATAATTTTACTTTTTTTTAACAAACATATACTCTTTAAAAAAGTTTCTGTTTGTTATTATTATTTGATAAAACTTATCTTTAAAGATAAAACATTAGAAACATTACCTTACCTAATAATAATAATATAAGGTGATTTATGACAGCTTCACAAAAAATACACCATCATTCTCGTATCTTATCTATTCATTTTGTTTTCTGGTATTATAAGAAGGGGTAAGGAATGATCGCTGTGAGGGTGCCCTAAGATGCTCGGGGCACCCTAAGATGGGTGATTACGCCCACGTCACTATGAGTGTCACAGTGATCCAGTGGTGTCCCAGTAAGGACTACGTGCCATGTAGTGATGATATAAGATGATATTATGAATATCTCTTAAATAAAATAAATCTTAGCCATAGTCTGAATTTAGTATATAATGTGATTTATTATAAAAGTTATGTGTACTAATCTAAGTATACTACCTTATAACCTGAATTATCTTATAAACATAAAATGTAAGTGAGAATGAAACTAGAACATTTATATTTTAAAAAGGAACCGGCTTTCTCGTTGCTTTTTTTGAGTATATGCTATGAGATGAGAGATTCATTTTGTAGTTTTTATTTAAAAATTCAACTTAGCACTTTAAATTACATATTTATAGAATCTTACGTTCACCTAAAAACAATAATTGTCTAATACTAGAAAAAGTTAACTGTCATAAACAAAGGGGAGTAATAACGTTGATTCCTTAATTAATATTGTTACTGATGAATGATATTAATATTCAAAACTTGCGGTAACTAAAACTTTACTGGACAATATCGACGAACTAGTTCCAGTTCTATAATTGTTAGGGAACAAAGTTTATTCCAACATTTAGATATATATTAAGTTCTGAATCTTTTTGAATGGGGAAGACCTTCGGTTACTTTAAATGTACATTTATCAATACTTTTGTAAGCTATGTATGTATTGCACGTATGGATTGTCATAAATATTGTTTCCCTCATAAAATAAATAAAGGAAACGAGAAAGAGAAAGAAAGAGAAAAAAGGAAATGAGAGATAAAGAAATTTTTTGATAGATTGTTCTGTCTTTTCGTTACGTAAATTTATCTCATTTGAATTCCACAAGAACGTATAAAGTTTGTACAGAAACAAACTTTATATAATTGTATCTTTGTAGATTGATATATATGTCGTCACGGAGCGAAAACAAGAACATAAACAAGACGAACGAGTCTCACAAGACTAATGATATGTACTCCGCCTTCAAGCAGATACATATTTTCATTAAAATGTATACTTACTTACAATAAATATTATTACCAAGAAAAACATTTTTTTTTACAAAGCATTTGTTACTTTTACAGTGTGTCTGTTTATTACATTGACATAAAAATATTAAAATTTCTTATTCGAAATTGTTTAAAGGACAGTCCTTTAAATGTTTAGTTCAGTTATTAATAACAGTATGGGTTCTTTATATTGGAAAATTCATACTGCCAATCCTATGGATTGTTTTAGTAACTCCAAATTATTATGGCGTTCAGAACAAGCCTTACTTTTTAAAAAATTACGATTATTCATTCCTGACCTTAATCCACTGAACTAGATGACGGTCATTCTTCAGCTCTGATGAAGTCCGGAACGAAGGTTCCTAACCAGGATTGGGTGGATCGAACTTTATTAATCTTGTTGAAGGGTCTATTCTCGATTATTGAACATGGTGTTGTTAAGAGGTTTAACTATCTTCTCAAGACTACCTTCTACCTTCTCAAAACTATCTTCTCAAGCCACAAGTGTATCAAAATACCTTCCTGGTATTTTGATACATTTTGATACACAAGTGTATCAAAATACCTTCCTGGTATTTTGATACACTTGTGGCGATTTATGATACCTTTTTCAAAAATTTGTTTCAGTCACGTCTTCATAGCTAACACGACATCAAACCACCAGTAGTCGGAAAATGCCCACTTTGTACTCTGTTGGCTAATTGGAATGCTTCTTTAGTACATTCAGCATAAATACGGTCATTTGTTTGTTAAATATTGCTAAATTATAAAAAAACTCTCATTCGTACCCTTTTGCGCACTGATTAAGTAGTAGTTTTGATTTTACCACCCTATTCTTTTTAAATTATCAGTTAAGGAATAAGTTGAATGCAAATCATCTTTTAAAGTACGTGACATAGTTCCAGGTGCTATCTTCATCTCCCGAGATAAAACCTTTTGCTTTCGGACACTATATCTTTGAATTTTTTCTTACTGTTTTAGTGACCCTTTTCTTACGAACACTACGTGGCCGGCTAGGTCTTTTTCAGTCATAAACAGAAGAGGTATCATTGCACCAATCGAAATTTGTATTTGACTCCATACTTACTTCATATAATGCATTCACAGCGATTCGGTTCCCTTTATCACATGTATTGTCGTAAATGTACGAAAATACAATGAACAATATTATAAAAATGACGGATTCAAAAGTAATATTGTTTATTTTTTATTGTAATAGTTTTATGGGTAGACTTAGTATATACGAGAAATTTCATCTGAGTGAATTTAATTCTTATTTCTCTTAAAGCTTAAAATGTATGTACCAAATATGTATTTTTATCAAAATGTAGCACTGAGTTAAGAGAAACTACGAAGTTAAACCATATTTGTGGCATTTCGTAGTTGTACTTTTTTATAGGTAATGCAGACAAGTCTAGCTTTATCAAATGGATTTATTCTTTTCTCAAAATGATTTTTGTGAAAAGTGTCTAGAACTTGCTGAAAAGTACCAAACCCTAAACTTATACTTCATACTCCGTTAGGTACAATATAAGATGGTCAACTGCCTCGCGCATTCCGATTTTGGTAGGTAGTTTCCATCTTGCCTTCTCCTTTCATCTTGCCCTTCTTTCCCTTACTAAATATTTTGATGACCACGGTAATAAGAATTTATATTTATCATAGTTAACAACTAAAGAAATATACACTCTTACAATTAAAATCTATATTCAAACCTTTAATAATGATAATTTGTCATATTAAATATGTTTAAATACGGAATGTTATTTTCCATCATAATTCCATCTCAATAATTTCCGTAGTGATTATTCGATACAAGTGAAATTTGGAATTATAATAACTTTTGAACAAACTCAACTTTTTTAAAACCACAGTTTTTCACCCTAATACTTAGAAACATAAAATTTATTTATTTTAAAAGCATATATTTTAAAAGCTGACGTAATTTATTGACGACAGTACAACTATTGGTTTCCTTGAACATATTAAAAATATTAAAAGAAATGAAAAAATGGCAAATACAAAATCAGAGGGATATACAGACAGGCAGGTGGATTTTATTCATTAAATATTTATATGACTGGATGTTTTATTTGACGATAAAGTAATCCTTTTTTTTGCTTTTATGTGTCTTATACCTTTAAATAGGCTTAGCCTAAAATAAAAAAGATTTAACTTTGAGATTATCCATGAATTTCAGTTAACCTAATCAGAAAAATAGTAAGAAAAAAAAGATTCTAATCAAGAATGTTATATTATATTTATTTACATTCGGGGTCTTGTCATGTTTTTTTAATTATACTTGTAAACAACAGAGGTTTAACAATTAAAAATATTGACACGGTAAAGTATGTAGATGAAATTTTTCTAAATGATAATTTTATTCTAAGCAAATCACATATCCAGTTTGGCTATTAAATTGCAAACGCCGGACTACTCGGAAGGTAGCTAGCTAGAGCCGGCTTGAGACGAAGTAACCGGATCTCTTTAAGACAAAAATTTTATTATTCGAAATATCTACATAGTTTCTTTTAACCCTCGCGGAAGAACGGATTTAAAGATTATGACCTCGCTAACATTAGTAATGCTGACCTCAATTTTAAACATTAATGAGCACACCAATTGTCCTCATATGGATAATAATATCCATATATTATTTAAATCTTTTAAAAGAGGTTCAGGACTATCCCATATATATCTACTATATTATACAATACCAATTTAAAAGTGTTTTCCTAAATAAATATATTATAAAAAATTACGTAAACTATTCAAACTTGATATCTCTAAAATACCGCCTTGTCTCTCCTCGTCTTCCTTTCAGTAAGTTGGACAACTTCTGTGTATTCTTACCAACAACTGTTTTGTTGAACAACAAAGTTTGTTATTGTTACAAATTTTCATTATACCAAAACTTGAGAGCTCTAATAACAGATATAATACAAAATATTAAATAATATAATTTCACATTATAATATATTTAATCTGTAACATGCTTAGTTATATATTAATTTAAATTAAAACGAAATCGTATATCGCGTCAAGAAACTTAACAATTTTGAGGGAAATTAATAGACTATGACATGACATATAAAATCTTCAATATGTATATATATTGAAGATTTTATATGCTCACCGTCCAATCTGTGTGGTTGTGAAGAGCTTGCTTAATTGCAGACGAGAGCTCATATAAATCACGGCATTGTACATTAAATATCTTTACTTCACATGGGTCTTTATTCACGTCCATAAATCTTTTTCATTGTTTAAACTTCTACCGTCAATAATTATAAAGACGTTGTTAAAACAATAGATAAAACTGGATGCTAAAAGTCCGATTACTATAGTGTGTGTTTATTTATGCAACGTTTTGATTTTCTTGACTATTTTTTATGAAAAAAATAATAATTAGAATTAAAAGAACCTAAATGATAGAAAAGATGGACCTCGATTTTGACTCGGTGCGCTCGCAAAATCTCGGTAGAGATCGGCGGATTGAGCGAAGCGAGTAACAAATTTTCAATTCAGCGTTAAGAGCTGAAACCGACAGGCAAAAATACAGAATAATAAAATATCACATAACGAAATTTTTTCACATTGAAGTCTATGGGACTGTCATTTTTTGGTGATTATTCCTCAACAATATGATTTTTTTTTCTTTATAAATGTGCATTTCGCTATAAATTTGCAAAATTTCATGAAGATCGATAAAGCCGTTTTCATGCCAACCCCGGGGACATGGGATGCAAAAAGTCTCACATAGAGCGCTCGGCTCGCTTCGTTCAATAATCCGGTTTCGTTAAGACTTCCGGATTAAAATAATAATTAGGATGTAATTGCTATGTGTTAAATAAATGACACTGACTTCTAACAAATAGCTTATAATATTTTATATGTTCAACTGTTTTCTTATAAACGAAAATCGAAAAGAACTAACTAATTGTAAAGTAATTTGTTTAGGTTAGCTAATTGTCTTTGTCTATTCAATGTATATTTCTACAAGAAAAAATTTACAATTTCTTCAAGCTTTGAAAACAATATCGGCATTCAATTATTTGAATCTTCTTTTAAAATAAATCTTTCGTCGATATTTATTACCCAAAAGTATTTGTCTAGAGAAAAATGAAACTTGAAATTGACAGATGGAATTGGCATAAAACATGATTGGACTTACAACGAGTAGAGATGAGATGAATAGATGTTAGCTAAGAGCTAAAGGAGAAATAAAATACGTATGTTTGCACTGGCATAAGATTTTATAACTACTGGGATACCCAATAAACTACCTAATTTTTTAAGGGACATTAAAAGTGTTTATCTTAACATAACTTATTGAAACATACAGGTTACCAATACTTAAATAATGAAGAAACAAAAAGAGTTGTCACAATAAAAATATCGTATCGTGTTTTAATATAATATCAAATATAAGTTATGTAAGTTTTGCTTATTTTTATGTAAATATGTAGTTAAAAATCATATTAACATTGTAACTTTAATTTTTTACTCTATTAATATCAATAATATTTGCACATATATTTTATAAAACAAATAAATTTTAAGAGCAACGAATTTTATATGATTTGTTATATAACAATACAGTTCATAAAATCTGGTAACCGTTATGCAAAATAGGACATAAAAGTTAAATCTCAAACAGCCTTCATTCCCTCACTCAATATTAACGTAGCGTTAAATTTACTTTTAAACGGGATAAAGCCGCTCTCTGTCATTATTGCGTCAATGTGATGTAAACAAGTGACATATTTCTTACGTTTAACATTATAAATAAGAAAAAACTATCCACTTTACGCGCTGTTATGCCTTGTACATATAAAGAAAGCATAGCATAAATAAGTAAGAATTTTAAATTATCGTTATGAAAGTCGTTTATTGAGACGCAGTACTGCATTTTCTGAAAGACCTGAACTGATTATGGACTGGACTATAATTTCTTAGACCAGGGCGCGTTTCGATCCCTTTTAGCCTTAAATTTAAGTTGGAGAGTATCGTTACAGGGTAATCTCGATAAATAAGGTATTAAAATTGGTCCTCTTGACTCGTGCAAGTAACAAGTTTCTAATAATTTTATAAGGCAATATAAAATTGTTAGTAGTATACATATGTAACATTCTTCTGTATATCACGAGGACACCAGTAACGGTTATCTTTTAATAAAAGGAATAGTTAAATCGATAGTTTTATTATATTATTATTATATTATTTATAGTATATCCTCAAAGAACCAATGATATATATATGAGTATATAATCTACTATTGAATGTCATTCAAATAAAGGAAAGTGTTTTCCTTTTTTTTAAGTGTCGTTTAAACGAACTATAGCATAATATAAAATATATCTGTCCTGATATTGTAGACGGAATATAAAATTGGAAAACAAATTTAGGTCGAACAAAGACTATGAAGCTCTAATAACAGGTATAAAAAACTAAATACTATCTTTAACAAATAAAAATTTGTTAAATAAATTAGCAACACGCTTATTTCATACATTACAAAAATCTAAAGTAAAACTAAATTATATATTGTGCCAAGAAACTATTACATTTACAAATTTGAGGTAAGATGTAATACAATAATAACTTCAACATATTAGTTCATTATACAATATGTGCTAAAAGCAGCAAATTTAATTGCATCGTGGAGCTCCTACAAGTTACAGCTTTGAATATTCTTGTTTTCTTAGGTTTGTATTCAGATCACGTCCGTCAATCCTTTTTATCGTAGATACTTCTAGTCGTCTAGTATTATATTTCATTTTATTATATTTTGTGTTTAATGAGTACCTGCAAAGAGTTGATAAAACTAACAGAGAACGAATAACGATTTCGATTTTCTTCATTATTAAAAAATAAACTAATATTTAAAAAAAAATCTGAATCGCTGAATTTAGCACATTTTCCTTAGATTTCGGTAATAAAATAATTATAAGGATATTTATTATGTGTTAGATACGTATCGGATAGTACATCGTACTGGCTCCTAACAAATTAAATGTAATATTTTATATGTTAAACTGTTTTCTTGTTAGCGCAAATCATAAAGAACGAATTTTAATAAAAAAAATTGTGGTTATCTTCTATCTTATATTCTAGCTCATTCTAAGCATTTTTAATTAGAAACAGAGTGCATGAAACAGATGTAAAGTAAATATGCAAATATAATCTATTTGTCTATCAATATCAATCTCAAATATGACGTCCGTGATATTGTATAGCGAATATCATGTCATAAAAGATATTGACAAATAGTTGAAACTGCTAAATTAGGTCTTTTGTCCGAAGAAATACCTGTAGCAGTTACTGTAATATAGAAAATAATATTAGTGATAGTGTGTTAACTGTAGCTGTAGGAGTAGCGGTAGGGACAGCCGCAGCGGAAGCAGTAGCAACAGCATTAACGGCAAAGATACGTCCCAGGCAGGGACGTAATATTTTTCTTCTGCAGTATTAATATTTTTTTTATTATATCTGTCAAAATTATTTCAATAATCTACACCCACTTCAATCATGTCCTCACTATATAAAAATAATATGCATGCACCCAAATAATATACAGTCAGTCAGTCAAAATTTGTAAATTTTTATACAAATTTACAATGTTCACAGTTTTTGTACAAAATGTACAATGTTTAAAGTTTACAACGACACGTAAATGTTATCACTTTACTCTTTCTAGATCGTTTAGCTCATTAAACACTATCTACTGCTTATCTATTACGGAATAACGACTTTTATTTTAAGGAACCTTCGTTACGTCTTCAATTGTGTTGTTTTTGTTTTGTTAAATATAAATTTGTTAAAATATCATTTATTTTCTTTTTTTAATTTTATTTTATTAGAATAGAATTTAGTTAGAACCTCAATAATAAATTATTGAATTTTTAAAAATGAGAATAATATTCTTTTTATGTTGGATGTTTTTTAAGTATTTTAAAAACAAACTTTATAGAAAAATTTTTATCATAAAGAAATATGGTTGAAATACTATAATTTAAGTTTTTATATAACAATTGTTCCTCCTCCCTCAAGAGTCCACTGTAAAATGTACGAGCAACGTCTTGCTTCGTTTTCTAGAACGAAATTTATTCGAAATCTCAATATTTCCTGGCACTGACTCTCGAGGGAAAATCGGCTAAATCTAATGTACTGAAAAGTTCATATAGTTATTAAGTAAATACTTTATCTCCTAAAATATTATCATGTTTCATATAGTCTTATATTTATTTCAAAATAGATATATTTCACTCAAATTCGTTATAATATATACTCGTACATAAATATTTATATCAATAAACTAAATATAAAATAAATATTTTAGTGTGTCAATTGTAAGACTGATCAAACCCCAAGTATCTAGAGAGTTCATTTCAAACGGTGTACAGATGGCATATGTATATGATGGCAGATTAAAAATTAAAAAAAATTATTAAAATATTATATAATAATATATAACAATTTTACTATCATAATAGTAAGATGAAAACTATGTAAATTTGTTAGTACAAAAGTGCAATTATGTAACGGTTTTTTGTTTTATTAAAGTAAATATAATTCTAATATCCAATATTGTCGATATTATTAGTTGTTCAGCGATTTTCTTTCGTGGTAATTATCTTTACCTAATCTGTTTTTGTTAGTTTTTCACACGAAAAGATATTCATTGTTTAATATTACGTAGTAATGGGTTATTATTATATTATATTATATATATTATTAAGTAAGTATATAATACACAATTAGGATAATATATAGTATAGTATACTTTATAGGATAATATTTTGACTTTGAAGACTGATTTCTAGTTTAGACTAAATGAATTTGGGTTTTTTGATGCATTCATATATTATATGCAGTTTGATACAACTATATTTTTTTTATATTTATTAAGAAAAGTTTTTTAATATGTTTCATTATGTATAGCTATATATTATAATAAAAACTGTTTTTGTGCATATTTGTATATAAAATATAGGTAGATGTGGGATGAGTGTTCATTACTCTTGTAAAGATGCTTGAAGGTTATCCATAAATATTGGCATTTTTTATAAGAAAAGTACTCTTTTCTTATAAAAATAGGTTCCGTGACTTGTTTTATTTAGTATCATTATTTGCAATGCAATCTAACTCGAAAAATGTTTTACAATAAAGAGTTTTACTGTGTGATAATTAGTTTACAATTTGATATCTTAATAAAAAATATAGAGAATAAAAAAGTTTAATGGTACGTTAAAATGCAACTCAAAGAGAAAGAAAAATAATAGAGACGAATATAGAAATGCTAATTGATAATATTTTATAGGTATTATTACAAACCATTATTAATATATTAAAAAAAGTTGTCACATCTTAGTTTTAGATTTTTATCCAAAATAAATTGATCGATAAATTCTTAGAATTCAATAATAAAAGACATAGACATGCAAAGACTATATACTAAATATTTTAATTTGACTTATTAAAAATTCTAAAATTAAGAACATTGAAAACCATTCAAATGAATATTAGCAAAGATATTATAAGCACATATATTGTATACTATATTATTATGTTACTCCGGCACAACGCAGGTAGAGATTGGCGCAGAGCCAGCTACTTTATAACAAGATTACCATATAATGAAGCCTTTTGACCTTTTGACGGTGCCTGCTCTCTTTAAAATAGAAATTTATTTATCGACTATAATTCAATTAATATAGCTATTTCCAATGTGAAAATATAAATTAATATTTCACCACGTGTCTTAACGAGTCGTGAAAATGAATGTGATATGATATGAGACAAGAGGACGGCCAGAAAAGAGATGGTTAAAGCAATACTATATACAACTCCAGTGGTCGTTTGTTAGAACATTTGGATACAATCCAACACCGGACAAAGCTGTGTGTTTGTCACTTACCAAGGACAACGCTTTTATATATGTCCTACTTTGAAATATTTTACAACTAAATGAGCTGTTAACTTATTATTAACATAAAAAGAATTTTGGTATTGGTATCGTAAGTATTATATAATAAACAAAATTATTATGTAATAGTTGTTTGTTGGTCAAATATTCATAATAAATCAATATATACTTATTACTTAACTTTTATTTGGAAATTATTCTCTTGCTTTAAAATTGATAACTATATTTATTCTATTTATGAATCTTATATATATAAATAAAATACATAATTTATATATAGAAAATACAGAACATATCTCGACATATCATAGACAAAGTTTAATTTTAGTTTATAGATATAAACTATTAATCAATCTAGCTAGAACACTATAATAAGATTATACACGTTGTTAGAGATTACGTTTGTGACGTATATTATACACATTACTAATAGGTATATATTAAAATGTTATTATTTTATTTATTTATTTGACATTATATTTAATAATTAATGTTAATTATTTATCGATAATCAGATTAAAACTGAACAAACAACTTATTAATATTGTGATAATGAATTATTGTTATGAAGCATTCAACTGTTGTTTTAAATGTAGACAATTAAGATTCCGCTGTGTTTTACACAACATATTGAAATACCTGTTTAAGTTAAGAATTCATTTGTAAATGAAATAAACTTGCTATTTATACTTAATATATAAACTTCAGATATATTTTAAATTTAGTTATTCTTGTCTACGGGCAATCAGAACAAAAACAAAGGACTCAATTTACTCAGAGTGAATATACGGGAAAAGTGGCTTGACATTAACCAACAATTTAGTTAGAATGATTTTGACTTTCAGTACGGTTTCAACTACCACTATTATCTTTGTAATTTATTTGGAGTTGGATTAATGCTTACTATTACAATAACTACCTAAAACTTACTAAAGTTCCTTAAATACTAACTTGTTTAATAAAATCATAAAAAGATTTATATATATATATATATATATATAAAATGAACAGTTTATCAACAGAACTGAAAAAAAGACTGAGTAATCTTTTAATGAAGTAAAACTATTTTAACAAGTTAACGATTATTACCTATTAATATACTGTAGTATTCATGTTATAAGGAAAGGTTGTCATAAAACTGTTCTGTTTAAATTCGCTTGATGTACACAATTTTATTAAACAGTATTGTACGTGACGCAGGTGACGCCAACTACGCTCTGTTGATAACGTTCATATATAATGATACATTTTATTTTACACAAATGTCTCAGTAACCAAGGTTTATTTTAAGGCTAATTATTTTAGTTATATATTCTTAGGTTTATGTATTTCTTTTTAAGGAATTTAAAGGTTGAAATTCTGGGGAGCTTCAATATAAACTTTACTCTTAAATACTTTAAAACTTGAATTTTGTTTAAGAGTAAATAATTCTCAGCTTGGATAGGTGCAGTTTTATTTTATGTAATATCATAGTTTTTATAAATATCAAGATGTATGACAATAATTTTCCTTTTTTAATATAAATCCTTCTTAATTAACCTCAAACGAATATCACGCAGTTAGAATACTTTCAACGGATTAAAATGATGTCTGCGTTTAAGTGAGATCAATTTGAAGTTGTCTTTGAAATTGTTTCACCGATTTTGTTACAAGATGGCTAAAATAAATCTCCATTACCGATTACATGAAAATTTTGCTTAAAATTTATTTTAAAACATCGTGTATCCGAGCAGACGAAATATAATGATTAAAAAATTAAACATCATTTTAAAGATATACTATACAGTTATAATAGGTATACATAATTGTATTTTAATGTGGTCCACTCCGAAAAACCTTACAAAATTTATCTCTTATATTTATATTCTGTTAGTTTTACATAAACTTTTCTAGTTGCTTATTTTATTTATTTTATATGGAATTCCTCTGTAAATGTGTTTTTTGTCTTTGAACTTGACTAAACTAAAAATATTGTTTTTTATTTAACACACTTTCAATACCCATATATTATTATATCTGATTGTATATTTATTATTAGATTGACACAAAAATATCGATAATAATAGGTATCCTACATATCCATTTAAATGAATAATAATTAAAAGACCTAAAAGATTTAATTACTACAGTCAATAGTTTTTTTTAACAAAAAAAAGGAACAAGTATTCTGGAAAAAAATATATTTTCCACTCTCTTTAATAGAAATTTTGTAATTTAACACGAAATATCCATAAACCTATTTTACGTCTAATTTTATTTTAATTTAGTAACTATTTATGAAATATATTTTGTAAGTGTTTGAAACTGCAAGATAAGAATCTTGCAGTATTGGTATCTGATAATATAGTAACTTTATGAGTTTAAAATACAAATCTGAGGGAGGGAGAAATTTCAAGACTAGAAAGTTTTCTTGTTTTCAATAATTTCTATAAAGATCACAGAGCAATCAAGTCATCTATTATATAAAAATGAATCGCAAAATGTGTTGGTAAGCGCACAACTCAACAACGCATGGACCAATCTTAACAATTCTTTTTTTTAATATTCCTTGAAGCCCAAGGATGGATCTTACGGCGAGAAAAATTCGAATAATTTCCAGGAAAACCCTAAAAGAGCCCTTTTCTTTTTCCTATACAAATATTTTCTAACTAAATTTAGAGTCAATTTGAACTGTATTGCTATACAATAAAGTTCATATTAAATTACAAGCACTCATTTTTGTCTAAACAATGTAGGTGTGTTGCTAACGTCGAAGAGTCAATTCGCACTTTATTGTCTCTGCACAAAGTTCAAATTCAATCAAATATATGTGTGTGCAGGTTCACGCAAAAGTGATAATATCGTGAACCCGACCAAATTGAAAAGTCAAAAAAATTTAAGAGCTATAGATTTGATTGGCCTTGGAATATTCTTTCTTTTGTTTTAGTTTTGGAATGCGACATAAATTGTCATCAGTTTTCACGTCATTGCATCTGTCAAACAAACCGCGTTAAAAAGCGTTTATAATATTTAATAATTAATTTTGATTGTTTTATACCGTGTTTTGTGCAAAGTGTTTTAATACCTGTGATTAATAATTATTGCATGTGACATAATTTAGGTGAGTATATTCGATATGCCTCCTATAAGACGAAGTAATTTAGGTAGAAGAACCCGAAATGCTACAAACCAAACTAATTACCGATCTTATCATACTGCACAAGAACGTAACAACCGAAAAGAACGTGAAAGAATTCGTATATCATGAACGCGGGAAGCGTTCAACCAATAATCCCGAAAGTTTGAATCGAGCTGCTTTCAATTATGATTTGTCAATTTACTACAGTAACCACCAATGTGTTACTATTGGATCTATGAACTTGGTTTGCTCTCATTGTAAGGCAAATGAAGCCAATGGATTGTGTTGCGCAAATGGGAAGTGAAATTGATACCATTGGATCTACCACCAGAGGCATTGTACTCATTGGTTTCAGGAATAGAACCAGATTCCATACACTTTTTGTTAAATATCCTACAATATAACAATTGCTTTCAAATGACGTCATTTGGGGCAACAAACGTAGTTCGGGAAAATTTCATGCCAAATTTTAAGGTAGGTATTATAGCAGTTAGTCATTATTATTTTAGTGATCAAAATTTCCTGTTAATTAAGTAAAGGTGTGTCATTAACCTTCAGTTCCTTAATCCCCAAGAAATATATTACTTAGTCATAATATTATTTGGTGATTCAGTATTAGCAATACTTTTATTATTTTGAAACACAATTTGATGATGGATATTAGTTACAACTAATTATTACATATTGACATACCTAAGCATATCAATTATAAATTGGGGATTCAAATTAGGAGACAGATATACTTTTTACGAACAAATATTATTTATATTTCACAAAAATCATTTTTTTTAATTTACAGATACAAAGCCAACTATATCATAGCGCAGGTTTACTGTTACCAGTGTCAGATAGCAATTACAAATCCCTGCAAATTTATTTCATTGGCAATTCACCACAAGAAATTGATATGCGTTGTGCAAATAACAATTCAGTAAAGAGGTCTATTGTAGAACAATTACAAACTTTATTTCATGAGTACAATCAATTGATTATGTTGTTTAAAACTGCACTGGATCTGATGCCATCTGATAATAACAAAATTGTAATCAGAGCTGATAAAACACCTATTGGCCAACATGCAAGACGTTTTAATGCACCAACTATTGATGAAGTTGCCATCGTTGTAGTTGGAGAAAACTTGGAATCCCGTGATATTGTTTTACATCGTCGGAATGATCAATTACAACGTATAAAGGAAACACACCGCTCATATGACGCATTGCAATATCCCATTATATTTTGGCAATGTGAAGATGGCTATGATTTCTCAAACAAGATGATAAATCCCATTATAGGTAATAAAAAATATTAGTTTAGCAAGGAGATATATTATCAGTCACTATATTATTATTTTTTTATTTTCAATGTTATGAAAACAAAAATCTATTTTCAGGTTCTAAAACCAACAAAAAAGTCAGTTCAATGAACTATTATTCCTAACGCCTAATGATTCGTGAAAATGAAGACAATCACATACTCAAACGTCGGCGACTATATCACAAGTATGTTGTAGACATGTATGTTAAAATTGAAACGGAGAGATTAACATTCATCAGGTTGAATCAGACAAAACTCAGATCTGAAGAGTATATTCACCTTCGAGATGCGATTAATACTGATGGAAACGCACAGAATCTTAGTTGAATAACTATTCTTCCAGCAACATACATCGTAAGCCCTCGACATATGCACTAATGCATGCGTGCACATATGCACATATGCTCAAAATGCCATGTCATATGTTCGTCATTATGGTACAGCAGATTTGTTCATCATATTTATATGCAATCCACACTGGATAAAAATAGACACAGCCAGAGTCTTTATACAAAAGTTGAAATCTTTAATGGATTTCATTGTGAAACATTATGTGTTTGGAGAGACACGCCGCTGGATGCATTCTGTGGAGTGGCAGAAACGGGGATTGCCACATGCACATATTTTGATTTGGTTAGTTGACAAGATAAAGTCAAATGAAGTTGATGCAGTAATATCAGCTGAAATCCCTAATGTAGAAGTAGATCCTGGATTGCATGAGGTAGTAATCTAAAACATGGTACATGGTCCCTGTGTACATTTAATCAAAATTTACCATGTATGGTGGATGGTAAATGTTCAAAACGATATCCACGGACATTAATATCTGAAACAATCACTGGTATTGACGGTTATCCTTTGTATCGTCGCCGATCGACAGCAGAAAATGGAAGATCAACAATTGTCAAATTAAATCAACAAGATATTGAAATAGATAATCGCTGGATTGTTCCATATTCACCCATTTTATCAAAGACCTTCAAACCGCACATCAGCGTTGAATCTTGCCATTCAGTAAAATCTATTAAATACATTTGCAAACATGTAACCAAAGGGAGTGATATGGCTGTGATTGGTATTAATGCAGAGAATTCCAATGATGAAGTTACCCAATACCAAATGGGTCGCTAATGTTAGTAGTAATGAAGCAGTTTGGCGAATATTTTCTTTTCCTATTCATGACAGACACCCTACTGTTGTTCATTTAGCTGTGCATTTAGAAAATGGACAAAGAGTATATTTTACAGCACAGAACGCAGTACAAAGAGCTGTACAGCCACCATCTATTACATTAACCAGTTTTTTTTGACATGCCAAAACGATGCTTTTGCTCAAACATTGTTATATTCTGAAATGACAAAATATTATACTTGGAATCAATCCTCAAGGAGATTTATACGAAGGAATCAAGGAAAACCAGTTTCAGGATACCCAGATGTATATTCTACCGATGCGATTGGTCGAATTTATTCAGTACATCAAAGCAATGATGAAAGTTTTTATTCACGACTGCTATTAGACAATGTACGTGGCCCAACATCATTCCAACATGTACGAACTGTTGATGGTGATTTGTGTGGATCATACAAAAAAGCTTGCCAACGTTTGCGGTTGCTAGAAAAATGCTCATTGGGATCAAACTCTCAATATCAATATCATCACAAGCTCATCAAATACGAACATTGTTTTCTATAATCATATCTACATGCTTCCCATCAAACCCAAAGGATTTGTGGATCAAGTACAAAGATAATATGTGTGATGATATTTTGTATTAAATACGAATTAGAAGGGGAAATCCAAATATACAAATAAGCGAAGAAATTTACAATGAAGTGTTGATTTCAATTGAGGACATGTGCTTGATGATGTCAAACAAACTTTTATTTCAATTAGGCCTGGCCGCGCCCAATCGTCCAATGCATGATGCTTTTAACCAAGAGTTGCACCGAGAAAAACTCTACGATCTCAATATTTTGAAAGAATTAATTCAAATAAATCTTCCACTATTGAATGAACAACAGAAGTATGTATTTGATACACTTATGAAAGTAATAAATGATAAAAGAGGAGGGATTTACTTCTTAGATGCACCTGGTGGTACAGGAATTTTTTTTTTGATTTCATTGATATTAGCAACAATTCGCTCACAAAATAAAATTGCACTTGCACTCGCTTCGTGGGGAATCGCATCAACTTTGCTTGAAAGTGGTAGAACAGCTCATTCAGCACTAAAATTGCCATTACACATGCAAAGCAACGAAACCACAACCTGCAACATTTCGAAGAACTCTGCAATGGCAAAGATTTTGCAGCAATGTGAATCGATTGTTAGGGATGAATGCACGATGGCACATAAAAAATCTTTTGAGGCTTTAGATAGAACCTTACAAGATCTACGGAGCAATCATAACCCATTTGGTGGTGCAATGATTTTATTAGCAGGAGATTTTCATCAAACATTGCCAGTGATTCTACGATCAACGCCAGCTGATGAACTTAATGCATATTTAAAGTCCTCCAATTTGTGGAGGCATGTGAAGGTATTACATTTAAGCAAGAATATGCGTGTCAAGTTGCAAAATGACCAATCTGGAGACATATTCTCTAAACAGTTGTTTAGATTCAATTAGTTAATTGACATTGGTAATGGCAAATTTCCTATAGACACATTGACTGGTTGCATTAACTTTCCTCAAAGTTTTTGTCAGTTAACTAGATCAAAAGATGAACTTATTCAAAAGATGTTTCCAGATGTTGCTCAAAATTACAGAAACCATGATTGGTTGAGCGAAAAGGCTATATTGGCTGCAAAAAACATAGATGTTAATGAATTAAATTTCAAAATTCAAGAACAAATTACAGGCGAATTGAGGATATATCAGTTGATTCGGCTACTAACGAAGATGATGTCGTCAACTATCCGCCTGAATTTTTAATTTCGCTGGATTTACCAGGATTGCCACCTCACAATCTTCAATTAAACCTTTAATTATCGTTAGTTATAATGTTGAGAAATATCAACCAATCACGTCTTTGCAACGGCAGACGGTTAGCGATAAAAAAATTATTCAACAACGTGATAGAAGCAACTATACTGAAAGGAAAGTATAAAGGAGAAGACGTGTTGATACCACGCATCGCAATGATTCCAACTGACAGTTTCCAGTGCGGCTTGCTTTTGCTATGACCATAAATAAGTCCCAGGGGTCAATTGTATGTTGCCTGTTCCCATGTTGGAAAACCATCAGATTTGTTTGTATTCACCAGGTAATCAAACAAAAAACATTGTGTATCATAAAGCACTACAATAAAAATAAAACAGATTTTTGTTATTAATACGATTACTGAAAATACTTATATACGTTTTATTTCATTATTCTTTATTTCATCTTATTAAAATGATAAAGTAACATATTAAGAAAAGGATAATTTTACGATTTATTTATCATATTATTTAAAATATTAAATGATGAAAAAGTACCACCAGAAATCTTAATATGTATAAATCACGAGTCACGTTGTTTGTCCGCGACAGACTCCTAAACTACTTAACCGATTTTAATAAATTTACACACCACGAGCAGTTTTACCTAACTTAAAAGATATATAATAATTTTCAACTCAATTCATAGTCGCAATATTATTTTATTTGTTTATTATTTTGCAGTTAGCTCCTAACAATTCTAAACGATGGCGGTGTTTGTTGACTGGATTGAATAATAACGAATGATGTATCTACCCTACCTACCTCATTCGTAAGTTTAGTGTTCCAAGTTATTTACTAAAAACTTTGTAATTTACAAATAGTGTTATAAATTTGGATTAAATTTAAAAAATAATTTTGTTTCTATTTTTGCTTAATATCGACTGTAAGAAAACATTATGATTTTCATGACAGAAGTACTCTGAACGTTACCCCTTAAATAGTTTAGTACAATGTAATATATCAAAAACAATCGTCACAGCAACGCGTGACCGGGTCGGCTAGTTTATTATAAACATACACAGGTAAATATGTGTGCATACAAACGTGAAAGGATCACGGAGCTCAGAGGTATATATCTCTACAATTTATTTAAGGATCTCGGCCTTTCTAGAACAATCATCAGTTCATTTCTGGAACGTATTACAAAGGCAGATTTAGTAGGTTCTTACGATATTTGGTTAGGTAGGGAGAGGAGCGTGAACAGTGAAGGTGAGCGTGTATGCGCATACTAAAGGGGCCCCTTAAACCTACACCCGGGTCGCAAGTCCCAGGCATTGTTTGCGCTCCTTTTCGTGCAACGTGATGGGCCCTGCACCCGCACGGTGAATCCATGGAATGCTAAGAAGCTTCGTCTCCTCTGGGTTAAAGTGAGGAGGATGGCCTATCCATCCCCCTAAAAAAATAATATTTCACAGTTTTTAAAATAAAAACTTGTAAATTTGATGTATAAAATTTATTTAGGCGAACCCATGTTTGTGTCAGATATATATTTTTATTAAATTGTACCTCTATTATATTCCACATGTTAGTCACGTATAAGAATGGAGACATGAGGAAAACTTTCTCTCAACAATTATTGTTCATTGTATTCATGTCTTAAAAAGATATTTAGAATTCATCTTCATGGTATGTTAAGGGTACAATGTTGTAATAATATTTTATATTTTTATACACAACAAATAAAAAATGTCCTTATACTTAATATTTAAAGAATTTACTTTGTAAATGTTATAAATAAATAAATATATTAAAGACATATGGGGCTCTCTATATATTAAATAAACATTTTCGTTTTTAAAAAGTACCATAAGGCCATTTTGAATGAGTATATGTGTAATATACATATCGTGTTTATCAAATAGCGTTTGCAAATAAGAGAAGATGTTAAGGTATTAATTTAATCGCCTCTCCCAATATTGATGCGATGCTGATACAACAAAGTTGGTAGTAATCCTATTATGAGATGAAGAATCAAACATTGCATTACGGTTAGTTTCCTGTTTTGTTTAAAACAATAACTTTTCAGTGTAACGCACTTAAAGTTGGATTAAATATTAGTTAATCTACAAATCTAAATAGACTAATCTAGACTAATGAGTAGACAAATTCAACAACTACAGAAGTGTGATTATCAGTTTTTTGTTTACTTTAAATATAATAATTATTTATACATTGAATTAAAATGCAACAACATCAATTTCTTCTTAATGTATCCTAAGGTACCATTTTAATCATTCAATTATTGTAGTTACGTTACTGTTAAAAACAAGAACTTTAATTTAATTTTACTCAACATTAACACGAAACAAATAATTTAACAGCAGTTATGGTGATAATGATTCTTAATTTACTTTACAATACATATAAGTTTTGATACATTTTCTTTTGCTCTAATATGCAAAAATACATTAATAATGTAACTCCATAGATGATTTAAAGATATTCTACTCTAAATATTTTTAAATTGTAAAAATATCATATAAAAGTAACATACAATTTAAATGTATTGTTACGATTAATTATATTTATAATACTATTTACATTGATTGGTTGGCTAATGGTTGTTTGTTTGAATGGTTTTCTTACTCTTACTTGCAACATTTTAGGAAACAATAAAAACAAAAGAGAAATCTTAGCCTTATCTTTCATATATATACTCGCTTCCAAAATATTCCTTTTTATTAATTTTATTCGAACGTGTGAAGTGGGGTCAAAGTGCTAAAAGTTAATGAAGAAACCTTTTCATGTTATTATTTAGCATTGGTTATTTTTTGTTGAAATATATTTTTGATATATATTTTATAGCAATACTTCATAAACAAGAGTGAGTATGACTTAAGTACATCAATTTCTTTTTCATATTTTTTAGTGTAAGGTTTTTGAAGCGGATTTAATTTCATAAAAAAAACGTCTTCGAAATTTGAAATTGACCTCTACAATTTCTCAATTAAAATAATGTCCATTATAAGTATTTCATTTATTTTGTTAATTTTGAACAAAACCTTAATAAAACTTAGAAATACTAACGGTCAGGCTGACTGACAGATGCTTAACGACTGAACCCTTGTGGTTTGATCGATGCAGTTATAATTTAAGCTTAAGCCGTTTGATTATACTGGATACTGTTACTGAATATTGAAATCTGGATTATTTAGGTATTACTTACATGAATAAAAAACAAAAAATATCCTATATTTTTGCTTTATCAGATGTCCAAGATAAGAGATTTACAGAAAAGACGATAGGAAATTTAACGAAGCGTATAAATCATGCAACTTTGACTCCTTTGTGGCTGTTAATAAACTTCTTGAGGAATCACATGCTTTGAATTTAATTCTATATCTAAAACTTTAAGATATTTTCGTCAGCTTGAGTATTTTATAACGACGAGAAACACTCGTGTTTACATTAATATTGTTATTTAAGTTATATTATCTACGTTATAAAAGTCCTTATTAAAATAATGTCTCTACTTCAAGGATATATAAAAGATATTTATTTATAGATAGTATTGGTTTTTTTTAATGCATAGTGTGCTATTTATCATTAGTGTTTGTTTATTATTTGATTTATAAAATAATATAAAACACTCAGACGCGAATGTCTTAACGATCTTAATTTATTATTATTCATCACTATTATTTTAGTTAATTTCGTTAATTTCGCATTTGTATTTTAATTGTTAAAAATCTCTTCATATTAACACAATCTTATTTATTTAAAACTTTTATGAAAAATACTCGAATTAAACTTAACAAAGCATAATTTGTTTTTTCATTTTTAAAACATATTATATGCATTAAATAAATGTACGATATAAACAATAAAAGATCCATCGAAAACGATAGTAAATAATTATTTTCGTAGCGTCGTTATGTGTTTAATATTTTACAACTTATTTATTACGAAACTCTTTTATATATATTTCTTGATCAAAATTAAATTTATATTCCGAGAAGTACTTTGTTTACAGTTTAATACTTTGTTTATACAACTTAAAAATTATTTACTCCAGTAAGGTTTTAAAATATAGGTCACGTAAACAACCAATAGTACTTAAAGATCTGAGGGAAAAATGCGATACTAAACTTTTTAATGTTTTTATTAAATTATTGCTGGCACAATATAAAACTTGTAGAAATTTACCAGAAATATTCTACGTTTTGACCTATTAATAATAATTTTAAATCATTCATTTTAAAAGAAATCTATTTTATTTGTATTTTAAATGTATATAATAATAGAAAAAAACCGCTAACACGTCTAGTTGCTTTTTAAAAAATTCTAAGACAACCCCAATATCACATACCATTGTTTGACAAGGATTCTCTGTGGTTGAATAAGATCAGCATTTTGTTTCAAACGATTCCGACGATACAATTCTAGTAATAAAAGATTGTTTTTTATTTATATTTTTGTGAAATTATAATCATTATACAATATGTCATTGAATATTTGTAAGTTATTTTTCATATAATACTATACTTACTTTAAAATAATAGTTTACCGAGATGAGAATTTTAATAAAAATTTCCAATACTGAAATAAAATACGGAACGAAAGTTTTATTTCACAATCTTCTAATTTACAGATTTAAGACAAAATCTAAGATACGTGGTGCTGTCTCAGCTTAATTAAATGAACCACTTCTTTACTCACACTCAATTCTAAACACTAATTGAGTTTTATATAAACTGATATATGTTTCTTGGAATGAAGTAAGATGTAACAGCGAATTATAAAAACTAAATTATAACTGAATACCATAAAAGTTAAATAAGTAAAGTTCAGTTTTGTTGTACATACAAACAGTAATCTTAATTTGATTTGAGTACTTGTGAGTAATGTTAATATATTTTCTTAAATCATAAATGAACGTTTAAGTACTCAATTACATAATATTCATCTATATTTAGGAAATTTATTAGAATAATACATTCATAACTAATCATTGGCATGTTTGAATTCTTAATTGTTATAATACTATTATATATTTCTTTCATATAATTATTTCACGTGAGAAAATAAAATTTACAAATTAATTATCAGAAAGGTGACGGCTCCAAGCAAAAGGTAAACTTATGTTTATGTGAATCTATAAACTAAATTATTACTCGTAAAAACTTATAATAAAATTATGTCCGTTGTACGTGGCACGAGGTGAGTGTCTTTAGAAAATTAATAAATGAGGTTATGATTAAGTTTTTATATCTACGATGAAGTTGAAAATGTTTTATTTATGTTCGAATGCTCTAAACTCTAGGGTTATAAGTTAGATTTAAAGAGGAATAGTGAATTTTACAGCCAAATTATTAAGAAAATGTACAGAAATTTATATAAATAGGATAACACTATGATAAAGAAAAGTATTAAACATGCTTTTGTACAAAGTTGGCATATGTTGAGAATATTGTAATATTGTAGATGCAATCTCAAAATTGTAAAAATGATAAGGAAATGAACTAAATGTATTAAGAATCTGTACAAATCGAAGCTTTTCATGCATGTGTCAGATTTCAACCGACTAAATCATCCATTTATAGAAAATGTTGAATAATATCCTATATATCTAATTTTACGACCCTCAATCGATCTTTAAAATTACAAAATACTAATGTTAAAATTAAGAAATAGTAAATTTGCTCTAGTGAGTGAGATAAGTTTTGTGTAATATTAATCACTATAAGTATTATAGGGTGAAAACATGACATTGGTTAACATTTATACAAAATTACAATAATGTCTATAAATTTAATAACATTATTTAATTATAATTGTAGTAAAATATACTAATTTATTAATTTGTGCCAACCAACTTAAACTTACACACATTTGAGGTAAAATGTAATATCATGATGACTTTGATAAATTACTGTCTTAAAATATTAGTTTCTGCTACTTTTAATATTTAGACACCTATATCTATTCTCCAAATATTGCTAGTTTGATTGGAACTTGTGGTTTTCAACGACAAAATTTATTTGCTGATATAAAGCTGAACTCCAGTATACCTGACATTCTAGACTACCTCAAGTATTTATTCAGGTCACGTTCCTCTATCCCATTCGTTTTTCTGTTATCGATAAACTTTAAGAGTCTGTAATAAGATATCAGATAGAGTGTTATAAGATTTGTTATCCAGATTTTTGTTTTTTCTAGTGCCACTACCTCATCAATATAGAAAATATCGTAATTTTTAGATTTAATTATGATAAAATTATTTTACTATACTATTTTATGAATTATAATGATAATCTGGTAATAAATATCTAGGCTATTTATATAGTATATTTCTTAATTTAAGACAATAGACTTCAATAATTATAATTTTTTATCTATAGATATATTATGTATTTGTAAAATAAAGATTTATCTAGTAGTACAAGTTAATATATATTTTTTAATTCTATACTTCTAGAAATCGGTTTTAAATATAAAACCAAATAACTACATTAGAAATAACAATTGTCATGCATTTATTATTTATAACATTTCATGGAACGATAATCGCGTAAAATCTTATATAATATTGTAACTAATCTTCAGTGTCTTCCTAATGAATGAAGACGAACTATCTTATCTATCATCCATCTCATCTATCGCAGATCGAGAAGATCTATTGAGATGTGCTCTGTCTTGTCATAAGTTTACAGCCGCCATCACTTCACTTATTAAAATAGCGGAAATATTGTAAATAATGGATGTATTTAAAAATTACCATAAAGTTATATTTTTTGTGTTTATGTTGAGTATTCAGTTCATTACACATACATACTTGTTTTGACATGTATCACTAAGTTTTAAATAATTACGAGTACATGACAGTCACAGATACTGAGAATAAAACACTTTTAATAATTCTACTAAAAACGTAATTCCTAATAATAATTCTGCCTTCAAATAACTAACTATTTTGCACTTTCAATAAACCATTTATTTTTTAATTTTAATTTATGTTTAGGTTCTTATAAATTTTGTTCCTTGAAGATTCTTTTTTTTTTAATCTTGCTTATTTAAAATAACAGAATTTCTGAAATAACTGAAATAAAAATTATACCTTCATTTATCTGGAGATCGGTTAACAAGATAAACGATCCCCTCATGGGACTCGTTACCTTTGTTAAGAGTCGCTGTGATTCACAGAATAATAGGATATGTCTTATAAAAATATATTTACAAACTATTTAAAGTCATTTTGAGCGAAGAAAATAAAAAAAAAACAAAAAGCAAAATAAGTTATAATATCTAATTAGTTTAATGTAAAGTAAACCTCAAGTTTAGAACATTCAAATAATAATAAAAGATTTTTAACTTCATTGTATATATAAAAATTTTAGCTCCTCTTTTTTCATAACCCTATTTTTATCTACATTCATTAATTTTCAAAAGAAACTCACCTCGTGCCCACGTACAACGAATATAAGTTTATTATAAGCTTTTACGAGTAATAATTTAGTTTATAGATTCATATAAACATAAGTTTAGCTTTTGTTAGGAGCCGTTACGTTTCTGATAATAATTTTTTTTATTTCTTTTCTCTCGTGAAATATTCATATGAAAGAAACTAGCTTTTTAAAAATTAAGAATCTAAATATTCCAAATATTAGTTATGAATGTTTTATTTTAATAAATTTCCTAAATATTGAAGTAAATTATGTAATTTGGTACTTAAATGTTCTGTCGTGATTTAAGAAAACATATTAGCACTGCTCACAAGTACTTCAAAAAATAAATCATAATTTGATTTAATTTTTGTACATTTTTGTTTGTAAATATAACAAACTAAACTTTACCTATTTAACTTTTATGTTATTCAGTTATAATTAACTTTTAATTTTTAAAACTCAATTAGTGTTTAGAATTGAGTGTCGGTGTGTGAGTAATGAAGTGGTTCATTTAATTCAGCTGAGACAGCAACACGTATCTTAGATTTTTCTTGGATTTGTAAATTAAAAGATTGTGAAATAAAACTTTTGTTCCTTATTTTATTATTAAAATTTAAAATGAAAATAATTTATTTTAACATGTACCTACTTTCCATGGTAAATAAAAGTGTAAGGTGTGCTTTTAATTACTTATTTTTAATACTTTTAATTCTATTACATTTTTTTTTGTAAAGATAATATTTTTATAAATTAATTTTCGACAGGATAATAACAACACAATAAATAAATTTGATATAGTAAGTTATGCTCTTCCTTATACTGTATCTAATGGTATTGGAAATATTAGAAAGTTTGCAAGCATAGTAATCCTTTTTCTATTTTCCCTGCAGCGACGTCTGCGGTTTTTGATCCCGATTAAATTGCAATGTTCAGACATCTTAATATAAACCTTGAATTTTATTCTTCTGGACAGGATATTAAAGTATATTGAAATAAAACTTACAATACAAATTTTAAACATTTATTTTAAATATTTAAAATTATAACGAAGAAAAATCTTATAGGTACACTATATATATTTTTCTACAAAAATTTATTGTCTTTATTGCTGTATTTTAAGTTAATTATATGAGTTAAAACTTAATATATAGTAAGTTAAATATAAATATTTTTTATGCGACCGATAACTATATTTTTGATTTTTGAACTATTTATTTTATGTGATAATTATTTAATGTTAAGAACAAATATCAAAATATCTTAAGACTTCTTTGCTTTTATCAATCAATTATAATATAGTGTAAAAATTAAAAATATTATGTAGGTATATATGTGTTTAGTGTAAAACAAAACGAAGACGTTCGGACAGACGAAGCTCTTATTAAAAATGTGTCATGTGTAATATATGTCTTTCGTCCAACACTAAAGGAATATTGACGAGGTTGAAATGAAATAATAATGGTATACTCTACTGGATATTTTAGAATTTACAAATTATGAATTCTATATGTTTCTATATGTAATATCAAAATATTATTGTAAGATAAAAGAAGAACTTTTTAAGCGTCATATTAATTAATATTTACATTATTTGTTCCATATTTAATAGTATCATATACTTTTAACATCTTTCTTCATTTATTTGTTTAGTGTTCAGATAAATGAAATAATTATAAATGTAGACTATTTAATATTGTTTACTTAAGATAATAGCTAATAGATTTCGGAATTTCAAATTATTAGCCACATTTTTCATATACTATGGGAATTGATTAATAATATATTAACATGTTACAGCAATTATCACTCACTTAACAGTTATCGAATAATCTAATTATGCATTAGCATAATATATAATTATATATGAAGCGTGATTTTATAAGTAATTAGACTATATAACGTATTTACGATAAACCGACAAACAGAGACTAATGACTAATGACTTTCTCAGAACTGTTGGTTACAATTTGTTATGATATATAATTTAAAACCAATCTACTCCGGGCACCTTAGTCTCGAATTTAATTTTTGTTTCCTTGAATTCTACAATAAAAACGAACTAAAATCCAAAATATGTCTTTTGTTACATATCAGTTTTTCTTCAATGTTGTAGGTAGATCTCTACTAAACGCAAGAAAAGGGATTTATATTTCCCTTCATGAAACCTTAGAAGGGTCTGAGTTTTTCACAAAGCATGAGGAAAACTACTAAGAAAATGTACAGAAAACTACTTAAATTTTATAAACTCGTTTAATGCTACAGTGTAACAGAAGCACGTGCAAGAAACAAGTATATACATATCAATACATAAATGAAAATATAATTAAACTACATACAATCTGGTATAGAAATCTTCTTAATGTCCATATCTATATCTCAAATTTCCATATAGTTTGTAACTCTAAAGGTTCCATTTTCAGCAAAGTAGTTATCTTAGTCAAACTAAGTATATATTGTAATAGAGTACCTAAATAAGCTCCTTGTTCCAACATTTCGCCTAATTATGTTACTGATAGTCACCGGAGACAGTTTCTATTTTATTTAACATTTATTTATTTTATTAATGATTCAACGAAAAAATTAGATTTTAGTTCAGAAGTTCATTAGGGATTTCAACTTGACCATTTGATCACTATTTGAATAAATCGCTGAGAGTACAAAAGTATAGAAAAAGTAAAATAATCATAAATTACTAAAAAAAACACTAACGAATTCCGTAGCAAAGTTATTTCATTTGGCCAGTTTATCTTTATATATTCTGATATTTATTACAGGTGAGGTAGAATGTAGAATAGCAAGAGAATATTTATCACCAAAAGTTAACTATGATAATGTAGATATAACAATAGTTGCTGAAGATATTGTAATTTATGATAATAATCTGAAGATTTATGATAAAAAATTTATGATAAAAAATCGAAAGGTTCTTTTTTCCCTTTGTTTAAATGCAATTTGTCTTGATTCAGAAGAAATAAACCTAAAGCGTATGGTGAGTGGCCTACTTATAATCAAGTATCTAATAAGATAGTTATTGTAAAATAAATTTCAAAGATTTAATTTAGATTTATAACTTTAATAAATATTTTAAACAAAATTAATTTTATTTTTATTTAATTATTTAATTTAATTTTAATTTAATTTAAGAACAATATAATGTGCAAAGGTAAACTAAATTCATTATGAACTGTAAAAAATAATTATTAATTTCATAGTATAGAAATATAACGGGCTAAATCCCCGCGTTAATACGAGGGTCTGAAATCGCGTTATATGATAACGTATTATAAGAGTACCGTGTTATAGGGAGGATTACTGTACACGGTCTATTAAAGTAATAAGTAGAATAATTAAACGATTTCTGAGATATAGATCAAATATCAAGTTTTTGTCATAACTATACATACATACCAAAATCAAACAGACTTTTTAAAGCCATTTTACTAAATTATAATAAGAAAGCTCTTTAAATTAGTTAACGCAAATTAAACAATTTGGTCACTGGATACTAGACTTTGTACCAAGAAAGCTCTTAAAATTAGTTAACGCATATACGCAATGTGATCACTGAAAACAACTATACTCTTTGGACAAGAAATATAACTATATAATTTTTTTTATGAATAAATTATTTTCAAATCCTGAATGAATACAGGCTTCCAGTTATTTGTCATAAGCTGAAATATGTTAGCATTGTAAAAATATTCAGATTAATAGATTACAATACGTTTATATGTTAATTTATTCATCAACTACTTAATCGCTTTATAAGGTAATTGTTATATTGGATTATCAGATTGTGGAAGCACTCATTTTCCGATTAGTCTAGATTAAATTCCGTAATTGAACATTTATGTTCAGAGCTACGAACAAACCCACATTATAATATAACTATTGTATCTAATTGATTAAACTGACAGACATTCAACATATATTTAATTCCATTTCAGTATTTTCTTTCAATTGCAAAGATTGCTACAAACTCAACAAGTCGTGAAGCAATGTTTTATTGTTCATTTCATTATAGGGTTACTGACACAGTTTTTATAAAGGAGCTTTATCAATATTGGGAATAGCTTATCCCAATATTGATAAAGCTCCTACTTTAAGCTTTCATACTTTAAGCTTTCATATCTCCAAGTATTTATTTACATAATCAAAAGTTGTTTATTAAGGCTCAAAATATTAAAAATATTTACAAATTTATAAAATATCTTTTAAAATTATTTTCCAGGTTTTATTCGTTTAACCTAAGAACAAATACGGGAATAATATAATATTACAATATTTTACCCTTAACACTCCATGACGATGAATTCTAAATGTCCTTTTCATGTCACGAATGCAGTGAACATTAATTATTTAGAGAAAGTTTTCCTCGTGTTACCACCCTAGTACGTGACCAAATTGCGAGATATATTATAGATATATTTAGAGGACAAATATATTTAAAATAATCATGAATGTATAACTCACACATATTACACAATTATAACGCTTAAAATAAAAAAACATGTCAGAAGTGAAACTTCTTTGGCGAACTAATTTATAAATCTTGTTTATATTTATACAAATCTAAAACTTTAAATTTCCAACATTAAGAGGAAGGGAAAAAGGAAGATAGGTTAGGAATTTAATTGTCATTAAAATAAAATTAACTAGTAAACGAATACACAACCAATAGTAATACGACGTTCGCTCTGTCTCACTTTTTCTCTCAATCTTTCTCACTCGCTTGCTCCCTACTTTCACTCCACGGCTAGTTGCTCATGCTACGTTCGCCCTGTCTTACTCTCTCTCAATCGGTCTCGATCACTCTCTCTCTCTTTTCCGACACTTCCGTTGCATACCGGCGTGACGTTTCATCTGTAAAAATTTTACCCTCATGCGCCTAAAGAAGTTTCACTTCAAAAATACAAATCCCTCACTTCTATTTTATGACGATTACATGGAGACGTAATAAAAATAAATTGAATAGCTTAAGGCATTAATGGAAATGACTAAATATTAGTCTAAATTATAAACATCTGAGTGAAAGTTTGGGGGCTAATAAATATCTATATTTAAAATTATTTATATAAGTATTGTGTATTTTGCTTGTTTGATTGTTCTCTATGATACTTTTAATTTGTATTTCTCTGCTAATTTTATCGCTTGACTGGACGAGAGTGTTTTAGCATTAGGTCATATTATAACGTTTTTATAAATTAATTAATTAACTAAGAAAGCTGATTATCTATTATTACAACGTGAAATGAGTGGGAAATGTTGACACGCTTGACAAGTGGTATAATCGCCGCGCGTGCCGCATTGAAGTGTCTGCATACCCGATAGGCAACTCGTACGACGACGCCGTTATCTTTCTATATAAATTCACTAGTTAATCACTTTTCTTTTGTGCAAAGTAAGCTGAGTACCTCAGAGCGTAAAAAGATCTTTCATATAACTGAATCATCAAAAATTAAAGATCTTTTATCTTTTAAAAGTACGAGAAAACTGTTATCAGCTATTTTTCAGTGAAATAGGTGTACTATTTAATTCATTTCAGATCTACAGTTAATCCTTAGAGTTTAATGCTAGCATCTAGATGCTTATTATGCATTTTTTTTTGGAATAGTTATTGTTTAATATATAAGGTATCTTATTTAAAACAAATGAACTAATACTCAATTTATCTAAGGCTGAATGATATAAAATTATATCAATTTCTGTCATATCCCGTATTATATATCTAATTCTTCTTCTATCTATCTATCTAAGTCTTCCGTTTAATAGACAGGCAATTATAATACTTTATTACACTAAAAAAATATATATTACATCGCAGACATCCTTCCAGAATCCGTCACTTAACATGTATAAGATTGAGTGATTTTAGCAACCTTTTTGGCAATGTAACACTTTGTTTTTTGGATTTCAAAGTTATATATTACGGAACAAAATGTTACACGCGTTTTTCTTAGTTGTATTTTTTTAAATATCCCTTTTGTCCAGTAGTAAACATGAAAAGTAGTAACATATAATAAATCTTAACAGAATGCTGTCTCCGCATACAAGCTATTTGAGAAAAATCATTACAGTTAGAAATAGGACCCAAAACAATGGTTTTTCGAGTTTTGGTCTGTTAGTTTGTTTATCTGTACTTTTGTGGACGCTAATCTTAGATAAGCCTAATGTGAATGCGCTTTTCACCGACGTATTTTTGTAAAGCTTACTTAAGATTTAGTGTTTGTTTTATTTCAGGCAATAACTAAAAAGTTTAACAATATAAAAATCTACCTTCAATTTAAGTTGTGAAATGTAATTTACAAATTACAAGGAAAATGAAATGTTTAAAGTAAATTTTTAAACGTAAATATTATTTTAAATTAATCTTTTAAGTCAGTCCAATATTATAATTCAGTTTTGACACAGTTTCTAATATTAGTCAAATGTCTAACAAAGTTGGAGGCGCTTAATTTTCTCTCCAGATACTTGAACTTTTGCATTTGCATAAATTAAAGATTTTTATACATTCTTTGTGTGTTAAAATCTTGACCTTTAGTCTTTTTTATACATTTAATAATAGTATTTTTTAAAATAAAACATTTCGTACTTTAATTAAAGATTTTAAGAATTAATTTAGTCTAGTTATTAACTGTTATTATTATTATTTTGTATATAACCGTAACAAAAACGTAAACACGCTTGAGTAGGCTGGTGAATGCGTGATAAGAGGGGTGTGAGCACAGATTTTCTTTCTGCCATTCTTTCATAGCTTTAACATACAATTTATACATATCTCAGTCAGTAATTCATTTGCAAGTTTGCTAGCCTTACACGAACTTTGATTTCTTTATTAATGTAGTAAAACTTCTTTATGCACGCTTGAATATTAATTTATCGAAGAGAACCGATAATGGATTAAAATATATGTTTGAAAATAATATTTTTATATACATTTATGTATTATACTTACATACTCACATACATATGCATATATGGAGCTAAAGAAGTTTTACTTCCGTCGTGTGACCTAAAGCACACTTCTCTTTATCAATATTATTGTTATAAATATTAATTTCAGACAATTTGTTTTGATATTGCAACCATATTTATCCTTGTTAAAATTAGCACAAAGGAACTTATATATTAAAGCAGACTACATTTTTTATTCATTTAATACCTGTAATAACTTTTATATATATTAGATTTACTTGATTACTCTCGGGAGTCTGTGCCATAAAATATGATAATTCGAACAAATTTACTTCTGAAAAATGAAGCAAGACTTTGCTTGTAAATTTTATAATGGACTCTCGAGGGGAGTGGAACAATTCAGCACTTAAATTATAGTATTTCAACCGTATTTTTAATGACTAAATTTAACCTACGAACTATTCTTTTAAAATGCTAGAAAAACTTATAACATAAAAAAAACATTCTTCAGACTCTTTTAATGAAAAAATATCTTTACCATCGGGATTATGTTTAATGAAATTTGTTTTAAAAAAACAAAACTTCTTTTAAACCTAAACGGAAACGATAAGACATTCCTAAACGGTAAGACATCAAAATCGTTATTCAAATCATTAACTCCTGAATGAACCATAGTTTGAACCAGACATTAATTTAGGGAATTTAATGTCTGTGACGTCACTGTTTTTTTACAGCCTTCTTATAAAGCCTCCTGCTCTAGTTCACATATAACATATATGTAAATACATTTTTTTGAAAGATTACCCGATTGAATTAAATTTGAAATGATTACATCCTTTTTATGTTTCCTTTTTATATACAAGTGTTATGACACTGTATAAATCCAAAGGCGTGCTCTGCTTATTGATAGGAAGGTTTAAATCACCTCAATGAATAATTTATCAAGGTTCCGACACATTACTCTGGGGACTATCTAACCGTGCAGAACGGCTCCGCCTTTATATATATTTTTACCTATCTGTCACATTTTCAACACCTATGTTCGTGTTTTCCTTAATTTTTACAAATAAACTATTACTTTCGATTGTATTCTTTAAGCACCTCTTACAATATTATATATATATATATATATATATATATATATATAAGATTTGCGTGTCGACGGTACACAAACTTTATCTGTACTTAGTTTAACTGAGATTCTTTCAACAACCATTCAGGCACTTAGTTTTCTGACACTTGATAGGCTTAAAAAATATTTACTAACTTTCTACCAGCGGATCAGCCCGCTTATATAAACTAATGTTTTTTGTGACTTTAGCTATATGTTACTGTGTTGATGTAACTAAAATCATAATCATATTATTAGTAATAAGTTTCATATTCACTATACTAAATTAATAAAGAAAAGGAATAGATATCCTATGCAAATTAGCAAAATGCAGAAATAGTCGGGCAAGAAGTACCCAATGTTTGATATAGAGATATTCTGTATAAGACATCTCATAGAAAACTCTCAAAAATCAGCTTAATACTTATTTATAGGGTAGAATAACATCCCGTAAAAATCTCGATCTTCCGTTGTAGATGAAAAATGGATAGTGTAAATTCGACTGAGAGTTAGAGAGATAATTAAATTACTTTATCACTATACTATATATTCGTCACTTTTTTAAATTTAAACTCTTACTTCTTATATTACTTTTGCTATATAATTTTAAATGAAATAGAATGTAAACATCAATTGACGTGGTCCCTCATTCAACTTTTTTTAAATCATACGTTATTCAACAATCTTTGAGTAAAAAGCTAACTGAGTAATCTTATGTTGTTGTAAGTAAAATTATTTTTGCATTAATCATTATTGTATGTAATTATAATTTGAAGAGATACTTTTATGCAAGAAACAAAAGTTTTTCACTATACTACTACAAAATATCTGAACTATATCATTAAATTACTCTCGGTCAACAAAATTGAAAGCCGTAACTCAAGATGTATTTAATTAATTTAGAGGTTACATTTTTATTAAATACAACATGAAAAAACCTTCTTTCGAAAGTCATAAATGTCGCCTCCGAAGAAAACGATTGCATAGATATAATATAATATAATTTTTAATTACACTATAAAATATATAAGTGTCTTAAATTATTTACTACTATTATTATTATAGTATAATTATCAAAATAAACTTTTTAATTTATCTAAATATTTTATATTTAACAAATATTATCATTATATTATAATATAATCATTATCAGATCTTTATAAACATATATATATATACGGAGCTAGTTTGTTTTACTGTGTTCTCAAACTTTTATCTAACATCTATTCATCTTTGCTCTGCCGTTAAGGTTTTATGCCAATTCCATTTATCTATTTCCAATTTCATCTTCCACTAGACAAATACTTAATGGTAATAAATATTGATAAGATATAACTTTTGTAAAATTTAAGTATAAAATATAGAACATATGCTGAACTAATTCATTAGTGTCATCCTGTATTAATTACACTTTACCTCAAACTTGTTAACGTTCAAGTTTCTTGTAATATGGAAGTTAGTTTTACTTTAGATTTATATACATAAATCTAAAGTAAAACTAACTCAGCAACGTGCTTATATATATATAAGTACGTTGCTGATAGAATGTATTATCACATTAAAAGATAATATTTTACTCGTATATTTAGTTTTATATCTGTTTTTAGAGCTGCCAAGTCAAGACTTGCATCAAGATGCAAACTAAATTTGTAACAATAAGAAACCTTATTGTTCTACATTGATGATAATAATACATAAAATTTGTCCAACTCACTGAGAGAAAGAAACGTGTTTTGTTTTTATTTATGTGTTTAATATATTAATTGTAATTGTTATGTTTATTTATAATATAGAATGAAAAATCTAAGGGGCGGGTAATGACAAGATAACTCACTTGTAAAGCGACGGGGACGGGACCTTTTTTTTTTTTTTTTTTTTTTATGGAAGAGGAGGGCAAACGAGCTGGCGGGTCACAGATGACTTGTGATCACCGCCGCCCATGAACTCTTGCAACATCCGAGGATTTACAAGAGTGTTGCCGGCCTTGTAGGTAGGAGTAGACGCCTTTTTTGAAGGTACCCATGTCGTACCGATCTGGAAATACCGCCGAAGGGAGTTCGTTCCACAAGCGAGTGGAACGTGGAAAAAATGTCCTTGAGAACCGCACAGTGGAGGATCGCCACGCATCCAGGTGGTAAGGATGGTATTGGAGGCGATGGCGCGCTGTGCGGTGATGAAATTCGGCGGCAGGCATCAGATCGAATAATTCTTCGGAACACTCCCCGTTGTAAATGCGGTAGAAGACGCACAAAGAAGCAACGTCTCTACGCAATGCCAAAGAGTCCAGCCGTTCGCAGAGCACCGGGTCACCGACAATCCGAACGGCTCTCCGTTGTACGCGGTCAAATGGTAGAAGCTGATATTGGGGTGATCCGGACCAGAGATGAGAACAGTACTCCATGTGTGGCCGGACTTGCGCCTTATAGAGCGCAAGTCTTTGGCCAGGTTTGAAATACTGCCTCGCTCTATTAATCACTCCCAATTTCTTCGACGCCAACTTGGCCTTGCTCTCCAGATGACCACGAAACTGACAATCGCTGGAAATGTCGAGACCCAGTATTCTGATACTTGGCGAGGCAATAAGAGGAGTGCTCTCGAAGAGCGGTGATACGACAAATGGGGTTTTCTTAGTGGTAAACGCGCAAACTTGTGTCTTTAGGGGATTGAACTGAACGTGGTTCAGTTCACCCCACTCAGAGACCATCTCCAAGGAAGTCTCTATAGAAGACACAAGTTTCTTTCGGCACTCGTCGACGTTTTCCCGAGAGACAACTGCACGGCCGGAATATACCGCATCCCCAGTGCTGTCATCCGCATAACAATGTTTGTTGGAGATATCCAACATATCATTGATGTGCAGGAGGAACAGAGTTGGGGATAGCACGCAGCCTTGGGGTACACCAGCGTTCACGGGCTTGGGGTCCGAGCAAAAACCGTCGAGAACGACCTGTATGCTCCGCCCAGTGAGGAAGCTGGTGATCCACTTGCATAAACTCTCGGGAAGCCCATAGGAAGGTAGCTTCGAAAGAAGCCCCTTGTGCCATACACGATCGAAGGCTTTCGCCATATACAGACTAACTGCCAGACCCTCTCCCTTGCTTTCAATAACAGCTGCCCAACGGTGTGTAAGATACAACAGAAGATCACCAGCCGATCGACCATGGCGAAAGCCATATTGCCGGTCATTGACCAACTGGTGATCCTCGAGGTAGGTTAGGAGCTGTTTATTGATGATGCTCTCCATTACTTTGGAGAGCAGAGAGGTAATGGCGATAGGTCTGTAGTTAGCTGGGTCCGAGCTATCACCTTTTTTAGGGATCGGATGGACAAAGGCACGCTTCCATGAGACCGGGACTACGCCTTTCAAGTAGGAGTACCGAAATAGACGCGTTAGCACTGGTGTCAACTCGGGGGCACATGTTCGTAGCACAACTGGAGAGATACCATCTGGCCCACTCGACTTATGAACTTCCAAGGAAAGGAGGGCCTTTCGGATGAGTTTTTGCCAAAAAACTATTTCCGGCATTAAGCTCGGACACCGCGGGATGATAGGCGGTGCCTTCCCCTGGTCGTCCAAAGTCGAGTTAGAGGCAAAAAGAGTGCCCAAGAGATCGGCTTTCTCTTTTGCCGTGTGGGCCAAAGAGTCGTTCCCAGTGTGCAATGGCGGCAGGGAAGGCTGACAGAAGTTTCCCAGACTGGCTTTGGAAAGCGCCCAGAACTTGCGCGTGCCAGGTGGGTACTTTGCCAGCTGATCCCCAATTTTGACGACATGCTTGAACTTCGCTCTAGCAATTTTCCGTTTGAAGAATCTGGAGGCACGATTATATTTCCTCTTCAGAACTCTGGAGTTCGGATCCTTAGTGACTAACGCATTAGCCCAAGCTTGATAAGCCTGCCGTTTGCCAGCTGCTGCAGCCCTGACAGACGCATCAAACCAAGGCCGCGATCTGCCACCGAGTGGTACCACAGAGCTTGGTACAAATAGTTCCATGCCCTGAAGTATCACATCAGCTACAGCCGCAGCGCAGTCACTAGGATCATTGGAAGGGAAACAAATCGGCCCCCATGGGTAGGATGCAAAAAAGGATCGCATTCCATCCCAATCCGCTGACTTGTAGTGCCAAACGCGTCGAGTCGCAGGTCTTGTACGAGCTGGGTGTTCAATGGGCACTACACTCCGTACCAAGCAATGATCAGAGGACCCTAAGGGAGCCTCGACAGTGACTTGGTACTTTCCGGGATGTGTAGTCAGCAGAAGATCCAACAAAGAGGGCATATGGCTGTCCACGTCCGGTAGACGAGTGTGCGTCTTTACCAATTGGGACAGACCGTTTGCCAGAGCAAAGTCAAACACAGATCTCGGTGATCTCGGTGATAGTCGGTGGCACGTGAGCCTAGCCAATCGGCATGGTGCGCATTGAAGTCCCCAAGGACTACGACTTCGGCGGAGGGAGTCTGTGAAAGCAGATCGTCAATCTTCGCCTGAACATGGCCTAAGAGTTGATCCGTTTCTGCATTACCACTATGGGACCTGTAGAGGCACGCGTAGACTCTGACATGGTCGTCCATGTCCACGCGCAGCCAGAGTACAGAGAGGTCCCGACCTTCAAAAACCTGAAGGCGACGGTAACAGATATCCTCCCTTACGAACACAGATACCCCGGCGTGTGGTATAAAATGATGTTCGAGTTTATACCCGGGGTATGATAGGTACGCTGTGTCGCTAGGTTGAGATATCTGCATCTCCGTCAGAAACAACAAGGCCGGCTGCGCCGTCTCTAGATGATAGTGGACGGCGTTCAAGTTGGAATGAAGTCCCCGGATGTTGCAAAATTCCACATTTAGAGTGGGTCGGGGTGCCTGCGAACACAAAAGGCGATACTTTGCCCGCCCCAGATACGACGGGCAGCCCGAGCAAAATCCGAGAATCATTTCCCCGATTTTGCTCGGGGAGGGGGTCCCCGGCTTCATCAAAGCCGGTACCCTCCTGGGGTATTTTTCTTTTAGGCATCGCTTTCATGTTTGGTGTGGGAGGGGGGGGGTTAGGCTTCCGGATTCTCTCACTCACCGACGAAACATAACCAAATGAATTTGGTTACTACACGTCGGTCTTCTGTGAGAGGGTGGTCCTTCCCCGGTCGAGCCAGCCCAATACGAGCTGCAGTAAAATAACTACAGCTAGGCTCTACCACCAAAAAAGACCTTATCTTAGTATCATGGGTTTGTAACTTTTATTTGAATTTTTCATTATTTATTTAAATAAAATTATGCTTTACATATTATTAGTAAAAGTTATTTATGTCAGCAATTTAGAAAAAAATAAAATGATGAATAAATATCCCCATTAATGTTTTTAAAAAGCATATTACCGGAACTACTGACGTCAAGAGTTAGGGGAAACCACGTAGATATTTCTAATAATAAAATCTTCATCTTAAGAAGATCCAATTGTTTCTATGGCTCAAGTAAATATGCCTCACGATTAGTCTAGACAGTATTTTTATTTAACAAACCTATTTTTAAAAGTAAAATAAAATAAACCTTGATCAAGATCACGAATGAAAATAAATATAATAGTCTACATTACAACGTTTTTTAATTATCTCAGTTCTAATTGGGACTGGTTTTATAATATTGATTAATGGGTTCATGTAATTTTATGGACTTAAATGTTAGATCTGTTTTACTTTCCGCTATAGGACGCAAAAGCTGTAAATAAAAATTATATTTTAAATTTCTTTTTCATTCTAGTTTACAATAGATTTTGTGTGTTAATTGTATTTACCTGACGAAACTGTCTGGTAAATACAATTAATATGATTTTTTTTTAACTTCAAAACTGTCAATTCAACTTTTAAATTTGGAACAAAGTCGTCATCAAATAATTTATTACAAAATAGCCATTGTTGGAGTTCGCGTGTTATATAGAAGGACGTTGAAAACTGAGTATTCAGATCTATTTATTGAACTCAGTAATCGAAGAAAGAGAGAGATAGAGCGTATTTTTGTAATCAGTGCTTTACATTGAATATTTGAGACGCAGTGTGTTCTTATGTAATCTATAATTTGCCGCAATATTTCATATTCTTTGAAAAAAACATTTTATTCAAATGTAACAACAAATTCTTAAGATTAACATTTTCAAGCAAACAGACTCCACATTTTTATTATATTCCATTGATTTCCTTGTTAAATTAAAAAGTTATTTTTTGTTTTTATTAGATATTAAAACGAAGTACTTCTCTATATTTATAGAATTTGTAAATATAGTGTCCAAATGAAATAGCTAGTAACACTAAATTAAGTTTTGAAAGAAAATACTATATTGTGTCCTAGATATCAGATCTAAATCTAGAATATATGCCTCGCAATCGCTGAATCTGATCTAACTTGTGTTTCCGAGTTTATATACACTTACTACAAATATTATTACGTTTATTATATTTACTATTTATCTACTTTATAGAAACTTTGATGAAGTAATTAATCTGTTAGATTAATTATATCCTCTTATTTTTTTAAGGGAAGAATTTTGTTTAATTGTCGTCTGAGGCGAAATATATTTTGTTAATAACTCGATAATAGTATATCCTACATACTCCGATGTATGTGATTTCCTTTTCGATTTTTTTAAAAACCGTCATACCATCTGTTAAAAAAGTTATATCATTACGCAAAGCCTTATAAGCAATTTATAAATAGCGCTATAGGATTTATTTAGAGAAAAAAACATCAAAGATAATTTAGAAATGTATGTAACAAAGATAGTTGCTAAATTAAATAACTTGGGTGTTTGAGCAAGTACAATATAAAAAATAAGATGAGATGGCGAATGAGACTTTGTACGGTTACTGTGTCTCAATACCCAATTTAAATAATTTAAAATTTACTTGTTTTACTATACTTTTCTTTTACATATGTCCAGCCTGGTCAGAAATGCGGAGGGAGGGAGAGTATCCATAGGGAGGTTTCATCGGCAGCAATTTATTATTATTTGTTTAAGTTCAAATGTAATCTTAACAGACGATACTATTATGTTCGTATTAAATGTAAGAGACTGCATGTCACTTGTTTACGTCATGTAGACGTGATGATGATAAAGAGCGGCTTTATCCTGTTTAATAGTAAATTTCACGCGACGTTAATACTGAGTGAGGGTTCGAGAATTCGAAATTTAAATTTGATATCATATTTTGCATAACGATTATCAGATTTTATGGACGTTATTATAGTTATTTGGTTTTATATAATAAATAATACAAAATTGTTATAAAATAAATTTTGTTACTGGAATTATTATTAATATTTATTTGTTTTTTTTATTTATTTATTTATTTAATTCTTCATTGCACAGTATACAAAATGGTGCACAAAAGGCGGGCTTAATGCAAAAAAGACATTCTCTACCAGACAACCTTAGAATGTACCCGAGAGAACATTGGTAGGCGTACAAAAAAAAACTAAAAGATAAATAAATCCAGAGATGTAACCAGAATCATATAAATATTACGACAAAAATAATCATACGCGATATGAATATGAGTACTTAGATAATTATATTTATATATTTGATGAAGATTTATTTTTTGTCTTTATATGTATAAAAAAAATTTACTTAGTTACTCCCAAGTATTAATGAAAATATGAGATTGTATAAAACAGGTAAAATTCTTTTCTAAGAAGACTTTTCTTAATAAAACTTTATTGTATTTGAGAATTTCTTTTATTGAGATAATGAAATGACACCATTTCAACTTTCTACACGAATGTTTTCTATGTAATGCTTATTTGAGGACATTATTGGAGAAATAAGATTGCTTCAGAATTTTCATAAGTCAGTATGCAGATTAGTATCTGAGTTGTTAAGTGTCTTTAACATTATTAAATCGTGTAAATTGAGATCGTAGTTTTTATAATTTGGATCGGCTGCTGTAAGAAGTTGTAGCATAATCAGAAAAATAATTGTAATTTTACCGCAGATACTAAAGATTTTTATAATAAAAATATGTATTTTAAAAAAGTCCATTGTTTTTAGTATGATAGCTCCGGGTAATATTATTAAGCTAATATCAATAGTACAGTTCAAACAAAATTGAAAAAATTTGTTATAGCAACCAAACACTAAAAACAGTTAAATCAAATTAAAGTAACTAACAAATAGTAACATTATGTACTATAAATCTTAGTGCCTAGTATTTTGTTAAATAGGTACCATTAAATATTGAGTTTAATATGAAGTTTACTTCTTAATTAGTAGTTAAATTTTCCTCCATCTAGAGTTGGATTTAATCCAAATGGATGGATTATATGCTGCCATACATTAATATGTAAGATTAAGTGAAAGAAAGTAATAGAAAAATAAAATGTGAAATGTTTTCCATTTTCTGTAGAGGTATGAACATGACAGGCCTTTTACTTACTCGTAATTACTTACAGTAAATACTTATCCACTATCAAAGGGCTACATAAGAAAGTTAAACCTTTTATTCCTTTTAAGTGTTTCTTTACAAGTAATCCTACAGGCATCATAAACAAAATTAACTAAATAATATTACAGAATCCTGTTACGAATAATTAAATCTCAGACGTCAAGACTTTCTATGCATATGCATAGACAACCTAGATGCATAGTTCTCTAAAAATCGACTTTAAAATTATACACTAATTTGATGATACAAATATAATTCAAATTTAAAATAATTCCAAATATTCATTAATATTACATTGTATAAAATATCGATAAAAGTTTTTCCTTATAATTTTCTTTATTAATAATAAATATAAGTTTTCAATAAACGATGACACCTTCACAATACCAGACGTATCAAATCTTACAGATTTTTTACATCTTTCGTACAATAGCTATAAACTAACCTCAAGAATGATTTGTTTCGAATCATTTTTAAGGCTTTAGAATGAACCTCTGTTGAACAAACCTCTGATTTATAAAGGGAATCATTATCATATTCTATTACGCCTTGAAAAATACTACAAATATCAAAATTTTCTGCAATATAGTACTATTAAATATTTTTCTTAATTAATTTTTTATTTTATATCCCAACTTTATTGACAGTTCATTTAAAAGATTATAAATTTTCATATGAAACGACGAGAGAAGATATGAAAACATCAATAAATTAAAATTAAATAAAAACGAATTTATAACCATAATGCTCTTATAACAAAACTTAAATTAGTATAATTCAAATACTCCATCTTGAATATTATTTTGCTGGTGAACGTGACCGTAGTTACTTTCTATTTAATAATGGAGCCATTCAAAGCAAAGTTCGTAATTTAGTTCAGAAGCAGTTTAGTAGCACGGCTACGTGTCTCAGTACGTTATCATTCTGACATGGGACTTTTAGAATATAGTAATATATGAAAACCTCTGAAAGTCAAATCAATAGTATATTATTATAGAGAGGTACACACATTTCTTCAATAGGTACATACAGCATAAAGCTTATATTCAGAATGATGTCTTGTATTAAAGTTAATGTTACCAACTACAAATTGTTTTAAAGTTAAGACAACTCAGTCAAGAAACTTGTTGTAATAAATTTGTATTATTTGTTTTATTATTAAATTATATATAATAATAATGTAAGTCTATCTTATTAGTTAGTCAATTTGGGTACGTTACTTAATTGTATTACAAACTGTTCTGGTATAATATTGATTGCAATTAAATCCTAAATTATTTAATTGTCACTAAACAATAATCAGAATACTTATAATTCTGCAAATGTAGTTTAACTTACTTCACACTTCTTTTTTTTGTAAGGTTGCCTTTTAATAAGTTATAAAAATAATATATAATTTTAATTACTACTTTAAATTATATTAATATTTCTGTATTTTTCTGAAAGCACCAAGGACCTAGTGACAGTTTATAATACTTTACGCAGTATTTTTATTTCTACGCTTTATTCGTATTAAAAATTGTTTTTATATTTCGCTTATAACAATGAGTCGAAAATAAAAATAATAAGTTAAGAAAGTGTCCATGGTCTTAGCAGTTATTTTCAACGCACCCTTAGGAACTGTGACAAAAAGAGTGTGACCGTATAATAAAAACATATGCCTAGATGAAATAAAAAAACCTGATTTTTTTCTTAACTTATTTTCCTATTGTTTAATCGGCATTCATAACAATCTTATCACCTATATTATGTTTTAACAAATGTATGTCATTTCTTAGCATATTCAATAATTAATTTTATTTTTCATCATTTTTATATCTAAAAAGTCATACAATTTTCAGACACTTATCATAACTAATTTTTGTAAGAAAAAATATTATGAGATATTTATTCCCACAGACTAAAATTAAAGTGCTTAATCCTAAAGTGTCTTTAAAAGTTTGATAATAATTGTTATAGAAGTCAAGCAAATAAAAAGAAAGAAAATTAAGGATGACGAGGAACAATTATAACTTCATCACAATTTTCACATTTTCAGTTTTCTTTATAATCTTATTTTATTTAAGATTGAGGACAATGGGTATTCAAGATATAAATTGTTGAAACTTTTTTAATAAATAAATTAATATTTATGAAAATATTTTTAGAAACAATTTTTTATTGTCACGAAAAGGGCTTTTTATAGTTTTAATTTATAATTAAAATAATTTTATAATTACAGTGGCCATATGATAACTCATTTATAGATGAACTTAATACGATTATTATAAATTTTAAATATTTTGTTCATTCAATAAATAACACAGTTACATATCTTTAATTATCGACAAATTTTACTTTTTTTGTTTTGGTTCTCTTTTGAAAAGTTTGTTTGTTAGTTATTTTAGATAAGAGTAAGGAAAATCTTTAGAATAATAATATATGATGTGCTTTTTCGTATTATGGCCTTATAATAAATATATAAGATGATTAATAACACCGTCACAAAAATATACTGACATTCTCGTATCTTATCTCATCTTGTCACTGTTTTTGTTGTTATCAAACGGTAAGGAACATTAGCTGGGAGGGTGTCCTAAGTTGCTTGGGGCACTCGTCCGGGGTTCCGCCTAGCGTCACGAGGAGTGTGAAGGCGATGGTGTCGCATTAAGGCGTCGAATGTAACCGTTTCTTTTAATACCACTAAGGTGATAACTTTTATGGCCGGCGGGTATTTGTAATGAATTTTTCAAATGTATATTTTCTTTGTCTGCTAGCTTGTTTTCTCGCCACTTTGTTTGAGTATATGTAATGATGAATGAATGTATGGAATATATTTATATATTCATTAGAACTTTGCCGCAAACAATAATTAACTTTACTACAAGTAACTTACCGTCACAAATGGGAGTAGTAACGTTTTAACTAGCTATAACTTTAACTATTACTGACAAAATATACTAATATTATAAACTTACGTAAACTAAAACTTTACTGAATAATATTGAACAGTTGTATAATTGTTGGAGAGCAAAGTTTTTTCTAACAACTTGCTATAAATTGAGTTCTCGCCATTATTGTTAAAATTAATATAGACCATTTCAAATGTATGTAATAAATATACTAGTAAATATTATACAGCACCTAATAATGTAAAATCTCGGTTCATAAGTGATACATATACCTACAAACCTTCTTGTACCTGAATATTGGATTACAATCAGAATTAATTTGTAACGTAAGGAATTTTACTGTAACTATTTTCTGTGCTACTATTAGAATACTGTCTGATTACTGATGTCACTTACAAACAACTACATTCCATATCTCTTTCACTATATTATACATACTACACTTGATCATTAATGTCAACTGATTTAAATTGTAGACTAATTTCGATGTATTGTGTGAAAAATTTTGTGTAAAAAGTATTTTAAGAGCTTCTAAATATATTTATAGTAGAAATGTAGCTAAATGTGATAGTCTATTTTTACAAATGTCGGTCATTGAGGTTTAAAAACCAAAACAGGTACGATTAGCTCCAATTCTCTGCATTTTAATATTGGTAGTGCATTATTGCAAACTGTAGCTAGATAATATAAATAAACGAACAAATAGACATATATTTGATGCTCTTTACATCATGATAGTGCTACTAAATATTACTAAGCTTAATAATACTAAATAATAATAAAAACGGATACTTACTAGGTCACGCAAGCGTGGTTGTGAGCTGAGCTAACTTTTGCTCCGTGCACGGCAGGCTATTTACTACAATGTTCTTTAGGTTAGACCATTACCAACGGTGACCCGCAAGCTCGTTTGCCCTCCACTAACATAAAAAAAAAAAAAAAAAAGACCTTACAAAAGCTACGAGAGTTAAATGGAAATATAGGATATTATCAATAAATCATTTGCCAAACATGCCAAGTTTGATATTCGTTTCAAGTCTTTAAATGAAAAATTTTCTACAGAATTGCTCATAACACCCTTCTTTTCGCTATGGCATCACACTGAAACAATCAGGTCCACTGCGATACTATTGATACAGTAGAAAGCATTCGACCTCCTTGGGGATAAAACGAATTATTATGATGAAATTGTGGCACGTTCTCAAACAACAGTAACTTTGTCAATTCCATATGGCAGATTCACATAGAGTTCCTAGCAGACGGCTCTAGATCTTATTTAGTGATTTTTTCATTTAAGAATTAAGTTAACGTTACGATAAGCTAGCTAGACGCATAATATTACCCAGGCACGTCTTAGGTATTCTGTTTAGTTTAGCATAGTTTCGATCTGTGTCACCCCTTGTAATTGTGGTTGCACTGCCCCAGGATCCATAAAATTTTCTGCGGTGAACATTCTGGTTGTTCGAATGGAATAGCATGCAGAGAAAGTATAGGGAACTCCTGCTTCTTTTAAATCGGTTCTTGAACATTTAGAACAAGAAACGTATGCCAATTTTTCTATTTCTTTATTGAATCGACGCTTATTTGCTACGATATTAGGAAGCGTGATATGTGTGGCTGCACTATCTCGATACTGTTGTGAACGGACAGAAGTTGCTGTGTATCGCGATATGCCACTTGCAAGCCATCTGCCTCTTCCTCTGCTTCGTTCACGTTCCATTTTATGATAATGAGCAATAATTAAATGAAATAATTAAATACTGAGCAATAATTAAATGGAAGCTTGATGAAACTCGATGAAATGTATAGCAAGTGGATATAAAATATTAAATTGGGATAGCAAAATGAAAAATAAAAGTCACCTTGCCTGTTCGAAGCCTCACACGCAACTGAAGCCTTCGTTCAGTTGTGACTTCTATTTTGCTATTCTTTTAACTTGGTATGAGACATTCCATATCATAAGTCTATGGACAATTTTCTGGTGAATTGAAACTTTTTTTCTGTAATTCGAAAACTTACCATTCTTTTAGTGTGCTTCGAGCTCAATGTGAACAGCATTCTGACAAATTTATAGTCAGTTCTGCTATGTATGAGAGTAGTTACAAACTTTCTTAGATTTCAATCCACTTGTAACTCGTGCATCGAGCAGGCGCGCGCTGTTGAGTCACTAATCGAACTAAATTAGTTCTGTTAATTGTTCAAGATCTGTCGATCGAAATTATCCGAAATTTTGCACAGTCATAAAGCAATGTTTCATCAAACACCATGCCGAGTTTCGAAACTGTGGTATGAGTAGTTAAATGATAGCTAGCACGTAAATTGTCCAAAACTGAATTAGCAAATTATACTGAATTTAGAACTACGATTTTTTTTTTAATAAATATATGCTTAGCGCCTTATGCTCGCAATCGTTGTGGCGAGTTTCGTTAACGTAGCTCGAATAGTTTTTAAGAACAGAGAGTTCGCAGTTTTTGCGATCTGACCAGTAAAGAGCTTCGCTTCGCTCAGCTCAATTATTTTGTTTATCATTTTTTTACTACATATAGTACAGAAGGCTTAAATTAATATATTCTACTTAAATTTCCTTGCTGGAACAAATTTACTTCTTCCGTTTGAAACAGGTGACATTAACAACAGTCTGTTGCCGAAATTTATATTTATAATAAAAACAAATGTTATTTTGCTCAAATTACAGATTCTACAAACGTAATTTTAAGTATCCTGAAAGTGTGGAATTTGTAAGACATTATTAACAAAAGCAGTTAAATATAAACTTCACTCTTAAATATTAATGACTGTAATTTTATAATGAAATATATTATTTTAAAAAATTTTTATATGCTTATAATGAATGATATTGATACACAATTCTACGATTAATGTATTTAACATTATAAATGAATAATAAAGGGTAACATACTTAATTACTAATTACAGTAAAGTTTCAATTATGAGATAATAAATATTATTTATTGTCACATAATTGAAAAAAAATGAGATATATCGGAATTAAAAAATTAAGAGATTTTTTCGAGGCTAATATAATAGGACCCCTAATATGCTGTTAAGGAAATCTCAAATTTATATAATTTTATTCTTTAACCATGGACTGAAATTTTATGTCATATGTTGTAAAAAAGTTTGCAATTATTAGTCCAGTTTTTTGGTTCAACTAAACAAAAAAAACAACTTTCGTTCAAGATGAATTACTAATTAAATTTATAGCCAAAGTGCTTCCATTGATGCTGTTATTATCCTGAGTTGAATTGAAGCTCCTTATTTTTCTTGTCGCGAGCAAACTAGTTAATCTTTAACATTGTAACATATATGGAAAGAACCATTAAAGTACTACTTTCAATAAATACGTCTTTGAATTTAAAAATAATTTAAAATCATTTTCTTAGAATAATCTTTATAAATATTTCGATATTATAACATTTTGTCTCATCCAGTAATATTAAAATTGTTATTAACAATTTTTATTGGACAAAAAACACACAAATGTTACTTGGCAAATACAATTTCTCACGCATTAGGCATGTGTTGGTTTAGTAGTTAATAAGCCTCAGGGATGAACTAAAGTTCATGTTTTCGATCGAGGGACAAAAAACAAGTATTCTTAGTTATTTTTTTCTTGTAGAAAATTAACTAGTTTTTATTATTAAACGAATTCAAATTTGTTTTGTTTCTATACTAGTTATAAAATAAATAAATAGATGTATAAAACATATTAGGTTTACAGAAAATTTATTGTTGAATAAAACATCCAATCATATTAATATTTCATAAGTAAAGTCCGCGTTCCTCCCTGTATAGCCTTCTAATTTAATCATTTCAATTCTTTCGTTTCTGTAAGTATTCTTCAAATATTGAAGAAACGAATAATTTTACTGTCGCCAATAAATTGAGATTCAATTTTTCAAACAAATGGATGTTACGTAATATTTTGAGGAAGAGATAATGGTTTTAAATAGTGAGGTCTCTTTGAAATTTATAATGACTATGTTTATTAAATTCGCTAATAATATAAATAAAATACTTTGTGATGCTGTTTATAAATACCATAACGCCACTTGATACCACATCTACATAAATTAATTTGCTGATGTTATATATAATTGGATGTAATCCTTAGAGCATGCTTATAATAATATAATCGTACAATAAATATTGTTTAACATCATTGCTCCTTGTAACTATGCCCTAAGCTATGTGAGTACATAATTTCGTAGCGTATTAAGTGCTGAAGGTTCACAGCCGCGTAATAGTTGTTAGGATTTACTCTGATTAAATCACTCTCTATAACATGTTATGTTTATATTTTAATCTAATTTATAACATAAAAAATTTACACTTTAAGCTAAGAATAATAAGATTTAAATTCACTTTGAAATTATTTCAAATAATGAAATACAGATTTCTAAGAAAGGAATTTGAAATATGTATGTGCCTGAACAATATGTCATTGCTCTCCCAAGACTCATTCGTCTTGTTTTCATCCTTGTGTTCACTTTATTATGATCAATTATTGAATCAATATAATAACATACTGTAGTATAAGTGTGATAATATACAAACTTTATAAATTGTTGTGGAATTTGGATGAAAGAAATTTACATAACGATAACGATAAAAATTCTCTTTTCTCTGTGCCTCTCCTTATCTCATGAGGAACACATTTTTTATGAAAATCTTCTAAAATATTGTTCTACATTATTAACTTTTTTTTGTTTCTTAAAAATTTCTTAAAACAACACAGCTCATTACATATAAAACTTATCATTATAACAAGAAGTTACTTGGCACTTATCTGTCTCAACTTTGGAGAGGTTTTAATCAGCTAATGTTATTAACGTAGGCAAAAACATTCCGCATCTAAGCTTATGATTTTTTAGAGAAAACCAACTCTTATGTATTTTTTTAGTCTGCATAAAAGTTATTTATCAACCTATTCGATGTAAGCTATGTAAGCATTCAACAATTGACAGTTTGGTTACAAACAACGGTTTTTTATCAATAATTTATTAAATTTAATGTATCGCACTTACAGTCTGTCTGTATTAAAAGTTATTATTCATAAAATCTAAATTGCAAGATATCTCACCTCTGTTTTATGATGGCAACATGAAACGGCAATAAAGGCAATATATTATATTTTATAGCCAAATCATACAGAATAATTCATTGAACACAATAAAGTAGACTTATTGGTACGATAATACCAATAAATATGAGAATGATTCTCTTAATGAATCTAAAAAAAATCCTTTAAGAAATAAGTGTTAATAAATGAAGATAAATTGAGAATATAAGCAATAATGATCACGGTAAGAGAACATCTAACTTTCGATGAAGAATGATAATGTTGACTATTTTGGAAACTTGTAGCATATAAACATATAATTGTAAGATGAATTAATAATGACAAATATCATATTCTATCCTACTTTAATCGTATCATTTTCCTACTATTATTATCTCACAATGTATAGTGAATTGGTATACACTTTGCATATTTTATTATGTTGACATAGTCAATGATCGTCAAGAAGTTGGATACAAGGATATAAGCAAGACGAATGAGTCCCGGAAGGGCACTGAACTATCTCGCAAATCACTCTCCAGGTACATGTACATATTTTATTACATTGTACTGAACTCCTCGTATTATATTTTATAAGTCGATTTCGATGTGTATTATTTTTGTTTGTGAATTTAAATTTATATGTATATATTTATTGTTTTGGTTAGTCTTGCTGCGAAAATGTTCTACAGCTCTTCTAAGGCTAGTAGACTAATAATAAGAGAGGACAGATCAAAAAGGATCTGACTCACTGTCACTGCAATATTCAGACTAATTTACATATTATGCAACTAAATATAAGCAGAGATTCCCTTTATAATAAAAAATAAATAATAATGTAGGCAGCAAGGGTCTATCTTAGAAGCTGAAATGTAGGTTATAAGAAATATGTAAATTACCATATGTATCTTCGGTTAGAAATGAAGAGACACCTTTGTAAAATATTAAAAACTAAAATTCGCTAAAAGTATAATTTGAGATTAAAACCGTAATTAATCTATAAAACACTTTAAAAATATTTTATGTTGTTAAGATTTAATAAATGTCCTTATTAGTTTTAAATAAAATACAGTAATTCATATTTTAATCAGCTTTTGGATATTAGGTTGTGTAAAAATAACAAGATGAAAAACATGTTTCATTTCGTTTCACACACACCATTGAGTGGTGTCAAAAATTTTTATTATATGTGTAAACTTTTGCAACAGAGCGTAGTTAGTTAGCGTTTTCCGTTACGTAATACTATGAAGGAAATTGTTTACACCAATTAAAATTGCACATTTATCTTTGTATAATTTATGATTTACTATATAAATGATGATGATATTGATCATTATTTAAACCAAACCTACGTATAATGTCAAAGAAACCTCAATAAGCATACTGCTTAGAAGGTACAATTATTGACAAATATATTAATTATTATAAAATTTGCAATAGTGAACAAACATATTAATTATTATAAAATCATATATTAGGTTATTTCCATATTTTCCAGGTTATCAGATCTGTATCGTTGTCAAATCTTTTCATCAAACATCACGTCGGCGAATAATTGGGTTATCGGGCAAATAAAATGGAAAGTAATCTTCGTTATCTGCATTAGTCTTCAATAAACGAAACATATGACAGTTCCTAGTGAAGAAGTTATAGTCCTCAGCGTGGCTCGAAGGCAAGTATCCGTTCTAAGGAACGGATACCATTCGGCACCACTTCTTGGACAAGACTACCAAACTCTATAGAACTTCAAAGTATTAACACATTCTTGCTTGTTCTGTTAATTTAATATTAAATATTTAAAATAACTTCATGAGTTCGGATGAGTAAACTGTAAAAAGTTCACATGAATTTTATACTTTAAACTATTTTATAAAATATAATGCAATTAATGATATCTATGTACTACGTCTAGGAATAATGCCTTTATATTTCTTTTGTCTATAACGACAAAGGAACCTACGATCCATCTGAGAGTCATATTTGACATCTCCTCATCAGGTTTCGAGGTTCAGGTAAGAATTAAAGAGCGTAGTACGTAGCGCGTTTACTAATGAGTAAATGGAAGAATAATAGATTTCTGTCTTAAATATTATAAATAACAACTAGTAACATTGATTCTCTTTAAGAGATCAGTACTCCGATTGGAGCGACCCAAGTTAACTCTAAGTTATAACTGGATCAATATTAAAATCCAAATATAATTAATTTTTGATCATAATATGGTAAATGCAATAAAAATAATAAATGGTAAATGGTAAAACCATAAAAAAAAAAAAATTCTAATAACCTAACATCAGAAACCCGCTCCTGATCCTCAGAAGTGTACTGTCTACCAACACGGATGAGGACATCAGAAAAGCTTTTGAGAATCAGAACCGGGGTATTCTGAGCAGCTTGGACGAAGAGGAACGCCGTTTAGAAATAAAATACAGAAAGAAGGTAAGGAACCCCCACATCTGCCATGTGGTGGTAGCGGTCGCACCAGTAGTATGACCGAGAGTTGTGACCGCAGGCTATGTGCATGTGGACATGCAGCGAATACGAGCGGAAGATCAGTCGCCATTAGTGCAGTGCACACGGTGTCTGGGGTACGGGCATGGCAGGACGTACTGCAGGGAACTCTCCGACTTGTGTAGCCATTGCAGCGGCCCTCACATGCGATCCGAATGCCCAGAGTGGGCAGCCGGGTTGGAACCGTCATGCAAGAATTGCAAAGCTGCCAAACATGATCAGACGATGCACAATGCTCTCAGTGAATCCTGCCCTATAAGAAGAAAATGGGACACCATAGCCCGGTCATCAGTAGCGTATTCCTAAGATCAATGCAAAGTGTCCTGAACTACAAAACACCCGGAATGCAATTTGGATGAAGTTTAATGTAAAATCAGCCAAATTGATCAGGAATTACAAACTTACTTCTGGACAATGAATTGTTATAAAAAATAGATTTTAAAAATAATTGTTATTAAAAGATAGTTAGAACAATAGAAATAAACAGCAATAGAAAATATGTCTACTAAATAGTATGAATATTTAAGTAGAGTACATAAAAATCAATAGAAATATAATATTATGTAGAAAACCATATAAAACCAGATGTTAGTCATAGAGAAATTATCAAGCAGAGTAAGATTAGGTAGTTAAGTAGATATTAAAGTTATTAGATGACAGAAACTAAAGTATAGAATGTAAGTAAAATATAAATGTAATTTAAATTTTTAGTGCTTAGTATATAAAAAAAAACTGTATAATTAGCGGAAGTGAATTTCAACTCACCTGTAATTATATTAAATCCCACAATGAAGTATTCATTTAATTACCCTAAAGTTACAAATAACAAATAAAGAAAAAACCTTAGAGATAGTCAGCAATCCCAGCTGTTAAAAGTGATAATGAGCGACGGAAGCCAGAAAGAAATAGTATGAGGAATGAAAGTGCGAGAGGCATGCTTGCAACAACTTTAATAAAAGAGTAGTACCAAAGTCTGCGGCACTAAAGCCGGAGGTAGTAGATTAAAAAAAAAAAGAAAAATGTACATCAGAAATATATAAAGACTTCATTGAAACATTATTTATTTACAATACATCTTGTATGTCATATCAATACTATGTAGAACATAGTCAGTTATAACGATCTTAGAATAATGAGTTTCGAATGAGCTGCAGTCAAATTAAACAATCTCGACTGACAAAGGAGAGAACTCAATTTATGTCTAATTGTCAGAAAACACTGACCAAAAACAACCTACGAAATGATTTAGCTATTGTAATTCGTGGAAGCTATTTTGAATCTATGCTTATATATATATATATATATATATATATATATATATATATATATATATATATATATATATATATAAGCGATTTACCACTCACTGACTCATTACGAAATCTCCGGAACTATCTGTCGGATTAACTTAAAATTTTACATAGTTACTTATTTTGTGACATAGACGTTCACTAAGAACCATAGCAACAGTTACGACAACGGATAATATGACAAATGTTGCCATAGCAACCTAAGTTCACATCCAAATTAATAGTGTGTGTTCATTGTATGTTAGTATATATGTTTGTGTGTATTTAGTATTCTCAAAAACTACTGAACTATTCTTTTAGCTGTCTAATAACATAACCGAAGGTTTATCATCCCGATATTGAAACTTTGATTAAATAAATACATTATATTTAAAAATTATTAAGCGATATTAAGTCAACGTTGTTATTGTTTTGCTTATTTGTAAATGTAAGGTAAGTCCTATTTGTAAATTCTATATTACAAATACAAATAATTCCAAAGAAAACTGTTTTCATCCCAATTATCATTAACTATAAGTTCCCATTATATTTATTATCATTAATAGTATCATGAATGATTTTTCGGAAAATACTTTGTTTTCCGTTTGTCTATAAACTTGTTCTGTTTATCATAAGAAGCATAATTCATTCATCTCATAGCAAAAAACGAGGATTTAACGGTTATAGTTAAACATAACTCACTTGGTTAAAGTCACGGACTAAACTTGTAAATAAGTTGCTTAGTAATACTTGCTATTTTGCCAAAATAATTCCGGTATTTTCAATTCTATTTCCCGATAATATGTAGTTACTTGATCGATACTGTGCTTTACAGCTCCCAATGTATATTACTTATAAATGGTACCATAAATATTTATTGCCTATTGCAATATTATTGCTACATCTTAATTTTTTTACAAGACATTTAATGCTATAGTAATGAAACTGAAGTCAAGCAATGGAAATGAAATTTCATCTGTCATGGTCTTTAATATAATTTAAATGTACATATTGGTTACATCTTCGTCTTATTTCAATTCAGTTAATACACAACTATTTAAAAACTAATATGGCAAATCGATTCCTTATTTCTAGTTTTGATATTTAATTTTGAATTTAATTAAAAAGTAACTTATTAAGAGTTTTTTTTATAGTTTACATATTATTTTTTATTTATTTTTAATACAGAAAATAATATATAAAAAAAAGACTTCAAGATCTCAAAATATTCATTTTTAATCTAACATAAGAATTGGAAATATGAAGAAACTTTTAATTTAATAAATATATAATGAGGCAAAATATCAATTCAAAGAATACAGCATTTTCTCCATTTTGAGTAGTTATCTCCGATATAACCTAATTATCTATTATTCTTCTCTCTTTCAGGTTAGCGTAATTGATGCGGAGTCGGATGCGAGAGTAATCCAAGTAACGTAATCTCATTGTGCATTGTGTCTGCCGTTTTCAGTTGGAGTTAAAGCTTAAATGTGATTTAAGAAAAAATATATTTCATAACATGTGTTTACAATGTTTATATATAACTGGAAATAATATCCCATCAAAAACATAGCAATCTAAATCAAGTCTGTAAATTCCGTATTTCAGTATTCCCATAAATAGACATATAACGTTTTCATTGTTTGTATTTTTAAAACGTGCAGATAATTTATCACAATTTTTTACATATTTTTTAAGTAAGATCAATAAAGTACACGAGATAAACTTCCTTTAAATATAACACTTTAAGATCATAACATAACTTAGACTATACTTCTCGAACGCAACACGAAGACGCGACATTTTATTCTCTCTCACTATCACGGTCAACATATTAGTTACCAAACAGATCTTTGGTGAATTTTGAGAAGAGGTGGCTAATAACCTTATATTTAGTTAATTCCCCTCTCCTCATACAGATAAAATCACCATTTCGAAGTACAAATGGTACCGTAATGCGTTTTCGTTGACAATGCGGGTAAAGCTTGTGCAAACCGTAAAAGCTATGCTATATAGTACATACTTTTTCCATATAATAGCTCTAAATTTATTCAAAATATACTTAAATAAAACATATATCGACAAATAAATAAGATACCAATATAATAATAATACAGAACTAAAATATAGAAAAATACCAGTAATAATAGAAACACAATATATTTTTTTAAACAATTTGAATACAATACGAATTATAAAATAATGTCATACTATAAAATAATAAATAGATTTATGATTCACTGACAGATTAACCTTATCACAAGGGTTAGTAATCTTGTTCATCTCGTAATAGGATTAGTCCAACCTTCTCAATCTCGCATCTATCCGACGAAGACCCGAGTGGTATTCAACTTACCGCTTCATACACAATATATATTATTTATAGTTAGTATTTCTCGTCAACCTTATATTTTATACAAAGATTAACTGTACATAACAATGATTCTAAATTGTAATATTTAAAATATTTTTTTCTCCGTATACATTAAAGTTAATAACTGATAACCGCAAGTCCAGATTGTGATTTTCATTATTCAACATAATTTATATTTTAACATTTTTATTAAAATAAAATACATAATAAAAGTAGTCATTACGGTTTACGAGTAAAGTTTATATTTAATATTTCTCGTCTTAGTGTCGGTATTCTGAATTTTACGGTTTTAAAACCTGTTCAGTAAATATACAATATAAATTTGTATGAAATAAAAATACTTTCATTTTAATATATGAAAGTATTTCAGCGTTATTGACCAACAAATATTAAATCTATCACAATGAAACACTACCTACTTGTGTGTAAGTTAATGCTTTTAAGACAATGTAGTTAACTTTACAGTTAGAATATTTCTTGAACAATAAAAATAAACAAATAAATAGGGTTCGATGTTTTTTATTCCATTTATATTAAGCTATATTTAAGGATATATGAAACAATATATATTTCGCTATGAGAATTCAGAACGTTTCCTATCGAATAAAGCCAGTCCCACCATCAAAATGACAATAGAGTTCACAGTTTGAAGAGTTTCGATTCATATCGAAATAAATTTAACGTTACGATTGTTGAGCAGTTAATATATTTTAATAATATAAATATGCACTAATAAGAGAAACCTTTTTTATACATAACCATATAAATATTAATGATAACTAATTCACTAATTTAATTCAATACTTTTAAGTAATTCTTAGACCAAAATCTGTAAATTATCATTTCAAAATAGTAGTAAAAATAAGTCCAATTTTACTTCTCTTGTCCAATTTATCTATGCTGAATATGTTTGATAATACAATTTATAGTCTGAGTGGGAATAAATACAACGTCGATTATTTACTATCCAGTTGTACTGAAGTACTAGTTAACTGATGAAAATTACGTTTGAAACAAATTGCTTCGATAAATTTGTATTTTTTACTCACTCGCTTGTTATTTCTAGATTATTTTGCTGTAAGAGAAGTTTAGGCAATCTGTAGTACAGGCATATATGTAGTTTAAGATTAACTATAAGAGTTATGGGGTTTTATTTTAACGAACTTAATTTTAAAAAATCACTGAAAAAGTTGATGTAAAAAAAATATTTTCTTGCCATTAATGGCCATTTAAATAGCAGACTCGGCATATCTGTGAAATGTTGAGACTGAAATGAATGAAACAGTTATTTAGTCCATCAACGAGTAAAGATTTTTTTAAACTTATTTTTAATTTAAATTAATATTCTGTTCCGTATTTGGTATAAGGTGGGTCTGTTAGCTGGGACTATACTTTAATCACGTTGTTATGAAAAAGAGTGCCAAATAATTAGTTTAAATAAAAGATCATTTAATTTTAAGGTAGAAAGAAAAGGAAAAAAGACTTAATTTTTTTTTTGGCCAACGGACTTCTGTATTATAAATCAAGGAACTCCATTCTTTTAATTATTTCAGTTAAATTTCTATACTATGAATCATAGTCACAGTATGTTGTAGTTGTATTGTATTACCAAGTGAATTAATTGACTGTCCGTGTCGATTGCAACAACATCTCATGTCACGATATTCTCGGAATTTCAAAAGGACATGTTCTAATTTATATAATCGACATGTACTATCTAGTACATATACTATATGTGCATTTAGTGCGTGCAGTAATATATTGTGAATAATTTTTAAAGCTTATCGAATCGAAACAATAGTGTTACTTTGTGTTTTCAGGCTATTTTTTTGTCATTTTTTACGGCTCCAATATGTTGTTTTTAGACTTAAAGATATAAAAATTTTTAAGCGCGTATTTTTTTTAATTTCCAAACGGCCAGCAGAGGTTAATGTTAATAAAAATAATAAAACATATTCTGACACTAAAATTTACATTAACACATCTAAAAAGATTATGATCTTTCTTCTTTCTTTGCGGTTTCGTCAACAAACAAGAATAAAGTGCTATCTGTTGTATAAATATAAGTATTTTTGATAAACTTAATATAAAGGTTTTGTTAATAACTTGTCAATTTCTTCAAATGAAATAAAAAAGTTCGTAAAATAATTGGAATGCTTAATAAAAGAATATTTGTTATTCGAAGCCCTTCTTAGGGTGTAATTTTGTAATTTGTCGTATGTTGCTCTTTTCACTTTGTATTTGATGATTTAAAATTAAATATATGAAATGGTTATCACATTCTATATTTGGTAGGCTTCATTGTTTTGTTTACAAGTCGGTGTAAAATGTTATGTATAGTATTATTAGTTTACATTGTTAGGACATTTCCAGTTTGATAAATAAAATATTTTTATGAAAAATAAAAGACTTTAAGCGATGAACAATAGTCACTTGCATCGTCCATGATCAGGTGCTGCAAGCGCTTAATCTTGGAAGATGAAATATAATATCATATTAGCAATATATAATAAAACTTTATTTTTTATAATCCAGTATCGAAGATATATGCATCATGCAGGTCAACATATGTGTTGTTTTATATATTTTATGTGATGGAAAAAAAAATATTCTTTAGTTTCTTTGAAAACAATTACAATGACGATCGTGTATCGCGGTAATAGGTTTAACTCTTTGATTTAAAGTTGTCAGAAAATCTTTTTTTTCTTACTTTGTAAGAGTCATCAGTAATTTTGATATATCAAAATGTTTTTTTCCTATAGCAATAAATAACCGAGTTTACTTTTACTTGTAATTAAATTCTAATGAAAAGTATGAACATATTTTTATTATTTCCTAATTTCAATGAACAACGTTCCACTCCCATTTCCTCTCTTCTACTTAAATTTAAAATTTTAATCTTCAAGCATTCAAGATAGTAGTTTTGATCAAAAATTAATATTTACAGTCCGGACAAACAATTTTGTAATTATAAATAAAAGCTTTGTGACATGAATATTGAATAGATACATATTATAAGTAAAATAGGTTTAGAAATTTTGACATGACTTTAATATTTTCTGATATCTTTCCTGTTTTTTAATATTTTCTAATATATATGTATATAATCTTTTAAATGTTAGTAGCTAATTATCACGCATATCGATTGCTGTGAATACGAAGCGTTTTAAATACACATTAACGTAAACATTGTCATATTTAAAATTAATTGCGATTTCATGTTATTTAATAACTAAACATGATTTCAATAAATTAAAATTGTTATATTTATAAAGTATAAAGTATTTGTGTGGAGTTTTGTATTCGTTTAATCAGAATGGGATCGTTAAAACAAACTAATATGGGATCAAAGATGAGAATCTTCAGCAGTCAAAGGAAACATTGAATAATTACCGATAAAAATATGTAACAAGTTGATAACTTCCTCAATTATTCAGTTAAGTACTTATAATTAGATTATTTTATCAAGTTATAACTTTTTAAATTCTTAATATATAATTATATACAAGTGTTTATTTTGTGTTTTATAATATGATCTAGTAAATTGTTAACGGCTGCGTCGTTGAAGTTAAAAATGAGAACTGTCATTTAATATAATTTACTATATGTAATATATTATATCCATATATGTATTATATTATTATTAGTTTATGATATCAATTTAAAAGATTGAAAAACAATAATTCATCTCACATCTGTAAGACTGATTACACAATATAGAGACTTCATCATTATATATATTAACTTAATGTCTGAATAAACATAAAGGCATTATCGTGGAAATAACTCATATGGAAAAAAATAATTCCAATATACGATCTCAATATTCATAATTTATCAAAATCCACTGAACTATTTATGAACGTATATTATATTTAGTTGCACTTATTAGATTTTATTTATATGTATTATTATATTAAATATATGTCTATCTTATTAAAAGCAATAAATTAAGAGACAGGCTAAAATTAAATAAAATTTATTTATCACATTAGTTTTTATTTTTTAACATTACTTCAAATATTTATCAACTATGGCATTATTACTCAAATGTGTTAATTTAACAATTATTGTTACCTAAATAAAAACTTACAATGTATCTTAGTTGTTAATACTTAACTGACAAGAACCTCAAAGTAATCCCACGTTAATTTATACGCCCTGGCACTTTACTCTAAGATATATACTTATAGATTTCACTGTCACTTACGAGTATCATTTCCATCTGAACGTCCGAAGAGTAACTCCCAACTCAACCTGTACCTTAGTATCTCAGTCCTTTTATAATAATTCGCAAATAAAGTATCTTAAGATTTTGAAAATGTTACTATAGGTAGTAAAGCCAAAACACTATTTAATTAAATATTACATACGGATATTGTTATTTACTTGAGGTTGAATGTATTACAATTATCATATATCATTCTAGTATAATTTAAACATAAATCTTATATTTATATATACGATCCTATCACACTAATTTCATTTTGATTTGTTAGATTCCAGGTAAGAAAAAAATTATGATTTGAAAATGGTACCCCCGTAAATACGATAAAAATAATTCTTATTATTATAATATTTTATATAACTGTGTTTCGAATAAGTTAGAAGATATTTTATTTGACAACATAATCGGAATCAATGATATTTGTGTATTGTCTCCTTTTATTTACTATTTCATAATATAAACAAATTAATATAGTCTATAGAACTAAATTGTTAATTAAAATCAAGAAAACATTTTTTTTTCATTATTGGTTAGGTTAGGTTTCTATAAGAAACTAATTTTTAAGGAAATCTTAGGTAACAATTAATTAATTATGTATTAGGCGTACATCTGCTGCCATCAAAGATCTGCAGAAGAATTCTGAGCATAATCTTTTTATATGAACACCCATTCTTAAATCGAAATAAATAAATTAATAAATCGATATTAAAGTTCACTGACTGAATTTAAATTATTTTTGTTTCTGGAAAGATGAAAAGATAAATATGAATACTTATAGTATTTCACAGTATACGAGTTCTTAGTAGTAGTATTTTGTATATAAACTTCGATATGAAACAATCAAACCGATTTCAATGTTTAATCAAGATATAAAGAAACAGACAACAACAACAACAACAACAACAACAACTGTTGCAAAACAGTAAGATTTCAAATTTGATTGTTACAGAATAATATTACTTGAACAAGTTCTCAAACCATTTCATTCCTCTCGCTGCAAATCATTGTATTCTCTGACAAATAAGCGTACCGACAATTGAGAAAAGTGATTGTGTTTTATTTTTGTAAAGTTATTTCTTAATAAAATTCACATAATATTACAATATTTGCACTGAAAAATAATATAGTCGAAATTTAATATTATTTTTTATGACGCTTACAAAAATGTACATGCTAATTTTAAATCTGACTTTCCAGAATGCACCACAAAAATCCATTAAGTTATTAATAAACCTTTAAAAACTGTACACTTTTTTTTATCTTTTTATAAATCACAATTTAGATATTGATTATTTAAAAGAGTCAGATATTCTTCATATTGATCCATTAGGATAAATTAAATAGGGAAAGCTGTACATGTAATATGATATTAATTAATAGCATTATTAATCTCTGTTTTAATTTAGCTCTAACAAACGTTACAAATTAATGATCATTCAACTGACGAATATGGAAATCGATCTGATAAAGTAATTAATAATAATATTTGTAGTGTGTTCGTGTATAAAAATGTTGTATATATACAGTTAACTAGTAATAATCGAAACTACGACCGACGGACTGAGAGTTAGTTTTAAATTTTCTAAGAAGCTAAAGAAAATCAGTAAGAAAACATGAAGCAAACTAATTTAATACCAAATACGTTACATAGCCTTGAAAGAAACATACGACAAGCAAAGATATACCTATATACTAATATAATATAATGAATAAGAAAACATTCCGGTGCAGAAAGCTTCTAAATTTCAAATATCTGCAAGTTTGTAATTTTGAAAATTTATTTTCTAGTAAACCAGTTAAGTTAGGTAAATAAAATGTATATTAAATTAAGTAAATAAGTGCCTTATCGTAACGTTGCCCTGAGTTACGCTTGTAATTGTCACCATAGCCTCTTACAATCTCAACTTTTAAAATTATCTAATAAAATAAACAATTAAAAGAAGTTAAGATGCAAGAATCGTACCTGTAAACAAGAATATGGATATTATTTGAATTATTCTCTGAGAATATGTTAAGACATTTTCAAATTAAGTTATTGTTTCCATTCAATACTAAGTAATAAGTGCGTCAATTAATAGAAATATTAAAGTGGTGCATTATAAACTGCGTGGAATATTAAAAACTATGATATAAAATTATGAAAATATAACAATATTAAGTCATAGGTCTAATATATAGGGTCTATTTTTAATATTTAAACTTTCTTAGTTCACAAAGTATTAAAACATATCCCCAGTATATTACAATGTTACATAGTTCTGTTACAAAGTTTTTTATAAAGACAAATATTTTTAGTTCCCACGAGATAATCTGTTACATACACACAGTCCATTTGAGCACTTTGAAACATCACTAAAAATAAAAGATATATCTGTTGCAACGTTTTGAATTGAGGTCATGTTATGTGCTAAAAAGAAGAAAAATAACATTATTGTTATTATAAAAATGTTTTTCAAAATTACTACAATATTTTAAGCGCTAGAAAACATCAATTAATCAAAATAGACTATTTAATAAAACTTTTATGTATTACATTCATAAAATGATTCTTTATCTTCTTACTTAAACTATTATATTTGTAATTAATCAAGCAGAAAATGAACTGAATAAGAATAAATAATATCTTGTCTTTGCGCTTTACACTGGCGCGAAATGTATACAAGCATAATAACGAACGAGTCCCTGGAGGTTAATAACATTTATCTTACTACCCTCAATTGATATTTTTTTCCCCCTCAATAAAAATATACCAAGTCGTTAGAAAATGTATGTGCATTTTTATCCCTCAAAACACAATATTACAACATTTTACCCTTAACACCCCATGACGATGAATTGTTAATGTTATTTTTATGTCACGAAAACAATGAACGTATATTATTAAGAGAAAGCTTTTCTCGTTTTTCTTCCTTCACGTAATAAATTGATTATGACATTTCTTATAACCGTTCTGTTATAATATACAGTACGTAATGAAAGAATATTATCAAATATTATTTTAAATATTAATAATAATATATAAGTTTTTTTTTGTAAAGTTGACATTTGGATACATTTTAGGCCGAAAAATGTTTTTTGCATAAATATATATATATGGGTCTTCAAAAACAAAAATGGTCTATATATTTACCTTAAAATTTTATTGATCAAAGCACATTAAATGTAATATTCTCGTCTTTACTCGATGGCTCTGTGATCCTTATTGCACTTAAACAAAGGACACCTTATTCTCCCGCTTTTTCCTCTTTCGGTTAGTAATAATAACAGTTTCAGACATATTATATTTCCTCCAAACAATAGTTTTCTAGTTGTGAAAAAGTGGTTTTAAAAAATAATATGTCCGTGACTGTTAACCAATTTTTGTAGTCGTCTCGATTATCCACTTTTGGCCACCCACGGACTTAAAAAAATCAAATTTATTAAATGATAAAGAATATTGTACAAACATAAGTTGTTGCTCGTAACTCCGTCTGTATTGCTATAAAGGAGTGTTTGTAAGGATGGCATTTTTAATGGGTAACTTATCGAGGTTAGGCGAGAGCACTTGATTCCTTAATAAAAATAAAGTCATTAGGATTTATGAGTGAAGCTTGGTTAGGTAGGGAGAGGGGCGTGAACAGTGAAGGTGAGCATGTATGCGCATAGTAGGGGCCCCTTAAACCTACATCTGGGTCGCAAGTCCCAAGCATTGTTTGCACTCCTCTTTTTGCAACGCGATGGGCCCGGCATCCGCACGGTGAATCCATGGAATGCTAAGAAGCTTCGTCTCAATCTTATCTTAATGTTGGCTTTCGGATTTCATATTCAGGTGTATTTTATAACACTCTTTATTATTTAAATTAATTTTAAAAATAATTTTTCTTGTATCCTAGATTTTAAGTGATACTATTATAACTATACTTTAAAATGATTTAAGTCTATTTACAATTTAAGTAACTCGTATATAAAACATATATAGATAATATTGTTTTATCTACTTATATAATAAAGTATGTTATTAAAATTGTTTAATTATATATCATTGTAGTCTCGTTGCGACTGAAAAGTGTAATATTAAGAAACTTTATCATCGAAACCTACCAATAATGGTTAATATTACAACTAACTGAAACAATGGGTATGCTGTGTTTTTATATCTGAATTTATTAGATAAAACATCCCTAGTTGGTTTGATTTTATTTAAACCGTACCAGCTAAATCGACTTAGCTTGTACGCAAATATTCTTAAATATTCTAGTGCAATTCCTAACTTTATTCAAGAACACCGGATCATGATTCCATTGCTGCTTACTATAAAAATCATATAACTTCTCTCTAATTCATTAATTATTTAATATTGCCTCGGTTGCCAATCGCGAAATTTAATTTTTAAGTATTTTATCATCTTTTTGGACGAAAATATAGTATTAAACTCCCTTATAAAAAAATAATACTTTATTGTATAAACTATTTGGATTATCACCAGTCAAATCTACTTTAAGCACTTTTAGCATAACTTTATTTTTAACAGTAAGGATTAGTTTTGTTATCGGTCTGCAAAAAATTTTTGGGACTTTCTGATTTCAGGATTAATTAATAAAAAAAAATACCACAATGGTATGGGCTTATATTCGTCATTATCATCTCTGTATAAATAATACAGTGACAGAACACATTATTGATACAAGTCGCAGAAACACTTATAATGTAAGTAGGTTCAGATACGTTTAAATATTCAAAACGTATTTCAAATTAGGACATGTATAAAAGCGTTGTGCTTAGTCGTTGAAAAGAACAGCTTTATACGATGTTGGATTGCATCAAATAATTCTGTTTCAACAAACGACTACTGCAGTTATACAGTATTGCTTACATTTTCTTCCTATTATTTAAAATAAGTAATAATATATCTTACTTTTTCATGTACCTCTAACTAACCTCTTTTTTTTACTTCTCTCTTATCTCATATTAAACCACGTAAATTTTTATAACTCTTTAAGATATTTTATTTTATAATAAGCTATATATTTTCAGTCACAATTGATAAATAAATTTGTATTTTGAAAAGATCAAGTACAGGTAAAAGCTTTTATTATTTGGAGATCCTGTTAGGAGCTGGTTCTACGTCAATTTTTCCTGTGTTTTTCTGAATTTAATAAAATATATACTAATAACATATTTGCTAACAATAATTGTGCTGGTTTTATAACTCCTTACTTTTATAATCAAACAGATTAATTGATAATATATTAAAAGTCGACTTTCTTTTATATTTAATAGTTAATTTATTTTGTATTAAATGTATGCAAATAATATCTAAAGTGTCGCGTACCTAAAGTAGTTTGATTGATATATTAATATAGACCACCACCGGAAAGGCAGTTGGGAATTGTTAACATGACAGAATAATCTTATTGGGATTAGATTGGATTCTTGGATGAATTTTAGTTCCATATATATATATATATACTTATTTTTGTCTTGCTTTTAAATACTTGTAAAAAATAATTCATTAACAAATAAACTTAGATAACAATATACTTTTTTTTTATTTGTTTGAGATCTGTATAAAAACAAAACTACATTCATTGATAACAATCTTTAATTGAGTAATACCTACTTCATTGTCCATATCTTTTTTGCGACGTTCAAATGAATTATATATAGATTGATATTTATCCCAAACAAAAATCCTGTAAGACATCGGATATATTTATTTAACACAACAAAAACAGTTTTAGTTTTATTTTTGTAATAACAAATTCACATATTTTTAAGTCTCCTAAAGTAGCGATTTATTGCTTTATAATTGTGAATCTTTTTACAGCTTTCCATTTTTACCAAAATAGATTGTTAGGATAAACGCTACAAAGTGTTTTTTATTTATTTTAATCGGTGTTTTTATATAGTTTAAGTTTTGCTAAGCATAAGGTGGCCCAAATTTATAACTTTACTTGTTTAAATATTTTTTATTACGATAGCATTTACAAAATGCACGAATAGCGGGCCACAATAAGTACCCACAGTCCTAAAAAGGCCCAGTTGTGAGGTTTTAAAAACAAAAAAAAAATTATAAAATTATTTTTTGTATGTTTATTTTATCGACATATAATTATAATACAATTTATTTTACTAAGCTATTCCATTTATTTTTATTTATTAAATAACTGCAATAAATGGGCCTTATAAGGCGTACGTAAGATAAAAACTTTCTTTTTAAATACTAATTACAAAATAAAGTATTATTGTACAGTAAGTAACAAAAAAAGAAAATATAAAAGATTACTACACAATGTTTAGAATACAAACATATATACATATAATGTTTTTTGTTGATAATATTTCAAAGAAACACTTAGTATCTATTGTAATTCAGTACGCGTAAATTTTCTTACCGGCAAAGCACTTAATGTTCGTATGTTCATATATAAATAAAATTTAACGTCGTGCCTTGAGAATAAAGAGTTATGAAAATCTACTTTTCATTAACAATTTCCAAGATAATGTAATTCATATCATCCCCAGAAAACATTATATTTTCTGGTACTAAACTACCCAAGATTTAAATTTCGGCAATCAAATCTTAAAATAAGAAGTATTTTATAATATGTTAATCGTTAAAATAAATTGTTCCTTGTAACTTAGTAGTTAAAACTGAATTATATATATAACAAAATATACTTAAAGATATTTATTATTCAAGGAGGAATGCTGAGACAAAGAGACAGTTTATGAAGAGTTAGTTTGGGGGGGGGGGCACAAATAGTGAAAAGTTAACTACAGTCGGTTTTACAAATATCAAAACATTTAGTGAGCAATGTATGAAACACTACAACCATCGCAGTTAATTCAATAAGCCGACGCAATGATTAGTTAATAATGAGTATGAGAATGAAAAAGTAAATCCTTGTTATAAAAGTTTATTTTTATATCTAGTATTAACTTTCTGTACATCGCAATTTTTATTGAATTTTGAAATATCTTTGTGTATATAATATATTTTTTTAATAAATATATTGATTGTAAACAGTCATAATTTTTAACTCTTTGAATTTATGTTTTAATTTCCCTCGAGTTGTTGATTGCTCTAAAATGTTGTTCTCGGTCTTTCGCTATTTAAAAGTAGGTATTATACAAATAAAACTGATTTGCCAAGGAGCTTTATTTTCAGAATATTTTACTAATGTCTATAATATAATTTGTGATTTTATCATCCAAATTTTATCATTAGCATCGCTTGAACTAATAAATGCTGATCTCATCCAATTGGCCAGAAAACCTTGTTAAAGATTTGATAATCATAAAATTACTTGTAAAAGAATCATGTTGAAGGTTTTGTTAATTATTTTTGTTAATTATGAACCTTTATAATTCAATAAATGTCACTTTCTATATAAATTTAAATCTATTTATATATAGTAAGTATGAGTTATGTAAAATAATACAAACTTTACACAATAGATTGATGTTTTCTAACAACATGAACAATAGCTGTTCCGACTTTTATTTCTATTTGTCTTTTGGCATGTGATTATTTGATGAAGTTTTTAAGATAAGCTTATTATATCCTTACAACGACACGGTAGCTCAGTTGACAGAGCACCGGAGACGGACTTCGAGAGATTCCAGCCCTTTCAGGTTGATTAACAAAGTATAAAATGGCAAATATGTTTACAAATATTTTAATATATAAATTATATTATTTTGTTTTTTAAATTTCTTACAAGAATTTAATATATTAGTGAATATTAACTTAATGCAAAGAAAGGAAAAAACAATAAACAACGTCATTTGAATTTATCGTTGTAATAACTTGTATGGTTGTCTCATATAATAATAGGATTTTCATCTTAATGAATGAAACGGTGAGAAAAAAAGCTACTGCTAGTCTTTTTCATAAGAAAAAAAAATTGTATTATTCTATTACGAATTACCAGGATTAGATGCTTTGGTATCTGATAATATGCAAATATCCTCGTTCCCATTTTTATTATCACAGTTGGGTGATTCAACTTTTCGCATTAGGAATGCCAACTTTGTTGAAGACAGTTTTGACCGAGTCCCATTACGTATTCAACTTTCTTACTTTATATTAATGTTGACTTGTCTATTTACCTCAGGAAGGTGGTTTTCTGTACCAGTTTGATAATTTACTTCCATACTCTTATGAAACATAGAAAGAAAGAATAATTTGTAACTAGGATTTTGTAACGTACATATTCTAAAATACCAACTTAGTTTAATTTTAATATTACTTTCAATGTTGATATTATCAAGTATTTTAAAGTGTTAGTACATTTTCAAAATATTTTTATACAAAACCGTTCAGATATTTGTGAAAGTCCTTGAAATATTTTAATTAATTGGAAACTTATAATTAAACTGGACCAAATTGTTTATTTTGACTAGAAAATAAAATATAGTACTTATAGAGATTAAATTCTTAAAAGACAATATAGGTACTAAAGAAGTTAATTGGGGTTTTTTAATTAATATAAACAAGGAAAAAAGATTATTTATGGAGCATCAAGAAAACAATAAGGAGTATCATATTACGATGACTACTCTTATTAATTCTGAAAAATTTATAAGTCTTTTGTTTATAGTATACTTTTGTTGTATTTTAATTTGATTATTTTATTAGTTTTAACAACTTTAAAAGGTGCTAAGTGATCTTATTAGAGTTGTGGTTAAAATGTATAAGTAACTAAGAGTCCTGTATTTAAAATTTTAGAAAGCGCAAGGCAGACTAAAAACTAGGGTATGAATTTTAGGGGCGGAACATCAACTAAGGGTGCATACCACCTCTGCTACCACTCTAGGATGAAAATATACATAGCCAACTAGCTAAAATAAACTATGTTTGTGAAAAAACATAATTAATAAATAATTCGTCGTCGTCTACCGGACGTGGACAACCACACGCCCTCTTTGTTGGATCTTCTGCTGACTACACATCCAGAAAACTACCAGATCACTGTCGAGGCTCCCTTAGGTTCCTCTGATCACTGTCTGGTACGGAGTGTAGTGCCCATTCAACGGTCGGCTCGCACAACACCTGCGACTCGACGCGTTTGGCACTACAAGTCAGCGGATTGGGATGGAATGCGGTCCTTTTTTGCATCCTACCCATGGGGGCCGATTTGTTTCCCTTCCGATGATCCTAGTGACTGCGCTGCGGCTGTAGCTGATGTGATACTTCAGGGCATGGAACTTTTTGTACCAAGCTCTGTGGTACCACTTGGCGGCAGATCGCGGCCTTGGTTTGATGCGTCTGTCAGGGCTGCAGCAGCTGGCAAACGGCAGGCTTATCAAGCTTGGGCTAATGCGTTAGTCACTAAGGATCCGAACTCTAGAGTTCTGAAGAGGAAATACAACCGTACCTCCAGATTCTTCAAACGGCAAATCGCTAGAGCAAAGTTCAAGCATGTCGTCAAAATTGGGGATCAGCTGGCAAAGTACCCGCCTGGCACGCGTAAATTCTGGGCGCTTTCCAAGGCCACTCTGGGCAACTTTAGCCAGCCGTCCCTACCGCCGTTGCACATGGGGAATGACTCTCTGGCCCACACGGCAAAAGAGAAAGCCGATCTCTTGGGCACTCTTTTCGCCTCCAACTCGACTTTGGACGACCAGGGGAAGACACCGCCTATCATCTCGCGGTGTCAGAGTTCAATGCCGGAAATAGTTTTTCGACAAAAAACTATCAGGCAGTCTCTATTTTCCTTGGACGTTCATAAGTCGAGTGGGCCGGATGGCATTTCTCCATTAGTGCTACGAACGTGTGCCCCTGAGTTGACTCCAGTGCTAACGCGACTATTTCGGTACTCCTACCTTAAAGGCGTAGTCCCGGTCTCATGGAAGCGTGCCCTTGTCCATCCGATCCCTAAAAAAGGTGATAGCGCGGACCCAGCTAACTACAGACCTATCGCCATTACCTCCCTTCTCTCCAAAATAATGGAGATTATTATCAACCGACAGCTCCTAACGTACCTCGAAGATCACCAGTTGATCAATGACCGGCAGTATGGCTTTCGCCATGGTCGATCAGCTGGTGATCTTCTGTTATACCTTAGGTACCGTTGGGCAGCGGTTATTGAAAGCAAGGGAGAGGGTCTGGCAGTTAGTCTGGATATGGCAAAAGCCTTTGATCGTGTATGGCACAAGGGGCTTCTTTCGAAGCTACCTTCCTATGGGCTTCCCGAGAGTTTATGCAAGTGGATCACCAGTTTTCTCACTGGGCGGAGCATACAGGTCGTTCTCGACGGTTTTTGCTCGGACCCCAAGCCCGTGAACGCTGGTGTACCCCAAGGCTGCGTGCTATCCCCAACTCTGTTCCTCCTGCACATCAATGATATGTTGGATATTTCCAACATACATTGTTATGCGGATGACAGCACTGGGGATGCGGTATATTCCGGTCATGCAGGTCTCTCTCGGGAAAACGTCGACGAGTGCCGAAAGAAACTTGTGTCTTCAATAGAGACCTCCCTGGGGATGGTCTCTGAGTGGGGTGAACTGAACCACGTTCAGTTCAATCCCCTAAAGACACAGGTTTGCGCGTTTACCACTAAGAAAACCCCATTTGTCGTATCACCGCTCTTCGAGAGCACTCCTCTTATTGCCTCGCCAAGTATCAAAATACTGGGTCTCGACATTTCGAGCGGTTGTCAGTTTCGTGGTCATCTGGAGAGCAAGGCCAAGTTGGCCTCGAAGAAATTGGGAGTGATCAATAGAGCGAGGCAGTACTTCAAACCTGGCCAAAGACTTGCGCTCTATAAGGCGCAGGTCCGGCCACACATGGAGTACTGTTCTCATCTCTGGTCCGGATCACCCCAATATCAGCTTCTACCATTTGACCGCGTACAACGGAGAGCCGTTCGGATTGTCGGGGACCCAGTGCTCTGCGAACGGCTGGACTCTTTGGCATTGCGTAGAGACGTGGCTTCTTTGTGCGTCTTCTACCGCATTTACAACGGGGAGTGTTCCGAAGAACTATTCGATCTGATGCCTACCGCCGAATTTCACTATCGCACAGCTCGCCATCGCCTCCTTTATCATCCATACCACCTGGACGCGTGGCGATCTTCAACTGTGCGGTTTTCAAGGACTTTTTTCCCACGTACCACTCAAATGTGGAACGAACTTCCTTCGGCGGTATTTCCAGATCGATACGACATGGGTACCTTCAAAAAAGGCATATATTCCTTTCTCCAAGGCCGGCAACGCTCTTGTGAATCCTCGGATGTTGTAAGAGTTCATGGGCGGCGGTGATCATATACCAACAGTGACCCGCAAGCTCGTTTGCCCTCCTCTAACATAAAAAAAAAAAAAAAAAAAAATTTATATTTATTTTGAACATGATATAATTATTTTTATATATTATATAGATTATAAGAATTATTTTTTATTTTATATATTTAAAAACGTAGATGATAATATTTAATAACAACGCAGCTCCTTACTAAATACATATAAATTATGTATTTACTAAGGAGCTGCGTCAAGATCTATACTTTTGATAACCAAGTTATAGCAGATGAGTTACAGTTGAGTATGAGTTGAGTAGTTAAGATCAAAGAGCCTTCATAAATATTTGAATATATATATTCAGTATACTCTTTTATCATTACTTGAGCTCTAAAAATACGAAACAAGTTTTAAATATATTGTCCTCTTTAATAATTTGGTCCATTCACCAATATTATTATCTCAGCAATACTTACGCAGGTCATTCTACGCCTTTCTATCAGATGCGCAGACGCAATTTTATGATGACGTCACATTTGTTATAAACATGGTAAAATGAATTCTTTTGTTACATACTTAGAGATTGTTTTACAATAAAATTGAAAAGTTTTACCTAGATTAGACTTGGTATTTACAATATGGGCAGAAAGCATCGGTGGTTCAGTGGTAGAATGCTAGCCTGCCACGCTGGCGGCCCGGGTTTGATTCCCGGCCGATGCATCCTATTTTTTTGGTTATTGATTTATATTTATATTGGTTATAAATATATAAATAATTAACTATTTTATTTATTGATAAGAATAACTTATGATTGTAAAAATAGTGAAAAATTATATTATAGTATTATAAAGTTAATAAATATTACAACTATCGTGTTCGTGGTGTACTATGATGTAATTTTCAAAACAAATTATATCATAAGCTTCAGTTTTTACCTCATTTCTGTATCTGACTTGTCGATTAAGCGAAGCGGTTAAACGAAAACCGCAGTATATATTTATAGAAGGTGGCCGATGTCTTTTCAAATAATATTAGCAGTGCCTGAAAAAATAAATTGGATTAGAAGAGGCTTATCAATCCTCTGCTTTTATTAAGTTCAGATATATTATACCATAAAATATTATTATGTTTTAAAATATGTAAAATACTTAAGATACAAATTACTTAATAATTGTAGTATTATTTAATTAAGGATAATATTCTAAATTACTAATATTATTATGTTTAATATTTGAAGAATCATATGAGACGATATTTTGATATAAGTAATGCTACTTATTCCTATTATTGAATAAAAGAATCTCCGTTTTATTTATAATCTCATAACTACAATGTCCTTAAATATCAATATTTGATTTATTGTTATTTCTGATTGGTAGATCTCTTGAATAGCAAATAATCTTATAATCTCTACAAATAAATTTATAACACATTAAACCTAAGATAATCCTTTATTATAATTGAATTATTGATTTCGTCAAATTTATGCATCAAATCATATAATTTATTTAAATTAAACTGCAATATATATTAGTTAAGACTTTGAGTCTGATTGTCATTTTGGGTAAACTATTTGTTACCTCTCCTCCTTTAGGGTCATAATCTTCATTAACTGTCACTTTTTCTCAATGTTCCTCCTTAAATAATAAATGTTTTTAAGTATATTTTGTAACATAAAATTGTTCTCACAATATACATTATTCAGTTTTAACAACTCAAATATAAAAACCAATTTATTTTAACGAGTAATATATTATAATTAACTCCTTATTTTAATACTTGATTGCCGAATTCCAACTGTTGGATAATTTAAGCCAAGAAAATACAGTTTTCTGGGGATGATATAAATCACATTATCTTGGAAACTGGTGCTGAAAGTAGGTTTACACGACTCTTTATTCTCAAGGAATGACGTTAAATTTTATTTATATATGAACATACGAACATTAGATGCTTTACTGGAAAGAAAATTTACGCTTACTGAATTACGATAGATACTAAGTTTTTCTTTGAAATATTAACCACAAAGAACATTGTATGTTAGTATAGTAAAAATTGTGCAGTATTTTTTATATTTTCGTATTTTATTACTTACTGTATAATAAGACTTTATTTTCTAATTAATATTTAAAAAGATAGTTTATAAGTATATAATGTACGTCTTATAAGGACCATTAATTTTTTGTAATTATTGAATAAATAAAATAAATGGAATAGTTTAGGTAAATAAATTGTACCATTATTATGCTCTTTTATATGTGGATAAAATAAACATACAAATCAATATATTTTACTAGTCGTTTTGTGAACAGTAGACCTCAGTACGTTAGGGGATGAGACAATGTTGGGAAATTATTTATAGTGGATTTCACGAGGTGCAGTGGTTACGATATTTCACCCGTGAACCAAGTACGTCTATTTCAGCCCGCTAGCTGCCGCAAAGTCCGTTTTTGTCGTACGGATCAGAAATCCGGCATATTGAAATATTTGGGCCAAGCAAAAAAACAGCTCGACAGAAAAATTTAAATAATTCAAAGAACACACCTACCTATTTTCGTGACAATTGCATGAAAAATACGCCTGCTACGCCAAAACAAAACTCAAATCACCACCATTTTGGATTTTGAAGTAAGAAAAATGGCCGGTTAAAAAAAAGTTAATAACTCAAAGAACATGGTTACCAGTTTTTAGGGCGATCGGATGAAAATTGCTCCTGCTACGCCAAATACAAAACTAAAAATATGACGGCTACGCCAGAACAAACGTACTGAAATACATACGGAAAAATAGCAGAATGGACCTATCTAGTGGAAACGTAGTCAATAAACTTTTTTTTAAAACCTATATTGGGCGTTTTTAGGGCTATGTGTAGCAAAACTTAAACTACATACACAATACCAAATTAAATCAATAAAGAATAATTTGTAGTGGTTTTTCTAATAATATATTTTGGTAGAAATGGCAACTCATTTAAAGCTATTGTAATAAGGGTCACAATAATAAAGCATGAATCGACAATTTAGGAGACTTAAAAATAGATGAATTTGTAGTTTCAAGAATAGAACTGAAACGGTTGTTGTGTTTGATTTCTTAAAGGATTTTCGTTTGAGATAAGTATCAATATATATTTAAGCTATTTGTTCGTCACAAAAACGAAATTATCTCATTTAAATTAAGAAAGTATTTCCTTATCTGCGATTATTTGTTATTGAATTACTTGGTATTAAAATGCAAAATGCATCATAATTGTTTAACGGTTTTGGAACAAGTGTTTCTGCAACTTGTATTAATAATGTGTTCTGTCACTGTATTATTTATAAAGAGATGATAATAATGAAAATAAGTCCAGAACAATGTGTTAAAAAAAAATATCATGAAATTAAAAAATTCCAAACACATACTTGCAGACCGATAGCAAAACGAATCTTCATAATAATTAAATAGTTTTGTGCAAAAAGTGTTTTAAGTAGATTTGACTGATGATAACTCAAATAGCTTATATAATAAAGTTTTCGTTTTTTAATAGGGAATAGAGATTTTTTATAGGGAAAGGCAATGGAATCATGATCCGGTGTTCTTGCATAAAGTTTGTAATTTCACTAGAATATTTAAGAGTGTTTGCGTATATTCGATTTAGCTGCTATAGTTCAGATAAAATGAAGCCAACTTGGGATGTCTTATATAATAAATTCAGATATAACAAACACAGCACACCCATTAAACAATGGGTGTGTAAGTTGTAATATTTTTTATGTATTTTGAGATTTTTGATGATAAAGTTTCTTATTACACATTTCAGTCGCACCGAGACACTGAAATATAATAAAACAATCTTAAGAATATACTATTTTTATGTAAGTAAACAATGAGATAATACAAAGTTAATAGACAATTTCAATAATATTTAGATAATTGATTTACATTATATTATCTAATCATACATTTAGTAAAGTAGACTAACTTACTAATTAGCGGCAACAAACATGATGACACTAATACCGTTTCAACATATTAGTTTCTGCTACTTTATTATTGAGAAACCTTTAAACAAATTTTGCTACTTTAATTACAGAGTGTTGTTTTAAAAGATAATATTTATCCTATTCAGTCCATGTTCCTCAATCCCTTTCTTCGTACTTCTTCTTCGGTATCTTATCCGTAAACTTTTAGGCGTTTTGTACCAGATGTCGGACAGCGTGTTTTGTTATCCAGATATTTGTTTGTTACTAGTTGCTAATGTCACATCAATGTTCAACTTTGTTTAGAATAAAAATCCTGTTATCGTATTAATCGTTTTTAATACAGGTTAGACAATTTCTAAATATAAAAAGTTGAATTTAAAATAAAATATACAATGTATAGAATTATATTAAGTATTTTTTTTTAATAAACATGTTATCTATAGTTTGTAACTAATTTTAGTAAAGTCATTCGTTTGTACCGAATCATTGTTTATAAAACATAACCTAATTGTTTGAAGAATGATTTTATATAAAAAAAAAGTCAGTATTAATAGTATTGAAAAGTCAGTACATTATAAAGAAGAATAGTCCCACATATATTTTTATATCAAATACATAATCATGTAAATTCTAAAATAGTATTTTTCGGTATCAAATGAATGAACACGGAATACCTTCTCTGTAACAGATTAATTAGGTTCTATTAAGATTAGCACCTAATTTCATAACTATGAAGCCGCCATGACTTCAATAATAGTCTCGAAATAATATTTTTTTTATTTCTTTTGAAACAACCGGAGATAAACTATTAATATGCTCAAATAATACACATTTATATAACGTTTACCATATGAGAAAGCTTATTTTATGCAGAACAACCATTGATTCTGTTAAACAATATGATCTCGTTATTTAAAACATTATTTTGAACGAATATTAAATAGCGTAAATTTCATATATATTTGTATTGCCCTCTGTCACTACTTCCGTTAACATTCACATAACAATGGAAGATGCTAAGAAAAAACATTTATAGAATAAAGTAAATCTAACCAAACCTTAATTTCTAATATAAATACTATTTATTTTTTTTAGGTGGTAGAGCCTAGCTGTAGTTTTCTGACTGCAGCTCGTATTGGGCTGGCTCGACCGGGGAAGGACCACCCTCTCACAGAAGACCGACGTGTAGTAACCAAATTCATTTGGTTATGTTCCGTCGGTGAGTAAGAGAATCCGGAAGCCCAACCCCCCCCCGCCCCTGCCAAACATGATAGCGATGCCTCCAAAAAGTATACCCCAGGAGGGTACCGACTTTGATGAAGCCGGGGATACCCTCCCCGAGCAAAATCGGGGGAATGATCCTCGGATTTTGCTCGGGCTGCCCGTCGTATCTGAGGCGGGCAAAGTATCGCCTGTTGTGTTTTCTGAGGGCAAACGACGGCAAACAGCGGCACCCCACTCCACTCTAGATGTGGACTTTTGCAACATCCGGGGGTTTCACTCGAACCTAAACGCCGTCCAGTACCACCTTGAGACGGCGCAGCCGGCCTTGTTGTTTCTGACGGAGACGTAGATATCTCAACCTAGCGACACAGCGTACCTATCATACCCCGGGTATATACTAGAACATCATTTTACACCACACGCCGGGGTATCTGTGTTCGTAAGGGAGGATATCTGATACCGTCGCCTTCAGGTTTTTGAAGGTCGGGACCTGTCTGTACTTTGGCTGCGCGTGGACATGGACGACCATGTCAGAGTCTACGCGTGCCTCTACAGGTCCCATAGTGGTAATGCAGAAACGGATCAACTCTTGGGCCATGTTCAGGCGAAGATTAACGATCTGCTTTCACAGATTCCCTCCGCCGAAGTCGTAGTCCTCGAGGACTTCAATGCGCACCATGCCGATTGGCTAGGGTCACGTACCACCGACTACGCTGGGAGATCTGTGTTTGACTTTGCTCTGGCAAATGGTCTGTCCCAGCTGGTAAAGACGCACACTCGTCTACCGGACGTGGACAGCCACACGCCCTCTTTGTTGGATCTTCTGCTGACTACACATCCAGAAAAGTACCAAATCATTGTCGAGACTCCCTTAGGTTCCTCTGATCACTGTCTGGTACGGAGTGTAGTGCCCATTCGACGTCCTGCTCGCACAAGACCTGCGACTCGACACGTTTGGCACTACAAGTCAGTAGATTGGGATGGAATGCGGTCCTTTTTTGCATCCTACCCATGGGGGCCGATTTGTTTCCCTTCCAATGATCCTAGTGACTGCACTGCGGTTGTAGCTGATGTAATACTTCAGGGCAAGGAACTATTAGTACCAAGCTCTGTGGTACCACTTAGCGGCAGATCGCGGCCTTGGTTTGATGCGTCTGTCAGGGCTGCAGCAGCTGGCTAACGGCAGGCTTATCAAGCTTGGGCTAATGCGTTAGTCACTAAGGATCCGAACTCTAGAGTTCTGAAGAGGAAATACAACCGTGCCTCCAGATTCTTCAAACGGCAAATCGCTAGACCAAAGTTCAAGCATGTCGTCAAAATTGGGGACCAGCTGGCAAAGTACCCGCCTAGCATTAAATTAAATTAAATTAAATTCTGGGCGCTTGCCAAGGCCACTCTGGGCAACTTTAGCCAGCCTTCCCTACCGCCGTTGCACATGGGGAATGACTCTCTGGCCCACACGGCAAAAGAGAAAGCCGATCTCTTGGGCACTCTTTTCGCCTCCAACTCGACTTTGGACGACCAAGGGAAGACACCGCCTATCATCCCGCGGTGTCAGAGTTCAATGCCCGAAATAGTTTTTCGGCAAAAAAACTATCAGGCAGTCTCTATTTTCCTTGGACGATCATAAGTCGAGTGGGCCGGATGGCATTTCTCCATTAGTGCTACGAACATGTGCCCCTGAATTGACTCCAGTGCTAACGCGTCTATTTCGGTACTCCTACCTTAAAGGCGTAGTCCCGGTCTCATGGAAGCGTGCCCTTGTCCATCCGATCCCTAAAAAAGGTGATAGCTCGGACCCAGCTAACTACAGACCTATCGCCATTACCTCCCTTCTCTCCAAAATAATGGAGATTATCATAAACCGACAGCTCCTAACGTACCTAAAGGATCACCAGTTGATCAAAGACCGGCAGTATGGCTATCGCCATGTTCGATCTGCTGGTGATCTTCTGTTATACCTTACGCACCGTTCGGCAGCGGTTATTAAAAGCAAGGGAGAAGGTCTGGCAGTTAGTCTGGATATGGCAAAAGCCTTTGATCGTGTATGGCACAAGGGGCTTCTTTCGAAGCTACCTTCCTATGGGCTTCCCGAGAGTTTATGCAAGTGGATCACCAGTTTTCTCACTGGGCGGAGCATACAGGTCGTTCTCGACGGTTTTTACTCGGACCCCAAGCCCGTGAACGCTGGTGTACCCCAAGGCTGCGTGCTATCCCCAACTCTGTTCCTCCTGCACATCAATGATATGTTGGATATTTCCAACGTACATTGTTATGCGGATGACAGCACTGGGGATGCGGTATATTCCGGTCGTGCAGGTCTCTCTCGGGAAAACGTCGACGAGTGCCGAAAGAAACTTGTGTCTTCAATAGAGACCTCCCTGGGGATGGTCTCTGAGTAGGGTGAACTGAACCACGTTCAATTCAATCCCCTAAAGACACAGGTTTGTGCGTTTACCACTAAGAAAACCCCATTTGTCGTAACACCGCTCTTCGAGAGCACTCCTCTTATTGCCTCGCCAAGTATCAGAATACTGGGTCTCGACATTTCGAGCAATTGTCAGTTTCGTGGTCATCTGGAGAGCAAGGCCAAGTTGGCCTCGATGAAATTGGGAGTGATCAATAGAGCGAGGCAGTATTTCAAACCTGGCCAAAGACTTGCGCTCTATATGGCGCAGGTCCGGCCTCACATGGAGTACTGTTCTCATCTCTGGTCCGGATCACTCCAATATCAGCTTCTACCATTTGACCGCGTACAACGGAGAGCCGTTCGGATTGTCGGGAACCCAGTGCTCTGTGAACGGCTGGACTCTTTGGCATTGCGGCGTAGAGGCGTGGCTTCTTTGTGCTTCTTCTACCGCATTTACAACGGGGAGTGTTCCGAAGAACTATTCGATCTGATGCCTACCGCCGAATTTCACTACCGCACAGCTCGCCATTGCCTCCTTCATCATCCATACCACCTGGACGCGTGGCGATCTTCAACTGTGCGGTTTTCAAGGACTTTTTTCCCACGTACCACTCAAATGTGCAACGAACTTCCTTCGGCGGTATTTCCAGAACGATACGACATGGGTACCTTCAAAAAAGGCATATATTCCTTTCTCCAAGGCCGGCAACAATCTTGTGTATCCTCGGATGTTGCAAGAGTTCATGGGCGGCGGTGATCACATACCAACGGTGACCCGCAAGCTCGTTTGCCCTCCTCTAACATAAAAAAAAAAAAATCTTCTGTAGCCTTCATTTATAGGTACTATCACAGTCTAATAAAATGAACTATTTTTCCATATACTTATCTGATATTAAAAATTACTAGTCATGGCGTAAAAGAATTATGGCTCAATGAGCCTTGTGTAATTATTTGAAAAAATGTAATATAATTACAGGCTCGAAACAAATTAAATAAAGTTTAATATAACATAATATGTTTGTTATAAAAAAATAACTGTTTTAGATGACTATTATCGTTTATTTTTATGTATAATATTTGTTGTCGTTCGTTGACTATTAAACTTTTCAATCCTGTTTATTTTGCTTGAGGCTTCGTTGGCTGTTTTTGATAAGCGCTGTGTACCTATCTGTAGTACTTTTTGATTGAAGTTATATTTTATTTGCCTTCACTATTGACTTTGCATAAATTTATTTAATATTAAACATCCTTTTAAAAACCGAATATTAATTTCATAATGTTTATTACGTACTTTCTAAATTTATAATTGTACAAAATTATAGTAAAAATTTATTATACTTACCGACTAGTGTCTTTCAATTTATCTTGTTATTTAAAGCTCGTGTGGATTTCTTTCATAATGTTCATTTATTATCTCATACTAACGTTAGAAAGTTCATCCCTCATTGTTTTTCCCCATCTTAAACCTCCTTCACAGTAACATCATATATTTCTATTCATTAACTTACTTGCTTATTTTAATGACAATCCGCCGTCTCATCTCACCTCATTAATTGCAAGCTTCTATGTTTTTTAGGATATAAATATTATCGCGAAAATTACTCTCATTCAACGTCTAGAGCAATTCCTTTGAATAATAATATTCAGGTTTGAAAATGTTAAAACGGATGCTCTCAGGTCAAGGTAAAATATGTTTAAATATTAAAAAAATAGTTCTGGTTTCTGTTAAATAGGAAGTTCCTAAAAAACATAATTTGATTAATACATTGACAATAAAATATTTCTTAGGGGACCGCCAACCAACACGCCATGTTCCGAACGGCGGGAGGTGGAGGACGGAACTACAAATAGCTACGTGGAATTTAAGAGGAGGAAAAAGCATGAGGACCCCCCGGAGGGCATGTATATATGGAAGAGGTTAATGTCTGTGTCGACGAAAGAGGTATGCAGGGACCGTAGCGTTTGGCGCTGCGTCGTCTCTGGCTATCCCGCAAGGAATATGGCGTGAAGATAAATAAATAAAATAATTCTTTTACAGCTAAAATAATAAATAATAATGTGATCAGAAATAGTTTATTAATAATCTTATAAATAAATTATTTTTGATTAGATTTTTGTATTTGTGTAAGCAGAAAGTTATAAATCAAATTTCATATTGAGATACCATTGTATTTATAACTTAAAATAAATACAATATAAAACATGCGAGCTAGACTTAGTGGTGGATTACTTGAAGTAAGCAATTCAAATATTTTCATTGAATACGATCTTTAATATTATTGTTTTTTAAATGTATAATTATAGGCGCCACTGAAAATGGACAAGTGAAGACATATACATAGCCCTCTTGTTTGTCAGTACAAGAAATCTGCAGTCAAACACTTATTCTTCAAATATTAATATAATAATAATATATTATTAAATTAAGATATATAAAGTTATCGATCACGAGAAAACTTCTTATTATTGTTTTGAAGATCAGCTACTTATCAGGAAACTGGACGTCCAGGTTGACGTCCCAAATTTTTACGTATACCCGCGATAAAAATATACTCGGGAGTAATATTCCCCCTAATAAAAAAAACTCCTGTAATTATTAAAATAGAGTTTTATCTAGAAAATAGCACTAATCACTCCGTAATTTATTAAAATAATATCAAAAAATAAATCACCTTAAGAAGGAAAAAAGACCTCACAACCAACACATTAATTAGCCCATGTCGACTCCAATCGTCGGAACAGGACAAATACTGAACATATGGAACGTAAAGCATTAAAAAAAATTACGGAAACTAAAGAACACCGTCTAATTTATAGTGACAATTAAAAATAGAACAATTACTTATGATATATATATTTATGAACTTTTAAACTCCCCATAACATTTAATCAACTGCAGAAAGAACTAAATGTATTTCTAAACAAACAAGCATTATTAAATGATATCATTTTAATATCATACTAAATTTATAAACAAGACAATTTTCTTTCGTTTCGAATGTTTGGATGCTACAAATCAGCATCTAAACATTCGAAACGAATTTAAATAATTTAATATAGCTGAATTTAAATAATTTAATATATATTATATCATTATATTTTTGAATAATTAGAGACGCAGCTTCTTAGCATTCCATGGATTCATCGTGCGGGTGCCGGGCCCATCTCGTTACAAGAAGAGGAGCGCAAACAATGCCTGGGACTTGCGACCCAGGTATAGGTTTAAGGGGCCCCTTTATTATGCGCATACATGCTCACCTTCACTGTTCACGCTCCTCTCCCTACCTAACCAAATATCATAAGAACCTACTGAAGCCGCCTTTGAAATACGTTCTAAAAATAAACTAATGATCGTTCTAGAGAGGCCGAGATCTTTAAGTAAGTTGTAGAGAGATTTTGCTGTTATAAATCTCGCTCCTACTTCTACAGCGTGCAAATTAACTATAAATTTATCATATAATTTATATTATAATACTTGTTAAACTTAAATATATGATCTCTGGGTATGTTTGTTTTCCAGGGTATAGTAAGCTCCACAAGTATAACGCGCCTTAGTTGTTTTGAGTACAGGAATAAATCCAACCTAGATGCGTCATCTAGGCCGGCTTCGTCAAGCACAAACATCCCCGGGGATTTTATATTGCTTTTCATACTTGTCCATCATGAGAGTCCAATCGGGAGACGCGTTAAGGTTTTTGTTTAGACTATTTGAACGAACCTGCTTTTACGAACCCTACCGATATTGTGGTTGTTGTTAAACCATTCTGCTTGCTGCAGAAAGACTAAGCGCTAGTATTTACCTCTATTTAGAAGTACCTACTACAGAAATGAAAATTCTACGTAACAACATGAACATGAGTATACATCTGATGCTACCTAGAATATCATCGATATTCAATATCTTGATGACCTGGCCTTAAGAACCTATACTGTAGAGTAACGTTACGTTTTCAAGTCGACAAGATATTATTGTAGAAATCAGATATAAAAAGTAATTATCCCTATGACAGATGAATTATCAACGAATAGTCCTTGAAGAACTAAATTATAGATCTCAATATCATTCTACAATATTGAGCAACATCTTTTAGCAGGCTTACTAATATGTTAAGATTTTTGTTTGTCGATAGATTTACTAAAAAAAGCGCACAATACCAATTTAAAAAGTAGATCGTATATGTGAATTGTAAGTGTATATCTTTGCCCAGTATTTTTCTTATTTAGTGAACTATAGAAATAAATATTATATCTAACTAGTTTATTCAGTGTATAAAAAATAAGAATTTAACAAAACGTCTCGTTAGGTTCATTTCCTGGAAACAAATTTATTTTATAGTAATACACGAAGCATTCGACGCCAAGTATACTCTGTTGTTGACGTTTATATTTACTAATAAAATATAATTCACACAATTTTTTTTTAAGTTTCAACGACCAAGAATTATGAATTATACAATTTTTATAAAAAAAACAAATGAATTCTGAAATCCGAAAGCCAACGTTGAGACGATAGAGATTAAATATAAACTTTATTTGTAAATTGCAATGACTTTACAAATAAATGTATAAATATGAAATATTTATGTCTAATATAAAGCTAAAGTTATATATAAATACTGTATTGACTATTTAACTTACGTTATTAGTATCAACCTTCTGTAATTTTGGTTAAGAAATGATTTGACTATACTAAAATTATCACATTATCATTTATTATTGAAATGTACAAATAAATAATGTTTAAAATAATCATAAAATTATATATAATGACTGAAATAAAACACTACATATCAGTTAAACTAGAATAAATCTGATGATTACATTTATGAATTACTTGGTTGATTTAAAATTACTATTTCATCACTTAATAGATAAAATACATCTCGATGTGTGATAGGTATATATGTTTAAGATATTACATAACATCATGTATAATAACTGTAATATATACGAGGGGAGGTCCAAAAGTTCGTGGAATGGAGAGGATGGAGCGGGGGTAGGGGCGCTCGCTTAGTGTCATACGAATCGGAGACTCATCATTAGCATAAATATCGAGTTTCAACCCGATTGCTTAATTCGTTTACGAACAGTCGCCTGTTAAACAAGTCAATCCGGAAGAAAACTGAAACTATGGAGAAAATTGAACACCGCGCTGTGATAAAATTCCTTGCCAAGCAAGGAAAGAACGCTCAAACCATTTTGAATGAAATGGGAGTCGTTTATAGGGAACAGTGCCCTAGTAAATCAATGATTTATAATTGGCATGGTCTTTATAAACATGATCGAGAGTCAATTCACGACGACCCCCGCTCAGGAAGGCCAGTTGAGGCCACCACATCGGACATCGTCGAAAAAGTGGAGAAAATTGTACTAGAGGATGCCCGTTTGAAGAAAAAACAATAATCTGCATTATTTGGAGTACAAGATACCACCATTTTGCGAATCCTACATGATCACCTGGGTATGACAAAAGTCAGTGCAAGATGAGTACCGAGAATGCTCACGCCGTTTCAGAAAGAGCAGCGCGTCGATACGTCAAAGCATTTTTTGGAGTTGTGTGGAGATAAACCTGCACAGATTTTAGACCAAATTGTTACGGGAGATGAAACATGGGTTCATCACTTTGAGCCTGAGTCCAAACAAGAGTCCATGCAATGGCATAAAAAGGGGACACAACCACTAAAGAAATTCAAGGTGACGGAGTCGGCTGGAAAGATGATGGCTACTGTTTTTTGGCATTGTGAGGGGATAATCTTGATTGATTACAAAGAAAAGGGAAGGACTATAACCGGAGAATACTACGCAACGATATTTAAAAAATTAAAGGATGCCATCAAGGAAAAGCGGCGAGGAAAATTAACAAAGGGTGTGTTGCTGTTGCAAGACAACGCGGCGGTTCACAAGAGCAGAATTGCAATGGCTGCTCTGCACACGCATGGGTTCGAATTCCTAGTTCACCCACCCTACAGTCCAGACCTGGCCCCGAGTGACTTTTTTTTACTCCCCAATTTAAAAAAAGACTTAAGGGGAAGGAAATTTTCCGACGACAATGAGGTAAGGGAGGCAATTTCGGCTCATTTTGACGGAAAAGATAAAACATTTTTTTATAGTGGTTTAGAAAAATTAATTTATAGGTCGAATAAATGTATTGAGCTTAAAGGTGATTATATTGAAAAGGAAAAATAGTTTTGTTGTTTTATTTTATTTAGATCCCTTTCATTCCACGAACTTTTGGACCTCCCCTCGTAATTGACAAGTTGTATTGTAAATCTAATAATTACATATTATTAATCAACCACTTCACTCAAAATTAACATATTGTCACTATATGGATAAATTATAAATTATAAACTGAACGGTAAACTGTGAATTTAACATGTAATACAAGTTAATACAATTTAATAGTTAAATTATATATATATATATTATTGTTATTTTTATTATAAAAAATACTTCAATATTTGGTATCTCGATACCTTTTAACATTCTTTATATTAAAAAAAAACTACTACAAGAAATGTCACTATCAATTGATTATTGACACGATTATTGACACGTAGAAGGAAGAAAACATGAGGAAAACTTTCTCTCAATAATTACACAGGCACACAAAAAAAAAAAAACGTCATGAACCAGAGGGGAGACCCCATTATTCCTAGGTTTTTGGGATCGCTGAAACCGAATATGACAATAAAAACTAATTTTAAATGCCAGTTTTCCCGCTAGCACCCCTTTACTACCTCTTAAGGGGTGAAAATTGAAATTGTTGTAAAAAATCAAGATAGATGTGTCTTTCTACGTTTTTTGGGATGCTGAAACCGAAAATGATAACTAAAAATAAATTCATGACCACTATCACCCCCTACCATCCCTTACAGGGGGTGAAAATTTCATTTTTTTCTATAAAATCAAGACAGATGTGTATTTCTACGTTTTTTGGTATAATGAAACCGAAAATGACAACCAAAAGTGAATTTGATAGCTCTTTTACTCAATACCACCCCCTAACTACCCCTAACGGGGGGGAGGGGGTGGGGGTAGTTTCAATTTTGTATAAAATCAAGATGTATGAAGAAATTTTGACGATTTACAGTAAATGACATGTTTATCAAACTAGTTTGAAGTTACTCTTAGCTCTTATATTAGAAATTCAAATGCTTTATCGATCAGAAGTATCTGATATATATTCATGATTTAATTCTATTCTTAGCGTAACCCAGGAACAACGGCGTGGACGTAGTAGATTTCTGTTCCCTTTTGGAGTGCTGGATTAAAGTGAGTCCCCTTGCCTCTCACTATCCGGGGTGCTGAATTAAAGTGAGTCCCCTTGCCTCTCACTATTCAGCGTCTACCTGTTTCTACGATAACGAACTCTCTTGTTGTCAAAAGTTCTTCTAAGTGGTTGCCTTTTATTGGTTCTTTTCTGTTCTGGCAAATCTCTTTTTAAATTCCAACAGTAGTCTGCTAACATATTGACATCCCATTTACCCTGATAGCGCTGTTCCATTGTCTTAAGATCCTGTCTGATAGAACCTTTCACCTTGCTCCTCACTATAGTCTCCTAAATTGGCCGAAAAATAGTAACCTTTCTATTTCGGAGGCATAGAATTAGGTTCAGCATCTTTTAAGCGTTTTACAAGACTGCCGGATGGATAACAGTATAAACAGAATTAAATAGAAAGCAAAAAAAAAACAAAAAATGAAACAACTTGTTAAGAATAGGACAAAAATCATGATTCAGTCTTAGTATCATAATAACAAATATATGCATACAATAAGGTTACCATATACTTTATAATCATTTTTTCTCTCAGCATCTTGAAAAACATAGAAATTCACATATTTTCGGTTCCAGCATCCTAAAAAACGTAGAAATACACATCTATCTTGATTTTATAGAAAAATTGAAATTTTCACCCCCTTTAAGGGGTAGTAAGGGGGTGATAGAGGTCATGAATTTATTTTTAGTTATCATTTTCGGTTCCAGCATCCCAAAAAACGTAGAAATATACATCTATCTTGATTTTATAGAAAAAAATGAAATTTTCACCCCCTGTAAAGGATGGTAGGGGGTGATAGTGGTCATGAATTTATTTTTAGTTATCATTTTCGGTTTCAGCATCCCAAAAAACGTAGAAAGACACATATATCTTGATTTTTTACAACAATTTCAATTTTCACCCCTTAAGAGGTAGTAAGGGGGTGCTAGCGGGAAAACTGGCATTTAAAATTAGTTTTTATTGTCATATTCGGTTTCAGCGATCCCAAAAACCTAGGAATAATGGGGTCTCCCCTCTGGTTCATGACGTTTTTTTTTTTTGTGTGCCTGTGTTATTATTCATTGTATTCGTGACATGAAAAGAATGTTTCGAATTCATCGTCTTCAAGTATTATGTATCAAATATACAAGTTGCTGTATTATGAGGAGGGAGTAATGTACATATTTCTTATAACGAGTTTGTATATTTTTAATGAAGAATATCATTCGTCATTATTTATATATTTTTTTAATACTGTAGCGTATGATGGGATGGCTTGACCGAGGTTGGACAACCCTTTCACTGAAGATAGACGTGTAGTAAAATAAAAAATAAGTTGAAAATAAGTTTTTACTAGTAATAAAAACAAAATATATATTTTTTAAATTTCTTTTTCAACATTTTCGCAGGGTCTGCTATTTCATGGACCAATTATGTTAAAAAAAGAATGTTTCCTTTATAAACTTAAAAAATCTATAGGAATAAACCCCTAATTATTATTATGGTTAATTATATCATATACTCCTGCCATACAGTTTATCATACATACATATATTCATACATATATTTCTGCAATACAATTTGCCCGCACGTCTTTGATAAAAAAATAAGCTAGAAACAAAACAAGCGATTCAATAAAAAATATAAATTTATTAAAGTAATTTAATTTAAACGTAATTTGTATCGGTTTACAAGTAATTTAGTACCCCTTGATAAATAATAACCGTATAATTGTGTATAGTTGAAGGACCACGTGATATATATTGTCTTCTTAATAAATAGAATATGCCTATAACAAAGCCTCCACAATTATAACACTCAATTTCATTCGACACGTTTCTCTTAAAATTATTAACTATACGATTTGTGAAATCAATGGCGAGATCAGCTTTATTTAATCAGAAACATTTTCAATTCTGATTGCTTAGTTGTGGTAATATTAAGTATGGTATATCCTGAAATGTAAGTAAGTTATTGTATTACATACAATAAAAACCTTTCAAAACATCCAACATTTTTTTTTAGAAAACTACACAAGTAGTTGTGAAAAAGTTACAATATGTTGCAAGTGTTAATATACACACACAAGTGGAAATTGTTAAATAGTAACTGACTTTATATTTGTACCTTAATAACTCTGGAACATATTCCTTTTTTTATTTCACACAAATATCTTTTGTAATATTCACTGAGTAGGTTTTTGAACTGTAAAATTCTTATAAACGTATCTGGAATCTGAAATCTAACATAGAGCTATTAAAACTGTAAATCGTAGTGATTGTACTTTTGTTTAAAAGTGAAGAGCTTTTCACTCACGGCAGTGCATGCTCATTAAATTATTGTGAGGCGGTAAGTTAAATGCTGTAAAGTTGACATTGAGATGGTTGACAGTTAGGACAGTAATACTATCACAAGATAAACAAGTTAACTATCGCTTGCAATAAGGTAAATAAACTATATATTAATTTATAATATTAATAATATAATTAATATTATTGATGTATATAATTATATCTTATTTATTTGTGGATATATATTTTATTTACGTAGATGTTGAAGAGCTCTTTTTTGGAAAAATTATGTACTGTATGGTATAGCATTGCTTTGTCGGTTTGCACAAGTCTTATCCGCATTGTCATCGAAAATGCATTACGATGCCATTTGTATTTCGAAATAGCGATTTTATCTGTATTGGGAAATAGGATTCGATTAAATCTAATAGACCTTTAGCGGTTACTGGCCACCTGTCTTTAAAATTAACCAAATACCTATATTTGGCTATTCTGTCTTCCTGTTGTGTTCGATCAGCGTCATATAAGTTGTGGTATGATCTTAAAATGTTATACTTAAATGAAACGCTTTTATCTTGTTTATCTTGTTATGCTTACTAACGACTATATGAAAAATTATGATAATTATTTGTATGTTTCAAAAACACATGCAATTTTATACTTAAATTAAACTTATTGCGCTGAGAATTGCAAATATTATGAGACCTTACTTTCACCTTGGTTTCTTTAAATAATTTCTAACAGTAAGGTGACTATAACAACTTTACACTTGTCATAAAAGCGTAATTTTTTTTTTGTTATACGAAAATATGTTTGACAATTATAAAAATTGATTACAGTTTATTAAGCTTACTAATTAATTACAAGAAAGTCGTGAAAGTCAATATACACAGCCGTATGTTTTCTCCTTCGTGCCTCACGTACAAAAAATTGGAGACCGGAAAAACCTTTCTATTTTAATGCTTGTATGTGCGTGACATGAAAAGGACATTTACAATAACAGAGTTCTGGTGATTATTAAATCATTTTGGCATTCACTGGAAAAGAAAAATAGTTTTTGATTACTTTTTGATTACTGTCTTTAATTAATAATATTGTGGTGGTGGAAAAACTGTATCGCTTTTTTGCAATGTTTAAAATATAGTATCAAATATGTTCCTTATGCAATAACAACTCAATAAATAAGTAATTCAATAAAAAATAACAATACAAATTATAACATTCATGTCCGTAATAATTATCTATTCTCACCGAAATGATTCTGTAAATGATTTATCAAAAACAAAGTATAGATGTACATAGTAATATGAACATAGTAATCATATATTAGTAGATTCATGGCATTATTTTGCCAGAATGGAAAACTTAATAAACTAGTATATTCAGAAGCTTTGACCCGTGACTTTAAACAAGTTGAGTTACGAGTATGTTAACGGTTATATTATTAAGGCTACGTCCACAGTATTTGATACAGTATGAAGTATTTTTAAATAATTGATGCTTTTAGTAAAATTTAAGTTTGGTTTAGATATTATTTTTTGTACTTTTTATAGAAGAAAACATTTTTAATTTTAAATAAATATTGATGCCGTAATCTATGAAGTCAGTCAAGATACATATGATTGAGTCAGTTTATATTTATTTTGAATTCAAAAATAAATAAATTTAATATGACTTCAAATATTTATGAAAAATTACAAAGAAACAGAAAGTAATCAAAATATTTTAAACATCTGTCAATATTGGTAAAAACATAGATGATACGAATAATATTGGTAACTTATAGACAATGATAATCAAAAGTAACTAGTAATTTTATTGAAAATAATTATATTTTATATATTTTAATAGGACTTGACTTACAATATCTACAGATAAGCATAATAATATCATCTTTCGTGGTATCATATAACATAACACGTTACTTCATATGTTAGACCTAAAATGTATGACTTTTTGCAAGACTTCTAATTTCAGCCTTAAAAGCCTATTACGTATTTTGTAATAATTGTTCAATTAACATAAGAAATATACAACAAAAAATTAAACAACAAAAAAAACACAAATATAACACCAGTTATATTCATAATATTTTACTATAATATTGTTCATATTGATACTGATATCTGGAAGGTCCTGAGTCCTTCCTTATCTTCATTATTTAGGCGGATGTAATATGTCAATTTCTTTAACGCTTTCTTCTATCATACATCATCTCAATGTCATTTTTCATGTCATATCGACCTACAATCCTTATCTCTTTCGGTTGATCTCTCTTATAATAACTATAATTGTATGGTATTATATAAATGAAACACAGCGTCGACAAGTTCTATCTTCTTGATTCAAATTTTCTCTAAAAAAGTGAGTATATTATACATATGAATATATTAAAAACATAATTTCAAATAAAAACATTATGTTATAATAAATTTATAAATAACTGGAATTTGTGTTGCATTTAGTTAAGGAGAGATAAGGTACATGAGGTAGTAAATAATACAGAAATAGAATTGTCTAATACGTCGTAAATATGGTCACCCTATTAATCATCTTATGAAACAGAGTCATATATCCTTTTAGTACAGTACAAAATAATACAATATTCCATATATTATATTCACCTGTTGGAGACTTGTTACACGCACTTAAATTATCCCCTTATTACTAATTTTCATTTAATAAAGTTCTCAATTTTATATATTGCTTATATTCAAACTTGAAACTATTTCGAAAATTCAAATTAACTTTTTTAGTTATCTTTCTGAATTCACTAAATATTGTTACAGAATTTCTTAAATATTGATACTTGCCGGCTAGTCCTGTATCACTCGAGTGTTCATTGAATATAGACTAATTTAATAATAATAATAATCTTTGCCCTGTTTATAAAAAATTGGAATGATCTATACAATCATACTATCCTCATCTTAATATATAAAACACAAACACACTCACTGACTCACTGACTCATTCATTGCTCTACAACCCAAACCGTAATACCTAGAAAACTGAAATTTGGACACAAGGCTCCTGATATATTGAATAGGTGCAATAAGAAAGGATTTTGCAAAGGTCCAAACCGTTCCAAAGTTACTGCTAAAAAACTGCAAAGTTTACCCACCACTCACTCTCTTCTCCCATTGTATTGCAGTAGATATTTAAATTATTTGTCCTCTCACTATGTTTATTCGTAGGATTAGGGTTTCGTAACTCACATAGAGTTTGTGATTATCTGTGATTATTTTCTATTTACCCACATACAGTTTGTGATGATATGTGATTATTTTCAATTTACCCACAAACATTTGGTGATTATTTGTGATTATTTTCAATTTACTAATAAAATATAATTTATGTTTCAGTCTGTCTGTCAGTAGATTAAAAATATAAATAATATATAAACATGATAGCCAAGTTATTACATGTAAGCCTCTTGGTGTCTGTCTGTCTCCGTTTCTTCTTGAATTTTAATTTTTTTTTCTTCTTGAATATTTCACATTTTTTTTAATTAAAGTTTCATGAAATAAACTGGAAATGAAGCATCAATCCTTATACAAATAAAAAAATATATATTTAAGTAGATCAGAATGATTTTGAGATGATATTATTACAACAATTATAAACGATAACATGTTTAAAATAATTTACAAAGGTTTAATAAATGATTTAATAATTAAAGAAATTTTCTCATGACTATCGAACATTTCATATAGGTAGATTAAATTAATAATAATGTTTAGCTCATTCATAATACAAAAATTATATAATTATACCTTGCCTCTCGTTTGCCTTAACCTCAGTGCAGTTTGTGTTTAGGTTCGGTTGTTAAATTTAATAAAAGACGTAAGTTTCCACTTAGGTTGCAATAATTTTAGTATTTATTATTATTGGGGATAATTAAAAATAATTAAACATTATGATATTAAAGAATAATTTATTTTAATTATGTGTGCATAACGAACTAATTCTAATAATGACAAAGTTCTAGAGAATTTCATAACCGAGTAATAAACTGAAGTCTCAACTTAGTTTGGAATAGTTCGTATTACATTAAGAAATAGTTACAAAAACGTTCGTCAAGTACAACGTGCTTCTATACTATAATATAAAACAACACTTTCTTTGTACATGCAATAATTTCTTGCTAAAATCGGAGTATTCGAAAATAACGACATTATAGAAAGCTAAGTTTGATTATGGACCGGATAATTAACACTGAACAATTTAAATTATTAAATTTAAATTTTATTTAATAAATAAATAAACCCATTATTTTGATTCTATTTAGATATATAATTACTGTCTGTCCATTCTGGCGTCTGGTTATTATTTATAATTTTTGGTTATTATTTATAATTCTGGCGTCTGGTTATTATTTATAAGTTTATAACTAGTTCTTATCCTTCATTTATCCAACGCATCCTTTTTTCCTTATTTAAAAATCCTTTTTCTTTATTCAAAATATATCCTTTGTAATGTAAGTAATCTTTGAATTGGTAGTAAAATTAATAACTGAATAAAAGTTGTACTATAAACTATTTTATTAGAATAACACAGCAATCAAAGTTCTCCTATGCTCAAGTCACTTAGTTGTTGTGTCAGGAAGCAAGTAGATTTGTGTACACACAGATGACATGAACTATGAAGCTTAGAGTCAGAATTCAAAGAGATTCTACGTATTCTGGATTAAAAGCATTAATTGAGACATATATTTATATACCATAGGAGATATTTATGCAATAAGAATATTTATTGCATTTACTTCTTATTGTCAACATAAAAGACTGTCTAAAAATTTTTCCAATACATATAATTAAAATGTTTTCCTTATTTCAGTTCGAAAAGCTATAGTATGGGTGGGATGGAGAAGGACATGATTCAGGAGCAGTTTAAATGTCTCATTAGAAAACATCTTTTATTTCTTTATGGCTGAAAAACAAAAAAAAACTAATGCAGTACTTGATTTTTATTCATTTCATTATTTTAGACCCTAATAAAGAAACTTAATGGTCATATATTATTTAGTCATTTTTGACGACGTCCATAGCAAGAAGTTTTGCTTGAACAAAAGGAATTTGATATGGATTAAATAAGCACCTTTGTTCCAATATTTCTTAGTGAATGAAGCTGGTGAACGTCACTGTAACCACTATCTGTTCAAAGAACTATTAAAAAATGCAATTTTTGCAATTATTGCAAACTTGAACTTAGAAATATTATGAATATTTTCATTTTTCATCTTCACTAATGAAGTAAGTAAGCAAGTTAATGTTTAATTGTAATACTAAAATCATATGTAGTTTCTAATAATATAAAAAACACGATACATATTTTAATCACGTTAAAGTTGGTTCTCTCCGATACAGTCATAAGTGTGGGTTCAAAATACAATGCGCTTAACTTATAAGTTAACATAATTGGAAATAATTCCAACGTTGAAACAGAACATTGCCAAGTAACATTATAACTTTAAGTCACATATATAATGAGCTGTGGTACTTTGTTAATTACCTGTATCAAATCTGTACTCTATGTAAATTTCATAGTTTTATTTAATATATTACAAAGTGTTATGTTATAACAATGTCGTATTTTTTTTTACTTTCATAGATATTATTCTTTTCATTAAAGTACTTTGTTCGACATTTTTTTTTCGTAAAAATGTTTGTTTTCATGTTTAACTTAAAATAATTTATATAGAATATTTATATTTATTAATGCTAGTGCTGTTCATTTATATAGAATATTTGATGGTTATATTGAGATCGATTAGATAATATAAGTAATTCAAATATATGATAGGTAACACCATAAGTACATCATGTTCAATAACCAAGAAAATTCTTTTCAGCAAGACTCGGTGCCGGGTCATTAAGCTTGATGCACTCAAGACTGATTGGGTGAATTGAGATGAAGACTGGCCGTCATCTAGTCTTGATCTTAAGCGACGTGATTGTGATTTATGATCAGTTTTACAGAGTAAAGCTTGTTCTAAACGCCATGATTGTTAATGCCTAAATCAATCCATACCAATGCCAGTGAATAATTTTCCCGTAGAAAGAATACGTGCTGCTATTGACAAGTGGCCTTAAAAGCTTAGTTTAACTGTATTGCAGCGAGAGAATCAAACCTTATAAGATGTAGCAAGGTAAAATCTTGAAGATAAGATACACTAAAGTAATCCCAATTTAATATAAATAACTTCCTACAAGTTAAAAAAGCCTTCCATATACATATTAGCTAAGTAGCACAAAGTATTAGCAACTTCATATTTTTAAGTTTTATTTAAATTTACAGACTTACAACTTAGTGAAATAATCCAGTTCCAGATGGAAGGATGTTTTGATTTCTCATAAGTTTTTAAACTTAATGTTAAATGAAATCTATCTAAAAACTATACACTTAGATTTATAAGCATTTAATATGTTTATAATTTAGTTTGAGTAAAGACATAATTTACACCTGCCATGAATGAATAGCATGAAGGCTTCATTTAATTACTAGCTAAGTAATTGTAATAATTACATACAAGTCAAATACATTGATTATGGCTTTAGAGACAATTATTTTGCATTAATTAATTGGTAGTAGTCATTTATATTATATAATAAAACATACAAATATTCATAACTCAAAAATAAATCTACATACTGACGTTATTATGAAGTTTCTGAAGCAATCTCATTTTTCCAGTAATGTCCTCAAATATACATTACTTAGAACACGTTCGAGTAAAAAGTTGAAATGATGTCATTACATTATCTCAATAAAAAGAATATTCTCAAAAACAATAAAGTTTTATTAAGAAAATTTTTCCTTGAAAAGAATTTTACTGTTATATAATCTAATTTTTTTTATGATACTTTTCTCGAAGAAAAGAAACTGTACGTATTTACGTATTTCTTTTTCTGAGAATATAAGAAGTTGTCGATATAATTATATATATATATATATAATACCTATTAATTCACCTGCAGAGTTTTCGTATATACATATGAATTTTCATTTATTTAGACATCTTGACGATTGATAAAACAATCATTAATTTTTCAATTTTATCAGATTTCAAAAACAGTAAAATAATAATAAACCTAACATTCCGTATCTCAGTGATTGAAATATACACTTTTAGAGAACAGTTTAAAAGGAAATCACAAAGTTTGGTACGAATTGGCAGGTAACGCTATGAAGAGTTATTAACAATAACTATTTAGTAGACAAAATCTAAAGTAAATAATAAATATACTGATCTCAACTATATTGGTAATAAATGTATACAATATCTGAAGCACAAGCTAGCTTAGATTTAGCGATTCTGAGAGACCTGTTCTAGATTTAAATCTAATATCTAGGGCACTCGACATCCAATATCATCTTTACTGTCTCAGCCTAATTAAGTGACCTGCTTTATTTAGAAACTATATTTAGAACGGTTCTATGACGATAAAATTATAAGTAGTTCGTATAAACCTAATAAATTATGAAAATGATTTTTGTTCATTATTTAATAAAGCAATCTAGACTTATGTTACAAAATTGAGGAGTTTGTTTGAAAATGTTAATCTTAAGAACTTGTAGTCAAATCTTTTTCTAAATGATATAAATATTGCTGAAAAACATAGATTACATAACAACAATCAGCGACTTATATATTGAGTATTAGTACAGATTTCCTTATAAATAGAAAATACACGAATAATTCTTTTTGATTGCTGGCTTCAGTAAATAGATCTGGACAAATATACACAGCTTGTAACAATGGCCTTTTCTAATAAAAAAATATTGCTTTAAAATTGAATTGAAAGTTTAGAAGTTGATTATCATATTAATTATATTTACCAGACGAAATATAATAATTATTATTTTATTATTTATTCTTTATTATATACTGCAAAATATAATACATAAACACAAGAAGACATTTAACATAAATCGGTCGGTAAACAAGTAAAAAACATTGGTACGGGTAGGTAATAAGTGAACTCAGATCGTATTCAGCAAGAATCAACTATTTATTTTATTATTCACTTTAATTTGTATTTACAATTCAACGAACCAATTCTTAATAATACACCTACTTCATTTTTGTATTTTCTAAACCACCTTTTTCCCTTTCAAACAATTCACTGTTCGTGTTGCCATGTACAATTAGTTTATGGTGTATATCAAAGTGTTACAATAATAACCTTTTTAAATACTATTAAATTACTTGTATATTAAATACTATAAATCATATAATAAAATAATTATCTTACATAGATCGCTTAAAATTACATCAATAACCATACAGACAAATAGTATCACAATAATAATTAAAATATTAAACATATAATATCAAAATTCAATAAGACGTAATAAACTAAACAATACAATATACTTTATTATATATTTATCTAAGCAGATTAAAATACATAAATAAATAGATCAATGATAAGAAATTATTTATATTACTGTTATTATACACTGAAAGTTAAAACAAAGATGTTTTAGCTATTTTTACTTAAAAGTATTCCTTTGTAGACTTCCACACTTTGGAGTGTTCCACAGTTTTTCTTATATAATTTATTTTAGACGACACTCGAGTGAAGAATCAATTTTAAATGTTATCCTTATTAGTGTCCTTTTTCCTAGGCTTAGCGTAAAATAAATTAGATCTAACATTTTGGTCCATGAATATAAAATAACACTTTATAAAAACTGATACAATAAGAAAAAGAGATTCAGATGAAGACCATCATATTATATTTATTTTCATTCGTTTTCTTGACTATTTTTTGAAATTTGGTTTGTAAAAATAATTTCTATAAGAACTTGTGTTTGAAAATTTTGTAAGTAATAAGAAGCTATTGATTTTATCTTATAAGGGAAAGCGCTAGACTAGTTGGGGGGGATGGTTGCTCGAGCTGTCGAAGCGATCCGATCTCCTTAATGAAGGAAGGAAGGAAGGAACCCCTAAGGAATTACGCTATTCAAGATAATTGCATTTGTGATGTTTATAATGCAGCTCTCATGAATTTTAAATATATTAATGGTCATATCGTTTTTTTTTTCGTCACATTGTTTTTTTTTAATTACCGACAAAACCAATCTTTTTCATGTTATTCAGAAAACATTTAATTCTTTCAGACATTTTGTTTTCGACGTTTTCCAATAAATATCTATTATATAGTGATTAATGTCGAAGACAATTTTTTATAACTAATATATAAAAAGACACATTTCTTTTTTGGACGTGTATTGTTTTTTCTTACCATTAACAGTTTTGAGAAAAACAAAGTTTCTTATTGCCACAAATTTTGTGTTACCAGGATTGTAGATCTAATAATAGATATAACAATACTAAATATTATATTTTAACATAATAATTAATATATAATAATTATTTGACCAACAACATGCTTATTTATAAATAAATCTAAAGTAAACCTAATTTACATATTCCGCCAAAAAACTTGTACGGTATATGTTAAAGGTAAAGTGTAATACTTGATGGCAGTAATAAATTAGTGTAACATATTAGTTTTAGATATATAAAAGACTTTATATATTCAGCATCCACGCTGTGTGGTGGCAAGCAGCTTGTATAATTGCTGCAGACTAGAGCTCATATAAATCACAGCACTGTATGCTATATATTATACATCCTTGCTTTACTTTAGTCTTTATTCAGGCCACATCCGTCTATCCTTTTCATCATTTAAAATCTCGTTAATAATCTCGGCCAAGAACAAAAGATAAAACTGGATTATAAATCTGATTACTTACATATTGTATTGCATGTATGTATGAGTAATAGCAAAGGGTTGGTGACACTAATAAAAAAAAAAGATCGTTGATTTTCTTAGTTACTTTTTATGAAAGTTAAAATTACTAGGATCCGCCGTCGTGCGCTGCGGAAGTTGATCTGAGCGCCCTCCCCTTTTTTAATGCTAACATACTTAGCATATAATATTGATCTATAACTTGCTCAGCAACTATCGGTTTAGAATCTCATTTGAAAAGAAAATCAGTTCATCATCAATAAAATTATAGCCATATATCTGTCTTTTAAATGAATCTCAACATTTACAAACCTTAAAGCGCGCGCACTGCATGAAAGAAAATAATAAACATTTTCGTTCGTGATCGGTTACCTCTAAAACTAATCATTTGTTTTACACGGAAATCTCGGGGAATGATGAGCAGAATTTTTTTTATGTTTTTTGCAGAACCTTCTTTAGTAAAAGTTGTAGCAATGTGCGAAATTATAGAATTTTAGGTCAAATATTGGCTTTGTAGCAGTCTAGACTGAATTTTTTTGTTCTGTTTTTAGCAGAATCATCTTTAGTAAAAGATCTAGCCATGTGCCAAATTCTGAAAAGATACATCTATAGTTTTTAAAATTACCGATGTCGTAAAACAGCAAAATGAGTGTTTTCTTGAGGGTTTTGGTTTTAATTGTCATATATTAGATTCATGATACTGGTAGTTTAAATTATTTTATATGCCGAACTGTTTTCTTGTTAGCGAAATATTAAGGTAATTTTTTGTTGTCATTTTATGAGGAAAGCTATTTTTTTCGACTTTTAATTGGTTATCAAACATATGTCTACGAGAACACATACACTGATACTTCAACCTTTATTAACAAAATCAACTTTATCTTAAAAAATAAATATTTTATATGCGAAAATGCATTTTAAAAAGTATTGTTTTCAGCCTTGTAACTAATTTGTTGTATGTAGATATGATTGATGATGATGATGAGATTATTTTTTTTAATTATTCATATATATATGAATAATTTTTTGAGGGACATTGAAAGAATTAATTTTTAACAAAATTTATTGAAATATTTTTGTATAAAATTAATATACTTTTATTTTAGACAATAAGGAAACAAAACAAGTTGTAACGTTGAAAAAAATGTATCACATACTAATAAAGCACCAAACTGAAATTCTGTAACAGTAATAAATAAACATTTCTGATAGGAATTTATTTAATAATAATGTTAAGCTCATTAATATTACAAGACTTAGGTATAATTATACAATAAAGCCTTGCCTCAACTTTAGTACAGTTTCATGTTAGGTTAGGTTATTAAATTTAATAGAAGTAATTTAAGTAATAACCCAGTATAATTATTGTACTTAGGTAGCAATTGTAAGTCCTAGATAATTTCGTAATGACAAAAGAATAATGAACTGAAATCTGATGTTTGTTTTGAGTAGTTCGTTATTAACAAAAAGTGGTTACAACGACTTTCGAAATCAAAATTCTTCGACGCAATACAAAGGGACACAGACAATCTCCTAAATGATGAATTTATAAGTATATCATAGTAGCATCTTCACACTAACCTATTAAATATAGTCTTTATTTTTACTTTATTTAGATATTTAACGTTGTGTTATTAACAGTCAAACCTTGCTTCTAATAAAAATATATTGATTAATAATATTTACCATTTAACACACTCATGAATTTCTTATTGTTTCAAACCAAAAAGTATATATATTACTACATTAAATACAATCAGCAATCAGCAAAGCAATCATTTTTTCTATCATCAAGTTGTTTAGTAGTTGGGTCAGGAGACAAGTAAATCTGTGTAGATGTTAGGCCCGAAGACCGAAAACGCTCAGTGGACGGAAAAAACGACCACATCGCGTTCTGGCTGCCTTCAAATGCACAGAACGCGTTCTGGCTACTTTTAAACGCTCGCAACGCGTTTTGGTAATTATCGAACGGCCAGAACGCGTTTTGTCATTTGTCAAGCGCTCAGAACGCATTCTTGATATTTTACTCGTGTTACTTATCACTCTCTACCTGCGTTCAATAAAATTCAATTTTGTACCAATAAAACAAATGAATTTTTATTGATATTCAACAAGTCTTAAATTTGTTATCTGTTCACTTTTACACTTTTATTGCTCATAAAATTTGAATGAATGAAATAATATAGGAAAAATTATTGCTCGACCGTCTTTTTAGTTAGTATAAATCAATTTATTGCTCAGTATTTTTCAACTTTCGATTACATAAGTCAGTACATTACTTATTTTTACAAGAACTGCTTGAATGACATTTCGAATTACATTTTACATTCAAATTTCGACATTTGCATTTCTTATCAGTACAGAATCGTTTGCAATTACAAAAAACAAAGCCTTGTTTGCTTCCCGAAGATAAAGCCGAAGCTGATCGTAAGGAAATAGTTTTTTCTGCAGATACCTCAGTTTGGTCAACGAAATTACTGTCGGCGATTGTAAATTCATTGCGAGCATATAGACGTTCGAGAGTACCATTTTTCGTACCAAGTTTGTAAAGACCGGAAGATTCGACCTGAGTGACAACTGCTAGCACGTTTCTGGGAGCTAATCGTCCGCGATCAACATCGGGGACTCTTACTACGACACTAGTTCCGATTTCAGCTGGGGGAAATTTCGAATTGGACAATGCTAACATTTTATCCGCTTGTTTTCGCAAATTCTTTTTCGCATTGCCTTGTCCATTTTGAATAGAACTTTTTCTAACACAAATGTTGCAAATAACTGCTTTTCCGAACCCTTCACTTGTTGTCTTCCCACAAATCGCATGGACAAAGTTGTGACATTCCGAACATTTGTGCGCTCTTGAAGATTCTTTCTCGCAGATTATACAGTTCACTTTATTTGAGTCTTCGACGTTTTCCTTGTCCTCACTGCAATCCTCAATGTCGTCTAATGGCTGAAGTTCTACAATGATAATAATAATAATAATAATAATAATAATACTAATAAGAATAATAACAATCATCATTTTCGTTATAAAAATAAAGATGTACCATTGTCCTGATCTATATTTTTCAACAGTTCTTCGAGCTCTTCTTCAGTTTCGATTCGCGAATAAACGTCTTCGGTCAAAGGAGAATCGGCAAGTCCAACTTTTTGCGGGCTTCCAAACATGGCTTCGTAAGGACTCATTTTGATTCCAACGTGGAGAGAACGATTTTTTTTACTTTGAATAAAGCGCAACCCCTCAGACCAAGTTTTTGTTTTGTTGTCAGCCATCCAAGATACCAGCATGTCACGTACATCTTGATTCGACCTTTCCACGGATCCTTGACTTTGGGAATGTCGTGGTTTTCCATGGACGAGTTTCATTCCAGGCCATAATTCAGTCAAGTTTTGTATGATCTTGTTCGAAAATTCTCGGCCATTGTCACTTTGAAGTATAAATGGCGCCCCAAACATGCAAAAAATGTCAACGAGGTGATAAGTTACTTCCTCAGCCGTTTTGGTTTTGAGTGGACGTAGAAGTGTAAATTTAGTCAGGTGGTCTTGGTAATTCATGATGAAGCGGAAAGGGCCATCTTGTTCCGACTGCATATCTATAAGATCAACTTGGCAACGGCAATTCATGTAATTTGAAAGAATCGGGCGAACAACTAATCCTTTTTTCGGCATCTTTTTTTTCAATTGGCATTGTTCACAGGTCGACAAGAAAACATCGATAACTTCTCTGGTAATGTTGCAATACTTCTTTCTGAGTTCAGCTTCCATAACTACAACAAATAGAATTTTTCATTCAATTATGCGTGCTTTACATTTCAATTTTATTACTGTTTTTGCTTTATTTTTTTACCTCTAGTCCTTTTGTGACCAGTGTCGACATGAGCTTTTTTTAATGCGTCATACAACTCGTTTGAACTGCAATAGTAAATAATCGGTGCACTGTCAACGGATCGCTTCTTGATTAATTTTTCCGTCTCGCTTATCTTCATGATATCGAAACGTTTAAGCCGTCTATAGTCTTTCGAAGTCAAAGACTCCTGATTTTTGCGCGCCATTTGGGCATGTTGAACTTCTTTTAAAAGTGATTTGTACTTTTCCTGAGATAGCAATATTGATCTATCGTCACAATTTTCAATAATTGTTTTTACTTTCTCCTCGAAAATTTCTTTCGCTGATTTATCAGACATTTTAACGGAAGGGTAACGTTTAAAACGACTTTGATAAGTTGCTTAGTCAACGACTAAATGATCTTGTCACTTTACTGACAAAAACTGTACTTATTTTTCATTAACTCAAGATTGTTGTTATATACCCAAAGGACTACCCTTTCCCCCCTCCCTCTTCTAGGTTTTATAACATGCAATTCTATGGAAATATTCTCGAAACGTTAATCCCTAGACAAAAGTGTCATATTGATAGTAAATGGAGAAAAAGTTCAAAATCTGTACTTCTTTAAAATCATTTAATTTATAATCGTATATAGTCATCGGTACGTGCATTGTTCTAAATTCACCGAAAATACCATAAAAATTACAAAGAATCAATAAAGTTCTCAATGAATGAATCCTTATTGGCAGGTGCGTCAAGCCAGCGAGCGACCAATAAAATTTATTACTGCAGTCAGTAACAAAAGGCCTATTGTTAAGCATATGTTGACAGAATCTCACATCAGAAAATGTTAATAAAACTTTTCTTTTTAAATTTATTCATCCACATTTTATGAGCTTTACAATAAAAGTGTAAAAGTGGCAAGAATTTCTTCCGACAATTGAAAAACAATAATTTAATAATATAATTGGTAATTTACCCAACAGATAATAAATTTAAGACTTGTTGAATATCAATAAAAATTCATTTGTTTTATTGGTACAAAATTGAATTTTATTGAACGCAGGTAGAGAGTGATAAGTAACACGAGTAAAATATCAAGAATGCGTTCTGAGCGCTTGACAAATGACAAAACGCGTTCTGGCCGTTCGACAATTACCAAAACGCGTTGCGAGCGTTTAAAAGTAGCCAGAACGCGTTCTGTGCATTTGAAGGCAGCCAGAACGCGATGTGGTCGTTTTTTCCGTCCACTGAGCGTTTTCGGTCTTCGGGCCTAACATAGACACAGCTGACATGAACTATATAGGTTAGAGTAATATTTTAAAGAGATTGTACCTTTTCTAAATTAAAAGCGTTACATATGACAGATATTATTACAGACCGGTAAAATACAGTTGGTTGTTTTTTGCATTACATCTTATTGTTAGCACAATGTAATCTAAACCTTTTTCTAAAATAACTTGAAGATATAAACATCTACAGATTCCGAACCACTTCTAGGCGCCAAACATATAATTGAGGAGTTGTCTCAGTTAGTAGAAGTGATACATAGTTTTTATGAGTGAATTACTTTTTATATGATTTTTTTATTGCTATTATACCTTTTTTGACCCAAATGGGACAAAGGGAGGATATAATTCTACAAAATGCTACTAATCAACCATGGAAAAAACAATACAGAGAATAAAATATTACAAAAGGCGGTATGAATATAATATAAAATTAAAATATATAAATATATAGATACGTATATGCGAATATCTGCGTTATATAATAATAAAATATGGTATTAATGATCACTAAATAATAGAAATGTATCATACTACATTTATTAAACTCAATATACTTTAAAATGTATGTATGAACTAAAAAATAAACAATAAGACTTTTCTTAAGAAACTTATGGACGGCTTTTTAAGAGCCATTTTATGTGTGCATTTTAATTTTAAGACTCTATACGTTTAGTGTAAATTCCTCTCTTGATTTAATTTGATTAACATTTTTTACTTAAATTAAGTTTGGTTAGATTTTTTTTTTCCTTAAGCTGTATTGCGTAAAATAGTTTACCTAGATTCCTATATAAAATGACTTTCAAACATGAAGTCCGTAATAAAGTACATATATCCAACAAATATGAAGTCTTAAAAGTTATCACTCATAAAAATGAAGTTCTCCCATCAATCACCTATTTTATGATGATAACTTTATAAAACCTGTGTTGTTTAAAATTTCTTGTATAAGATAAATGTATATATATATATTATATATATATATATATAGGTAAAAGTTTAACAACATTCTAGAATTTTCATAAATCAATATTATTGTTTGTTAGTTATCTAAAATATCTAGGAAAATGGAATTGTGTATAAATTCATTTCGTCTTCATTACACAACAATTTATAATATATATGTTGTACATAAACAAACTTTATATTACTGTATGTTATTAGATTATTACCCTATCAAGAGAATTACTTAATTGATTTTCGTGCGATTTTTTTATTATTAAAAATTGTTATTTAAAATAATATTGAAGTCAAGTACCGATAACGTAAAGAGAAGTTTGTTTTCCAGAATGTAAGAGAATGTGTGGTTATTTACAAAAATAACCTCGGTTTTATATTACATTTCATTAAATCTATATTTTGTAATTTTCAATTAACTCATACAAATTAAAATAAAAGATGTTTTCGAAAAAAGTCCTGATCTAAAATTTTGTATGCATTATCCTCTTACCCTTATCCTTAAAAAGGCGTTTAAAATAATTGAAATTAAATTTATTGGCGACAGTAAAATTAATATTTCCCATGAACATTGAAGAATATTCAAAGAAGCGAAAGAATTAAAATTATTAAATTAGAAGATGAATATTCTTCATTAGGACTTTACTCATGAAATATTTATAAGAGAGAATGTTTTATTTAACGACAAAGTTTCTCCAAATCGGAGATATCCTTGTGGCATTTACTTGTTTTCATTATAATAAATTACTGTTACGTAGAAATTTCATTTCTGTAGTTTTTAAATACTTAGTCACACAATCAAATTTTTGTGTTGTTTGTCTGTGGTTAGGTTGATTAATTATCTTTATAAAAGGTAATTCATTAAACTTTTAATAATCTGTGACATTTCGTACTATTTTAGAAATAAGATGTTGCCAGCTTGAAGTTCCTGTGGTTTCCTCGAAATAACATACCATTTTATTATTTGGATTCAGTGTTTTTCTTATGTCATAAATTATATAAATTGGAAGCATACTGCCACATATTATTTAAAAGTGACTTTCGTTTATTTCAGATATTTAGATGCTGCGTAGACGTACGCATGTACGTACGTACGTCTACGCCTATGCTGTCTTATTTAAATATTTAGATTTTATAAAAATGTTGTCAATTAATAATGCTTATATGTTTCTAGTGACATTCAGTTCCTTAGTTTAATATTAATATTTTTTTTTTCGGTTTCTAATAATTAAAAATTAACCCACATTTATTTTGACGTCCCATTTAGAGAATTTACCGACATTTAGTAGTAGCTTATTTGTTGTTTAGAATTGAAGTCGTGTCCACCTTTCTAGTTCTTTTCAGTTTTTTCTGCCGGAAGCACTTCCGATATTTCTTTTTAATTAGCCTCCGATGAGTGTGGTTGAAATTAATGTTCTTAATAACGCTTATAAGGCGTTGATCCTTTAAATTTTATATAGTTATTATTGCAGGGTAGATTAAATATTATTATAATAATTAACCTGAATTGCTATTGCTGGCATTTCTCGGTCAGTTTATTAGTTCATTTGTTCTTTAGTTTTCATAACTTTATGTAATGTTTTATGTTTCATAATTTCATTATTTATCCTGTTTCGGCTATTGGAGTCGACGTAGGTATTAATTGTAAGGCCTTTATCTTCCATAAGGTATTATAATTTGATATTAATTAAATAAATTACGGTGTGATTAGTGCCATTTTGTAGTTCAACCTTTTAAAGGATTTCTTTATGATAGAGGGATATATTTCTCCCTAATCTGATCTTGATCTGTTGCTGTAACAGTAGCTACATGTGAGGTCTGCTTTTAAATCCCTGATCCTTGTTAAAATATTAAGAAGTTATCTGGTGATGTACTATTTTATATTAAATTGTTCTACACTATAAATTAATATTTGAAGAATAAGTGTTTGACTGCAGTCTTCTTGTACTGACAAACAAGGGGGCTGTATACATGTCTTCACTTGTCCAATGTCAGTGGCGCCTAGGAAATCATAATATTAAGGATCTAATTCAATACAAGTATTTGAATTGTTTACCTCAAGCAACCCACCAGTCAATCTAGCTGGCAAATTATCGTATTAATTTAGATTTAAGTAATAATAAATTGAATCCTAAATATTAAATTGGATATTTGATTTAAAGCGAAAGGTTACACAAATACTAAATTGAATTGAAATTTTACAGTACATTACAACTTAATTTATTTAAAACGTTGTTCATGTGATATTAATTTTTTAAATAAAATAAAAATATATATGTTTTAGACATCTAGTGAAATATGAAGCAATTGTTAAAAAGCTAAGTGCTTTTTTTTATTTTATACCATATCATTTTGAACCCATGATTTCTGCAGACAGGTTTGCTAAGCACTAACACTGTGATCAGCTCCGCACACTAATAGTCCCAGGTGGGGGCACTTCGCCAAGAAATGACGAGCCGAGTAACAATGCCAGGAGAGTATTTGCACGAAAGGGAACGGAGTAGTTGCAAATTTTTCCACTATCATTAGACCCCGGGTTCTTATTCTATCACCGGATTAGGATTTGGTGAGATGGAGCTTTGATCTGCCTTGGGCCTTAGCTCCCTAGCCGTGGCTTCTGCCCGGTACCAGTACACCTAGAAAATCTGTTTTTATACAGTAACGATACACTGGCATACTTCCAGCCGCGGCATTCCTACAGGACCTTCCTATCTTGCAGGTAAGTCCCCAACAGCTTTCGAAGATAGGGAGACTTATGGTAGAGACGGAGCTCTTCAACTAGAGTATCAAATGAAAAACTGTTAAAGGCATTAACGTCCAGCGAAGCTGCCAGGAAAAATTAACTGTCGACTGAGACTATGAGATACTTGGACCTACCTCGTCGAGGTGACGAATGAAACTAGCAGGAAGAATTCTCTCAAAGACTTTACTCGTCTCATCCTGAAACAGGATTGTTAAATCGGCAGAATGACCATCGTTCCTCAAGAGGCATAAATAATAAATAATGTCCCCGAAAGATACTTGAAGTATCCATCATTACAGAGGTAAGTCACTCACCCAACTTTAAAAGGCCCCAAAAACACCACAAAGAAATTATCCACGTAATAAAAAAAGTAAAAAGACAAAGAAAGAATGGTAAAACAAAAGAATAGTTAGCATAAATACTCCAATAACGTAACCTATAAAAAGCATTATCAAAAGTTCAGCACCGTAACTTTATTATTTCATACCCTGTCAAAACATCAGAAAAACATAACGACGAGAAGAGTTACGAAAATGTTATAGTAGTTTTTGTGACACTATTATTAATGATCTTTTATTTTTATCATAAAACAATGATACGACAAGTGTATAAGACGTGTTATGTAAACACATTTAAAGATTGTTTCTATAGGGGATAGAATAATGTATAGGTAATATGGGTTACGATTAAACCCCTAATAAATTTATTGAATAAAAGAAAATTCGATTTTTCTTGCCTTCTAATTTATGTATTTCTGATTAAATATATGATACTAAAGAATCTACTATAGTTATATTAAGTTTTACTATCTAATAGTTTTTAGCGACTGTAATATTATTATAGTAATAATTCCTTGTAAGTTTATAGTTATAAGAAATGTTTTCCAGCTATATCGAAAGAACTTCTCAAAAATAAACGTTACTTATTTACTTATTAGACAAGTTTGAACATAAGTTCTTCGTTTTGACTGAACATTACTCAAACTTTTAATTAATAATTTCTTATTGTATGGGTTCGTCATAAAAAAATGGGAAGCATAATTTTTTCTCGTTATCCTTCATTTATTTTCTTTTTATGTGCTTGATACTACGAGGGCCAAACTGAAAGTTTTTAGAACTGGCCACTTAAAAGCATTTTATTAAAAAAAATAGTTTAAATTTTGAAAATAGAACTCTTTACCAATATTATTGAGTGTACATTTCATTCATTTGTCATTTGTTTTACGATTTGGCGGCAAATTGAAAATTGTCTGTGCACGTCAGAATGAATTTAAGCCGAGAAAATTTTCGTGCAATGATTTTTTATGACTTTCGATGTCATTTAAGCCAACAAGAAAGTTATGATAGACTTCGATTGGCTTTTCACGATGAAGCCCCATCTCGTGCCACAGTTTACAACTGGTTTAATGAATTCAAACGTGGTCGAACTAATCTCACCGATGATTTGCGTGAGGGACGGCCTTCTACAGCGACGACTGAAGATAACATCAGTGTTGTGCGGCGTATGATAGAGACTGACAAAAGAGTGACCTATCAGCAGATTCGGACAAGTCTAGGCATAGGTATGAGTCAAGTGCACAAAATCCTCCATGAACATTTAGCGGTCAGGAAGCTTTGTGCCCGCTGGATACCGCATAATTTGACCGAGGCTCAAAAACTCTGCCGTGTTGATTGGTGCCGAGAAATGATCCAAAAATTTAAAGGAGGTGACTCAAATGCTGTGTTCGACATACTAACGGGTGACGAAAGCTGGATTTACTGTTATGATCCGGAAACCAAAAGACAGTCTGCTCAGTGGGTGTTTCCTTCCGAAGAGTTGCCAACTAAAGTGAAGAGAGGTCGAAGTGTTGGAAAAAAGATGGTGGCCTAGTTCTTCGGAAAGACAGGTCATTACGCGACAGTAGTCTTAGAGGATCAGAAAACGGTTAATGCAGAGTGGTATACTAACAATTGTTTGCCACTTGTCTTGGAAAAAGTTCGAGAGAAACGACCTCGCAGCAGGATCCTCCTTCATCACGACAATGCCTCGTCGCACACCGCCAGGCAAACGATCGACTATTTGGTGACCTCAGACGTGGAATTACTAGGTCACCCGCCGTATAGCCCCGACCTCGCATCCTGCGATTTTTATTTATTTCCGAAAATAAAAGAAAAACTTCGAGGAAAACGTTTTATAGACGCCGAAGAAGCAGTGGCTGCGTTTCAAAACGCCGTCGAAGAGACCCCTAAGGCCGAGTAGGCAAGGTGCTTTTCTCAATGGTTCCATCGAATGCAGTACATACATCGGTATTGATGTAAATGGACGCTATTTTGAAAAGTTACAATAAAACTAATAAGTTGCTAGAATGCTTAGTTTTTCTAAGAACTTTCAGTTTGACCCTCGTACTACCATAATTGTTAGATTTTAAGAAAAATTTTGGTGTAGCCCCAAATTGTATCTCTAAAACAGCTTTGTTTTAAGCGTTGAATATCATTATGACTTTTTTTTATAACACCCCAGAGAATTAATGTCTGATCTTCAATTAATATTTTTGCGATTGACTCATTACGATTTGATTCGAAGTTGTCGAGTTGGTGTTAACGCATTATTAAATAACAACTTTAATAAGTTCTGTGTTGTAAATAAGCGACGTTTTCATTGTATAAGTGTTTACTTTTGTACAATAAAGTTACTGTTTAATAATTCTTACCTTATCATGATACTAGAAATCAAAATAATAACATTAAAAACCAAAATCTTTTTGTACTTTTTGACAAGTTATAAATCACTTCATATCTTTATGGTGGGTGCTACGATGAGGTAACGTATGATACCTAATATTTATTAATATGCATATTATATAAAGAAAAATGAAAGCTTAATTACAGTTAAGTTAGATTTCAATACTACACTTTGATCTTAGCCAAAAGGCCGAGATGCCGCGGGGTTCCACAGGGGTCCGTCTTGGGACCGGTCTTGTGGAACCTCAGGTACGACTGGTTGCTCCGCTGTCCTCTCCTGCCGCGGATGAGGGTGCTGTGTTACGCAGATGACACCCTCGTCACATGCAGGGGAGGGACGTATGCGGAGGCGGTCCGTCTGGCAACAGTCGGCGCTACGCTAGTTGCGGACCGCATAGGGCTGTTGGGATTGGAGGTCTCCGTATCCAAAACGGAGGCCATCCTTTTCCACGGCCCTCGCCGGGGTCCCCCTCGCCGGGCGTCCATCTCCGTCCAGGGTGAGGAGGTGGTGGTGAAGGCCCAGCTAAATTATCTGGGTCTCACCCTGGACGGAAGATGGAACTTCGGGGCTCATTTCTCCCTTCTGGCCCCGAAGTTACTGTCCACCGCGGCTGCCTTGGGAAGGCTTCTGCCCAACGTCGGTGGGCCGCAGGCTCCGTGCCGGCGACTCTATGCCGGCATCGTGAAAAGTATGGCGCTGTACGGTGCCCCCATATGGTCGGGGTCCCTCACCGCCGATTCCAAGACCCTCTTGCGAAGGACGCAGAGGGTCTTAGCGGTGAGGATGATCAGGGGGTACCGTACAGTGTCGTACACTGCAGCCACACTCCTGGCGAGCGATCCGCCTTGGGAGCTGCAGGCGGAGGTGCTCGCCGGGGTGTATTGGCACCGGGCGGAAGCCAGGACCACGGGGGTAAGGTTCGAGGCAGTTCGAATCAGGGCTTCAGCTCACCGAGCCCTGATTCGACGGTGGACGAGGGACTTGGAGTCCCCTGCCGCCGGTCTAACGACAGTGGGGGCAGTTCGCCCCCACTTGGATCGTTGGATCAACCGGCGACACGGGACTCTGACGTTCCGTCTTGTGCAGGTGCTCACGGGGCACGGATGCTTCGGTGAGTACCTGCACAAGATTGCAAGAAGGGAGGCGGCCCCGTCCTGCCACCACTGTGACGAGTCTGTTGACACGGCTCGTCACACCGTGGAGGAGTGAGCAGCCTGGGGTCATCAGCGCGCTGAGCTGGTGGCCGTGGTTGGCAGGGACCTCTCGCTGCCGCGCCTTGTTGGCGCGATGGTCGCCAGCGAGAGGTGTTGGGCCGCTATGGCCTCCTTCTGCGAGCACGTCATCGCCGCGAAGGAGGCCGCGGAGGAGCGGGTCAGGGAGCAAGCCTCTCCCTCTGACCCGGTCCGCCGAGAGAGGCTGGGAAGAAGGAGGCGGGAGTACGCTCGCCGCTTCCTCTCCCAGCCGTAGGCCTTGGTGAGAGGGGGGGGGTGACCCCTTTCACCTGCCATTTGGCGTTGAGGGCAACTGTTGGTTTTAGTGGGTAGCCTTAAAATGGCGGCGTCCTCTATGCCGCCGGGTAGTCCCACATAACACTCCGGCCATCACCTTCCTGGCCGGCGGGTATCCGTAACGGATTTTTCCAACGCAAAAAAATTATTAAAAGAAAAAAAATTCAATACAGCAATACATATAAAAAGTTAAGGACTTTAAATATAATTAAAAGATATAATAATTTACACCTATTTTAAGGCTATATGGAAAAATTTTAATATTTTTTTGTGAACTAATTAGTTGAAGAGAAAAAAAATTGTTAGGAATGTCGATTAATAATTAGGGAAAAAAAGTATAGTATATATATATATATATATATAGTATATATATATAGTATCAAAGTATGATTTCAAAGGCTACATCAATGAAAACTACTTTCAAGAAACACCATGGAAACTTTCATAACTCAATAATTTATTTCCATATTGAACAAAAGCTTTTTGTTATATTTACCTATTGGAGAAAAGTTTGTTAGTCTAGATTTATCACAATAGACTATTTTACGTTATTTTAAAGACATTCATATATTAAAAGAACCGTGTCAGAATGATAGCGTACTGAGATTGCTGATATTTCTAAATTACTTCTGAACTAAATTACGATCCTTGCTTTGAATGTCTCCTTTATTAAATATAAAGTAACTATGGCCACGTTCACTAGCAAAATGCTACTAAACTTTGAGACCAGGTGCTTATTACTATATTATAATATCACATTTCCTTTGCACATGCATAGCTCCTTTGTTAAGATGCAATATTTGAAAACTACAATCTTATACTGACTTTAGATTCGTTATAAGAGCATTCTGATCATAAACAAAATAGTTATAGTTTTTACTTTTTAAATTTAGTGTCGTTCTTTTCTTTCCTAGCTTTTCAGTGGTATATTTAGTAGATATGTTTGTTTACACCTATTTACTTTGAACAGTAGAAGAACAGATCAAATACAATATTTTATTTATTTCTAGTTCGTTCTAGCATGTTATGATATGTTAAAATATAAAATATCTTAAAATAAATCTTTCAAACCTTTCATTAAAAATTATTAAGAATTCAAATTAAAATTAAATAAATAACTTGAAAATGCAGCTTTTATATTACAACTATGTACTTCTTGAGTAAAACAATCTTGAAAAACATAACAATAGTACTTTGTTATTTTATACATATTAGGAGTAACCTATTCTGAAACAAGGAAAAGTTCACTAATTAAATTTAATATTACGAAGACAACAAGCAACTGAGATACGAAACATGTTAGCTTTATTTACAAATTTTGTTCCAATGGTTGGAAGTTATTAAATATTTTAAAATTAATATTCTTATAATTTATAAAATATCTAATCAATATACTTTATATTATATATATCTTAGTAAAGGAAAAGTTGAAAAATGTTTTCTACTTTATCGTCATTTAAACTATTATATATTTATATTATAAAAATAGTTCAGAGATATTTTCGATGCAATATATTGGAGAAAGTTCAGATATTTGCAGTACGTTTCGGAGCGTAATAAAATATGATAATGATTTCCTTTGTACTCGTGTAACAGAAGTTCTCCTTTGGCCCCTGCAAAAAACTTTATCCGGAACAAAGGATAAATTCTTGAGGTTAGGTTTCTTCTATACCTATAGATTTTTTATATCTTTCATACAATATATATATGTATCTACTGTAAGAAAGGTATAAAAAAACTATAAATACATAGTTAAGAGTAATACAGTAAATTTCAAAAGAAATGCTTTTAATATATTATATAATTCATAAATAATAAAATATAACAACATACTAGGCTTTGCGCGTGCCCATACTCATTATTAAATACTCAATGTTCCTTACGCTTAACAATATTTGGTTTGTTTAGATTTATTTTATTTATTAGTTATATTTTAAAAATATATTAAATAACACCGTTTTTATTTATCAATATTTTATCAATTAAACTGCACCTTTTCATGTGTTAAAATGACATAACAAACTCTACATACGTTTAATATTGCCGAAAAAAGAAAAGATTAGTTTTGACACTCAGTTTCATTACAATTACTAAGCGTATTAACATTAAACAAAAAGGTGAATTGGGTATACTACATACAGAGTAATCGACAATAATAGGTGCGAATAGGAGCGTGAGCAGTGAGTGGTTTTGATGATCAACCGAACCACTACCACTACCACTCTTCCTGGCGACCCCCGGGAGGCGTTGCTAACGCGTTTGCATTGGGTGTGTCCTTAACAATATGTATTTGAAATGCTCTCTTTTATTTTCATTCTTATTATTTTCTCTCTTTGCAGGATTGATAAAAGAAAAAAATAAAACAAAGATAACATAAAAAAAGGGTGAAAACCAACAGTGTCACAAATTTTGAAATCTTTTAAAAGATATGGAAAATAGTTTTGTAATTTTCTTTTTAACTTTTTTGAAGGCGGATAACATTGAAATAATCACAATTTAGCTTAACAACTAGTTATCTACTTGTAAGTAGCAATAGTCATACGTATTAATATATCTATAGAGAGTTAACGAATTAGCAAACTCTTAAAACTAAATGTACATATTGAAATAATCAAGTGATTTGTAGGAAATACAATTTAATTGAAAGGTGGTTTGGTTTGACTTCATATTAGGATGCAACAATAGTAATCATAGTTTTTAGGATTAATTCAAAACAAAAAGTACTTAAAAGCATTAAGCTCCTGTAAAAAGTATATATAGCGTGAAAGAAGTACTTTGTTGCAAAAAAAAAACTTAGCAATCCAGTTAAAACCAGTTTAAATTCAATACTTGAAATGCTACTTAACACCGTTTAATGTTTTAGATTCATTCTATTACTGAACTAGTTTTTATAGTTTGTGAAAATAGCACAAAAAACAAGTGAGGTACAAAGCTGGTAGATTTAAATGTAATTTTAGTTTGATTTAGAATTCATTGAATGGTAATGTTCTTTATTATATATATATATTACATTTTTTCCTTTTCATTATAAATCAAGAAACAAATAAAAATATCTGAGGATGAGTTTAAACGAATTGTGAATTGTGATTTAAAATAAAAAATCAAATTTTTCATTGTTTTTGAACAAACAAACCCTGAGGAATTGTCAATTCTTGAATTATATTCTCATCGTTCAAATCTACAAACAAATATTTGTTTTTTTTTTATAAAAAATATGTTTCTCCATTTGTTTGAATTGTTTGTCTAAAACAATTTTGTTTTTTCAACGTTGTTGTTAGCCACCTTTTTTAAAAAGCTTACAAAAACAGTGCCTGTTCACATGGGTGTTGTTTTTTTCGATTAGTAAATTTATTAGATGTGACTTAATTAATTGATTTAGTTTAGAATAAAAAAAAAATCGTCGATTACAAAGGGTTTTTTTAGGAAATCAAGACTTTTGTTTGACTTTTTTGACAGACAATATGACAGATTTACATAAATATTCTTGAAAATAAAATTACTAAACATAAATTATGTAGGTAACGCTATGATCGAGGTATTAAAGTAACAATTACTTCTCAGGCGATATCGATAATTAAACAAAATTCTTCTTCCAAAATAAAATATTATTATATACGAAGTTAAAAATAGACAAAGCAAATACTAAATTTTCTAAACTCAACTATATTGGTAACAAGTGCATAACAAAGTCACAACCACAAGCTAGCTTAGATTTAGCGACTGGGCACTTAACATCCAATATCATCTTTTCTACCTCAGCTTAATTGAGCAAGCTACTTCATTTTGAGACTATATTTAGAACGATCCTATCAACATAAAAATAAAAGAAGTTTGTCGAAATACCCAATTCGTTATAACCGGAATTTTAATAATTTGATATTCTATTCTATACTAATGGAATAAAAAGTTTATTAGTTTGACAACGTTAATCTTTGGAACTTTATAGCACTAGCAACAACACACCATCAGCAACATGCTTATTTATACATAAATCTAAAGTAAAAGTATTTTATATATTGCGCCAAGAAAATTGAACATTTACAAGTTTGAGGTAAAGTGTAATTACACTAATAACTTCAACATATCAGTTTTAGATATAGAGAATTGATATAAAGGACTAATTATAATGTAATTTTGAGAAGTGAGCTTATTTTCTTTGCATTATTTTTGGTTATTAATATATATTGAAAATAACATTTTTACGAAAAAACATACACTATTTTTACCAGAAAACCTACACAATATTTCAACCTATAATAACAATATCAACATTATACTATTTAACTTTATCTTTAAAAATAATTCTCTCATCGATATTTATTACCCAAAAGTATATGTTTCGAGTAAAATGAAACTTGAGTTTGACAAATGAAATTGTCTTAAAGCATGACTGGACTTACAACGAGTAGAGCAGAAATGAACAGATTTGAAGAGAAATTAAAGTCGTATTCTTGAATCTCGGTATAAATATATATATCTTTCTCTGTCTGTTATATTTATAACCCCTGATAGAGATGATTTCTCTAAAATGAAGTAGTTTTAAAACCAATGCTCATAAAGTTATAAAATTTTAAACATTTGAAATAAAATTGTAATATGACACTACAATTGAAGCTTATGACTGCAAGTTGATACAGTAAAAGTTGACAACAGACTGAAACCTGTAATCTCTAGGACACCATCCCGTCGCTCTATTAATTAAACTACCGTATTCATACCTCGATAAATGTATTATTCTAAATATAATCATGTTTATCGACAAATACAATATCTAGGATTTTGAAAAGAAACCTGAAATTTTTAAATCTGTATTTATTGAAATTCTTGCAATATTTATTAAATTTAACCCAACAATTATATTGAGGAAATGTGTATTGAGTTACGGCTTTCAACTTTGTCGACCGCGACTAATTAAATGAAATACTTTTGGATATTGAGAGATATTCGTGCGTCATACTATAAAACTTTTGTTTCCCGAAATATATATGTATTTCGATATATATATATATATATATATATATAATTTACTTCACTTTTATAAACATTACATTGTTCAGTTCGGTGTTTATCCGTAGATCGTTCACCGATATAAACGATATAGGCGAAGATGCCTCAGGGGCCTCGTTACTTGTTGTTTATATGTTCTTTATATTTTATTTAACTTGGAGTCCATTAAAAATATGTAAGTGCTATGTTCTCTTTAAAAATCATTAGCATGTGCATGTAGTAATTACAGTATACATTTTAAAATTGGATTAAATTATTTAAAGAGTGCGTCTGAAGCAGATGTGAATCATCAATCAATATCAATATCAGACTTAAATAAGACATTCGTGATGTTGTCTAGCGAATAACATAAATCTCAACATTTTTATTGATCCCACTACAATAACGAACTACGGTCAGTAGATTTTTTTGCTGCTATGGGTTCACATCTTGTAACGCCACCTTGTGGCTTTCTATTCATAATGGTGAATGAGTTAATTACATGTGACATCGCAATCCATTTCCTTCACTCTTACTTAAAACCGTGCAAACCGATAATAAAAGTTTAAAATACCAGCAAATTTGTATAAAATTCTATTTGCGAATCTCAATAATTGCATGTTTAAAAATATATGATCTCATGCTATGGAGGTAAGATTAATAATAAAAATTCTATAAGGCTTTGTTTTTGTTTTATGAAAGAAAATATTGTTCCAATATCGGCACTGCAATTTTCTTTTGGGGTAATTATCTTCACCTAATCTGTTTGTTCGTATATCACGCAAAAAGAAATGGATGGTGGAAGAATGCTTAGTAATAGGTTATTATCGAAGCTTGTTGGATAATACAGATATTGATTGATAAAAAATATATATGTTGACAAATTTGGACTCTGGTTTATATTAAATGAAGTTGGTTATTTGACACATTCATATAATATACTAGCCGTAGGGCTCGCTTCGCTCGCCGTTTTTTTTATTTTTTAATTTGGTGACCTTATTGACCTTACAGCGTCGCCAAAACATAACCCTGGCATCGTTAGACTATAAGCTTTCATTTGATACCCTGTTTATAAAAATCGGATAAGCGGTTTAGGAAGAATAGTGCAAGAAAGATAAAAGGTAATCGATTTTATATATATGGTAAGATACAATTTAATACAACTTACTTTTTTTTTAATATTTTTAATTTTAAATTCTTAATTGATTAAATTATAGAAGTTTTATTGTTTCAAATTAAATATAGAGGTAAATTTTGCATGAGTATACATATCTTTCGAAATATGGTTGTAGGGGTTGTGGTAGTTTTTATGAAAAGGGGAAAGTGGAACCGTGACATGGCTTTTTTTATTATTTGCCTCGCTTAAAAACATGTTTTCGTAATGAAGCGTTTCACCGTGCAGTAATTAGTTGACAAAATAATCTACAAAAAGTTAAATTGTAGTTAGTAGTAGTAGTGTAGTTACATTAAATGTTAGAATTTATTCATACAGTTATTTCAAAACAGAGAAAGAGAAATAAAATAGAAGTAAAAGTTTGTAAAAATCCAAATTAACAATATTTGTCTGTGATGTTAAGATTTTGTCTGTGTTTCTGTCTGGGTTTTTATTGTAATTTATAAAATGTTAGATAGATTTTTATAATAAAAGAAGTGCGAATTGGCCACATCTTGTAAGTACTATTGCAAACCATTCTAATTATTTTGAATAAAAACCATTGTTTTTGATGCTTAATCCCAAATAAACTGATCGGAAAATTCTTAGACTTCGATAATAAAATGCAAAGTCTATATGTTAAATACCTTGATTTGACTTATAACAGATTTTAAAGAACGTGAAGCGCCTCTCAAATTAATATTAGTAATGAATATATGAATAGCAGAGATGCTATTTGTACGAGTATATATATTGTAACTTCAGCATAACGCAGGTAAGATTGGCGCAGAGCCAGACGCTTCCAACCAATATTAACAAATAATGAAGCCGTTTGACGATGTTTGCTGTCTTTAAAATACAAATTTATTTATCCGCTATAATTCAACGAATATAACTATTTATAAGATAAGAAGAAAAATATAAATAAAGATTGTACCACGATTCTTAAAGATTCATGAAGATGGTGGTTGGATATGAGATTAAAGAAGGGTCAGAAAAGAGATGGTTAGTTAAAGTAAATAAATGAAAAGGACATGAGGGTTAAAACGGTAGAGAGGGGCGGGCGAAAGATAGAAGAGAAAAACATTGTATTGATATCACCTAGAGTAAAATTATGTCAAAGGATGATGAATGCTCATATCTCATGTTTCTCATCATCAAATATAACTTAAAGCTAAATATAATGTTATATATTTTAACTTAAAATAAGTACGTTAGACATGCAATACGATATATTACTCCAGCGTACGTTTATTAGAACATAATTATTTGGATACAATCCAACACCGGACAAAGCTGTGTGTTTGTCACCGACTAAGGACAATGCTTTCATATATGTCCTACTTTGAAATATTTTACAACTAAATGAGCTGTTAACATATTTTTAACACAAAACGTACTTTGGTGTTGGTTTTATAAGTATTTTATAATAAACGATAATTGTATAGTAGTTGCTTGTGTTCATCAAATATTCATAATAAATCAATATATTGTATTCCTTATTTACTAAATATTTTATTCTGTCATTTTTTTTTATCTCAAAATTACTAAATTAAACTTCAAGTCGAAGTATTTTATTAGTAAAAGACACAAACCTAAATATTTAGGATCAATTCATTTTTTCAGAGAAGTTAAGGAGTGTAATTTTTTCCAAATCTTTATTTTTATTTTCAGTATCTTTTATCCCTATCTTAAAGTAAGGTAAATTAATACTAAAAATAAATAATTAACAATTTTATAACAAATGTAGACTGGGTAAGAATTATATTCACAACATAAGTCAATAAAATCATTAAACAATTCTATTTATTTTTTTATATAAAAACATATCTGGAGGAATATCATTTTTATATCTGATAAAGATTAGTTTTAGTCTATAGATATAAGCTATTAAGAGATCGCTCTAAAAAACTGCAATAAGATTTGTTATGATTACTTTTTTAATTAATCACGTTCTTAGATATTACATTTCTGACATAAAACTGAACAAACAAAATATTATTTATACTGAATTATTATTAAGAAGCATCCAACTCGTATTTTAAATGTAGAAAGTTTTAATTCCGTGTTTTTTCCACAACATATTGTATTACTTACTTAAGTTCAAGAATTATTTATAAATGTAAATAATAAATAAATGTGTTCAATATTTTGTTATATTTTTTATATAAGTGTGTATAATACACTTATATAAAAAATATAACAAAATATTGAACACATATTTTAATTTTGTTATTTGGTCCACAGGCGATAAAAACAATAACAAAGGACTCAACAAACTCTCCCGGAATTTATTAAAAGTAGTAATGTTAATATTAGTATTAACATGGGGGTTGAAAACAATCCTGTCATATTTTCTTGTTTATACTATATCTTGTAGTATTTGTAATATAAGAAAGCTTGCATGCACAGCAATACTAATTTTATCTTCACTGTCCTTCCAATTTTTTATTTATAATATAATGCTATTTAATAGAATTATCTTTCTACAAAAAATATTCAATAGTGGTATTAGAAATAACTCAACAAAACCCCATTTTTATCTATACTCTTAATTGGGAATTAGGAATGAGTTTAGATATTTTATCCTAAACCTAAACTTCTTCTTTTAAAGTAATTACTAATTTAGTTATGGATATAATGATTTCTTTTAAGTAATATGCAAGAAAGGTGTTAGAAAACAGTAATTCTTGAAAAAAAAGTTACGTAAAAAGTAATTACTATGTGTAGTAATAATTTAATTGATATGAAATAAATTTATTAGAGTGTATTTAGGAGTGTATTTATTTAAATAAGACTCAACCCTTATATAACTATCGAGACGTTCCAATTTAATAGATTTAACCGATTCACTCTCAGATACCTGATAATATAGAATGTTCGAACGAATTGTAGTTCCGGGTTTCGAAGCAAGACTATCTTCATTTTACAATAGATGTCTGTTCGTCCGAAACGAAGAGAAAATGAAACAGAGCACAAAATTTGGACCATACAATTTTTAGAGATTATATTCTACACTTTTCTAGATTGTATATAAATTTAAGAAAGTTTTTATTTAATAAAATGAACAGTTTATCTACAGCACTCGAACCAGCCATCTGTAAGCAAAAGGAACTTTTAAGGCAGAAAAATGATTATTCTAGTAATGTAAGGCTTACCTATCATTATACTGTAGTTGTATACCATGCAGAAAAGGATTTAATGTAAACTTTCTGTTTAAATTCATGGAAACAATTTTATTATACAGTATTATACGACAAAAGTGACGCCATTTATACTCTGTTGCTAACATTGCTAACATTAATAATACATCTTATTTTACACAATTATTATAAATATTATAATTTACATAAATCAATTACTCTTTTTCATAAGATGCGATCATAATCAAGCTTAAAGGAATATTTCTGTAATTCGAGAAATTAAAATAATGCATGCACTTAAGAGAGAGCGATTTGAAGCTATCGTCAGAATGATTGAACCGATTCTTTTACGAGATAACTATGATAAACCTGCATTGCCGATGACATGTCAATTGAGATCAAAACTAAGTCCGTTTGACGTTTAAAAACGAAATTGATATAAAAAGTCACGGAATAAAAAGTATATCTTAAATTTAACACGAAATAATCTGTTTAATAACGTTATAAAAATATAAATGATGGATTTTTCTCATTCATACTTGATTATATAAAAATATATATTTTTTATATATTTTCTATTTAATTATACCTAATATATGTCGTGCATGTTGGCCACGTACAAGGGATGTAACACGAGGAAAACTTTCTCTCAATAATGTTCATTGTATTCGTGACATATAAAAATGTATTATTAGGTAAATATATATAATAAATAATAGTATATATTATGCATATTTTAAATGTTTGTCTCCCTACAAAATAACCTACAACATATAAAATTACCACAGCAGCTTTAGCTCTGGTAGATTTCAGCAAAATTGAGTTTTTTGTGTTCGCCAAACATAAGATCTTATAGAACCAGTCCAATTATTATTCATAAAGATGTTATTTGTTCGTATATTGTTAACTTCAGCACAAAATAGATGAGATTGGCGCAGAGCCAGCTACTTCCTAACAAGACTACCAAATAATGAAGCCTTTTGACTTGAAAGTGCTTATTCAAAATACTAATTTATTTTTTACCTACATCTGAATATATTTATACTTATTTTCTTCACGTATCATGAAAATTAAAGTGGTTTTGAATGGTGAAAAAAGAGAGTAGAAGCAGAGCTGACGGAAGTCAGGAGTGGGTAGAAGAGGAAAGCATTTTGTGTTGACATCATCTAGAGAACAATACTTTTTTTATCTCATATCTAACATCATAACTTCAATGACTAAATGAAGCAAATAGAAAAAAAAACAGTTATATTTTATCTAAATTTTATTATGCAGTAGGGTTTTAAAACCCTGGCATTCTTTTTGCAGAAGCTTTATAAGGCAGTTTATTAACAAGCTTTGCACCGTGACTTTCCCCAAGTGAGTTATGTTTATTGGTTATATTATAGAGGTTCAATGCTCTGTATTTGATACGTCATGAAGTGGCTTCAAATAAATGATGCTTTTAGTTTAGTTTAGCTTATATTAAAGTTTGGATTAAATATATATTTTTTAGTTTCTTCTAGAAAAGTACAATTTTCATTTTAAATAGAATGCATGTCAGTTTATATTTGTTTTAAATTGACTATTAATAACATATTATATATTTAGCGAAAAATCATAAAAATATTTTTAATATCTCGCAGAATTTATGAAAATATGATGATGTTACAAAGAATAGTGGAAACTTGTAATTAATGATAATTAAAAGAAACTAGTATTTCTATTAGATTTTTTTTGTTATAATAATAATATGTTGCAATTGGACTTGGATTTAACATCTCCAAACTATAATAAAGTTGACTTAATAGCAGCCTTCGTGGTATAATTACTTATTACTTACATATTAGGTATTGAGTAGAATGATGCTATTTAATGAATGTATTTGAATGTTATACGAATAATCAATGAAAAGTTGAATACAATCTGGAATTTTACAGATGAACATGGAATAATTTTAATAAGCCATTATCCGTCACCTGGTAGCAATAGTACTAGTAATCTCATAAGTTTGACTTGAGATGAGAGTTTGTTTTATTTGGGATCGGTGTAATAACAAAACCTTTCATAGTAGCTGTAGACGTCACAAAGTGGATTAAACAAGATGACATAAGGACGTACTTTCATTTAATCTCTTAATGTCTTTGCAGTTATTGTTATAGTTTGTGAAATGTAATAAAGGGTAAAAGATACTGGAAGAGTTGAATATATGGTACATCATGAAGTAGTCTATTGCGGGATCATTTGTTATGAAATATAATTTTATAATAGATTTATAATAAGATACAGTAAATATTATAATATGAAATTGTTAGCGAGAAATGTATTTAACTCATATTATTCTGTAAAAATTTGGAAGCTTACTGTTGCTAAGCTTTTATTATATTAAAACAAACACAAAAGCCTTTTGAAGAATTTGATGCAAACATTACCTTTGTCTGTTTAATCCCTTATATACCTTGAAACGTTATATGAGTTTCAACGTTCCATGTCGGTATGAGTACCATTGAGGCAGCCCTTTTATTAAAGCCGGCGTTTTTTATTGTATACTATCTATCGTTACTCAACCCAATACAATGAAAAAATCCAACCAATATCAATATTTACAATTGACCCGTAGTTCTAAAGACTTATAGTGTATGTTCCGATTTTCAGAAATGTTCTTTTCATTCACAATATTTTTACAATACAATACATAAATTTTAGGTACATTCATGAAAAAATATTGAAATAAATTGTTTCATATCGGCGTCCATAAACAAGATACTATAGAGGGCGTATACTGTGATAAATGTACTTATTCGTCTTTTTGTTCCAGAATCAAAAATTAATTATTCACTTAGGGAATGTTAATATAAATTTATTAATTTATTCGCAGAATCCTTCTGTAGCTCTGACATGGCAGCAGTTGATGCCCAATTAAGGTTCCAGCTACCAGTGCTAATTGTATTTCACCTACTGCTCTGCCTACGGCATCAATCCCCAGGGGTGTAAGGTTTTTTTGGGAAGGTAAGATTTGTTTTTTTACTTACTATCTTTCCGGTTTTTGTTTAGTTCTTTCTTCTTTTATAATATCACAAGTATTTACAAACACAATAACATACATACGTTACACATAATTATTATATACGAGTATATTTATAACCTGTATCCTATAATTACAGATACGAGTACGAATTAAAATTAGCGAAAATGCTGATTGCTGCTATTTTAAGAGTAATATTAGATGCCATAAGCCAGGTCATGTGGTGAAATAATCATCAAAATTGATGACAACATTTTTATTGTCTTAAATAAAGATGAACAAAGTGTTCCATTCACACTCGTAACAATAAATACCTTAAGAGTTGTCCCACGTCAAAATCGCCCCAGTAATCTTTGTTTCAGAAGTCAGCTTCTCTAACCACTACACCAATATGCATAATATTCAGTAAAGGTATGCAAAATGCATACAAGTCGAGCGGTTACCTAGCCTTACTAGGATCCTTAACCATATGTCATTTGCAATGTTAACTACGGAGCTGCGAGCGAGTTACTAAATAGTCCATATAATATTCTAGAATAAATTATGCAACTACAGGTTTACCGCTTTACTGAAGCCGTCCTCAAGTATTAAACTCGGAAATCTGTATTCTCTAACGCATAAATAGCAACAATACAAGAGTACAATTCATAAATCAGCGGCTTGGCATCCTTACCTTTCTATTTCTATAGTCAACATAAGACTCGGTAATAAAGTAAACTGCCATTCTTCATTTCTGCTTTTGTCTGATAACAAAATAAGCAAAAGAAATAACAAGTTAGCGTTTGAAAAATGTGGTTTTTACAAAAATAATAATGTTCATGCTGTTTTAGTTTAATATAAATGTTAAGTTAGACTTTTTAAAGTATCACCAATAATAAAAAAAGACAAATAACATTACGAAACATGTAGCATAGCAGAAATATTTTATTATTTTAATATTGTCTTATTACTAACTAATTGGTAACATTTATATTATTTACAGTATTTATTAATATCTTAAGGATCATGTTTCTCTTTTTTTTAATAAGAATATGATCAAGATCACACTAAACAGATATTTAATAATCAACTTGATCATTAATTTATTCAATAGGTACTCAATAAATAGCTATTGTAAATAAATTACACAACAATATACTGTGTCGTTAACCTCCATACCGACACCTCTCATTTATAACTTTAATGACTCAGGTGTGAACAATTTACTCATTATATAACATTATATAACACAAAATATACACTACTTATATAACACAAAATATACACTACTTTTTAAAAATAAGTTCTAATATTATTAACAAGTAGGAAAATGTTTAATAGTAGTAAACTGAGTAATTGACGAAGCTTTCAACTTGTTATATCTTTTACCAATAATTATTTTATGTTCTTTTTGATTGCTACGAGTAAAGCTCCGCATTTTTGGTTCCATAACAATTTGTTTGAATGATCCTATTCTGATTAAACGGTTACAAAACTCATCGCATACATACTATATTAATGTAACAAAACCATTTCATATAAAATATATTTATTGGAAAGAACATTAAATCACAATTAATATTACATAATATAATAATAAAAAGCACAAAATGATATTAACAGGTGCTGTTTCCTTTAATGTGTTTAAAACGCTTTGTTTTTACCTACTGCAATCCGAGAAATAAAATCCGTGCCCGCAGGGGGACACGCGTGGGTAGACCTCGTGTGTAACTCGTTTAAAATATAACTCACTACCTAAGAATAACACATGATGTTGTTTACATCAAAATTTTCAAACAAAAGGGGGTTTTTATTTTTTTTCTTGGAAAAGGTATCTTTTTTGGAAATACTTTTGGTACTTAAATTTAGAATAAAAAATAACCTTTCTATTAAAAATATTTGCGAGGAGGGAATGTTTACCAGAAAAAAGTTGCCATGGTTTTACCTATCTTAAATTTTCAAGCTAAAAGTGGTTTTTATTATTTTTCTCGGAAACGGTACCTTTTACGGAAAAACTTTTGGTACTTAACTTTAGAGTAAACAATAACCTTTCTATTAAAAATACTTGTGATGTAAGAATATTTACCAGAAAAAAGTTATGAATTTTTTTCCAAAAATTTTCGGTTTTTTTACCCCCACCCCTAAGTTATTGAAGTTAGGTTTTCAGTTTATCTACATTAGTTATAGGTATTGATCAAAGACATCATATAATATGAACGCGATTGATCTCCTTTGTATAGGGACAAAGTTATGGTCGATAAACTGAAATCAGAAAAAGTGAGGCCCTAGCGCCCCCCGTGGCTGGATTTCTCTGGTTAACGAACTTGACCTTTATTTTTGGATGGTTGATTTTTGTGCAAAGTTTGAAAGCGATCCGAGCGAAACTGCGGCCGCTATCGTGCTGACAAAAGTCGAATCTGGACGCACGCACGCATATATATATATATATATATATATGTTTATATATATATATATATATATATATATATATATATATATATATATATATATATATATATATATGTATATATAGACATATATATATTTTATTTATACTTATAAAATCGCTGGTTCTGTTTGTAAACATCTGAACGTGGTTTAGTCGAGACTATGATCGTGTTTTTATTTCTATGTCTTATATGCAATGTATTTTTTGGTGAATTTGTTAGTTAACGTTGGATAAAAAAATTACAATAATTTAGTGAATAAAAAGATAAAATGAATGAAATTAAATATTAAGTGGCAAGAGAGTCAAGTTATTAACCAAAATAACTTATATTAGAGGTATAGACGCAACCGCAAGGAAATATATATATATACATAAAATATATTAAACAAAGAAACTGAGTAATCAATTAAGTGTATTAAGTCTTAATTAAGTCTATTAAATCTATCAAGTCTAAAAACAACACATCGGAACGTTATCTGACGTCGCGTGACAAGAAAATGGTCTGAAAACACGAAGTAACATTGTTGTTTCGATTCGATAAATATTAAGATATAATAACAATATATTACTGACTTTAGTAACATGCACATATGAGGCCTCAAATGACCTTCGAAAACATAGTATCTATGATACTGGAGGAAGGTCACGTAAAAAGCATGAGGACCCCCCGGAGGGCATGTATGAAGAGGTTGATGTCTGTGGCCGAGGCGAAAGAGGTATGCAGAGACCGTAGCGTTTGGCGCTCCGTCGTCTCTGACTAATCCGCAAGGGATATGGCGTGAAGCTAAAATAAATAAATAAATAAATATAATAAGACTTTCACAACACTTAATTTCATTCGTTCCGTTTCAAATTATAAATTATGCGATTTGTGATATTGATGATGGTGGAGGCTGGATTGATCTTCCTTCGACCAGAAACGTTGAAAATTCTCCTTACTTTGCAAAGGAAACATTAACTATGGTGTATCTTCAAATATAGAGTTGTTTTACTTATTATAAATGAAATATGTAATTCTTTTACTTATTATAATAACATTCATCACTCATTTTTCGTAGTAGCGACAAATAATCTTGAATGTCAAATAAATATTCTAAACAGTAAAGCTATGTACATTCCAGTAATAGTATATTGAAAGCATTAATAAGTAATTGTGTGTGTATCACACAAGTGCAAGTTGTTCAAGTGGGAATGATTTTATATTTCTTCCTCAATAACCCTGAAAAAAATGTAAAAATATTTTTTATTTCACACAAATCATCTTTGTAATATTCACTGAGCAGGTTTTTGAACCGTAAAATCCTTAGCTGAAATCCGAAAGACAATTGAAACAAGAGCGACTAAACATAAACTTTACCCGTAAATCGTAATGTTCGTACTTTTGTTTAAGACTGAAGCTCTCAGTTTGAAACGGTGCAGGTTTTTTTATTACATTATATATACAGGTATATGAACTTAATATTTGTGAATAGGTTTGGTTTGAATAATATGTAACAATTGTGTAATATTGTAGCGATTTTTTATATATTATATATAGCAAATATTCTTTGTTTGTTTGTAGTCCATAATTTCTGAAAGGTCGAAATTTTGGAAATGGTTTCACCATTTGAAAATAACGTTATCCTTGATTGACATTTACATTTACATTTTTCTACATTTCAGACCCTAAATTCAGAGATGCAGAAAATTGGATATTACATAGTGAGATTATTGTTATTGATTGTGAATTGGACGTAATTTTCAGATACATTTAATTCACAATTAATAAAAACAAGAGCCTAAAGATAATATGAGGTGTTATTTTGACAAGACAGGTGGTCCTTTTATCGAATTAGTGGGACAAGTACACACAATTAGTAACTATTTATAAAGCAATAATGTTCACAAAAAGAAAACAAAGAAATAAAAAATAAGAGAAGAAAATACAAAATTCACGAAATATACTAAACTAATTTCAAAATAAATAATTCAAAATAAGTAGGACCGGTAAGTTAAATACAACTCCGGCCTCAGTGCGATAGATGCGAATTTGGCATGGTGACGGTTGGACTAATTCTATTACCAGATGAACAAGATAACTATCGCTTGTGTTAAGGTTAGTCTGCCACTGAATCACAAACTATGTATTTTTGAACGAAGTTCCTTATTATAGTTTGATTTTGATAATTCGTATTGTTTACATATAAATTAATTGTCGAAACTCTTGTGGTATTTAACTTCTATTTATTGCTTCTGTTTTATTATTTATATTTGTATCTTATTTGTTTATCGTGACTTTTTTTATTTATTTATATTTTTAATCAATTTATAGCTATATATCTACGTTTTATATACAAAACTGTCTGCTATATTGCAATATAGCACAGTTTTATCTCTTACACAAGCCTTACATCCATTGTCGTCGAAAACGCATTACGGTACCATTTGTACTTCGAAATGGCTATTTTATCTGTATGAGGAAAGGGGATTCGATTAAACTTAGTTGACTTGTAAAAGTTATCAGCTATCTGTCGTTAAAATTAACCAAAAGATTAATATTTGGCGATTAATATGCTCATTGTGCTGTGAGGGAGAACAAAATCTCCTCTCTTCGTATTGTGCTCGATAAGTATCCTCTAAATTCTGTCATTATTTTAAAATGTGTAAATACAAGAAGCTTATATTTTGTTTATATTCCGTTGTTTATGACATACATTTGCCTAATATTATAAGTAAATTAAACATAATACCATTGAAAATTGCTAATATATTATATTAAGATGACCTTACTTTCAACTAAGTTTCTATAAATAATTTCTAAAAATAAAATAACTTTACGACAACTTTTTACTTGACAACAAGCTTAATTTAGTTCTTTTGTTATACGAAGATATGTTTGTATTTAAAGATACTGATTAAAGGTTAATAAGGTTTGTTATTAATTACAAGAAAGTCGTTAATGTCAACGTAAAAAGCCGTGGGATTTCCCGTTGTGGCTCACGTACGACAAATTAGAGACAAAAAACCTTTTTCTTTCAATGGTTGTACATTCGTGACATGAAAAGACATTTACGATAATAGAGTCCTACAACTGGTAATTATTAAATCATTTAAAAATTCACTGGAAAAGTAAAGTACTTTTTGATTGCTTTTGAGTCTAACGACTTTAGTTTATAATGTTGATATCGTGAGATGAATATTATTTAATGGTCGATATAACGAAGAAAATTGGTATTATTGTATATTTAATATATAACTAAGATTTCTGGATACACCACCCAAAGCCACTATGACAGAAAAGGTTTGCTTCCTGCACGGGAACCATTTTAGTTCTTTATATATTTTAATAATTCAATTATTTATAAGTTTAATCTATTTTATAATAATATAATTATATGCACTTTATTCAACATTATACCTGAAGATAATTTCTTAATTTGAATATAATGACATGAAAACTGAAACAATATGTTGCATTGTACTCCAATATGTTTATGAAAAAAGAAAAAAAAAAAACAAGAGAATCTAAAATATAACAGTCACTGATGGAAGAAAACTTCTATCACAGATGACAGGTTCGAGTCATAATAGTAATGATCAATGTTTCAATCTATGGTCATTATGAATTAGTATTTAATTGAGCCTCGACCTTATTAACAATTTACAATTAATGAACCATTCTCTATATTATTTTATGTAAAAATTGTAGTATTAAAATAACTATCTAATACAATGGATTCGGAAATTCTATCTTATTCTAAAAAGAATACAGTTTAGATGACTTAAATTAGCTACAACCAGTACACAAAGTTAGTAAGTGGTAGTATATATATTATTATTGGGTAGACCTCGAAGAATTCGGTCTGCCCATTCATTTGTACCCGACTTTCGAATTTTGGAAAAATTTCTTCACAGGAGGTCTTCTTATGACCCCCTGAGTCCGAAATGACCATTGGTCAAAAAGTTTATACATATATATATATATATATATATATATATATATATATGCGTGCGTGCGTCCAGATTCGACTTTTGTCAGCACGATAGCGGCCGCAGTTTCGCTCGGATCGCTTTCAAACTTTGTACAAAAATCAAACATCCAAAAATGAAGGTCAAGTTCGTTACCCAGAGAAATCCGGCCACAGGGGGCGCTAGGGCCTCACTTTTTCTGATTTCAGTTTTTCGACCATAACTTTTTCCCTATACAAAGAAGATTAATCGCGTTTATATCATATGATGTCTTTGATGAATACCTATAACTTATGTACGTAAACCGAAAACCTAACTTCAATAACTTAGGGGTGGGGGTAAAAAAAACGAAAATTTTTGGAAAAAAAATCATAACTTTTTTCTGGTAAACATTTTTACATCACAGATATTTTTAATAGAAAGGTTATTTAATACTCTAAATTTAGGTACCAAAAGTTTTACTATACAAGGTATCGTTTCCGAGAAAAAAAATAAAAACCACTTTTAGCTTGAAAATTTAAGGTAGGTAAAACCACGGCAACTTTTTTCTGGTAAGCATTCCCTCCTCGCAAATATTTTTAATAGAAAGGTAATTTTTTCCTCTAAATTTAAGTACCAAAAGTATTTCCAAATAAGATACCTTTTCCGAGAAAAAAAATAAAAACCGCTTTTTGCTTGAAAATTTTTGATGTAAACAACGGCATCATGTGTTATTCTTAGGAAGTGAGTTATATTTTAAACGAGTTACCCGAGAGAGTTAGACGAGGTCTACCCACGCGTGTCCCCCTGCGGGCACGGATTTTTTATTATTATTATTTTATTTACCTTCACGCCATATCGCTTGCGGGGTAGCCAGAGACGAATATATATATATATATATATTAACATATATATATATATATATATATATATATATATATATATATATATATGTTAATATATACTATTCCTAACTTGCCATCTTATAACTATTCCAAATTGCCCCAAACCACGTTATCACGACTGTTCATTAATAATGATTGTCAGAATATTACTAATAACTGGGACCATTATTTAAGTTTGATAATATCATTCCCATAAAACCTTCATAGCATCTATTAATATATTTATGACAGCAAGTTTTAGTTAAACATAATAAATTACGTACTATCGTAATTTTTATTATATTTGAATATTACCAATTTTTTATATTTTTTTAGATTAGGTTAAATTATTAACAAATACTTTTATATGTTTATAATTTACATATATTATCTTTTTAAATATTTGTATATATTGTATAAAAGAAGCGTTAGAATATTATGTTTTTAATGTAATAATAAACGTAATATGTTTTAATACTTACTTACTTATCTTCACGCCATATCCCTTGCGGGATAGCCAGAGACGATGGAGCGCCAAACGCTACGGTTCCTGCATATATCTTTCGCCTCGACCACAGACATTAACCTCTTCATACATGCCCTCCAGGGGAGGGGCTGGACATGGTCTGGTTACGATACTGGTACGGATCAGAAATCCGCCATTTTGGATTTTTTTCGCCCAATCAAAAAAACAGCGTGACATAAAAATTCAAATAATTCAAAGAACACGCCTGCCAATTTTCGTGACGATAGGATGAAAAATACGCCAGAACAAACATGCTGAAATACATACGGAAAAAAAGGAGAATGGGCCTATCTACTGGGAACGTAGTCCTTCGGACAATTAGAAACTTATTAAGTGATAATCAGAAGTTAAAAGTATATTTATTGAAACAATTATATTAATAAAATGTTATATTAGGACTTGAAATTAACGTCTAGTTATAAACCAAAAAATAATAACTTAATATCACCTTTGTATTATTACCAGTGAAAGTAATTGAATACACAAATGTTATATATTATAGAACTCTATTTTATGTTAGCATGATATTTATGACATCAAATGTTGGCACGACTCAAAGATAAGTCCTCAAAGCTTTTATATAGTTTTATATTTATATGAGATAATTGTATAATTAACATTAAAAATACCATTATATAATAATAACTATAATTTTCATATTATTTTATTTTTATAATCATAATTGTAATATTATATTATAATCCTTATCAACATGTCAATCTCTTTCACGTTATTCTATAAAACGTCATCTCAATGTCTTTTTTTCATATAATATTCACGCACCTCATCCATGTGTTCTTCGCTCGCCCGCCCTCTTTTCTTTAATTGCACACACTCTTGATTTTTCTGTTAAGTTAATATTTAACACACCTTCATGAGTCTGGGTGAGCATAATGTACGTAGTTTTTACGAATTTAAATATTTAAATTATTTCATAATATCGCTTTTAATAATATGTACTACGTCCAGGAATAATACTATTAAATTTTTATTATTTACTAACACAATAAAAATAACAAATATGCAACATAACGATACAAAATATGTGGAATATTGTATTATTCATTCTATATTAAAAGGGTAAAGTACGACTCTGTTCCGTCTCGTAATAAATAGACATTTGACAAATAAACATTTACGATTTATATGACAATTCTACTACTGTTCTTAATACCTCAATTATTTTATTTGATTATTTACACAAAAATACTTTTTATTATCTATAAATACATCTTATGTTTTTTTATTTTAATTTATGTTATTAATACATTAACAAATATTATTAATTACATAATTGTTACACACAGTTTGATTCGTGCCAACTAATAAGGGAGATGATTCAAATTGATATTGAACTATGATTAATTTATTCTGAGCATTTGTATAGAATTTATTCTGAGCATTTGTATAGAAATATAATTTTATTATATAATTTTATCGTAGAATCCAATAAATATCTAAATAAAGAAGAATCGTTTGAAACATAACTACGTGAAATATTTGGAACGAATAAAAATGTTATGACGTTACGAAATGTCGTTACGAAATGCCTCACTTAAAAAAAACATATATCTTACAAATTTAAAATTTAAAGGAAGAGAAAGTCATCTCATTCTTCTTAATGTGCTATTGACGCTTAAATGTGAACATTGATATATCAAAGTTAAACTTAAACAACGAATCAGAAAAAATATACAAAAACTGTATAATTACTGGGTAATTTTTTTTAAAAACGTGATCCCACACTCCAATATAACACTTTTTTAAAGTCATATATTATCTTAAACATGAAAAACCGTTGAAAATATGCATTCAGTTCTAATTTATAATTTTCACAAAAATATCGGCCTCCGTTATTTGTTTTCTAAACTCGACTGGTATAGGAGTACAAAAATATATATTACATATCAAACATTGCGGTTTCTTAACCTAACTATCCCTAGACTGAATTTAACTAATATCAGGGGTAGTTTTCGTTTTGCAGTTTCCAAACGTTGAAATAAAATTCCTCCACCTCTAAGAACACGACCACAAATTGCAAATACTTATGTAAAAGCCTGGCTTCCGGATGTTCAAAACCAACAACATAATTGGACTGTAGCGCCGTAACTTCGTTTAAAGTATTGTCGTTTTTTGTATTTCCATTATTATTTTATTACTTCAGACGATTGTAGGAACAAAATCTCAAATGCTAGTTTCTCTTACATTGAAATAGTAATGATATATATGTTTGTGAAAATGTATTTCTTTTAGTAACAAATACTTAAGTATGTTGTAATATATAGTTAAAGAGGAAAAAGTCTCCTTAGGATAGATCTAATTTAATTATTGTCATGAAATACCGTGGACACTTTCTTTATTTACATATTGTTATTTTACATTATTGACATTTGTCACAGTTATAATTGAGAACAAATTAAATTTAAGTTTAAAATGCATGGCCGTAAAAAATAGGTTTATGTATAAATTAACTGCGCTAATACTAACGATCCTTTAACAATATAACAGCTTAGGAATCTAAATTTGAAAATGTAAGATATTGAAGATTAAACACTATTTCACGGATTTAACTAACGTATTTTAATTATATTCTATTTTATTCCAACGAAGTATAACATTCTAATGAAAGAGTATTAATAGTTTGTTAAGAAACATCATCTTAAAAAAAGACAGGGGTTACAGGAAAGCGACATGTGCCTAATTGTTAGGCACTCTATCGATAATCAATCAATGTATCCGCCAACTGAAATAAACATTGTAACAGAACACTTTGTAGTAAATATCTGACATGTACCAAATCAAGAAGATTGATCACAGTAACAAACAAAGTTATTATAATAATACGTCAAACAATACAAAGTTTGTTGCATCAAGTTTCTCGACTGAGTTGTCTTAACTTTAGAGCAGTTAATAGTAAGTAACATTAAATTTAATACAAGACAGCATTTTTATCATAAGTTTTCTGCTTTAAGTAGGAAATTGTTTAACATCCTTCTTCTTAACACAATATACAATCGATTTTGAAGTCATTCATTTATTTCTGGAAATTATTTCATATTTTGAGTAGACCTCGAAGAATTCGGTCTGCCCATTCATTTGTACCCGACTTTCGAATTTTGGAAAAATTTCTTCACAGGAGGTCTTCTTATGACCCCCTGAGTCCGAAATGACCATTGGTCAAAAAGTTTATATATATATATATATATATATATATATATGCATGCGTGCGTCCAGATTCGACTTTTGTCAGCACGATAGCGGCCGCAGTTTCGCTCGGATCGCTTTCAAACTTTGCACAAAAATCAACCATCCAAAAATGAAGGTCAAAGGTTCGTTAACCAGAGAAATCTGGCCACAGAAGGCGCTAGGGCCTAACTTTTTCTGATTTCAGTTTTTCGACCATAACTTTTTCCCTATACAAAGAAGATCATTTGCGTTTATATCATATGATGTCTTTGATAAATACCTATAACTAATGTAGATAAACCGAAAACCTAACTTCAATAACTTAGGGGTGGGGGTAAAAAAACACAAAATTTTTTGGAAAAAAAATCATAACTTTTTTCTGGTAAGCATTCTTACATTACAAGTATTTTTATTAGAAAGGTTATTTTTTACTCTAAATTTAGATACCAAAAGTTTTTCCGTAAATGGTACCGTTTCCGAGAAAAAAAATAAAAACCACTTTTAGCTTGAAAATTTAAGATAGGTAAAACCACGACAACTTTTTTCTGGTAAATATCCCCTCCTCGCAAATATTTTTAATAGAAAGGTTATTTTTTTACTCTAAATTTAAGTACCAAAAGTATTTCCAAAAGATACCTTTTCCGAGAAAAAAAATAAAAACTGCTTTTTTCTTGAAAATATTTGATGTAAACAACGGCATCATGTGTTATTCTTAGGTAGTGAGTTATATTTTAAACGAGTTACACACGAGGTCTACCCACGCGTGTCCTCCTGCGGGCACGGATTTTTTATTATATTATGTAAATAAAATCAATATAAGGGGAAACCTAGTAAAGGACAAAATGAAAAATGTTTAATAAATTTTGACTATTGTACAGTTTAATTTAATTCAATAGTAGTGTTACAAATAAATTACTAAAAGCATAATCATCTTAATTGGGAATTGGGTATGAGTGTAAATAATTCATATTTAAACCAAAACTATACCTTTTAAAATTATTAGTAATTTAATATCAACTTCAATATATACTTCGTCTCTAAAATACACATACCTTTTACTGTTAAGTAACGTTTAAGAAGGATATAAGAAGTCAGTTTTTCTTTAAATAAAAGTTACGTCGAAATGAAGTACATAGTATATTCATAATTATTATTATAATAATTTTATAAGAGTGTATTTAGGTGTATCATTTTTTAAATAAGACTCAATTATTATATAACTATTAAGACTTTCTATTTTTTTATATTTAAGTGATGCCCTCCCAGATACCAGATAATATAGAATGTTCGAACTAATTGCAGTACCGGGTTTCGAAGCAAGATCCGTCTTCAATTTACAATAGATGTCTGTTCAATAAAGAGAAGATATGACAGAGAACTTAAATTTTTACCGAAAAATTTTGAGAATGAAATTCAATACACTTTTCAAGATAATATATAAATTTAGAAAGTTTTATTTTTAATAAAATGAGCAATTTATCAACAGCACTCGAACCAGCGATTTCTGAGGAAGGAATTTTAATAAGGTAAAGCGTAATATTATAATTATACTGTGGTTATATACGATACAGGGAAAAAATTAATAAAAACGTGCTGTTTAAGTTCACTTTAAGGAAATAATTTTATTACACAGTTCCGTGCGACACAGGTGACGCCGTATACGCTCTGCTAACGCTTTTATATAACACATTTTATTTTGCATAAGTAGCTTCTATGCATGGGTATGTATATATTACCGATAACATGGCAAACGAGATCAAAAATAATTTTAATAATTCTTATATTGACAAAATGGAATACATAAAAATTAAAAAAAACAGTTTAAAAATTTACTGTCCGCATATGCAAGTATTTTATAATAGCTAGTAATAATTTTATTTAATATGAATTCAATTATTTTATGGTTATCAGAAGTTATATCGGTTATAAAATTTTAAATATATTGGTACTACATCGGTGGTTTAGTGGTAGGATGATCGCCTGCCACTCGTTTTTTTTACACATTGTTAACTATAATGTTATTTATTTTATACTAGCTGCACCCGGCGCTACGCCAACAAATATTTAAATATTCGATTCATTCTAAGCCATTTTATTGATTTTGTTTTTTCGAATAAATTGTGACATTACAAAGTTTAGTTTCAATTCGATGTTAATATAGAAAAGATGTTAATATATATAACATACAGGTAAACAATCATTTTTATAGAGATAGAGAAGAGGAGGGAATAAGAGATAGAGAAGAAGAGAGAGAGAAGAGAAGAAGTGATAGAGAAGAAAATAAAGTTTCTAGTTTTATTTTACTTATTGCACCAAAAATATATTTTTTATATGAATACGTAAGGAATACGAATTCGTAAGGATATCTATTAATCAGTATTGAATTTATTACATGGAAGTACCATCTGGTGGTACCTTCCAATAATAAGAATATCATATTCTTTTCCTCTGTGTAAAAATACATGGTCATACTAATTTTCATGACAATTGGTTGAACGGGGCAGAAGTTGTTACTCTGCAGCGCCACCTGGTGGCGAGTGGCATCAATGAGCATGTTATACAAACCTTTTCCGTGGACATATACCTACATATATATACCAATTTTCATAATAATCGGTACCGTAGTTGTTCAGTTCATCGATGACATACAGACAAACATTCATTTTTATATATATAGATTAATGGTATATCTATTAAATTATATCTGTTGAAATGTAACATAATATTAATATACAAGTGTAGTCGTAATATTTATATTGTTTTATTAAATTAACATATACCAACACGTAAGGAAAACCTTCGATACCTGAGTAATCATTATTAAAATTACAAACAGCCTATTTTATTTATATAAATTATAAACCATTCATCTTTTATATTAAACGCAACGTATTTTTTAAAATATATTTTGAATACATTTTAGTTTCAAAATTCATTAGTAAACTCATATTTAACAAATATTGTAACTTTAGTTTTATTTGTCAACAGGGCCTAGCTATCAAAAAATATAAAATGCTGTTAAAAATTTTATGCATTTTTTGATAGAAAAAGAAACTACCTCAAAGATATTTTTTAATTGGACGACTGTTAAATTAAATCTGTTTCATTTTCAATAAAAAATTTTATTATATCTAAATAACAATAATATTTTTACTATATTTTAAATTACATTAGCAATAGGAAAGTTCATTTCTCATATACAGTGCTCAGTATAGGTATTTGGACGGAACTCAACACCTGAATTTATGTCTCGATATTACCCAACACTTTAGTTAGAATAAATTATACTTTCAGTACGGTTAGACTACCAATATTATCTTTGTAATTTACAAAGGAAAAATAGGTTTAACGTTTAGTATTACAATAACTGCCTAAAAGTTTTAAAGTTCGTAGGTAAAATATGTAAGCTGTAATTTTAAAAATATTTTTTCAATTACTGATACTATTTACAATTACTTACTTATACTGTATAAATATTAATATTGCTCCATTACATGCAATGCATTTTTTACATGCTATCTTTTAGGAAACAATAAAATCATAGCGTTTATTATTGTCATATTGTATTCGCTTCCTCATTTTACTTTATATTAATATTGTTGTGAACTCACTACATACATTTAAGGTTCAAAGTACTAATTAATGTGAACGTTTTCATTTTAGCGACTCATATATGTCAGTTTATGTTAAAGGCAATATATTTTCTAAGCTAAAAAAAACTATTTAGAAAGCTTAAATTGGTATCTATAATCTGTCAATTAAAATATAACCTGGTATGTGTTAATTTTTTTTGTTAATGATGAAGAAAACCGCAGCAAAATCGGTAGAATAGCTTAGACATACTAACAGACAGTGTGACTGGCAGGTACTTAACGGCTAAAGCCTTGTGGTCTGGTCATTTAATCGATGCACTAATAGTTTTAGCTAAGTGTTTTGATTATACTGTGTACCTAAATCTGATTTATTTACCTGGTACATACATGAACAAAACATTAAAACAATCAATCAAATAAATAAAACATCAAATCATAAATTTTCCTATTTTTTGCTTTATCATATGCCCAAGATTAAAATAAAAATTCAGAAAACAGCAAAAAAATAAATTACGGAACTTTAAATCTTTTTAATAAACCTTGTGAGATGTCACAAATTTTTAAATTCAATTTTATATCTGATACTTTAAAATACAAAAATGGTCGTATCTAGGTTATTTTTATTATTTTAGTTATATCATGTGTTTTAGAAAAAATCTTTTATTGTACATTTTTATAATCATTTTAAAGCCCCTATTAAAGTAGTATCTCTAGATCAGGAATGGATAAAAGAGATTTATCTATGTATATTGAGCGATTTATCATTATTGTCTGTAAAAGACATCGATGCATAAATAAATAAATAATAAAATTATTAATTTGATTTATAAAATAATATAAAATAAGATTTTTTTTGCGACTAGTAAAAATCGCATTTGTATTTTATTAAATTTGTGAAAATCTTTTTAATTTAGTATAATCTTATTTGTCTAAAACATTTAGGAAAAAATTCAAGATACGAAAGCAAACAAATCGAAAAAAACAACAATGTCTCTAAATTTTTTTTAAACTGATCTGTTGATAAGAAATTTTGGAAGGAAGATAAAACAAAGAAATTCTGTCGAAATCGATAATAAATAGCAAGTATTTACGTAGTATTCTTAAGTATTTGATATATTACAATCATTATTATTGAGAAACTCTTTTCTAAACATTTTTTAGTCTATGTTCAATTTATATTCCGACGTGTACTTTGTTTACAGTTAAACACTTTGTTTACTCGTACACGAAGTTACACCATATTTACTCCATATTCTTATATGTCTTTCACGAATACAATCAATGGTATTAAAACATACAAGGGAAAAGCAATACAAATCTTATATAAGGGACATATCTAGCTTAGCAGCTAGCATAATATATTCCATATTATGTAATGAGACTACCATACATACAAGTCATTATAAACATACAAATAACGTTGTTTATTATATTTTGTTTTTCAATGTTTGTATTAAATTATTATTCGCTGCTCATTATATTTGAATATGTCTATGTTGATAAATAATTTAAATTTAACATTTAAATTATTTATCAACATAGACATATTACATAGACATAGACAATTTAAATTTAACATACAAATAACGTTGTTTATTATATTTTGTTTTTCAATGTTTGTATTAAATTATTATTCGCTGCTCATTATATTTGAATATGTCTATATTGATAAATAATTTAGGCATGTCATCTTCTGATATAAAGTATTAAAAATATTATATAGGTTTATTATGTTTATTAATATGACAAGATTGGGATTTATAACCACTGGGAGTCCATTATTGTCGATCTGTCAATTAAACTACCGTGTGGTTATAATTACTTAATTAACATATTTTACTCACTTGATTACGTAATCACATAGAAGAGAAATCACACACAAACACACACACACACACACACACACACACATTTAAATGTGTTCTTACGATTTCAGAAGTACTTAATTATAAAAAGTACCCCAATATTTAGGTAATTTAAATGAATTAAACAAGCATCACTAGTATTTTCAATATTTTCTTTCGTAATTTTTAAACGAGTGATATTCACATGAATAATTGTGCGTGGGAAAGAAAATTTACATATTAATTAACAGGAACGTAATTGCGCTAAGCCAAAATAAAACTAATCCGTGTATAAAACTGAAAACTAAATTAATTCTTGTAGCTTATGATAAAGTAATTTTGTCCTTGTACGTGGGGTAGACGTGGTACTTTTAAAAATAAATAAACTTGACTACGATTAAAAATGCAATATTTATTTATTCCTAGAGAAGAAAGTGAAGTTATTTTATTTTTTAAACCAAAACATTTTAGGTGGATGGAAGAGGAAGAATTTGAAATTTTAAATCACATCAGACTAGATGTTCACCGTAAATAGAAGTTAAATAATGTCCAATATATTTAATACTTCGACCTTCAATCTCTCAAAAAACAATAGGTAAAATTACCAAGCACAGCGTACACTTTGTTTCAGCGAGTTGGACAAGTTTCATGTAATATTTGTACTCATTGGTATTGTTGTAAAGTTTCACATTGCAACATATTTCGGTCGCACCGAGACTTTACTATGCAATATAATTAAACAATATTAAGGAATAATCTCTTGGTTTTTAATTAAGTATGCAAATAATAATTACGATATAATTAAATTGTTTATCGACAATTTCAATAATATTCAGATAATTGTATTTCATTAGATTAGTTAACCATGAATTTAGTAGAATATTATAACTTACTATTTTGTGACAACAAACTTAAACCTATACAACGTTGAGGTAAAGTGTAATATCGTGATAACAATAAACAATTACTTTTTTAACATATTAATTTCTGCTACTTTATAAATTTAAACAACTATATATAAACACTCCAAATGTTGTCTGTTTTATTGCAGCTTGTGGCTTTAAGAGATAAGACTTATCTGCTGGTAATAATCTCAACTCCAGTATACACCACATATCATAGATTACTTCAAGACGTTATTCAGGCCACGTTCCTCAATCTCATTCTTCGTTCTTCTTCTTAACGATAAACTTTTTGGTGTTAGGTAATAAGATACTCACAGGCTAATATAAGTTTTGTTATGCAGATATTTGTTTCATTGCTATTATCACTACCACGTTTGTTTAGTTCATTCTGTTAATTTGCATATCTGTTTAAATATCATCAATAAATGCTTAATATAATTCTTTCGGTATTCAAAACATTATTTTGATACTAATAACGACCACATACTGTTAAATAAATGTTTACGTGTATTAAACATATGTTTGTTTTTCCTGCGTCATTAAGTGTTATATAATCGCATACCAATCTAAAATATTGACAATAATATTAACCGAAACCTAATTTCTAGTATCAGTACAATTCTGCTGCACGAAGTATTTTACCATTTCTATATTTAGAGAACCAATCAATATCTACAAAACTGACGTATTTAAAGTGACATTGATGAATAAATACTTATTTAAAACTGAAACGTATCATATATTTTTGCAATATAAGGCTTATTTTGTTCCTTGAAGAGAGGTGCTGGAATTTTCTAGAAAACTACTACATATATAACAATCCTTTGTTCAGAAAAACTGAAATAAAGATTATTCCTTTATTTATCTACCTGGAGATCGATTAACGAGATCAATATTCAAAATTGTGTGTGAATACGAGTATAGATATATTTTCCAAATTATCAAATAAAAATTTTCGATTATGTCATGTCATGTATGATCAAGTCATGTCAACATGTCTTGTCAACAAAGTCATATTTAAGTCAAAAATTAGTAGAAAAATGAAATATTCGAAGTGAGTTTAAAAATTAAAAAGAAATATTATTTAAAAATATATGTCTGGGTCAAATGATACAATTTAGTTTTGACACAATTTCTAATATTAGCCTAGTTTGAAGGCTTTTAAACGATCTCTCCAGATACTTGACATTAATTCAAAAGGTTTTATCGAACTTGTCATTCATTGATCAACTCTATAACTTTTAAGTCTTGGAACACTTGTACTTGCATAAATTAAACATAATGAATTACTTCTCTTTGTGTTTAAAAACTTTGACCTAGACCTGCACTTTACTCTTTTTTTAATACATTTAATATTAGAATTTTTAGCAAAGAAAAATTTTGCACCTTAATACAGTTAAACAGATTGTAATTATAAAGTTATTTTAGCCAATTATTATAATTTACATTAGAGTAAAATAGTGTGAATATAGAAATATTTCGGTCTTGAGAAAAAAATGCCTACACGGAGGTGGTAAATACTAAATAGATATAAAAATATAAAAACCTACGGGCAACCTTCAATTACTAGAAAGAGGTACACAGCGCTATTATCACTAATAGTCATTGTAGTCTTAAACAAATTAAAATGGTTAACAGTTAGCTTATTAAAATTTATGTATTATTTTAAATTTTCATCAATTCCATAAGTCAACATATCACTTCTCTCTATCACATGTATGCAGATGATATTCAAATATATCGTCATTCAGAACTTGAACATCTTTCTTCTTTCATATTAGCTGTTAATAATGACTTAACTGCAATCTACAAGTGGATTAAACTATATGGATTTGTAATAAATCCTGAGAAATTCCAAGTAATAATTATCGGCAATCCCGGCATGATAGCGAAGGTTGACTTACGAATTCTACCTCCTATTATATATAATGGTGGAATTATACCTTTTTATTCTACCGTTAAGGATCTTAGTATCCACTTTTATCAAACGTTATCCTGTTCTGTCCAGGTTAAAGAACTTGGCAAGAAAAAATTCGCGGCACTAAGTTCTCTTCGAGGAATCTCTCCTCCTCACTCTACTTGATCATGCGGATGCGAGTTATTTTAATCTAACTGAAAACAATTTAAATAAACTTGAGTGACATCAAAATACTGCTATACGGTTTATATTTGGCTTGCGCAAATATGACCACATTTCTGAATTTCGTCAAATACTCAAGTGGCCTTCCATTCACCGTCACCGGGATTTACATGTTCTTTCTCTTCCGTACTGTGTATTGTCTTTTACCTAAAGGAGAAGTTTCAGTTTTTAAGTTTACCAGCCGACTTGCGGACATCTCAACAATTTATTATAAGAATGCCTAAACATAACACAAAATTTTATAAATACTCTTTCATTATACAAGCAACCAAATTATGGAATGCACTGCCTCTACCTGTAAGAAGATCCAAATCCCTAAATTACAGTAGATAAATTGATATTTGCTATCTTTTTATATTTATATATACATTGTGTATATTTTATTATTTTTATATTGTTTAATTTTTTTATTAAGTACTTATTTATTTTATATAAATATATATGTATTAGGTTTACGAATTAGAGTGTATATGTCTGTCTATTGTTATATTGTATTGCATCTACCTATATCATCCGATTTTTTTCTACAATTTTTCTAACCCTAAGGTTGTGTGGAAGAAATCGCCATTTGGCGATAAGAACGCCTTTTGTATGTTCCCAATGTTTATTTTCTTTTTGTTTCTTTTGTAATTATTTTTTTCTTGTGGTACACAATAAAGTATATAAACAAAATAAATAATCAATGAAAACCGGCAATACATTTAAGTTATAGTATTTCAATCGTTTTTTAATGCCAATATAAAAAAAATACATTCTTATTAGTCAAAGCTTTTTAATGGTTTTGAACATAGGGATTTTAACTAAATAAACTATAAATTTGACTAAGTTCAATGACATTTATATTCAATAAAAAAACAACTTAACTTAAGTCATAATAAAAGACTTAAAACAGTAGACGTGATTCTTTGAAGTTCGTGAAACCTTTGAGGGAATCGAAAAATGAACTCTAGTTTGAACCAGGCATTAATTTATGTAAATTAATGTCTGAGACGTCACGTTTACAGTCTCCTTATAAAACCTCCTGCTTTTGTTCATATGTAGTTATTTGTTTTTTGACATTATATCTTTTTGAAATTATTACATGCTCTATATGTTATCAAAAAAAGTGTGAATATATATGAATACAGTTACATAAGAAGTATTATGCCACTATATATATCAAAAGGCGTTTTTTGTATATTGATGAATGAATAATTTATTAAGGTACATAAGGTCCTTATATCATTTCATATAGGCCCTTGCACAGCGGCTCCACCTGAATATTTATTTATTTATTTATTTATTTATTCCTTAATTTTTACAAATAAACAATTATTTGCAAATTTATCCCGTAAATTGCTCGCTCAATTAATTTCCCACAGTAATTTATATTAAATAAAATATATATTTATTATAAATGCTTTACGTATCAACAGTACACAAACTATGTCTGCTCTTAACTCAATTGAAGTTTTTTCAATAGCCAATTAGGCATCAGATAATTGAACATTTGTTAATTTTTAGATGTAAATAAAATTATTTTGATATTATTATAATATTAAGTTTCATGTTCACTCTACTGCATAAAATAATAAAAAATGGGAATGGATATGCAAAGTAACTTAGCAACATCCAGAAATAAAGTAACGAAAAACTTACCTAATGATTTTATATCCTTTTGTAAATTTATTTCATAATATTTATCTTTTTTTTATCGTATCGTATTATAGTAAAACAAATATTCTATATAAGTAATTTAAAAGGAAACATCAGCTTAATACCTCTTTAGAGGGTAGGACCACATCTCCATTGCAGATTAGAGACTGATCGTATTTATTAGTCTGAGAGATTGAGGAAAAGAGAGATAATTTAATTACTGTGACCCTTTGCATTCATATTACATTAACATGTTTACAAATGAATTAAATGACTTTGTTTCAATAAAATTTTATCTTAACACAGTGATTTATTGATTTGACTGCATGTAAGGTCTCGAAAAAAACTTAACACTTAATCCAATTTTCTCAGATTTCTCCGAATATATATTTTTTAATACTTTATATTTTTGTCACTTTTTTTCTATATACACATAGTTTTTTTGTTATTTTTGGTGTACAATAAACAGTATTATTATTATTAAACAAACGATTATGAAATATAAAATGATTTTACTATAAGAATACTACATGCGTTTGGTTGCGGATTCTCTTGACAATAAACAGGCTTTTAATCTGGAAATATTTTTGTTATATTTATAATAATTAATGTTTATCACATAAATAAAGGAAACAACCGAAAATAACGCCACACCAGGCGTTATGCATGATTTCCAGACACAATAGTGAATACACACAGTCCAATTCTCCATTATTATAATATATCAATACTCGTTCTAACATATTTCAATTAATCTTATTATAAATTACTATTACTATTACTTTTATATTTTATAATATCATGATATATCCCACTGGTCAAAGTAAATAGGTATATATATACTTAGAAAACACCACTATTTTTGAAATAAACATACCCAACTATTGTGTTACCAGAATACTCTTATAATGAATCTAAAATCCTTATAAGATTGTCGTTTTCGAATACTTCGTCTGTAAAGAAGCTTTGCATGTATAAAGAGATTGGGATATTACAATATTGTAAATAGAATAGCATTTAACATTAGCATAGCATTCAAAGCAAAGTTCTTTCTTTAGTTCAGAAGTAGTTTAGTAACACGCCTAGGAATACTGTTATTGGTCTTTGGGAATATAGTAATAAATAAAAGAATAACAAAATAATATTAATAGTATATTATAAGATGAAGAACATTAAACAATTTTCTACATAACTTACTTTTTTAAAAACTTTAAGCAGTAATTTTAAGTATAGAAAGATAACTTGTATTAAATTTAATGTTATTAACTGCTTCAAAGCTCAGACAACTTGATGCAATACGTTATGTATTATTTGGTGTATCAATATTATAATAAAATGATCAAACTTTTTGGTTCGTCAATTATAGTACGTATCCAAAGCATAATAGTATTTTATTACAATGTTCATATCATTTATCTCATAAGTACGAGTATCTTTCATTAATTTTATTTCTTTATCACTTTATTGGTTGTTAAATTTGTTCTCACTTACTTAATAGTGTGACTCGAAGCTTATGCAGTAAAATAGTATTTAAGTTTGTAAATAAACTAATTAGTTAAGAAAGTATCCATGGTGTGTCTTGGTGGCTAAACGACATTCATACCACCGTCTTATCCTAATCTTCTTTTTTACGAATGTATGTCATTTCTTAGAGAATAAATACAAAAAAATATTCGTTATATTTACAGAAATACATATATCATAACAAATTTGATTTAAGAAAAACTATATTTTTGTTTTTTGTTCACAAACTCTAATTTAATTAAAGATAATTAAAATTAAAGTTTTTTTTCAGAATTCGGGGATACACCTAATATTGTGTGAAAATAAAATAATAGTTGTTATAGAAGTATAAAAATTGTACCTTTGCAACAATTCACGCTTTTGTAACAATTTTATTTTAATTTTAATAAACAAAAATAATTTATTTTTAAACTTTTTAACACGGTTTTTAATGAAATTAGAGCTTTTAATATACTGGCTGACAATAATTTCATATTTATAATTTAAACAACTTTATCATAACAATCCCTACCACAATACAACTCAATAACTCGGTACAACTTACTGTAACTTTATGTATAGATGAAATTGACACGTGTATGGTCGCGTGGTTCTACAAAGTGTGTCTTAATTACATAAATATATTTTTGAACTTACGCCACGGTTCCGCCATTTGCCATTTCATGAATAAGGATCTCGAAAGGGTTCAAAACTTGTCGGGCAAAAACATTATTAATTAACGTATTTACAGTTATTTAATTTATTTAACTTTATTTATTTTACAAAACATCGTCTTTTCTATACTATTTATAACCTTAGTAACATTAATCAATTCAAATGTAAGAATCTCTTAAAGTTATATCAAAAAACTTCGCTTCGAAATCAGTTGTGTAATATAAAATAAGCAAACAAAACACATACATATTTAGTACCATTTACTGCCTACTACCCTAATAGTGGTACTTTATAACAACCAAAGTGAACATTTATTATATTATATATGATATTTGTTTACTACAGTATAATAAAGAAAGCTTAAATTAACATATGCACCATCGCTTGCTGGTACAAATTTACTTCGTCTGTTTGAAACAAGTGACGCTAACTACAGTCTGTTGCCAACATTTATATAGGATTATAAAAATAAACGTTATTTCGCATGAATTACATATTCAACAAACGTGATTTTAAGTATCCTGGAATTGTGGAAACCGAAAACCAACATTGATGAGAGACATTAAATATAAACTTTACTCGTAAATCGTAATGAGTATACTTTGTTTAAAAGTGAAATACTTTATTTTAAAGTTAAATGTTATGAATGATATTGATATAAAATGCTTCAGTTATTTTTTAATTATACATGAATAATAATAACACATCTAAGTGACTTATTGCTATATCTCATGAGAAATAAATAAGATACACCGCTTAAACAAAGGTTGAGGGTTCGATTCCCAGATTGAACAAAAAACAGGTACTCTGCCATTCAACAATGACTGTATCATTCTCTCACTTTGTAAAACATATTAATTTTTTACGTACTTACATTTGTTTTATAATAAATTACTAAATGCATGCAACATTTCCGATTTGGAGAAACGTTTTCGTTAAATAAAAAATCCAATCATATTAATATTTCTTGAATAAAGTCCGCGTGCTTGATTGTATATCTTTCTAATATAATCATTTTAAATTCTTTTTTTTCTTTGGATATTCTTCAAATGTTCAAATAAACGAATAATTTAACTTTAGCCAATAAATTGAGATTCAGTTTCTTCAAACAAGTTTTTTGTACGAAATAATATAAAGGTAGAAGAGACAGGTTTTAAATAGTAGGGTCTTGTATCGAAAAATAGCTACACCAATTATAGTTAATCTAAAGAAGAACACAAACATAGTAGAATATAACGTTTTTTACTAAATTATGAGCTAAGACTATTGTCGTTCATTACATGTCTTATAAATTTTAAAATTTACATCACAATAACTATAGTTTTAACCGACACAAAATGAAGATTTGAATGATTATGTAAAATATAACCTAGGGAATATTTATATTAGATTTTATCTTACCTTTCCAAGAAAATCGATAAAAATATGGATTTTTAATACTTAATTTTAATTTAAATAACTATTTATGTCCATCTAGTATTTTTTAGATCAATTCAAGTATATGTCGGCATGGTATTAGAAACTATAAGAAAATTTATTTGATTCGAATAGCTAATATCAATTATACAAACAGGTTAAATAATTATATATAGACGATTACAAATACTAACAAATGATTTAAATATAATTATTTAATTATAAAATGTATTAAACATAATTTTATTACATAACAAAAATATAATATAATTGTTATTACAAGTTATCCTTAATTATGTAGTGTATTTTAAATGTCCTTTACATGCCACAGAAATAAAGAATAATCATTTAAAGGAAAGTTCTGCCCTCTGTTGTAAGTGACACAAGATTCATACTCCAGGATCCTTACAAATAATTACAATGAATGTTAAATATGACTAATAATAGTCAACAAGGCTTTATATTTTTGTAGAAATTAAGTGTTAACTTTTTGGCGCTGCGTAGTCCTAGGACGGTAGTTCTTAAAAATTCTGAAATAGTATCGATTTTATAATACTTGGGATTATTTCGCTAATACTATATACAAAATACTTTGTGATGCTATTTAGAAGCACCATAAGCCAGTTGAGTAATTTTCTGATCTTATAGTACTGAGAATGAATCACAGGATCGCTAGACCATTGTTTAAAAAATATAATATAACAAACAATATATTTTAATACCGACCCATCTCCTAACTAAACCTTATATTTAGTTAGAAGTACATAATTTTGTAGCGGACAGAAGTGTTGAAGGATTATAAAACCCGTGTAATAGTTAATAAAGATTTACGCTGATTAAATCATTTTCTATAACATGTTATAACTATATTTTTAATCTACTTTATAGCATAATAAATTTACATCAAACAAATAAGATTTAAATTCCCACATATACAAATTACCTTACATAATTAAATTCAAAATTTACAAGGAAATTATATTATATACCAATATTTATTTTAATTCAATATGCAGATACATATTATATACGCAGGCAGGTGCTTGAAGAGCTGAATCAATTACTACATCAGTGTAACAATATACTGTAATTTGGTTTGTTAATGTATAAACATTATAAATTGTTGTGAAATGTAGATGAAATGAATTTAGATAACGTTAAAACAGGTAAAAGTCTCTTTCTCTCTTTCATTCTTTCTTTCACTTTTTCTCTTTATCATAGAAAGAGCACAGTTTTCATGAAACACCACACATTTTCTTCATCATGAAAAGCACGACATCACTAACTAATAAAAATTTTAATATATAGATATTTTAAAAAACCGAGGACGGATCTCATTAAAAAAAACCTCAAAGTTAATAATAAAAATAATCTTACCATATTGTACTCATCTCTTATAATATATCCAAAGTAACGCTTTCAATCCAGGAAAGGTTAAGGAACTCTTTGAAATCTTCCTCTAAGCGTCATACTCCAAGTGATCTGTGTGTACAGAGATTTACTTGTTTCCTGATACGACAACTAAGAGACTTGAGCTGAGGAAACTTTGATTTTTTTTTTTTTTTTTTTTTTTTTTATGGAAGAGGAGGGCAAACGAGCTGGCGGGTCACAGATGACTTGTGATCACCGCCGCCCATGAACTCTTGCAACATCCGAGGATTTACAAGAGTGTTGCCGGCCTTGTAGGTAGAAGTAGACGCCTTTTTTGAAGGTACCCATGTCGTACCGATCTGGAAATACCGCCGAAGGGAGTTCGTCCCACAAGCGAGTGGAACGTGGAAAAAAAGTCCTTGAGAACCGCACAGTGGAAGATCGCCACGCATCCAGGTGGTAGGGATGGTAAAGAAGTCGATGGCGCGCTGTGCGGTGATGAAATTCGGCGGCAGGCATCAGATCGAATAGTTCTTCGGAACACTCCCCGTTGTAAATGCGGTAGAAGACGCACAAAGAAGCCACGTCTCTACGCAAGGCCAAAGAGTCCAGCCGTTCGCAGAGCACCGGGTCCCCGACAATCCGAGCGGCTCTCCGTTGTACGCGGTCAAATGGTAGAAGCTGATATTGGGGTGATCCGGACCAAAGATGAGAACAGTACTCCATGTGTGGCCGGACCTGCGCCTTATAGAGCGCAAGTCTTTGGCCAGGTTTGAAATACTGCCTCGCTCTATTAATCACTCCCAATTTCTTCGAGGCCAACTTGGCCTTGCTCTCCAGATGACCACGAAACTGACAATCGCTCGAAATGTCGAGACCCAGTATTCTGATACTTGGCGAGGCAATGAGGGGGGTGCTCTCGAAGAGCGGTGATACGACAAATGGGGTTTTCTTAGTGGTAAACGCGCAAACTTGTGTCTTTAGGGGATTGAACTGAACGTGGTTCAGTTCACCCCACTCAGAGACCATCCCCAAGGAAGTCTCTATAGAAGACACAAGTTTCTTTCGGCACTCGTCGACGTTTTCCCGAGAGAGACCTGCACGGCCGGAATACACCGCATCCCCAGTGCTGTCATCCGCATAACAATGTATGTTGGAGATATCCAACATATCATTGATGTGCAGGAGGAACAGAGTTGGGGATAGCACGCAGCCTTGGGGTACACCAGCGTTCACGGGCTTGGGGTCCGAGCAAAAACCGTCGAGAACGACCTGTATGCTCCGCCCAGTGAGGAAGCTGGTGATCCACTTGCAAAAACTCTCGGGAAGCCCATAGGAAGGTAGCTTCGAAAGAAGCCCCTTGTGCCATACACGATCGAAGGCTTTCGCCATATCCAAACTAACTGCCAGACCCTCTCCCTTGCTTTCAATAACAGCTGCCCAACGGTGTGTGAGATACAACAGAAGATCACCAGCCGATCGACCATGGCGAAAGCCATATTGCCGGTCATTGACCAACTGGTGATCCTCGAGGTAGGTTAGGAGCTGTTTATTGATAATGCTCTCCATTACTTTGGAGAGCAGAGAGGTAATGGCGATAGGTCTGTAGTTAGCTGGTTCCGAGCTATCACCTTTTTTAGGGATCGGATGGACAAGGGCACGCTTCCATGTGACCGGGACTACGCCTTTAAGGTAGGAGTACCGAAATAGACGCGTTAGCACTGGAGTCAACTCAGGGGCACACGTTCCTAGCACCAATGGAGAAATGCCATCCGGCCCACTCGACTTATGAACGTCCAAGGAAAATAGAGACTGCCTAATAGTTTTCTGCCGAAAAACTATTTCCGGCATTGAGCTCTGACACCGCGGGATGATAGGCGGTGTCTTCCCCTGGTCGTCCAAAGTCGAGTTGGAGGCGAAAAGAGTGCCCAAGAGATCGGCTTTCTCTTTTGCCGTGTGGGCCAGAGAGTCATTCCCCATGTGCAACGGCGGTAGGGACGGCTGGTTAAAGTTTCCCAGAGTGGCCTTTGAAAGCGCCCAAAATTTGCGCGTGCCAGGCGGGTACTTTGCCAGCTGATCCCCAATTTTGACGACATGCTTGAACTTTGCTCTAGCGATTTGCCGTTTGAAGAATCTGGAGGCACGATTATATTTCCTCTTCAGAACTCTAGAGTTCGGATCCTTAGTGACTAACGCATTGACCCAAGCTTGATAAGCCTGCCGTTTGCCAGCTGCTGCAGCCCTGACAGACGCATCAAACCAAGGCCGCGATCTGCCACCAAGTGGTACCACAGAGCTTGGTACAAATAGTTCCATGCCCTGTAGTATCACATCAGCTACAGCCGCAGCGCAGTCACTAGGATCATCGGAAGGGAAACAAATCGGCCCCCATGGGTAGGATGCAAAAAGGACCGCATTCCATCCCAATCCGCTGACTTGTAGTGCCAAACGCGTCGAGTCGCAGGTGTTGTGCGAGCCGACCGTTGAATGGGCACTACACTCCGTACCAGACAGTGATCAGAGGAACCTAAGGGAGCCTCGACAGTGATCTGGTACTTTTCTGGATGTGTAGTCAGCAGAAGATCCAACAAAGAGGGCGTGTGGCTGTCCACGTCCGGTAGACGAGTGTGCGTCTTTACCAGCTGGGACAGACCATTTGCCAGAGCAAAGTCAAACACAGATCTCCCCGCGTAGTCGGTGGCACATGACCCTAGCCAATCGGCATGGTGCGCATTAAAGTCCCCTAGGACTACGACTTCGGCGGAGGGAGTCTGTGAAAGCAGATCGTCAATCTTCGCCTGAACATGACCCAAGAGTTGATCCGTTTCTGCATTACCACTATGGGACCTGTAGAGGCACGCGTAGACTCTGACATGGTCGTCCATGTCCACGCGTAGCCAGAGTATAGACAGGTCCCGACCTTCAAAAACCTGAAGGCGACGGTAGCAGATATCCTCCCTTACGAACACAGATACCCCGGCGTGTGGTATAAAATGGTGTTCTAGTTTATACCCGGGGTATGACAGGTACGCTGTGTCGCTAGGTCGAGATATCTGCGTTTCCGTCAGAAACAACAAGGCCGGCTGCGCCGTCTCTAGATGATAATGGACGGCGTTCAAGTTGGAATGAAGTCCCCGGATGTTGCAAAAGTCCACATTTAGAGTGGGTCGGGGTGCCGCTGCGTTGACTCGTCGTTTGCCCTCATAAAACACAAAAGGCGATACTTTGCCCGCCCCAGATACGACGGGCAGCCCGAGCAAAATCCGAGAATCATTTCCCCGATTTTGCTCGGGGAGGGGGTCCCCGGCTTCATCAAAGCCGGTACCCTCCTGGGGTATTTTTCTTGTAGGCATCGCTTTCATGTTTGGCGTGGGGGGGGGGGGGGGTTGGGCTTCCGGATTCTCTCACTCACCGACGAAACATAACCAAATTAATTTGGTTACTACACGTCGGTCTTCTGTGAGAGGGTGGTCCTTCCCCGGTCGAGCCAGCCCAATACGAGCTGCAGTCAGATAACTACAGCTAGGCTCTACCACCTCTAAAGTTAATAATAAAAATAATCTTACCATATTGTACTCATCTCTTATAATATATCCAAAGTAACGCTTTCAATCCAGGAAAGGTTAAGGAACTCTTTGAAATCTTCCTCTAAGCGTCATACTCCAAGTGATCTGTGTGTACAGAGATTTACTTGTTTCCTGATACGACAACTAAGAGACTTGAGCTGAGGAAACTTTGATTGCTCCACTATTCTAATAATAGAGTAAAGTGAAATATTTTTTGGTTATTAAGTTTATTACTAATTTAATGATTACTTTTTTAATATAGAGAAAAAGGAGATATGAAAGAAGAATAAGAAAAAAAATTAATCAATATAATTATAATCAAAGACAGCATTGATAAAAAGCAAGGTAAAATATTTTAATAGAAATTATAATGGATATATCAAATAGGTCAGTGTGAATACGCTTCTATAACGAAACTGTACCACCTATAATTTTGAAGACTCTGTTTTCAAAGGAGCTTTTCATGGACAAAGAGAATGTGATATTATAATATACTAAATAAGCTCCTTGTCTCAATGCTTAATAGCTCTTTGATGGCGAATGTTATTTTAATCCCTTTCATAATTCAATTATAACTAGGGAATTATCTTTGACTTTGTCATTATTTGAATTAGTCCTTAAGCACTCATAAAAAAAATAATATTTCTTGAACCTTATATGTTAAAGTATATTTTATTATTATTAGGAATAACTTAATAAATATCTAAATTATTGCAACCTAAGTGCAAAGCTATGTCTTGTATCAAATTTAACAACCTAACCTAACTAGAAGCTGTAGTAAAGTTGAGGCAAACCAGAGATAAGGCTTTATAATATAATTATATCTAAGTCTTGTAGTAATAATGAGCTTCACATTATTATTAAAATATTATGAAATGTTTTATATTTTAACTATGTTATAGAAAAGGTATAATATATTTTATATATTTATTTTCATACTGACAATTAGTTTTGTTTCCTTAATAATTATCTCTTATTAAGTAAAGCTTTGGCAAGCTGTTTTTGGTCCTGGAATTATTTTTGATCAATATTTTAGGCTTAGATAAAATTAACTTAAAATATATAAAAATAAAAAATAATAGTTTTTTATCTATTAAATAAATCAAAATTATGCATATACAAAATACACGATATTGTGCATAAAACATATATAGCATTTATGGTCTGGTCTGGTCTGGTCTGTATTAAAAGTTATTAATCATAAAATCAAAATTGTCAGTTATCTCACCTCTGTTTTATGACAACATGAAACTGCAATAAAAGCAATAGATCCTATATTATATACGAATCTTGAAGCATAATTCACTGGACACAATGTAGTAGACTTTATTCGTAATAATAAATATGAGAAAATTACTCTTAATGAATGTAAAGAAATAATGTTTTAAGAATAGATGTTAATATATAAGAGAAATTTAGAATATAAGTAATATTGGTTAAGCAATCACGATAAGAGAATAATTAACTTCCGATGGAGAATTTAAGTCTGTGGTTATGTTGACAATTGTAATAAAAGTTGTTACTTATTATTTTAATTAAATGTAAGGTTAATTATTACAAAAATAAACTATTATATTATATCCTATTTTCATCCTATCCTTATCCTACTAATATTTGATTATATTGATATAGTCAATGATCATCAAGAAGTTGATAGAAGGTAAACAAGATAAACGAGTCCCGGAGGAACATTCACAGCTCGCAAACCACTCTCCAGGTGGATATAGGTATTTTATTACAATGTACGGAATTTCTTGTACGTAGTGTATTTATATTACTTTATATATCCAACCTTGATGTATGTTATTTTTTTGTGAATTAAAACTTATATGTACTCGTATATCTTTAACGATCTGGTTAGTCAAGCAGTTAAAATATACTACTCCTGTTAGGGTAGTGGCTCTTGAGTTCCAATTAAGGAAAGTGTAGTAGAAAGTAAAATTCATGGAGAAATTTTATCGTTAAATCAGCTCTTGAATTGATGTTCGAATTTTAGTATTACTAAGAGAAAAGTGTCCTGGATAATTGCTTTGTGGGGCTGCATAACATTTTTGAAAATAAAAGTGAACTTGTGCATTTTTTTATTTAAAGAAAAAAAGAAAGGTAAATAATGATGTTAGTTAATTAAACCAACATTCAACTATATTTGTAAAATTCAAAGTAATTGTCTTCTTCTTAAATATGCTTTACCTTAATCCAAAGGAATTTCATTTTAAATTACAAAGTATATTATAAGTCATTACGTAAAAGAATTTTATCGGAATAAATGGGTAATACTATTACTATTGAAACTTCACTCCGCTAAAAAATTATGTATTCTTAACTAAATATTGGGCTTACTAAAAGCGCTGATATAAAACTACGATTACTGTTCCATTATACTATTATGTTCACTATTATGTGTAACTATATTCTAGCAATCAATTTGCATTCTCTGTAGGTATACCTTTATTCCGGTTTCTTAACATGTAAGGTAAAATATGTAAATTTATATATTTTATCTAAGAAATATGTAAACTACAATTGACTTTTTGATTAGAAATGAAGAGATATATTTATAAAATATTAAAAAAATTATTTTCCTAGAAATGTAAATTGAGTACAATTTACAATTTGTATTATTTTAATCAGCTTTTGTATGTTAGGTTGTTTAACAAATATACGATTCCAAAAACATATTTAACTTCGTTTCACAAACGCATTTGAGTGACATATCATTAATTTTATTGTATGTATAAACGCATACAACGGAGCGTAGTTATTTACTCTTTACGTTACGTATAACAAATACTATAAAATAAATTGTTTACACCAATTAAAATTGCACATTTTGTTTTTAGTATTATTGTTTAGGACTCTACCTGATAAATAAACGGATTATATGAACGTAATACACCATCCAGTACAAATCTTTTTTACTTTTATATTTATTTATTTATTTAGCTTCACACCATATCCCTTACGGGGTAGCCAGAGACGACGGTGCGCCAAACGCTACGGTCCCTGCATACCTCTTTCGCCTCGGCCACAGACATCAACCTCTTCATACATGCCCTCCGGGGGGTCCTCATGCTTTTTACGTGACCTTTCTCCAAGATTTATCAAAACTCATACTGATTTTATTTGAAAAAAGCTCTCATAAAAATTTATGAATAAAGATTATATTTAATAGCATTCATTTCATTTTGATCTTTTAGCTAGGTAAATTTACTTGCATTTTTTGCAGTTTACTTAAATTCATATATAAATAATGACATTGGTTGGATTACTTTATTAGAGAGTACATAATAAAAAGGGTTATTTCATAAAAATGACAAAATTTAACCCTCCTATAGAATATTAAAACGCTTTCTTTAATATTAGGGGTACCTCAATGATGCTAATAACGACATGGAACGTTGAAATTCAAATAACATTTCAAGGGATATAAGGAATTAAACACATAAAAGTAATATTTGATTCAAAAATAAATACGACAGCCTTTGAAGGGCTTTTGTATTTGTGTTAATAAGATAAAAGCCTAGCAACAGTAAGCTTTCAAATTCGATTGTTCCAGAATAATACGAGTTAAACACGTTTCTTGCTAACAATTTCATTTCTCTCGCTGTAAATTATTGTATAATCTGACAAGTAAACGTACTGACAATTAAGAAAAATGATTTTTGTTTATTATTTTTATAAAATACTTCCTTAAAAGAATCCACATAATATTTATTGTATTTTTTCTTTTTTTCATGGTATACCGTTTATCCAACGCTTCCATCATTTTTTACACCTTCTCATATTCCCCAAACTACAACAGTAACTCCAGATATATTAAGAGATTAGATGAAAGTAAGTACGTAAATTATCTGGTTTAATCTGCTTTGTGACGTTTACAATATACTATGAATAGTTTTAGTATTACATGCATCAAACTTAAACACCTATATTATATGTTATCGCCTCTCAAGTCAAATATATGATATTACTACTATTGCTATTAGATGACGTTGAGAAATGACATTATTAAAATTGATTTAAACTTCATTTGGACAATTTACAATCCTATTTGTTTTATTTAAACAGATATAGATTATATATAACATATAAATACATATATTAAATACCAACGGTCTACGGTAGCACATTTAAAAAGTTATATCAAACTTGGCCGTTCTTGTTGGAATCAGTGCTCTTCCTCAAACCCTACTCTCAATGGTTCTGCTCTAATTGACATTTGAAAAAGATAACTTAATAAGAACTAACCAAGAAATAAAAGCCCCAAAGCTGTACAAAAGCACTTTACCAAAGAAAACGTTGAAGAAGACATAAAGAAGCTTCTGCCTTCTGAATTCAGTGATGAACATTTTCAAAGCCTTTAGCAAAGCAAATGACACAATTAGTTAAATTTTGTATCTTTTATTTTTTAAAAAGCGCAATTTGTCCATTGTATTTTTAATTTAAGCTTCATTAGAAATAAAATATCAAATTTGATGTAATGACAAATTGCTTCCGCTTTTTTTAATAAACAGTTATTTTTTGCAAAGAAATATATAATTTAAATGGTTGTTATTTGCCAGAAAAAATCTCTCATGTCAGTATTATTTAAAAAATAAAATTTAGCTATACGAAAACTTGAAAAGATGCCAATGGAAAATACAGTTAACAACCCACGGAACCGGACAATCTAATTAAAATATCATTATATATGATGAGCCATCATTTACATACTAAATAGTGAAATTGTGTTCGCTTAAATTATCAAAAGAAGAACACTCGAAAATATTTATTTTTGTTATTGTTACTCATCTTATATATAACTGTAAATCTTTAATTGTCTCGTTGACTTAGCATCCAGAATGTAATACTTTTTTAGAACTATTGAGGTATGGGTTCTAATTCCAGTATCCATGTTTTGGGAAATATCCTCGTTATGTATGCAAAATAGTAACTTGGTATATGGTATTTTAATTCAGGAGTCGTACGTGTAAACGACAAATATATACGATATTATTTGAATTATTGAGAATATACAAAGTCATTTTCAAATTAAGTATAGAAAAGAAAGAAAAAGATTAGCTACCTAAAATTATATAAGTTTATATATTTTTTTATGTAATAAGCTATTTTATGTAATATTAAATGAATTACATTTAATATTGACTAACTAACCCTAACTGAATTAGTCGGAGACAACTGAAATATGAAAGTGGTGCACTATAAGCTGTGTAATAACTATGATGTAATATGATGAAAACATAATATTATTAAGTCATTGGTCTAATATTTAGGATCTATTTTCAATATTTAAACTTTCGTAATCCACAAAGTATTAAAACATATCCGCAGTACAAAGTTTTTATACTAACGAATGCTTTTAGTTCCCACGAGATAAATTGTTACATACACACAGTCCGTTTGAGCACTTTGAAACATTACTAAAATAAAAGACAAATTTATTGCAACGTTTGAATTGAACGAATTGAGACCATGGTATGTGCTAAAGAGTAAGAATTATATTGTTGTTATATAAATATAGCTTAGTATTATAAGAATATATAAATATTTAAGATAATTTTTACAATACTTTAAGCGTTAGACAACGTTGGTAATCAAAATAGACTATTTAAAACAACTTTTATCTATTGGATTAATAAAATTATCGGAATATATCATTATAAACATGATTATTATGCATATTTTAGACTAGCATACTTATTTTATTTGTTTAATTTCGTCCATCCAATTATGATATTTCTATAAAAATCGTAAAATAGCTGGTTCGGAAGAACTAAACAATATAAATAACAGACCGTTAACTATAACGTTGTGAAAGCAACAACCACCTGCTGGAGTTATATTTACTGATGATAACAATCACAAGATTTTGTGTCCGTTTTTTTAATTCAGAAAAAATCAATGTCGAGCGCATGGTGGTTGTGCAGAAACCTACTTATAATCAAGTATTTCATAAAGAATATTGCTTTAAAATGCTTATTAAAAAAGTTATTTCCAGTGCCAATAGGAGTTTCAATATTTTTCAAATCAATATTTACGGGAATGAAACGCTAACTATAAAATGTATCTCATAAATCACAGTATATTATATTCAAGTGCCCATCCAAGATATCTGAAGTAAATCATAAAAAAACCAAGACAGCAATATCTTTGCTAATATGTTTCCGTCTACGTCAAATATAATAATTCAGTTTTGACATAGTTTCTAATATTAGCTTAAAGTCTAATGAAGTGGCAAGGCTTTGATGTGAACTCTCCAGATACTTGAATTTAATTCAAGAGGTTTGATCTGACTTGTCATTCACTAATCAACTTCAATATGCATGTAATAAGTTGCTTCTTTTATGTAAAAAAATGTGTACCTACATCTTATCTAAGCTATTTTTTAATTAATGATTTTTAATTGATTTTGTACAAATAATGTATCTGAAAATTCTACTCATAAAGTTAATAATCCTATTCCTTTGACAAAAGAAAAATTAAAGAGATAGTCAATTTATTAATTTATCTTTCTCGAGACAGAAATTTCCTATAAGGGTAGTTATTATATGTATACATTGATTAAACCTTAATCGATGAAATAATATAAAATCAACCTAAATGTACTGGAAAGAGGTACAACGGTTATCGAAAACAGCCAGCGTAGCCTCAAGCAAAATAAAATAGGATTGAAAAGCTCACTAGCGATCGAAGGTAACCAATACTATCAATAATAATATTATACATATAAAACAGTTAGGTTCTAAAAGAAATATATTATGTTATATTAACTTTTAGTTAATTTGTTTTGATTCTGCAATTATTTCATTAGACTAACTTAGATATGATATTAAAACAACAACATACATTTTGTATATATTTAATTACTATGAAAATTTTTAAATACATTAGATTTACCCGATTTACTCTCGAGATTCAGTACCAGAACATTTTGAGACTTCGAACAAATTTACTTGTGGAAAAAGAAACTAGAAGTTGCTCTTATATTTTACAATATACTCCCAAAAGACGAGGAATAATTATTATACAGCACTTATATTATATTATTTCAACCGTATATATATATATATATCTTTATTATTGTAATACTATAATTATAGACAACAAAAAATAAACATTAAGCAGACTTATTTTAATGGATAAATCTATAAAATTGGGACTTCACGTTAATGAAATTGAAATCAGATTATATTTAAACAAAGTTATTTTAAGGCAAAATGAAGGATCTTTATAATAAAATATATGATCCCATTGAAGTTGTTATACAAAACATTCAGTGAGTCAGTTAATTAATCAGCCCGAGTACTTAATTATTTAATAAGCTGCTCTCATTACCTTCTCATAGAAATACAAACTATAACTTGCTTTAAACATTAGCTTTGTATAATATTTAAGCAAGAGATATAAGATAGAATACCTTTTATTTAAAAAATTCTTATTTTGTTCCTGACAGAATTTAGTGAAGAATTTTAGTATTATTTTAATTATTGGTAATAAAAAAAATACACACATCCCATACGTTAATAAAAACAAATATCTTGTGAGAGTTATTCAATAAGAACCGTCGGCTTGATACATAATGAATGGAGGGATAACACGTCTTAAGAGCCTCTTTATCTCCCGCAGTAGATGAGAGAAACATCGTGTTTATTCATATGTGAGATAAATTCTTATTCCATTAACATTTTTATTTATTCAGAACTAAAACATATCATTTACTAGAATACCAATTTACAAATAATATTTAAGTAAATAACATGACACAATAAAAAACCATTGTGATAAAAAAAAATATGATGCTAAATAAAATTATGAAGATTTCAAAATAAAATCATCATCCATGTTCAAACACGAAAACGGTCGTAACAAATCAAGTAAGATATCACCAGCGTGATCAGCCTCAATGGTATTTGATCCAAGAAGAAATATTGAACAAAGTAATTGTATTTATGTCAAAGGTTCGACATCACCTTTATCTATCGGATTTTTGATACTGCTTGCTATGTATATACATTTTTATAGGACATCATCATCATCAATCATCACACATTAACACACCGTGAATCACACAATATTTATTAGTTTATGGTGTGATTCGCGGAGACTATTACCTAACAGAGATCGTTTATCTCGGTAATTGATCTCCAGGTAGATAAGTGAGGGGATAACCTTTAATTACCGATATTTTTTTGATTACAATATCCAGACCAGCTTTCTATAATCTCAAGGTACATAAAAATGCGAAATATGTATTAGGTTTTTCATTTTTAGTATTAAATAAGTATTTATTATATAGGACATGTTAAATACATGAAGTTGTACAAAATGAATAGTTTCTAAAATGTCAAATTGGAAAAATAGTACTAGCTGTGATATTAGAATATTTCCTATTGCCTCAAAATGATGTATCGTTAAGACTAGTATTTGAGGATATCTAGTATAGTGATGGCGGCTTTGTACTTATGACAAGTTGCAGCATCTCTCAATAGATCCTTTCAATCCGCAGATCGTAATAGATGAGATAGTTCGTATTCATTCATTTGAAAGATACCGAAGAAAAGATAGACTGTTATATAAGATTTTACATGATTATTTATTTCACACTAAAATATATGTGAGAATAGTCTCCTTTACAAAGTACCGACTTTTCCATCAATTTTAATACTGATTATTCTAGATATCAAATCATTCAACAAGCAATTAAATTGGGTTTAATAAATAATGATTCATTTGTACTAATTCTTTTGTTAAGATAGGTAAAAACTATATATAAAATATTTATTTTTGTAATATATGTTATACATATATATAATATTTATTTATAAATTGGAAATGATTCTTTTTAAGTAGACTAATTTATGTTCAGAATTTGTTTAATTGTAAAAAAAATTATGTCCTAAACCAGTAATTTGCATTAGATTCAGAGAAATACTTATATTTACTCTGTCTGATATATTATTAGGAAACACCTAAAAGTTTGTCGATAAGAAGAACAACGAAAAAAGGGAGGGAAGGGAAGAGGAACGTGACCTGAATAAAACCTTGAGGAATATAAGATATGTGGTGTATACGGGAGTTGAGATTTACATCAGCAAATAAATATTATCTTTTAAAACCACAAACTCCAATTAAAGTAGCAAAGTTTGTAGAGTTTAGATATAGGTGTCCAAATGTATGAAGAAGCAGAAATTAATATGTTAAAACAGTAATTTATCAATGTCATCATGATATTACAGCTTATCTTAAGGTTGTGTAAGTTCAAGTTTGTTAGCACAAATTAATAAGTTAGTGTATTTTACTTAATTTATAAGTAAATAATGTAATGAAATCCAATTATCTAAATATTATTGCAATTATCTGTAAACATCAACCATGTTATGATTATAACGTTTCTTTGTATACTTATTTCAAAAAAGAGTATATTCTTAACATTGTTTAATTATATTCCCTTTTTAACAATACCAATGATGGTAGGTTTTTTACCAATATTTAATATACAGTAGTCGGTTTTTATTAACTACATTAGCTTAGGCTACAAAATGACATCATGTATGTACCATTAGTTTAGAAATACTAATCCAACCAGTGAAAGAAACAGTATTCCCAACATAAGCCATTTTTGTTCAAAGAATTTCCATTACTTGGCCTCATTATAGTATGATGTTAGACAGACATAAATATTTTATTATTAAATGATAAAATATCTTACTATAAGATGCTAAAAACCACTTCAAATATAACTGGAAGGGTTAAAAAAACTATGTTTTCAATTATATTTAAGTTGTACATTTACAACTTAGTTCTCCTTCATTTTACCTTATTTCGTATGCCAATAAATAAATATTGCATTTTTTATTGTAATCAATACCATTAATTTTCAAAGGAAATTTACCTCGTTCTCACCTACAAGGAGAAAATAAGTTTATTATAAACTTCTACTTTAGTTTAATTCCATACATTACATACATTTAGTTTTTCTTCGCTTAGAGCTATCCCATTTCTGTTCATTAACCTTTAAAATCGGCTCTTTCCAAGTACAACATTTCCGTTTGTCTCAAAATTATATATCTGGAAGGCTAGTATTTGAGAATAGCTAGTATAGTGATGGCGGCTACGTACTTATGACAAGATGGAGCATATCTCAATAGATCCTCTCGATCCGCGATTATTTATTTCACACTAAAATATATGTTATACTAGCCTCCTTTAGAAACTACAGACCTTACCATCAAATTATACTGAAAATTATAAATATAAAATAATCCTTAAGCAATTAATTTAGGTTTTATAAATAATGATTCATTTGTACCAATTGTTTTATCTAAAGAGGCAAAAATTATAGCTAAAATGTTTATTCTCAAAATATATTCTTAATATTTATCTATATTTTGGAATTTGTATATTTTTTTAAAGTCTACTTGTTTATGTTCAGAATTTGTTTAATGCTAAAAAAATTATGTTCTTAACAAGTAAATGGCATTAGGTTCAGGCAAATATTTATATTTACCCTGTCTGATATATTATTAGAAAACACCTAAAATTTTATCGATAAGAAGAACAAGGAAAAAAGGGATAGAGGAACGTGACCTAAATAAAACCTTGAGGAAATCTGGGATATGTGGTGTATACGGGAGTTGAGATTTACATCAGCAAATAAATATTATCTTTTAAAACCACAAACTCCAAATAAGTAGCAAAGTTTGTAGAGTTTAGATATAGGTGTCTAAATGTATGAAGTAACAGAAATTAATATGTCAAAACAGTAATTTATCAATGTCATCACTATATTACACCTTACCTTAAAGTTGTGTAAGTTCAAGTTTCTTAGCACAAATTAATAAGTTAGTGTATTTTACTAAATTTATAATTAAATAATGTAATGAAATTCAATTATATAAATATTATTGCAATTATCTATAATCATCAACCATGTTATGATTATAACGTTTCATTGTATACTTATTTCAAAAAAGAGTATATTCTTATCATTGTTTAATTATATTCCCTTTTTAAGAATACCAATGATGGTAAGTTTTTTACCAATATTTAATATACAGTAGTCGATTTCCATTAACTACATTAGCTTAGACTCCAAAATGACGTCATCTATGTACCATTAGTTTAGAAATACTAATCCAACCAGTAAAAGAAACGGTATTCCGCACATAAGCCATTTTTGTTCAAAGAATTTCCGATACTTGGTCTCAGTATAGTTTAATGTTAGTTAAGACATAAATATTTTATTATTAACTGATAAATATTTTGCTATTAGATGCTAAAGACCACTTCATATATAAGTGGAAGGGTTAAAAAAACTATGTTTTCAATTATATTTAAGTTGTACATTTACAACTTAGTTCTCTTTTATTTCACCTTATTTCCTATACCAATAAATAAATCTTGCATTTTTATTTCAATGAATTCCATTAATTTTCAAAGGAAACTTACCCCGTTCTCACCTACAAGGAGAAAATAAGTTTATTATAAACTTCTTCTTTAGTTTCTAATTCCATACAAACTTTAGTTTTGCTTCGCTTAGAGCTATCCCATTTCTGTTCATTAATCTTTAAAATTGGCTCTTTCCAAGTACAAATATTAATCTAAAAACACTTATCATAATAAAAAAATAAAATGTTGAAATTGCTAGTTATGCTTGTTTCATTTTAATAAATATTATGGAATATTTTATAATGAAGTACTTAAATGTACTGTCATGATTTCAGAAAATACTTAAAAAATACTCATAAATACTTCACTAAAATAAATTGAATCAATAATACTAACTGTATATAGACAGGAAGACTTTACTTTTACAAATTAACTTTTATTGTTTTCTTTTCTTTTTATCAAAAACCTTTTAGTAACTTACTTAATTGTAAGGAATCTGTACTTATTGATATAAAACTTAAAGTAATGTTAAGAAGTGAGTTTTAGAGATGAAGTGGTTCGTTTAATTATTCTGATATAGCAATACTCGTACATCACTAAAACGTTGGACTAAATCAGTAAAATTTCTAATTGTGAAATAAACCTTTCATCTTCTTTTTTATGTCCATATTGGTAAAATTTGCTGTTCTTGATATTTCTCTATTTCAAAATATGTATCTTGTATAGAAAACAGGAATTTTTATAATACAATTTGTGATTTCAGCTTCATCTTTTCATTTTATCATTAGCATCGCTTGAACTAATAAATGCTGATTTCATCATATTAGCCAGTAAACCTTGTTAAAGCTTTGATAATCATAAAATTACTTGTAAAGGAGGCATACTAAACGTCTATTAATTATTTCATGAATCTTTATAATTCAATAAAAGCTGCGTTTTATACAAATTTAAATCTATCTATATTTATTATTATTAAATAGTAAGTACGCGTATGTACAATACAATACAATATAAATTTGGAACAAAAGAACAACTTTTTCTAATAACCTGAAGATTAGCTTTTTAGACAATTCTTTCTCTTTTTCTAGCTCTTTTTTTGTATGTGTTTATTTATTCGAGTTTCTAAATATCTTAATTATAATTTTTATTAGTAAATATTATTCAAGTTGAAAAAAATGTAAACAAAGTCTGAATACAAATTGAGCTTAGATAAAGAACTGTCTAGAAAATTGGTTTCTTAATAATAACAGTTTCAAAGTATTTATATACATTGCCGTTTATGGTTGTTTCGTAACTTAAGAAAGTATTGAAATTTTCTTGAAATATATTATGTTCATACGATATTGCACAATGTTTAGATCATAGAAAAAAAAATCTTATGTAAAATTTTATTCTTTGACATATATTACCGCTTGTAATATAACTACGTATTAAATTACGTATTAAATTATTTTGGTATGTTTATTTCATACAATTCATTTATATTGAAGATCGCATATTGAATGAGCATTTCTCATATGCACAAAAGTCTACAGGCGTGACTTTACTATCAAAGAGTTTGTAGATATCTGAAGAATACGTTTATTGAACCTACTTTAATAAAGAATTTCCATCGTAGAGTTTGAAAGGGTTTATAGAACAAGATATTGCCGGTCCTTTTTATAAAAACACTGATTAAAATATAATATTATTCTTTTACGAGGGTCAAACTGAAAGTTCTTAGAAAATCAAAAACTAAGCATTCTAGCAAGTTATTAGTTTTATTGTAACTTTTCAAAATAGCGTCCATTTACATCAATACATCGCTGCATTCGATGGAACCATTGAGAAAAGCACTTTGCCCACTCGGCCTTAGGGGTCTCTTCGACGGCGTTTTGAAACGCAGCCACTGCTCCTTCGGCGTCTATAAAACGTTTTCCTCGAAGTTTTTCTTTTATTTTCGGAAATAAATAAAAATCGCAGGGTGCGAGGTCGGGGCTATACGCCGGGTGACCCAGTAATTCCACGTCTGAGGTCACCAAATAGTCGATCGTTTGCCTGGCGGTGTGCGACGAGGCATTGTCGTGATGAAGGAGGATCCTGCTGCGAGGTCGTTTCTCTCGAACTTTTTCCAAGACAAGTGGCAAACAATTGTTAGTATACCACTCTGCATTAACCGTTTTCTGATCCTCTAAGACTACTGTCGCGTAATGACCTGTGTTTCCGAAGAACGAGGCCACCATCTTTTTTCCAACACTTCGACCTCTCTTCACTTTAGTTGGCAACTCTTCGGAAGGAAACACCCACTGAGCAGACTGTCTTTTGGTTTCCGGATCATAACAGTAAATCCAGCTTTCGTCACCCGTTAGTATGTCGAACACAGCATTTGAGTAACCTCCGTAAAATTTTTGGATCATTTCTCGGCACCAATCAACACGGCGGAGTTTTTGAGCCTCGGTCAAATTATGCGGTATCCAGCGGGCATAAAGCTTCCTGACCGCTAAATGTTCATGGAGGATTTTGTGCACTTGACTCATACCTATGCCTAGACTTGTCCGAATCTGCTGATAGGTCACTCTTTTGTCAGTCTCTATCATACGCCGCACAACACTGATGTTATCTTTAGTCGTCGCTGTAGAAGGCCGTCCCTCACGCAAATCATCGGTGAGATTAGTTCGACCACGTTTGAATTCATTAAACACAATATTTGAAAAAAATATAAAAAAATATACAAACATACAAATTGTATGAGCAAATTGCTTAATCTATTATTGATCTGATTTTGAGATTATGTGCGTTTATAGATTATTGTCTATTATCTATAATCGGTTTATCTAAATTGACAATAAATTGGAAAGCAATCACAACGGTCTTCGTGTTTCTAACTGTAGATTTCTAATTAAAGATTAGATTCACCATCGAATCAAAGCTTTAACACTTAAGAAATGTATTTCTAAATATATTTTAAACCTCTTTATTGTTTTAAATAAGTAATACTATAATTAAAAATATTATTTAAAGAATATCAACAGAACAATAGGAAAAAAATAAATTACTCTGACTACTTTTATTAATTCCTCAAATTTGTAAGTTTTCTGGTGATAGTATATTTTAATTGTTATTTTAATTTGGTTCCAGGAATTTTATTATTTTTAATACTTTATTTGGTACTAATTCTACTCTGCGATCAGAAAGTAATCGAAACAGATATTTTCCCGGAGAAGAAGGCTATATACCAACGATGGAAGCCTAAGGAATGAGGAATGAGCCTAAGGAATTTGCCTGCCTTTGCAGACCAGCCATCTCTAATGGCAGATTGGCCTAACCTAACCCACTCTCCTGCCTGTTGGTAATGCACCGATTACAAACCCATATAAGTGTCACCGCTATAAAAGCTAACAAAAGTTTATAAATAGTTCTTATATTTTATATATATATATTTTTGAAATTTGTATTTTAGGGAATAATTATGTATTATGTTATATTATGTATTGTTGACCTCTAATAAACCTAACAACCATGTGTCCATTCATAGGTCCCATAAATTATAGTAAATCTACTTTGGTAATTATAACAGACCATCACTTACACTAAGATGACTCTGTAATTCGTCATAATTTTTTTTTCCTGTTTTATGTTTTTCTGTAGCTATTTATTATATAAACGATGTTTCTTAGATGCCGTTGGTTATCTACGTTATCTATATAGAGAAACATTCCTGAAATATGAATTGTTAAAACCCTTTTACTAAACATCGCTAAATGATACCCACATTGTCACTGTAACAAGTTTTTTTGACAATTTATTAACGATTTATTTTCTTAAATATTTATATATTACTAAGATATACCAATTTATTAAAGAAATAAGCCATTACCGGATAAAATTTCCATTCTGATTCTAGAACTAAGTATTTCAATAATCATAGGTAAAATAGATAATACCTCTAGTAAGTTGGATTGAAATGAAGCTTGGTGCGCTATCAGTAAAGTTTTTTCTGAATTGGTCGAGTAGATGGCAATTGAAGTAAAAAACTTTGAAGGAAGAGAAACTTTCTCAAATAATTCCTACATTGTAGTGTTAAATGAAATTAAGTATTTGGAAAATATATTTGGATTTTAAGTCGGTTTTTTCAACAATAAGTTATTATTAATACTTACATTTAACTTGAATTGCAAAATGATTTAAAGTTACCAGGACGGATTAATAATTAAAATAAACCAGCCTCCAAACTTTCCTTATAAAGTTGTTAATGTTTTTAAGTTGAAAAATTTGATTCCTTTAATTTATTTTATAAAAGGACGGATATTTCATATTATTATTATTAATTGGAGGAATTGACATCTTGTATCTTAAAATACACTTTTATTGTTAATGTAATAAATGTTATACTATTTACATAACATTATAAATAGTAAATTTATGTTCAACCTTTATAACGCAAAATATAATTGAATCGACCAGGAATCCAACCTGGGCCACACGTGTAGAAAGAGAGCATTATACCACTGAACTATCGATAATACATATAAAGAAAAGATGAGTATGACGAATGTGTGACAATCACAATGAACGTAGTCACAATGTCAGCGTGATGTACACAAGTATTGAAATGTTGCATTTGTTTAATTGTTTTTTATCATAATTTACACATTCTCTTATTGTTCCTTATAGAAAAGAGAAAATAAATTGTGTATCATTTATTATTAAACAAACAAGTTGTTCCAACTTACTATTACAGTGTGATTGTATTAAGCGGTATTTTAGTAATAATTCTAAATGAAAAATTACTCTTGTTAAATATATATTACAAAATACAGTAGTAACGAGGTCTTGTAGAGACTGCATTTATTGGCCCCTATAAATACAAGGCGACGGTGAAACTAGTTTGAAGTCACAATTTATCTTAGAACAACGATGAAGGGATTTGTAATATATACTCGTAGCACGCAGATATATTGTTGTTTTGTAGCTATAATGTGTGTAAGATGGATTGTTAATTTTGACAACTTGTCTTATACTACCGTGATCTAAGAACATGTGGTCCATCTAATCGTATGCGGTAACATAAATCGAGAGACTTTGTACAATAGTATATTTTGAATACTTAAACAGCAAGGGCTGTATACATGAATAAAACTCACGCACACATACACTCACGCACGCACACATGCACACACTTATTGTTTGCCGTTTCTTTAATGATCTAACATAACGTATTGATCATATGACAATTTGTACCCTGACTATTAAATACTTCGAGTACATCTAAACATACTTTAGTATATCAATAAATATTGGAAACTATTTATAAAGTTCGGAGACCATAGATCAGGTTTATTTTGAAATAAAAATTATATCTCGTGCTTCAAGAAGATATGAAAATCCGTTTTTATCTTGAAAAATAATAATAGTATAGCTTGCCCTATATGTAAGATAATCGTTTATTTTAAAATAATTAACATAAAAACATACTTAAGTCTGAACGTCTCATTGTTATAAATTAACTAGGGGCGCCAACAGAACCTCAATTTCGACTCGCTACGCTCACGAAATCTCGGGTGCCGTTTGCATATTGAGCAAAGCGAACCCAGTGTAATAACTCATCGTTGTGGACAATGTCGGATATCAGTTTGTTGACGATTATTCCTCAAAGACATGCCATTTAAACCTTCGTCTAATGTGTTTCTTTTTGATTACAAAATGTCATAATTTTCCGTCAAGTAGTTTTCGAGCCTATTCGTGACAAATAATGTGAAAAAGTCTCCAGTAGAGCGCTTCGCTCAACAAAACAGCTTTGCCTCAATATACTATTATGTAATACACTTATAAATTGTACTCAGATTGATTGCTTTAATTTTAGTTAACAGCCTATTATTTTCTTAAGTCTTCTTACAAACTGATACAATTTGATCTTCCTTATGGCACAGTAAAATAATACTAAAAGTAAGATATTAAGATAGAAACATACAAAAGGCATTCTTATCGCTTGAGAGATCTCCTAAGTAGGTTTTGGGAAGAGGAATAAAAATAAATGATTATGGGCTTTAGAAATAAGTGAACATATAAACTTATACATATAAATATATAGATCATAAAGTAGAGAGATCTATAATAATATATTATATAAAATAAAGTGTCTAAATTACACTATCTCAGAAATAAAATAATCAAATCGTTGCATTCAGGTTTCATTGATTAGGAAATTCATAACAATTTAATCGAAAATAATTAATGAGTAGTATTAATGGTATTGTTTTTAATATTAAATGTTCTAGTAGTAATATTAATGGTATTGTTTTTAATAGTGAATGTTCTAGTAGTAATATTAATGGTATTGTTTTTAATAGTAAATGTTTCTAAGAGCAAGAATAATGACGATTATTATATACCGTAAGAAAGACATCAGACACATATTTCAAACGACTGAAAGTTGTAATGGTTGAAATAGAGCTGAGATAATATTTAAAATAGATTTTTATATTGCATTTCATTTTTGTAACAAAATATAAAATTTTAAAATTTCACTAGAATATACAAATTCAATTCGCAGTTGAACAAACGTTTGTTAACAATGAAATTTTTATACTAAAATATGATTGAAAAGTTTCTTATTTTAGAGGTTAATTTTAGAGCCTTTATGAATGGTCAATAATGTATGAACATTAACAAGGAAGCTATTAAGGTCCCTCCCATGAATTATTTCTGAGTAATGAGTAATGAATGTACTAAAAAGTATTAATTATATAAAAAATATATATATTTATAGATATAATTTATTAATTATTTCATTTAACTATAATTGCTAACTGTTCTATTATTGATCTTTTGAAGTTTAACAAAACGGAATAAAGCCTCGGTTTTAGTAAGGTAATTAGAAGAACTTTAGTTTTTGATAGTAAAATAAATTACAAAGTCGCAAATATATCTTGAAATTCGACTATTTCGGCGAGCCACACTCATGCTAGATTAAAATATTTTTTATTAATTCAATGTATTTATAATGAATTATTAAAAGAATATCTTTTTTTATAAGCAATAAACTTTAAGTGTACCAAAATATTTTATTCCTCCTTTCACGTAACTGCCATAAAAAGGGAAAAAATATATATTAAATAGCGGTACAATATCCCATAATATTGTCCAAAGGTATATTCTGTCAACGTCGTTCAATTAACATGACTATAGGAAAACATGTTTATAGAAACTTTCAAATAATATTCGAAGACAAAATAAATTAAAAATATTAATATAATTTGAACTTGGATAAGTGAGGGAGAACTTATTGAACTTATGAATTTATATAAATTGTAAACATTTTTTTCAACTGCTGTTTATTTTTACGAAACTATTTTTTTTGTATACCTAGAATTTTCAACGATATTGATGTGTTCAATACACTTCATTTATATTAAAGATCGCCTATCAAAAAGTGCATTTCTCATATGCAAAGTCTACAAAGTGTTTGCCAAACGAAGAATTTGTCAATATCACCAGGATAGGTTTATTGTACAAACTTTAATATAGGATTTTTATATTAGAGTTTCAAAAGTGATAGAAAGAGTGCTTGCCAGCTCTTTTTACAAAAAACTGATTAAAATTTATGATTATTAATCTTTCACGAATTACCACGATTAAGATTAATTTATTATCCTGAATTTTTATCCGGCAATATGCAAATGATTTTGGTCCAGATTTTTATTGTCTCACAGTTGGATGAGTCAACTTTACGCATTAGGTATACCAACTTTGTTGAAGACAGTCGTATAGAAGTCCTAACGCTAAGTTAGTGTAACTTCATATGAATGGCTACTTGTGTCTATTTCCAAAAACATATGCTTGTGCATCAGAAAATTCTTTGATTTTTAATGTGTTTTTAATGATTATAATAATTTAATTCTACACTCTTGTAAAACAAAACCTATATTAAACATTATCACTTTATGGTTTCGTAAAAGAAAATATTCTATCTATAGTTATCTCAATTGAAAAGCAAGAAATGTTAGTTAAATAGTGTATTTACAAATAATAAAACATAAATAATACAAAATATACAAATTGAATAGTATTATTGCTAAATACATTTTGATCTGGCTTTCAAATATAAGTTCATAGATTATTGTCTATTATCTATAATTGGTTTATCGAAATAGTCAATATTTTGGAAACCAAACACAACGGACTTCGTATGATATTTCCAAGTAACTGTAGATTTCCATTTAAAGACCGGATTCACCATCGAACGAAAGTGAGAACAATAACGTAGATAATGTTTTATTAAACATATATTATATAAAAAGGCATCTTAAATCATCTGGATGGACCATTGTCTTGATTCAAACGGAATATCCTTGTTTCCTTATATATAATTTTAGTTTCTATAAATCTATTATTACCACAAAAGGCTGTCTCTCCGATATCTTTTATTCTACACTTCTCAAATTGGTAAAAATATATTCTGGTTCTGAAGTTTTGTATTTTTATCAGATATATAGTTTTTAAGACACTTTCTACGTACAAACACAAAAACACAAATTTAAATTCATTTTTTTAATGAATTCATTCATTAGTTTTAATGTTGATTTCATCAAGTTTTTGTCCGTTAATTTTTTTCCGTGTAAAGTTAGATTAAAACCGTTCGAAGTCTTGTGGGAAGTTTTAGAAAGGTTTAGTTAATTTTTCAATTAATTGGTTTTCACCAACTTTTAATTAAAAACCACATGATTTATATTGATTATGCTTCTGAAGATTAAATTGTAAAGACAACTTTCTAAACCAATGATGGCCTTTTTTATTTCCTTAATAAATATACAATTACAGATTTGTGTGTAGATAAATAAGTACAAGAGATTATTTATGAAGCATTAAGAAAACAATAGGGAGTAACATATTACGATGACTACTTTTATTAATTATCAAATTTTGAAGTCTTGCTTATAATATATTTTTGTTATTATTTTAATTTGGTTTTAGTTATTTTAATAACTATAAAAGGTACTAAGTGACCTTGTTAGAGTTGTGTAAGTAAATATAAATGACATTTTTCATGACATGTCCTCATGATAACTACCTAAGATAAAGCAGATGGGTTATTTTGTAAAAAAATAAAAATTATAACATTTTATTAGTCAAAATTAAAAATATTTGTATATATATATACATATATATATATATATACTGTTTCATCGCTACTTCAGCTCTAAAAATACGAAATAAGTGTTGAATATGTTATCTTTACTTTGATCCATTTAATAATTATTTGATATTATTATTTCAGCGATACTCACACAGGGTATTGTACGCTTTTCATCATCCATAAAGTATTATATCGTATAATATTATAGTTTGTAAATATTACAATGATGTAATAAGGAATAAAAAATTGTCAAATTCTAAAGTATGATTTTTTTTTTCTAAACAATTGTTACAAACGTCAGTTTCTATTTAATTAATTTAATTTCTGTATGTGACTTGTCGATAATATAAAGTGGTTAAACGAAAACGGCAACATATATATATTATAGGTAAATGTATTGTACATAGTATATAACATATATTCATTGTACGAAAACCTCATACTCAATCATTTCATGAAATAGTATTAGCATTGCCTGAAATAATAAATTGAATTAGGAGGCTCATCAATTCACTGCTTTTATTAGAATACTAGCAGACCCGGTCACGCGTTGCTGTGACTATTATTTTTGATATATTACATTGTACTAAACTATTTAAGGGGTAACGTTCAGAGTACATCTGTCATGAAAACCATAATGTTTTCTTATAGTCGATATTAAGCAAAAATCAAAACAAAATAATTATAATTATTTTTTTAATTTTATCCAAGTTTATAACACTATTTGTATATTACAAAGTTTTTAGTAAATAACTTGGAACTAAACTTACGAATGAGGTAGGTAGGGTAGATATCTCATTCGTAATTACTCAATCCAGTCAATAGATACCGCCATCTTTTAGAATTGTTAAGAGCTAACTGCAAAATGATAAACTAATAATTTGCAATAAAATAATACTGCGACTATGAATTGAGTTGAAAATTATTATATCTTTTAAGTTAGGTCAAACTGTACGTGGTGTGTAAATTTATTTAAATCAGTTAAGTAGTTTAGGAGTCCATCGCGGACAAATAACGCGACACGTGATTTATATATATTAAGAATTCTGGTGGATTTTTTTTATCATTTAATATTATAATAAATAAATCGTAAAATTTTCCTTTTTTTTAATATGTTACTTCATCATTTTATTAAGACGTTCATAATTAAAAGTATTTGGTGGTTTTTACTAATACATACAATGAAAGTTAAACTCAAAACATTTAAATTTTAAAAGATTTTTTTTTTAATAAATACAATTTTTATACAACTCGGCAGAATTCGTTCTGTCAAATAGATTTGGAATGTGGCAGTTTATATTTCGACCTTTAGACGTTTTTACTCTGCTGATCCTCACACATCGCCCTATCATCATGGTGACGGTTCTGTTCAGGAGAATTAAAGAAAAAGGTCAGCTCGGGTGACTTAAGTATCTTAGCTTCCACGAACTTTGGAAAACCCCGATTGGGATGTCTGCCAGAGGGCTTCAAACCAAGAGGGGAACTTAAGGTTCAAACCTGATTGAAAAATAATCTAAAGGGATAGTGGGAACCTAAAGTTGACAAATATTTATAAAGTGGGTGCTTCAATTACAAAGTATAGAGATAATTAATTATTTATTACTATTATTATTAACATAGGGTTCATAACCGATGAAATAAAAAATAATGAAATAAAACGTACATAAGTATTTTCAGTAATCGCGTTATTGTAAATCCAGTGAATCATAATTATTAACAAAAATCTGTTTTATTTTTTTTTTTAGTGCTTTATGATACACAATGTTTTTTGTTTGATTACCTGGTGAATATGTAAATAAATCTGATGGTTTTCCAACACGGGAACAGGCAACATACAATTGACCATGTGAGAAACATGGGTTTTCTAGATTAATACCACAAACACCTAATGATTGCCCCTGGGACTTATTTATGGTCATAGCAAAAGCAAGCCGCACTGGAAATTGTAGTCGTTTAAATTCAAATGGTACATCAGTCGGAATCATTGGGATGCGTGGTATCAAAACGTCTTCTCCTTTATACTTTCCTTTCAGTATAGTTGCTTCTATCACGTTGTTCAATAATTTTTTTATCGCTAACCGTGTGCCGTTGCAAAGACGCGGTTGGTTGATATTTCTCAACATTATTACTACCGAACCAACCTTTAATTGAAGATTGTGAGGTGGCAATCCTGGTAAATCCAGCGAGTTTAAAAATTCAGGCAGATAGTTAACGACATCATCTTGGTTAGTAGCCGAATCAACTGATTTATATATCCTCAATTCGCCTGTAATTTGTTCTTGAATTTTGAAATTTAATTCACTTACATCTATGTTTTTTGCAGCCAATATAGCCCGTTCGCTCAACCAATCATGGTTTCTATAATTTTGAGCAACATCTGGAAACACCTTTTGAATAAGTTCATCTTTTGATCTAGTTAACTGACAAAAACCTTGAGGAAAGTTAATGCAACCAGTCAAGGTGTCTATAGGAAATTTGCCATTACCAATGTCAATGAGTTGTTTAGAGAATATGTCTCCAGATTTGTCATTTTGCAACTTGATACGCATATTCTTGCTTAAGTGTAATACCTTCACATGTTTCCACAAATTGGAGGACTTTAAACAGGCATTAAGTTCATCAGCTGGCGTTGATCGTGGAATCACTGGCAATGTTTGACGAAAATCTCCTGCTAATAAAATCATTGCACCACCAAATGGGTTATTATTGCTCCGGAGATCTTGTAAGGTTCTATCTAAAGCCTCCAAAGATTTTTTATGTGCCATCGTGCATTCATCCCAAACAATCAATCCACATTGCTGCAAAACCTTTGCCATTGCAGAGTTCTTCGAAATGTTGCAGGTTGGAGTTTCGTTGCTTTGCATGTTTAATGGTAATTTTAGTGCTGAATGAGCTGTTCTACCACCTTCAAGCAAAGTTGCTGCGATTCCCGACGAAGCGAGTGCAAGTGCAATTTTATTTTGTGAGCGAATTGTTGCTAATATCAATGAAATCAAAAAAGTTTTTCCTGTACCACCAGGTACATCTAAGAAGTAAATCCCTCCTCTTTTATCATTTATTACTTTCAAAAGTGTATCAAATACATACTTCTGTTGTTCATTCAATAGTGGAAGATTCGTTTGAATTAATTCTTTCAAAGTGTTGAGATCATACAGTTTTTCTCGGTGCAACTCTTGGTTAAAAGCATCATGCATTGGACGATTGGGTGCGGCCAGGCCTAATTGAAATAATAGTTTGTTTGACATCATCAAGCACATGTCCTCAATTGAAATCAATACTTCATTGTAAATTTCTTCGCTTATTTGTATATTTGGATTTCCCCTTCTAATCCGTATTTGATACAAAATATCATCACACATATTATCTTTGTACTTGATCCACAAATCCTTTGGGTTTGATGGGAAGCAGGTAGATATGATTATAGAAAACAATGTTCGTATTTGATGAGCTTGTGATGATATTACAGCATCATTGAGAGTTTGATCCCAATGAGCATCATTGTCTAGCAATCGCAAACGTTGGCAAGCTTCTCTATATGATCCACACAAATCACCATTAACAGTTCGTACATGTTGGAACGATGTTGGGCCACGTACATTGACTAATAGCAGTCGTAAATAAAAACATTCATCATTGCTTGGATGTACTGAATAAATTCGACCAATCGCATCGGTAGAAAATATATCTGGGTATCCTGTAACTGGTTTTCCTTGTTTCCGTCGTATAAATCTTCTTGAGGATTGATTCCAAGTTTAATATTTTGGCATTTCAGAATATAACAATGTTTGAGCAAAATCATCGTTTTGACATATCTCAAAAAATCTGGTTAATGTAGTAGATGGTGGCTGTAAAGCTCTTTCTACTGCGTTCTGTGCTGTAAAATATACTCTTTGTCCATTTTCTAAATGCACAGCTAAATGAACAACAGTAGGGTGTCTTTCATGAATAGGAAAAGAAAATATTCGCCAAACTGCTTCATTACTACTAACATAGCGACCCATTTGGTATTGGGTAACTTCATCATTGGAATTCTCTGCATTAATACCAATCACAGCCATATCACTCCCTTTGGTTACATATTTGCAAATGTATTTAATAGATTTTACTGAATGGCAAGATTCAACGTTGATGTGCGCTTTGAAGGTCTTTGATAAAATGGGTGAATATGAAACAATCCAGCGATTATCTATTTCAATATCTTGTTGATTTAATTTGACAATTGTTGATCTTCCATTGTCTGCTCTCGATCGGCGACGATACAAAGGATAACCGTCATTACCAGTGATTGTTTCAGATATTAATGTCCGTGGATATCGCTTTGAACATTTACCATCCACCATACACGGTGAATTTTGATTAAGAGTTCCACAGGGACCATGTATCATGTTTTTAATAACTACCTCATGCAATCCAGGATCTACTTCTACATTAGGAATTTCAGCTGATATTACTGCATCAACTTCATTTGGCCTTATCTTTTCAACTAACCAAATCAAAATGTGTGCATGTGGCAATCCCCGTTTCTGCCACTCCACAGAGTACATCCAGCAGCGTGTCTCTCCAAACACATAATGTTTCACAATGAAATCCATCAAAGATTTCAACTTTTGTCTAAAGACTCTGGCTGTAATATCGTGACGATCAATAGGTGATTGCCCAGGGAATAACTCCTGCTTGATTTCTATCCAGTGTGGATTGCATGTAAATGTGATGAACAAATCTGCTGTACCATAATGACGAACATATGACATGGCATCTTGAGCATATTCATGCATATGTCGAGGGCTTCCGATGTATGTTGCTGGAAGAATAGTCATCCGACCAACATTCTGTGCATTTCCATCAGTATTAATCGCATCTCGAAGGTGAATATACTCTTCAGATCTGAGTTTGGTCTGATTCAACCTGATGAATGTTAATCTCTCCGTTTCAATTTTAACATACATGTCTACAACATACTTGTGATATAATCGCCGACATTTGAGTATGTGATTGTCTTCATTTTCACGAATCATTAGGCGGTAGGAATAATAGTTCATTGAACTGACTTTTTTGTTGGTTTCGGAACCTGAAAATAGATTTTTGTTTTCATAATATTGAAAATTAAAAAAATAATAATATAGTGACTGATAATATAGCTCCATAGCTAAACTAATATTTTTTATTACCTGTAATGGGATTTATCATCTTGTTTGAAAAATCATAGCCATCTTCACCTTGCCAAAATATAATGGGATATTGCAGTGCGTCATATGAGCGGTGTGTTTCCTTTATACGTTGTAATTGATCATTCCGACGATGTAAAACAACATCACGGGATTCCAAGTTTTCTCCAACTACAACGATGGCAACTTCATCAATAGTTGGTGCATTAAAACGTCTTGCATGTTGGCCAACAGGTGTTTTATCAGCTCTGATTACAATTTTGTGATTATCAGATGGCATCCGATCCAGTGCAGTTTTAAACAACATAACCAATTGATTGTACTCATGAAATAAAGTTTGTAATTGTTCTACAATAGACCTCTTTAGTGAATTGTTATGTGAACAACGCATATCAATTTCTCGTGGTGAATTGCCCATGAAATAAATTTGCAGAAATTTGTAATTGCTATCTGACACTGGTAACAGTGAACCTGCTCTATGATATATTTGGCCTTGTATCTGTAAATTAAAAAAAATGATTTTTGCCAAATAGAAATAATATTTGTTCCTAAAAAGTATATCTGTCTCTTAATTTGAATCACCAAATAATAATTGATATGCTTAGGTATGTCAATATGTAATAATTAGTTGTAACTAATATCCATCGTCAAATAATTATATTGTGTTTCAAAATAATAAAAGTGTTGCTAATACTGAATCACCAAATAATATAATGACTAAGTAATATATGTTTTGGGGTTTAGGAAACTGAAGGTTAATGACACATATTTACTTAGTTAACAGGAAATTTTGTTCATTAAAATAATAATGATTAACTGCTATAATAAATACCTTAAAAGTTGGCATGAAATTTTCCCGACTACGTCGTACCCGACTACGACTACGTTTGTTGCCCCAAATGATGTCATTTGAAAGCAATTGTTATATTGTTGAATATTTGACAAAAAGTGTATGGAATCTGGTTCTATTCCTGAAACCAATGAGTACAATGGCTCTGGTGGTGGATCCAATGGTATCAATTTCACTTTCCCATTTGCGCAACACAATCCATTTGCTTCATTTTTGTATTTCAATGCCTTACAATAAGAGCAAACCAAGTTCATAGATCCAATAGCAACACATTGGTGGTTACTGTAGTCAATTGACAAATCGTAATTGAAAGCAGCTCGATTCAAACTTTCGCGATTATTAGTTGAATCTCTCGCTCTCGCTTCCCGCGTTCGTGATATACGAATTCTTTCGCGTTCATTTCGGTCGTCACGTTCATGTGCAGTATGATAAGATCGGTAATTCATTTGGTTTGTAGCATTTCGGGTTCTTCTACTTAAATTACTTCGTCTTATAGGAGGCATATCGTATATAATTACCTAAATTTATTCACATGAAATAATTATTAATCACAGGTATTTATACAATCAAAATTAATTATTAAATATTATAAACGCTTTTTAACGCAGTTTGTTTGACAGATGCAATGACGTGAAAACTGATGACAATTTATGTCGCATTCCGAAACTAAAACAAAAAAAAGAATATTCCAAGGCCAATCAAATCTTACATTTACTTTTTTTGACTTTTCAATTTGGTCGGGTGTACACATTCATTTGATTAAATTTGAACGTTGTGCAGCGACAATAAAGCGCGAATTGACTCTTTGACGTTAGCAAGTCACCTACATTGTTTAGACAACCAATGAGTGCTTGTAATTTAATATCAACTTTATTGAATAGCAATACAGTTCAAATTGACTCTACATTTAGTTATTTATTCTACATTTAAAATATTTGTATAGGAAAAAGAAAAGGGCTTTTTTAGGGTTTCCCTGGAAATTATTCAAATTTTTCTCGCCGTTAGAGCCATCCTTGGACTTCAAGGAACATTTAAAAAAAAGAATTGTTAAGATTGGTCCATGCGTTGTTGAGTTATGCGCTTACCAACACATTTTGCGATTCATTTTTATATAATAGATGTTAAAACCACAAAAATATGTTTTATTATATTAAATATTTTTAAAAACACTTAACAAATAAATTATTTACTAAATGTCGTATTATTTTAGTACTGACAATATTGTAGAAGTAATTATAAGTAATATAATTATGTTTGAAAAAACATACGAGAATATATTTTGATATAAGTATTGTTACGTATACATATTATTAAATGCAAATAATCTTCTTAATCTTTTTTCTACAAATAAATATCGAACACGTTAAACTGAGAAATTCCTTTGTTATAATTGAATGATTTGTTAAAGTTCGTCAAATGATTGATGATCAAATCAACTGATTTAAATTAAACTACAATGTACATTGGTTAAAACTTTAAGCCTGACTGACATCTCGGGTCCACTAGTTATTGCCTCCCCCAGCGATTAAAGCTTCGGTACAGACTCTTCATAAACTGTCTCCTGTCTCAGCTTCTCGAATAATAAATGTCTTTAAGTATATTTTGTGGTTAGTTATAGCAGACACTTACACCCAGGGGTGGCTTCTACCCCATTGAGAATTTCAGACATAAAATTGTTACTCATGATATACATTATTCGGTTTTAACTAATAAAATACAAAAAACAATTTATTTAAATGTGTAATATATTATAAAATACTTTCTATTTTCGCACTAAAATGCCGATATTAAACTGTAAGATAATTTGGTGCCAGAAAAAACAATGTTTTCTGGAGATGATATAAATCACATTATCTTGGAAACTGGTGCTGAAAGTAGGTTTTCATGACTCTTTATTCTCAAGGAACGACGTAAATGTTATTTATATTAGAACATTAGATGCTTTATTCCTAAAAGAAAATTTACGCGTACTGGATTACGATAAATACTAAATTTTGAAAATATTACGCACGAAGAACAATATGTGTGTATTTTTACATATTAACACTTTCGCTGCCACCAGATTTTCAGAAATTGAGCCCTGTGTGCTGTTTCAATTTTTCATATAAACGTTTGCATAAAGGCATTTAAATAAACGGAAAAATAGTAAAAAAAATGTTGAGCCAATTAAATACTATAAAAAATTGACTTTTAATTGCTCCGTACATGCTACGGCCCTGGGGTGAAACACGGGGTGAAACTTGCGTCTCCGTACACGCTACGGAGCTGGCAGTGAAAGTGTTAATGTGTACATACTAAAAAATTGTGTTGTATTTCTATAAAATTTTCATATTATGTTACTTACTGAATAATACGACTTAATAATGTAATTAGTATTGAAAAAGCGAGTTGAAAATATTAAAATTGTAAAAGTATAGTTAATTTTTTAACTATAAGTTAACTATACAAAACTTGTTAATATATTTTTATATTATATAAGGTATGTACACCTTATAAAGTACATTTAATCAGTTTTTGAATAAATAAAAAAATGAAATAGTTTAGGAGAATAACCTGTATTATGATTTCTATTGTTTTTAAAACCTATAAATTGTGGATTTTTCGGACTGTGGGTACTCGTCATGGCCCGCTATTATCGTAAATTTTGTAAATGTATAGTAACAAAAAAATATATAAAAAAAGTTTATAGTAACATAAGAAATTCTGAGGCAATCAATCTTTTATAATAATTATTTGGTCTTAAATTATTTGGTGGGCCATCATAAGTTTAGCTAAACTTAAACTACATACAAAACATAAATCACCGAATGAAATCAATAAAGAACACATTGTAGCGGTTATTCTAACAATTAGTTTTGGTAAAAAGAAAACTTGCTCTCACACTTACATATTACTTAACTTAACGCCAAAATTTAAATACTTATATAAAAACAGTGGCAGACACACGACAAATAAAATAAATAAGAATAAACTCGTAAGGCCTAAATTTCATCTTCAAAAAGTTAACAAATCCTTCATGGACTTTAATATACGCATTTATAATATATTGCCCCTAGATATCTTAAACCTTCCTTTTCTTAATTACTCCCGATTGACTACACTCACCCTTTTAATGTAATAATTTAGTGTTTCAAAAACCTACTTGAATAAAGATATTTCGAATTTGATGAAATTTAATATTTTAGCTTCAAAACACAAAAGTATGTATTACCTTTTAATATTTATTTATTATAGCTAGTGTTAAAGCATTGGTAAAACTTTCTAACAATTACTGGGTTACGTACGTACTCGTACGTATTTACGTACGACAGTCTACTGTCTCGCCGTTGAAGACTCAACTTCCGTTCTCTTTATTACATATGAAGATTAATGAATTATTTTATATTTATTACAAATTATAATATATATTAATATTAAAGCCCATTCGTACAGCATCCATAGTTCAGTGCTAGATTGCTCGCCTACCGAATCGCCTATCGCCTATCGAATTATTTTGTGTATGTTAATGGTAAATTGACATGTTTTAAGACTGTATTATTATTATAAAAACCATAGCAATGTATTAAAAATTAAATATCTACATATACTAACTTTATTATAACAGTGGTAACGTCAAATATAATTGACATATAACTATAAGACCTTTAATATTAAAGTTCATTAACTATCTATGAATTATAGAAATTAAACTTAACCAACAGTGTATTTATAAAGTTGTTGTGAATTATTATAATGAAGCATTTAACTTTTATTATGAAGGTAGAAAAATTAAATTAAATTTTATTTTCTTTAAAAACATTTTCGTTTAATAATTTAAAACTAGGATCTATACAGAAATGCAATAATACCCTGTGTTAAAACGAAATATAAAACAAAGGGTATATAAATGTGTATACATTTCACCTATATTTTAACTTTACCTAATATTTATCCACAACTTCTCTATAGGAACAAAAACAAAGGACGTCAGAAATACTCCCAGAGAGGATTAAATGAAAAAACTAGCCTTAAAACTTTTAAGGATTGAGAAAATACAATAGTATTTTATTAATTTAATCAAGCGATTATTATAATAAATCTATTTTAATTGCAATATACAGATATTTACTACAAAATTTTTAATCTACTTATAACTTTTTTTTATTATAGAAGTAACTTTGCATAACAAAGTAAGTGAACAAACTTTATTTCTCATATAAACAGTACTTCGTAGAGCTATTTGGAGAGAACCCAAGACCTGAAGCTATTTGAATGGTAGGTATTGGCTTGACATTACAAACCCAGACCAAGTAAATAAAGACAATTCCCAATATATAAACTCTTTTTATAGATTTGTGTAAAACTTAATACGTACTTGCCTTCAATGAATGACAAACAGTCAAAATTAACACATTAAACATTTTTGTTATAAACAATACTATTTTAGTAGATTGTTGATCTGAACTGATTTATTTCTCAGAAAAAGCAATACTTTTTCAAGGCATAAAATAAGATAGATTCGGCAGTAAACAGGGAGTATTTCGATAGTTTCCTTAAATATCTAATATAGTACAACTTTTATTATTGAGAAAGAATTTTTCCAGACATTTCTTGATCTACGCTCGATTTATATTCCAACAAGTACTTTGTTTATAGTTTAATGCTTTGTTTATACGAACTTATACAGTATTTACTCTAGAAATGTCATTGAATGTAGGTCACGTATAACCAATGGTACTTAAGATACAAAAAAATAGATACGAAACTCATAAGAGACATCTAGCTTAAAATATATTATGTTATGAAACAACCACGCATTACATTACATACATACATACCAATAACCCTGATTATTTCTTTTAATTTTTCAATGTTTGTATTAAATTTGTATTCATTACTAAATTTTATTCTAAAACTCTAAAAAGCTTTTATTTTTAGCAGGTTATTAGATAATGTTATTCTATACTTCAGAGTCTGTATTATTTTCGTTATTCGTACTTAGTATATATAAAAATATATCTATAAAGGTTCATAGAATAATAAAAACTACTTTTAACATTCTTCTTTATAAGTAATTTTATGATGGTTTACTCGCTGATAGGATAAGTTCAGCATTGTTTGGTTCAAGCGACGCAAATGATATAATTTGGATAATAAAATCACAAATCATATTATAAATGTTAGTAAATTTTTTCGAAAAGACAATACCTTGACAAAACTGTTTTGTTTAGATAATACCTAGATATATATATATATATATATATATATAAAGTACATATTTTTAAAATAAACATATAATGTACTCGTATATTTTTTTTGCTTATCTCGACAAAAAATCTGTACAAATGAATATTTGTTTATAAAATCTAATTTCATTGTTTGAAGAATATTTTATATCCAGAAAATTCTTTATTAAAACTGGATGGAAAAGTGAGAACACTGTAAAGGAGTTAGAAGACAAGTCTTGCATATAATTTTTATATCAAATTGATAACCTATCTTTTCTTCGGTATCTTCCAAATGAAAGATCTGCTTTATCTTATCATAAGTATAAAGCTGCCATCACTTCACTAAATATATTCAAATAAGTTTCTTTTTTTTTTTTTTTTTTTTTTTTTTTTTTTTTTTTTTTTTTTTTTTTTTTTTTTTCACCTTCACGCCATATCCCTTGCGGGGTAGCCAGAGACGACGGAGCGCCAAACGCTACGGTCTCTGCATACCTCTTTCGCCTCGGCCACAGACATCAACTTCTTCATACATGCCCTCCGGGGGGTCCTCATGCTTTTTACGTGACCTTCCTCCAGTATCGTAGCTACTGTATTTTCGAAGGTCACTCGAGGCCTCCCCCTGTCTCTCTTACCGCTCCTTTTTCCTATATAAATCTTTTTTACCATTCTTTCATCACTCATTCGTTCAACGTGCCCAAACCATCTGAGCACGTTCTTCTTCATTCTCACCGTGACATCTTCGCTAGTACCTGCCATTCTGTGGATCTCTTCATTGCGGATTCGATCAGCTAGACTGACTCCGCATATTCTGCGAAGAGATCGCATCTCCACAGCATTCATCTTTCTTACATTCTTCTTCTGTGTTACCCACGTTTGGCTGCCGTATAACAGTGTCGGTAGCAAAACTGCATTGTGTACAGCCAAACGTGCAGCTATACTGACGTTTTGCCGTTTCAACAATGCAGTCAAAGCACCATTGACTCTGTTACCAGCAGCAATACGCCTTTCCACATCCATTTCGTATCTTCCGTCTCTGCTAAACATACTTCCCAAATATACCACTTCATTCACTTGTTCTATTATCTTATCATTCACGTTGATCTTACATTCTGTTCTTTCTTCATTTCTTTCAAATATCAGAACCTTCGTCTTATCTACATTCAGGTTAAGACCATTAATTTCACACCCATCTTTCAGAGTGGTGACCAATGCCTGCAAATTGCATTCTGATGATGCAATGAGCACTGCATCATCTGCATATAGTAAGCAATTGACCTTTAGGTCACCTACTTTCACTCCCATGTCACTATCTTTCACTCCTTGGAGACAACTATCCAAATACAAATTGAACAACCAAGCTGACATAGCGCAACCTTGCTTAACACCCGATTGGATGTCAAACCAGGGCGACATGCCAGCTCCTACTCGCACACAGGCTGAGTGATCTCGGTAAAGAGACCTTACAGCCTGTAGCAAGGGTCCGTTCACATTGTATCGGGGCAGTATCTCCCATAACTTCTTTCTCACAACCCTGTCAAACGCCTTTTCCAAATCCACAAAAGCACAGAAAACCTTTTGGTTTAGGGCCAAAAACTTTTCCGTGATCATGCGGAGGGAAAAGATCTGATCTATACACCCTCTTCCAGGTCTAAAACCTCCTTGTGCCTCCCACAACAGCCTTTCAGATCTCTCTTGCATTCTTCTCGCTAAAATTTTAGCATAAACTTTACCGCCCAAGCTAATCAAACTGATGGCCCTATAGCTTGCACAGTCTATCTGTGAACCTTTGCCTTTATACAAAGGTACGATGACTGCACTTCGCCAATCGTCTGGGACCTCCCCAGATTTCCAGCATAAATTGCATAAAAACCAGAAAAAGTCCCAGACGCGTGGCCCACCATATTTGATCATCTCGGCAGTAACTTCATCTGCTCCCGCAGCCTTACCACATTTCAGACTTCGAATCACGTTCTCTACTTCTTCTAAACTGATTTCACCATCGGCTACATCTTGACTCAGCATTACGCTGGTAGTCAAGACCGAGGCGTCCTCACGTTCATACATCTCCTTATAGAATTCCGCCCACCGCTGCAAAACGTGTGCTTGCTCAGTTAAAATTTCACCGCTTTTCGAAAGCACCCCTTTCATTCTACAGGTTACCGAACAACCCCGGGAACCACTAACTTCTCGCCAGAAAAGCTTCGTGTTTTCCCGGAAGTTGTTCGTCAACCTTTCATCCCTTTCTCTCTCAGAATTTTCACGCTTCATCTTTATAAGTGCTTTCGTTTTGTGCTTTTGCAGCTTGTACGCTCTTTTTCTTATCTCTCTCATACTTTTATCCTTACCAGAGGCTTTATAATCCAGCCATGCTTTCTTCTTTAACTCTACAGCGTCTTTCACTTCATCATCCCACCATTCATCGCGCTTTTTACTAAAACCTCTTTTCCTTTTACCACATACTTCTGTCGCTACTTTCACCATACCATTCCTAAGGTTCTGCCAGCATAGTTCAACACTTTCATTTCCAGAATCATAGCTTTCAAGCTTCTTGGAAACCCTCTCTTGATATTCCTCTCTGATCGGTGGATCCTGAAGCTTCCAGCTTCTTATGCGATAATTCGACGCCAAGCTTGGACACGTCGTGCGGCTGCGCCAACCTGCGAACAAACCTCTTATTCTAGCAACGACTAGATAGTGGTCCGTTCCCAGATCAGCACCTCTGAACACTCGCGTGTCCATAACTTGACTTCGAATACGCTGATCCACTAGGAATAAATCAATCATACTTCTTTCTTCCGCTCGCTCCCATGTGTACATGTGAATTTGTTTGTGATCAAACATCGTGTTTGCCACAAACAAATTTTTCTCCTTACAAAATTCCAAAATAAGCTTTCCAGCCTCATTTACCCTCTTATCACCATATTTGCCTAGCACGCTTTCGTAACCGCTTCGCGCGGTTCCAACCCATCCATTCATATCTCCACATACTATCAACTTTTCATTATCTCTGACACTACTTAGAACATCCCTGACATTCTCCCAAAACTCCTCGAGCTCACTCATTTGAGCTGAGGATACTGGCGCATACATGGCTAACAAGAATACTCTTGTTATCCCCAGCTTAAAGCGAACCCAAAGAAGCCTCGGGTTAATCGCCTTGTATTCTACCATTGCATTAACCATTCGAGAGGACAATAATACGCCTACACCTTGGCAACCTCGCTCACCCTCTGGAACCCCAGCCCAGAAAGCGACCCGGTTGCCAGGCAAATCGGTCGTATCATTGCCTTTTCGCTTGGTCTCAGACACACAAATAACATCCAGATCCTTGTCATCCATCACATCTAATAATTCATTCATCTTCTGTTCCATTCCTCCTCTTACATTCCACGTAGCTATTTGTAGCTCCGTCCTCCACCTTCCGCCGTTCGGAACATGGCGTGTTGGTTGGCGGTTCCCAACGCCGCAAAAGTTAAGTTTAAGTTTCTTTTAGAAATATCATTTTGAACAAGCAGAGATAAATTAATTATATTCCCAGTAACAATACATTTTTTCAATATTTACCACATGATGATGCTTAGTTAATTCGTATTTAATATCCGGTTCATTATATTTATTAACATATCAGTGTAAATATTAACAATACCATATGCGCTCGTTATTAAAGTTATTTTTTGATAATGAATGGTTCATAATACTGAATGTAAATAAACGAGTGTAGTAGATATGTAAATTAAATATATATTTGTATTGACCTGCATCTCTACTTCCTTTATAATCCCATAACAATGGAAGATGCTGAGAAATAAACATTTATAGAATAAAGTAAATTCACTCAAAAACCTTATTTTTAATATAAATATTATTCTGCTGTATCCTTTATTAATACTGCTACAGACTAAATAAATGAACTATTATCCAATATCAATATTTAAAGAACTGCACATTTTGTAGAACTTAATTAATTTTACATGCCTTGGATAAATAAACATTTATTTATTGCTAGAAATTAAACTCTAATATATCGCAATTGTTCCTAGAATTTTCTAAAAAGTTGGACAAGATTCCTTAATTCCGAAATTACTTTTGGAGTAAAATAGTCTTTAAAAAATAAGTTACACAGTACGAGCTAGCATACGAGCTGCCCTATTCAACTGACTACTAACTACTACTGCAGTAGCTACTGCAGTGCATCTACTTGCATTGTGTAATTGCATCATATGAGTAACTCTCATGTGCGACTAGTGCGTTAGTTGCTCACATTTGACTTACTACAACATTTCTTTTTTTACTCACCACTCGTCTTCGCTCAAGTCGCACAATTTTGCGAAATGACAGTAGCTCGTACCTTCTCTTTGGGTGCTGTCTTTTTTTTCAGCATCAACTTGGTGGACAGACGGGCACCCGTTCGAAACATAAAACTTATGGAGCTATACAAACGAAGTTATGGAAATGTATGAATCCTCATTATAAGAACAACGATTTGTATAAAGCAGCGTTAGAACACTACTACATAGAATGTAATATAGAAAACACCAAAGAAGTTACAAAAAAAAAGAAAATATTTCAACTCTATAGTAATAAATATTTGAGTGTTTTAATTGAAATAGCAATAAGACATCAACTACCTCACTTTAAATCAAATTTCAAATTAAATATTTAGGAACCAATATATTTATATGACTTAAAATAAATACAAGTGAGTTTACTTGAAACTGATAACTCAAATACTTTTAATGAATAAGATCGTTAATATTATAGTATATTAAATTTAATGCATAGCTGGCACTGACAATGGACAAGCAAAGACATATACACAGCCCCCTTGTTTGTTAGTACAAGAAGACTGCAGTCAAACATTTAACACAAATCTTAATATATAGTACTGAACAAATATATATAAAGTTGTATTACTAACACAACAACTCGACGTCTGAGTTCTAGTTTTAGTTATTTCATTAATGGTTTAAATTATTTATTTTTTTATATAGTGTACAATATATATGTATATATTTAATAACATATATATTTTTTTTGAATGTTATGACCTTAAGAATTAAATTATTTGCTTGTAATCTAACCTAAGATTTGGAAATTCAAAGAAACTTTTAATTTGATTAATATATAATAATGATAGAATGCCAATTAAATGAACAAGGTATTAACTCCAATCTAAAAAGCTAATATAATTTAGTTCTCTACCAATTTATATTTCTCTTTTATGTAAGTCTAATTGAAGCGGAATCTGATGCGAGAGAAATCCGACTAACGTAATGTGATTATAAATTGTGTGCCTTCCGTCTTAAGTTGGATCGAAATTATTTCATACATTTAATTAAATGTCTTTAGAACGTAGGACTGTAAGAAATAAGTTACGAGGCTAAAATAGAACTATGTGAATTATGGTGTAAACAAATATTTTAAAATTGATATACTTTAAAGTAATAAAAAATGTAAGTTTGTACTATACAAATATATTGGTTGGTACGGACCAAACTTCAAATATCAATTCATTAGTAATATCCCTTTTACTGATTAATGTATTACTACCGTAAATATAAAAAAAAAGTAATATTTAGGTGTTACTTTTAATTTCATTTATTAATCAAAGAAAGTAATTAGCACAGAAGCAGAAATGTCTCATAAATCGTAAGTGTGGTCACCCTATTAATCAAGGGACGAAATGAAGTCGTATTTTTCCCTGTCAATATGGTACAAATAACACAATATTCTAGGTGGCATATAAACATTAAGAGTTCTAACCAAAAAGACAATTGTAACTTTACTTATTTCTTCTTCTTTCTTCTTTCTATTAATTAAATCCCTAATGCTCAATTCACTATGCCTCATTTATTTTAAGGATAAACTCAAGTAATGTTTAGTTATAAACTCGTATTTAAGGATTTGGTCTGGGCATTTCATACACAGTCTATATTGTGTATAATTATATTGGTTATAAAATGTGGTATATATTAACAATAATATATAACGTAAAAGGAAAGTACCCACACAAAATTAAAAACAAATTTTTGTTTTTAGGAGAAAAATTTCTAACGTTAGTTCACGTATTCTCTTTTCTGATTCTTTCTTCTTTAAATTATTTCTTTCATAAATATTCCTTAATAGTTACATTTTCTTGAATATTTGTATAATAGTAATATAAGTGTCGGAGATAAATATTGTGGATAGTACGTGCTAAGAATCTGCGTTTGTGTTTCTTTTCGGATACAGTCGAGTGGTCACAGCGAGGGACATAAAGATATACAAAGAATGCAAATTTATTACGATAATGTGGGTATAGTAGAATAATTGAACGGTAAATGTTTTAATATCGTCGCTTCTAATAACGAAGTCCTAGTTTAGTTAGAAGTACGTAACTTCGTAGCGGATTGAAATGTTAAGGGGTAATAAAACCCGTCAAATAGTTATTACGGATTTAGCCTGATTAAACCATTCTCAACAATGTTATACATTTTATAAATCTAAATGAAAAATGTTTAGTCTATGTTAAATGTATATCTCACATGTTTTTTATGTTCCTTTTTTCCCTTGGAAACCAAAAAACCTTTCCACCAATAAAGTACCGTCTAATACTGCAAGTCCCACAATGCTATTATCCCAGCCACAACTTTTTCCCCGGGTGCTACTAATTTTGAAAACCAAATCGAGACCTGAATATTGAACAACGCCACTTCTCTACAAATTAAAACTAGAATTGGAGCCCAAGGCTTAATAACCCTACAAGAGTAGTACCTACATTTTAGCTTTTAGACCAAATAGAGTACGAAAGATATTGCATACAAACGTACACGAGGGGTTCCGTACATTGTACTCAAAATATGGACATATTCACCTGGAGATATGTCAATGATCCTCCGAGACTCATTCGTCTTGCTTACATCCTTGTATCACTTCTTGACGGTCATTAACTTGGTATATTCTAATAAACCTTACAAAGTGTTTAGGAATTTAATACACTTGAAGATATAATAATACGAAGATAAGAATATAATAAAACTAGGATATAATATGATTAGGAGTAGATATTTGTAATAACTAAACCTAGTATAATAAGTTTTAGTAAGATAATAACAAATAACGTGCTACAACTTTTATTAAGAAAGTCAAAATTGACATAGACCGAAATTCTCCATGAAAAATCATATTTTCTCTTATCGTGATTTTCATTATGGATATATTGCCAATTTCTCTAATTTTTATATTTATTAACATGTGTTAAGCAAAATAGATATCAATCAAAATAATTGTACCGTGTGGGTAATTATAGGAGACTTAATGAAGACAACCTGTCGTCACTTATTGTTTTAGTTATATCACAGTATTTTGGCTTCTCTTCGTTCAAATATCTCATATATTAATTATTTTGTGTTTGAGTTTCCGGTAGACAATAAGTGTTTTACAATATAATACATTTAATCCTATACCAATCATAGGAGAAACATTTTCATTACCAGTTTCGCAAAAAAGAAATAAAAAAAAGCAATACTGAGAAATATTAACCTTCATATTACATTCACAATGTTAACAGTGTAATCATAAATGATTCTTGAATGTGAACATATCTCTCAATTGTGCCTTCATATTTTAGTTATAACATACGTCACACAGATAATAAACGAAATGTAATTTTAAGTCAAACCTGAATAAAATAAGGTTTACGAAAATAAAACTAGAAAAATAAAAATTACTACTGTATTTTACTGTCTATAAGCAGAAATTTTTCCAAAGAACGAAAATTATCTCTACGAAGAGATCAGGCTGTGCCACGATCAGGTAATCAGGTTAAGTGAGGAGCTCAGTGACTTCAGTTTCTGTAGCTCTTGATAGTTACCAGAGCCTTGTTATATCGTTATGTATAAATATGATGGTGATAAGAAAGGTAAGATATAGAACCAGAAATATTTCTTAACTGATAATGTCAATAACGTTCTTTAAAAGTAACATCCTTATGTACAGTGTCAATCAAATCAATCAACGTCTTTTTTATTGTGTCCAGTGAATTATTCTGTATGTTGGCTATAAAATATGATGTATTGCTTTTATTGAGGTTTCATGTTGTCATCATAAAACTGGGGTGAGAAATCTGATAATATGATCTTCGACTAATAACTTTTAGTACGGACAGACCTCAAGTGTTATACATGTTTTATGCCCTTTATAGTATGTGTTGTATATAAGATTGGTTTATGTAATTACATGAAAATTAATTAATAATAAAGACGTTTGTTGTTAACCAAATCGTCTTTGTTAACTTTCGGATACTTACATAGCTTACATTATAGTATATTATAATATAGATACATAGAAATTATTATTTACATAAACAAACAACACTTTTTGTTTTTAATGTGAATAATAAGTAATTAAATATTTTTAATTGTCTATAAACTATGGATAACCAGGATAACCAAGTTATTTATATCCTTTTGGATAATGTCTTCGTTGCTGCTATTGAAAAAAGGCACAGGCTTGGGTCTTGTTGATTTGTAAACAATATTAAAATTTAAGATTTAGGTTTAATATAAGAATATATTAATGCTTATACAATCAAAAATTTGTTACTTACTTAAGTATTTTGTTACTCAAGTAATAAGTTGGCAAAATGACTGTGAGATAATATTATTAAAATGATAACACAAGACAACATTTTAATATATGTAAAAAAAAATATTAAACACAATTATTAAAGCAAACCCTTGAAGAACCTTGGCTATTTTTAGTGTTGTAATTATAACCCAAATAAGTTAAGTGAGTGTGTTCTGTTGCACTATTATGTTGACCGGTGAAATAATATTTAACGACTTTTTTTTGGTGATGTAAATATTTTTATTTTTTTTAATAATTTTATTGAAACAAAAATATAGCAAAGGTTTCCGGTAATAGAATATAAAAGGACGTAGTAAGAAACCTATTATGTCACTTTGTAATATTTACTGAATATAACATTGTTTCATAACTATGTAATAAATTTTATACAGATAATTAATTTAATAATAATGTCGAACCCATTAATACTATAAGACTTGTATATGATTATACCGTAATGCTTTGCCTCTGGTTTACATCAACTTTAGTGCACTTTCTAGTTTGGTTAGATTATTAAATCGCATGTAAGATATAAGTTTGCATTTAGGTTGCAATAGTTTAGATATTTATGGCGTCAATCCTGTCATATATGTTAGTAACCAATAACCAATATACATACATAAATATATATACATACTCGTATGTACTCTAAGGTCATGAGATTTAAAACATATTTATTTTAGGTTTTTTTGCTAAAGGACTAATTCAAATTATAACAATGTGCTAGAGAATTCCGTAGTATAATTAAATAATGAACTGTCTAGTTAGTTACTACTAATAAAGTTTATACAACTTTGTTTTGCATAGTTCGTTATTAAAACAAAAAGCGGTTACAATGACGTTTATCAAAATGCTATTAAACGGTGAGACAAGGGGCTTATTTACTCTTTATTATAATATCATATTCTATTCTTACATGAAAAGCTCCTTTGCAAACAGCGTCTTCGAAAGTAACATAATTATATGTAGTGTAGTTTCGTTATAGGAGCGTTTTCACGCTGACCTATTTAGTTCAGTCATTATTTTATATATTTATTTATATTATCTTGGCTTAATTAACTCTGGCTTCTGATTATAATAATAATGATAAATATATTTATTTAATTATCAACTTAGTTTTGTATTCAAAACAGTCGTAACTAAGCTGAAAATTATGACCAGCTTAATAAAATGAAAATATTATTTTTACCAGTACATATATATATATATATATATATATATATATATATACTGAGTATGTATATATATATATGTTATTCCAAATTGGTTTGCTGGATAAAAGTTTATTTTACATAACATATACTCAAAAAAAGTGAAAAAAAACAACTCGTTAAAGTAATTAAATATTCGAGTATTATTCACAAATTACTAATGGAAAGAATAAAAAAATTAGTTCAGTAAATTCGAGTTCCTTGAAGTAAAAAGAAAAGAAAAATCCGTGCCCGCAGGGGGACACGCGTGGGTAGACCTCGTGTGTAACTCGTTTAAAATATAACTCACTACCTAAGAATAATACATGATGCCGTTGTTTACATCAAAAATTTTCAAGCAAAAAGCGGTTTTAATTTTTTTTCTCGGAAAAGGTATCTTTTTTGGAAATACTTTTGGTACTTAAATTTAGAGTAAAAAATAACCTTTCTATTAAAAATATTTGCGAGGAGGGAATGTTTACCAGAAAAAAGTTGTCGTGGTTTTACCTACCTAAAATTTACAAGCTAAAAGTGGTTTTAATTTTTTTTCTCGGAAACGGTACCTTTTACGGAAAAACTTTTGGTACCTAAATTTAGAGCAAAAAATAACCTTTCTATTAAAAATACTTGTGATGCAAGAATGTTTACCAGAAAAAAGTTATGATTTTTTTTCTAAAAATTTTCGGTTTTTTTACCCCCACCCCTAAGTTATTGAAGTTAGGTTTTCGGTTTATCTACATTAGTTATAGGTATTTATCAAAGACATCATATAATATGAACGAGATTGATCTCCTTTGTATAGGGACAAAGTTATGGTCGAAAAACTGAAATCAGAAAAAGTGAGGCCCTAGCGCCCCCTGTGACCGGATTTCTCTGGTTAACGAACTTGACCTTCATTTTTGGATGGTTGATTTTTGTGCAAAGTTTGAAAGCGATCTGAGCGAAACTGCGGCCGCTATCGTGCTGACAAAAGTCGAATCTGGACGCACGCACGCATATATATATATATATATATATATATAAACTTTTTGACCAATGGTCATTTCGGACTCGGGCGGTCATAAGAAGATCTCCTGTGAAGAAATTTTTCCAAAATTCGAAAGTAGGGGACAAATGAATGGGCAGACCGAATTCTTCGAGGTCTACCCAAAAGGAAACAAACATTATGTCCCGTGATAAAGTACGCTAAACATTTAATATTTTATGCCTTAATAAATAAAGTTATGACACAATAACTAAACTAATAAATTATATTATCATTTGTGTTTGTATAAGCTTACGAATATAAACAAAAGTACGATATCAAACAAAAATAGATATTCAGTATAATTATGCAATGTTATATTAATATAATATCTTATCCCATTATAATAACAGATAAAACAATATAACGTGACGAAAATGTTCGTATTATTTTTTGTCACACTGTTATTAATCATATTATATTTTTATGGTAATGTATGTGATATTTTATTTTTAAATACAAGTGTTATGTAACAAAGAACCTTTTTAAAGAAAGGAAAAAAATTAATTTAATTAAATTAGTAAACTGTTTATTTAAAGAATAAACGAAATTACTTTTCTTCTAACTTATGTTTCTCTAAAAATATTCGTTTTGACTAAATATGAAGTATTACAGTAAGTTTTAGTGAGTAATGTTTCGTGGCTTATACAACTTAACTATATACTTACTTTATTATGCAGATTCTCTGCAGCAAATATGCAACTTGGATAAAAACATTTAACATGAATTAATGTTAACATTAAAAACTGATGAAACATTTATTTTTTTATTTTACGAACGTATGTAGATAATTCTGTACACTTAAAAGAGATGATAAAAGAGTTTATACAAAAAAATACTAGAATTTAGTCTCGAAATGAAATGGAACAAACCAAGAAAACGAGTAACATGAATCCGAGTTAAAGTATATTGTGTCACATTCAGACTAACATATCTGTCTGCTCCGGCCCGTGTTAAAAACGTAGAACATTTAAAATTTATAGGATACTCCTGGTTAGTACTTAAAGTAGTTCAGTTTTATTTTAGAACATATTGTGTATAATAAAGGATAAAGAGAAAAATATTATATTACATGACTAAAAGAATACGATAGACTTCACTAATACACCATTTATAATGAATAATTATATTTATCCTGAATTATCCAAGATAATGTTACATATAAGTATATAAATAAACGTTTACTTACTGTTTTACTGTGACATTTTATATTATTTCTTACCTTATCATAATACCAGGGAAACAAATGTCAAGATGAGAAATAATAATCACTGCATATTTTTATGGAGGAGCTAAAATAAATTATAAATAATATATACTTAATAAAACAAGCGGTTGTACTTCCACTTACATATAATTTCAGTGCGGGAACAAATATATATATTTTTTCTTTAAATGAATAAATACTTAGTTTGGCTATAAATATAAAAGTTACAATTAAAAATAAACAAATAATACTTTTGCAAATTACAATTACAAATAATACAATAATTTAAAATCTGTCATATTTATATGATTATATATTTTTTTCTTATTTTCGCTCCAATATATTGTAAAATATTTAGTGATGTTAAAAAGGAGTGGAGATCACTTCACTATCAATAGAGAATATCTCTATATCAATAGAGAAACCAATCGTTTTGATTGCATTACATAAAGTGGGTATGAAGCGAAATATATTTTTTAAAAGTCTATGCTTTTAGTCAATTGTTTGTGTACGGGGCTATTCATATGTACTCGTACTATGAAACATTCTCTGTTTTTAACAGAAAAAGATCTGGCTGTCCACTCAGTGTTCATACGAAAAAGTATGCAAAGAAATCCTGTCCAAGAGGAAAAGATTTTATCTCTTAAAATGAAGATTGTACTTAGAACCATGTCACCTATGTTAAAAGATGACTTAGGACTTGAATCCTTAGATAATTTAAAAATTCCGATTAAAACGCAAATAAAGCGAAGAACTAAAACATAAAATGTTGCATAAAGAAAACTAACTATGCTACAGTACTTTCTCAAATACAAAGAAATATGAATACAAATTAAAAGAGTGTACTATTATTATATCTTGATAAAAATGAACGCCATAGAAAAGGAAATGTTAAACAACGTAAACTAAATGTGCAGAATTTTGAATAAACAAATATTGCATTTTGATAATTAATTAATTAATTGAAAATTAATTGATTTAGGAGATAACTGAAATAATCATTTTGAATAACACTTTTAATACGAACAAACACTCCCGAACGAAGAAACTCTCCCGCGTTATTATCAGTGATGTATAAGATAGATACCCTATACAAAGTATCTGAAATACAAGATGCAAGATACTTAAAATAAATCATTTCAGATACCAGATACAAATCATTCTCTAAAAAGGTATCTGAAATACTAGATACAAAATACCTATCTTTCAAATACTTTCTAAAGATAAAATACTTTTGTAGGAAAACATTTACACATGTAGTCCGTTAACTTTGTCTGACGTTTTTTGTTATGCCAGTACTTGTTTTGTATTATCTTATGTATCCTATTCATATCTAGATATGTGGTGGAATCATCTTGATTAAACAGCAAAAATGTTTCTATCAACTTAGCAGCATCTAGCGCTTGTTGAATTGTTGGTGGTGATTCGGCTTCGTTCACTTGATCATCTTCTTCATCATCATTATTATTGGGGTTTTCCTTACTTTTTGAAACTAAATCAACAACTTGTTCATCTGTATCGATGGCTATCGAATCGGTTATGGCTACATCCTCATCTATATTTTCGTACGATTGTAGGTCTTTGTTAAAATTGTCTGGTATGTTGAACTGGCTTATCCATTCACTCAGCGGTAGATTGTCTTCACTATCAAATTGATCCATTTCAACTGTCTGGCTACTACATAACCCAGCATGACGAAAATAATGTTGGATAGTGGCTGCAGTTACCTCTTTCCAGGCTTTTGATATAAAGTTCACTGCTTGTAGCATGTTAATCGAGACCTTGCCGTCAGTTTCGATCAGATCCATCAACATTTTCCGTCTGTAGTGACCCTTTAGACTTTTAATCACACTTTGATCCATTGGTTGCAAAATACTGGTTGTATTAGCAGGGAAAGATGCTAACTCTATGTTTTGAAGATTAGATATCATTGGGTGAGCCGGGCAATTGTCTACTATAGAAGCAAGATTTTCCGTGTTTTTAATTCAGCATCCCATTTTCTCACTTCCTCCTCAAAAAACTGCGATGTCATCCTAGCTGACTTGTTTGCTTTATACGTGACTGGCAACTATTTTATGTTCTTGAAACACCGAGGGTTTTCTGATTTGCCTTAAACTAAGAGCTTTCTTTTTTCTGTTTCCTTCATATTGGCAGCTACTAGAACAGTAATACGCTCTTTAGACAGTTTTCCTCCAATACACTTTTCCCCTTTGAATTTTAATGTTTTGTCGGGAGTTAACTTGAAAAAAAGGCCAGTTTCATCAACATTAAAAATGTCCTTTGGTGAGTACTTCTTCTCGAATGTAGGCCACACTGTACTGATCCAATTGTCAGTCACATTCGTATCGACATCCCGCGCCTCTCCGTTCATTTTACCGTACGTAATTTGGTGACGGTGTTTAAATTTTCCGAGCCAACCTTCAGATGCTTTAAAGTCAATTATACCAAATTGGTCGGCAAACTTTTCAGCTTTGGCTTTTACAATTGGCCCCGAAATGGGTACTTTATTCTGGCGCTGCTTGTGAAACCACGACAGCATTGCCTGATCCAATTCTTCGAATTTTGCCTTCCTTAATTTTTTAGACGAGTTTCCTTCCAGCGCCGCCTGCAGAATTGTTTCTTTGTTTTTCCAAATGGTGGCAACAGTAGATTGACTTAGTTTAAAACGTCTTCCAACGTCACTTTTCTTTTCTCCTTTTTCAATCGCACGTATCACACAAACTTTTTCGTCAACACACATCGCTTTTCTTTTACTGGCCATGTTAACAGTTTCAATGTTGGTTAAAATATATAAAAGCCCCAAAAAAAATTGTGTTAGGTACTTATTCAAATTATTGTTTAAATGAGTTTCCCGTTTTATTAAGACAAATAAAATAAAACTTAGCTTTAATTACTGTTTATTAGTACTTATTAAAACTAATTTATTAAAGATCTACAATCTCAATAATTGCGAATAAATCGTTTAATACCCGATTTGGCGTTTCACTTGAGCTTTCGAAATTCTTGAAGTCATGGATGTTAAACTCGTATAATATTATTAGACGTTTTGCTATTATTTATTTTAGTAAAAGTATCTTGGGGAACAAAGTATCTTCAAAATACTAAGATACCAGAAATATGTATCTAAATGTAAGATACAAAATAAAAAAAAATAAAAGTATTTCAAATACAAGATGTAAATACGTATTTTGTATCTTGTATCTGTATTTCAGATACTTTTATCTAAGATAAGTCACATCTCTGGTTATTATTATAGTAACACACTAAGTAATACAAAGTTTAGTGTATCGAGTTTCTTGACTCAGTTGTCTCAACTTTAAAGCAGTTACTAGTTAGTAACATTAAATTTAACACAAGATATAATTCTGAACTGAACCGACTGATTCAATGACGTTCCATAGGTAAAACTTTAGATAAAAGCCCCAATGGAACCGCTATCTCTCAACACACAGGCAAATTCAGCTCGCAGTCTTTGCAAATTAAAAAAGTCAAACAATGAACGGACGTTAATACGGCTCGACTCATTTATTTTCATTATTTTCATAGTATTTTGTGTTATAGTATTTCATTATCGGGCAATGCTGCCGAAATTAATTATTTATTTATTTTACAAAAAATATTTATTTATTTTCCATAACTTAAAAAATACTGATTCACTGAGATATGTTTTTATAGAAATTGGTAATCTCACGGTAGCCTCTCAGTATCTAACAATATTATTTATTCGCCAAAATTTAAATGCTTATACCAAAAACAGCGACAGACACGACAAATACAAGAAATAAAAACAAGTTAACAAATCCTTCACGGGCTTCAGAGTACGCATATAAAATAAATTTCCACAAAAAATCTTAGTTTTTATAAAGTTTGATCTTCCAAACAAAGAAGTTACGACGGTTTAAAATGGCCCGAATCGCTTCAAGAAAATTAAAAATACGACAGTGTCTTTTTGCTCGACTTGGCGGGGTCACTTCCATGCACCGTGATATGACAGAACTCTTAAATTACAGAATTACTTTCAAAATTAGAATAGAATACACTTTCGAGTTAATATATAAATTTATAGAACTTTGTATTGAAAATTAATTTAATTAATCGAACAACTTGCCAAAAGGTTAAATGGAATTAGTCATAACTGAATAAAAATTTTAAAGGAGTGAAAGTTTTACAATAATAAGTTAAGGCTTAGTATCTTAGTATACCATAGTAATACGTATAAACCGAAAATAATTTCATAAAACCCTGTGTTTAAAAAAGCTTTCTGGAAACAAATTTATAATACACAGGTGACGACAACTACGCTCTCTTGCTAACGTTTATGGTAATACATTTTATTTAACACAAATTGCTTTCATAAAACTCAGGGACCAAGGTTTATGAATTAAACATTTTTTAAACATTCTGAAATGCGAAAGTCAACATTGAGACCAGAGCAATTAAATATAAACTTTACTCGTAAATCGGAATGACTGTACTTTTGTTTAAGAATGAAGAACTCTCAGTTCGCTAAAGGCTCGTTTTATATAATAAAATAATATTTGTAAATATATTATATTATTTAATATTACGCATTCTTAATCAAATAATAACGCAGAGTACAATTATAAAATTTTAAATGATTATAATAACCTGGCCTTTAATAAGATCAATTTAAAGCTGTCATTGCAGAGATTGCATCGATCCAGAAATGACTAGGATTAACCTCCACTAAAGATGACATCTGAAATTAAGTTAAAAGATAATTATGAAGATTTTTATTTACAATGTGACAAAATGTATTACATACATACCAACCTTAACGGTAAGAGAGTTTTTTAATTTTTTATTTTCTGGAAGTTATAAACTTTTTATAGTCGACTCAATTATGCGCAAGTATATAATTGAGGCGACTATTAAAAGTGGTTAACAATCACAGATAGATTTTACAGAGAGACATTTACAAATCGATTTTATACGACGATATATATTATTTCCGAATATTCACATGAAATAATCAATTTTTTTTTACGTTTTCAAGCTATTAATTAACAAAACATTTAATAGTTTCAAGAAATACATTTTAAAAGTACACGATGTTTGATTTTTATTTGAAGTATGTTTATTTAAAAACATCGTGAAGAAAACTTGTTAAAGAGAATATGTTTATCTTGGATTAAAGTTTAGAGGATAGATAAGTACCTATAGATAAATTTAGATTATTGCCACTGACATAATTGTATATTTGTTGTATTTATACAATGTTTTTTCATCAACCTTGTCTAAGATATATTGGAATAAATAAATGTATATATTTTTTTCTTTCGTAGGTCAAAGTGTGAATATATATATAAATGTATAATGGGCATGCTTCCATGCCTTTAAGTTAGGAGTACTAAAATGGACGCGTAAGACGCGTAAGCGATCATAAACATTAAATAGTCTTTTGCTTTTGCAGTATCTTCCATTGATCGTCAAAAGTCAAGTTTGTGACCACAGAGTTTGGTTTAAATAATGCCATCTACATCAGCTACAGCCGCAGCGGTACCCTCCTAAAATTCAAGTTTTCAATTATAAGATGCAATTCAAAAAATCTAATTATTAATTGTTATCCTTACAGGCTCATTCTCCATTGTTTATATTTACTAACTTCTTCCAAAATTTCAAGAGATAAAGACATTAAAAGAACTCTTTTAATCGCAAGCACGTTGTTGATGACAATTAAAACTAACAAGTTTGAATGATCATCAAAAACATTCGTTATCGCCTTGTTACCCATCGCCTATAAAACATTAATAAACATAAAAAATATACACTTGCACCTCCTGCTTAGGAATAATTTGACTAAGAATTAAAAAGAATTAAAGTCATAAAATTTTATTAAAATTATGAACTTTTGAAATAACATATTTTACAACAATTATTATTGCGTTTTTTGTAATTTTAATTGATTCTGCTTTTATTATGGTTTTATGATATAGCCATAAATTCGTAAGAAATTTGTATATGTTTTATTTTATGAGTGAGCGAGTAATAACTTTTAAGGGCATTAAAGCGTTACCTATCTGGTATACAACAATGATTTCTCAAAATATATTTGTTGTCATGAGAATGTATGCATAATACTTTAATAAAGAAAATCAAATTAGTTTATTAAAGTTTATCAAAGTGAAAAAATATTTTACTTACAATATTAAAAAGTTGCAAATATCTAACGAACCTTTGAAGTAACTTTTCTAATAAACATCTTAGAGCATGTAGCTTTATAAGATACTTAATAATAAACAAGCACCCACACATCCACTATGTGCTCAACATTTATTTTTGCTACAATTAAAACTTTTACTATCTGTGATTTATATTCTTCTGTCTTATCTTACCGTCACAATATATTACATTTTTTTCAGGAACAATTGTTTTAAGAAACATCAAGCAAATAATATGAGTGTTTTGAACAAAATAATGCCATTCATAATTTGTCATCATGGTCATAATTCATATGCAGTTGATTCCCTGATAGATTAATCTCAAACTAAATGGTTTAAAATAATATATTTAAAAAATATTATATTAAATAAAACTTTCAATAAGTAGACTATTGTAATTAATCGGTGTTGTCTCGTCAATTATATTCTGGTGGCAGCGGAGATTAAAATTAAAATCAATTTATTTCATAAAATTCAATTAATTAGTTACAATTAAAACTTATAAATAATTAATAATAAAGAAAGACGATTCCATGTCAGCGATTGACCCTAGAATGCCTGTAGTAGTTTCTAGCTCGATTACCAACGATCGCGGTGAGGGGGGCGGTGTCGTCTTCGTTTAACATGAGACCCTGCGTCAGTATTTTTATTGACTGTCTGGACTTTTATCGTGGGAATTGACTTGGTTTTTGCTATATGGATTTGCCTTGGCTTTGCTTGCGTAACACTTCGAAAATAGTGTTTTAACTATCAAAAACATTTATACATTTTATTTATATTATATTTATACAACATGACTTAAATTCGAAAAATTGCACCAAAAATATATTTTATTTTTAGTGACGGTTCACAGTGCTCAGACGGACTGTATGTTTATAATAGAGTATTTCTAAACTAATAGTAGTCTCCAGTACAAAAATACTTTTCTACTGAATACTCTTTTTAGTTCAAGTTTTGCATAATAACTAAAGTTAAACTCTAGTTCATTAAAATATACACAGCCTATATAATAAGATTGTTACATTTTATATTAATTACACATAATAAAGCCTATTTCTGAGCGTTAGTATATAGAGTTTTTGTTTGTTTTGTCATGAATTTTGCTTTAAGTACCTATTCTGTTTTTTTGTTTTTGTATTTGAATATTTCCTTCTGTATTTTTGTCGAATAATTCAGGTAATATCCAAACTACCAAACACAGTTTGATTGTAACTGCTCCTAAACTAAAATTAAATTTTTAAATATTTAATTAAATAGAAAGTAGCTCCGGTGACTTGCCATAGTATAACTCAACGAGTTAATTTAAAAAAGGACCGAGTTAATTCAACGGAACGGAAACGGAACCTTCAAAATCACAATCAGTATGAATACATTTAAGTTTAAGAAGTTTTCTGTTTACGGGTAATTAACATCACACTTTTAAAATTTAATTATATTGTCATTTGTGTCAATACACCTCACAATAGATATATTTTTATACCAATATATATGTTTTATGCTTTTTTCACCTTATAGTAAAGTATTTAAATATTAAAATTGTTATTTTTTAAAGAATACAGTAGTAAGTTATAGAAAGATTAACAAAGACTTCTAAAAAAGTGATTATCTTAAGCAAAAACAGACACATTTATTGTAGAAACTTTAACACATCCAGGAATAGTGTGTGATCTTTTAAAAATTCGTAAATTGTATACTTACTTAGCTATTCAATAAATATAGCACATAACAAATATATTTTTATAATACAAACACAAAGTGTGTATATATATATATTTATATATATAGTGATATTTTCTAATTACATTGCATAAATATATTATAAATATATATTAGTATTAATTAGTTTCTCAGACTGATTTCCCTTGTCACGAGTAAGGTAGTTGATTGATAATTGAATGTTATTATGTAGCGTTTGTTAGAGATGAATTCAAACAATTATATTAATAATAATATTAATTAATACTCCTATAATTGATGTATATATACAGGTATGGTAAATAATTAGCTCGTTATCAACTAGCTGTAACTGCAATTATATAAGGTAAATCAATTAATTTGTAAAATACATCTATAATAAATTACATCTGTTACAAACTATATAAAATATACAATTACTACTAATTACGATGAAGAAGATAATAATTAAGTTATTATTTGTAATCTTTTTAAAAGCCTTAGTAGATATGACTGCGGAGAAACTTAGAAGTTTCCAATATTAGAACGTCACCTGAAAACTTGCCAAAGTATAGACATTTGCAAACAATGTTATATGTATTTAAACTTTTCATAATTTACATATTAAATTATAAAAAGTTAAAATACATATAACATATTTTTATTTTAACCAGTGTGTAAGGAAGATATGCAAAAACAGTGATTTTAATAAAAGTTAGATCATAATGAATTATGCTATGTATTAATAATTTAAAAGATTTATCAGAGTGTATTTAGGGGTCATTTACTTCAAATAAAACTCAACCCTTATATAACTATCAAGAAGTTCTAATCTTTTAGATTTATTCGATTCAGAAAATATAAAACGTTCAACGAATTGAAGTTTCGAAGCAAGACCTGTCGTCTTCATTTTACAATAGTTGTGTGTTCGGCCGGAACGATGAGAAAATGTGAAAGAGCACTTAAATAAGAAAATTTGATCCGCAAAATTTTAGAGACACAAAAATCGGTTTTAGATAAAATATAATCTTAAGGAGATTTATTGTTTTAAAAATTAAAAAAATATCAACAGGACTCGAATCAGCGACCTCCGCATAAAATCTTTAAAGGCATTGTGAGTTTTTTTTCGTAAGATAAGGTTGAATCCTTCAATAACATTAGAAATACACTTTAATAATATACCATACAGAAAAATATTTCATAAAAACATTCTGTTCAATTTCTCTTGCTAGAAGCAAGTTTATACAGTATCACGCGAAACAGGTGACGCCATGTACGCTCTGTTTTCTAATATATAAACATATATAGACTTTATTTTACACCAATGAGTTTTGTAAGTCTCGGCGACAAAGATTTATGAATTATAGAATTATAAATATATGTTTTAAATGTAACCAAAATGTCAAGTCGAAAGCCATCATTGCAACGAGAATGATTATATACTTGATTAAATATATTATTATAAAATATTTAATAATATGATTTACATAATCAATTGTCTTTTCAAATTTAATTCACTCTAAATCAAGCTTTAACGAATATCAAATAATGTACAGTTAGAATATATTCAAGGGATTAAAATAATACCTGCACTTAAGTGAGATCGATTTAAGCTGTCATCAGAATAATTGGACCGATTCTATTACGAGATGACTAAGATAAATCTCCATTACCGATGACATGGAAATTTAGGTTAATATAATTTTGAAGCTTCGTATTTCCGAACAGACAAATACATAAAAATTTAAAAATCTGTTCAAAGATACCGCAGGACGTTATACAGGTTATAATAGTTGGTTAAAATTTAATTTTAATATGATTAATTATCTTAGAAATTATTATCTTATATCTATAGTCTGTTAATATTGTACAAATCCGTCATATTATTTACCATTGTACCTATATGTAATTCTTCTGTAAATGTGTTTTGTTTTGCTTTAAACTAATTTAGTTAATCTTAATACTAAACATTCACTTCGTTTTACCTAAAAAAAGTGTAGGTGAGTTTAATATCAATGTGATTGAGTTATTTTTAATACAAATGATGTATTATATTAAATTTATTTTGGAAAGATTATATTATACTTATTAATTATTATATTAGTAAGATAGTAAAGCAATAAATAAACTTAAGACAGATATAAGTGTTTCTTGTTCGATTTCGTTTTTTTATACTGCCTCTCATAATATTGGTATATTAGGTAGTTTGCAAGCTATTTTATTTTATCTTTCCTGAAACGACGTTGATTGCTTTTAATTCACATTATATAAGCAGTGTTCGAAAATCTTCCTTAATATAAACCTTGAATTTTATTTTTTATATATGAAAAGAGAAATGTATTAAAGAAAAAAAATAAAAACAATACGAATATATACAAGAGATTGAAAAGAAATACTAGGATCCGTCAACCGTGCGCAGCGGCTGTTGAGCTGAGCCCCTCTCCTATATTCTCTTCTTGATAACTTTTGAATGGCTTAACTTTTCCTAAATCTGGTTTTGCTATAACATCCGCGTTTGGCTCAAACATACATGAGAAAATTCTTAGCTAATTATCTCTTCGCATTCTGGAGACAACTAAACACAAAAAAGGTCTCCCAAACGGTTAAAAGCTTCACTTACGCTCAGCTCAAAAAATGTATATTTTACTGAATACGTCTGTAGTCTTTTGGTATTTATAAATTATTAACGTTATTTTGCTATTAATATACCTACTTAATTATTTATTTTGTTTATAAGTATCCTTATGGCCGCGACTCATCTACACTGCACTGGAATTGAATCGACAAGGATCGCCCACTAACAATCAAAATCTTCTGGAGTTTTGAAAAATAAAATATTGATATATTTGAGATAATAGATACAATCAATATTGTGTTATATTCAAGTCTCCTAAAACGGTTGTTAGTTTTTCTACACCTTTCAAATATCAAAACATTTAAGGTCTCTTTGCACCTTTATATTTAGTGTCAATAAAAACAATTAAACTTTGTATTTCCAGTATCGAAGAAAGAGTTGTGAGAGTAGAAGTATGAACGAGTCCCAAGTGTATTATAAAATTGTTAGGCTGTAGTTTTCTAAGTTTTCAGGTGGCGTTCGAATATTAGACACAAACTTCTCGAGAAACAAACATATATTACATATAATTATTAATATTTTTTATGTATAATCATCCACAAAGCAGATCCTGAGCGGAGTCAAAGAAAAACATTGTAATGAATCAAAAGACTTTTTTTGTGCTGAATATTTTTTAGCAAACAGGACATTTTACAAAAACATTTTGGTTCCACAATATTTTAAATAACATAAAATATTGTAAGACCAATGAAGAACAACGTTTATATTATATTTAAATATATCATAAATATTAAGGTAATTTTAATATTGTTTTTTAACTATTTATATATTGTAACATTTGATATAAATGTAATACTTAATTTATCTTATTTAATTACAATAACGGCTAATCGATTTTAAGGTAATTATTTCCTACAACCATATATATATATATATGCCAAGTATATGATAATTAATTAATAGCATTTCTAATTAATCTGAACAATTAATGTTCATTGTATTCATCTCATAAAAAGGATAGTTAGAATTCAACTCCATGGCATATTAAGAATACAATATTTTATATTTAAGTTTTCGACTAATATTCCCATATTATAGAACTGATGTTTATCTTGAACCTGTAATTAAATAAATATATTAAAGACATAAAACTTTCTATATATTTTTGATGTTGAATAATCCAATAAACCATTTTGAATGTATATACATGTATTATGCATATTGTGTATAATAGTGTTCGCAAATATCAGAAGATATTACGGGATTAATGTAATCCCCTCTCCCAATATTGATGTTACGTTGATACAAAAACGTCGGTAGTAATCCTATTATGAGATGAACAATCAAACATTGCATTACGATTAGTTTCCTGTTTAAAACAATAACTTTACAATTTAAAGTAACGCACTTCAAGAGTAATTACATATCAGTTAATATAGAAATAAAATTAGACTAATCTGGACTAATCAGTAGACGATATCAAAAACTGCATAAGTGTGTTTATCACTTTTACTTTAAATATTATATTTCTTAAATATCTTAATAATCAATAGTATTTATTAATGCCGAAATTTGTTATGATTTACCTAGGATAGTCAAACAATGATAACCTTTTTTACGATGTCCATTTTTGCCAGAGGACCGGCATCGTTACGCTTTGAAAGACAGTAGCTTATGTATCTAACATGCTTATCTAAATTTCTTAATACTTTGACTATCAGAGAAAACCAGAAACACTATTTTAAATTATAAAATGTAAAGGAAAAAAATAATGATGAAGATTGATATTTTATATTCTATTATATTCTTTAAAGTGATTTTATAATACAATAATAATTCTAAATTATTATTTTATTATCAACAAAATAACTGTTCAGAATACCAGCAAAAAATATATAAAATGCAATTTCTACGTATTTAGTGAATTTAAGTTCCAATAACAAAAATTGTAAAAAAATATATAGACTATAGTACTTTTGTAGTTCAAAATAAAATATAAATTCCATAACTTAGGATGAATTATTATGTGAATTTGGTTTTGCAAAAATTCAATTCTGTAAAGGTTTGATTTGATTTTGTTAAAGGAAATATTGTTCCAAAATAGGATCATATTTTTTTTTAGTTTATTTATAATGCAAAAAGAATGATGAAATATTGCGAAGATGAAGATTAACTATTGTCGATTATTATCGATATATATAAGATATTTTTTAATTCAGATCTCATTTAAACTATATGAACCTTCGATGTTTAAATTGACTCTGGAAAAAAATTAAAGAATGAAGTTAGTCATATAGAAGTACTATACAATTTCATATGAGTGTAATTATGTTTTTAAATAATCTTATAACTTTATTGGCAAAACAGAGTTACAGAAAGAAATATGGTTCAATTAAGTATTAGTATGTATATAATATAAAAAGGTCTATGTTAAATGGTCATCCAGATACACAATGTATACAAATGTATACAACCTCTAAGATGTGGTTATGATTGTTGAATACATTTATCAAGATTGTTTTCTATTATGCTAAGTCCGTCTGACAAAGATTTTTTACAATTGACCTCCTAATCTCACTCCAACATGTTTTCATAACAAAGTATCGCTGTGTTATAATTATTTGATAATATTAATGCTAAGTCAAAAGGTATACAAAATATTTTCTACGAGTATTACACAATAACTAAGGTTCACTTCTATACCACCCTGTCTATAGAGGTGATTTTGTATTTCTTTTTCTACAAATTGTTAATCAATTTATTCATACATTTAATTTAATGCATTACAAAAAGATTTTAAAAAATCTACGTAAAAATTGCGAAGCTAAGCGCCTAAATGTAAGTAATATTATAAGTATGTGAAATTCAGATTTCCGTCTGAAAGTAAGAACTTATAGAACCAGTCCAATTATTGCTGACCAAGTTGCTCTTGGTAAACTCGTATATAACGAAAACTAACACAACACGGTTAAGATTGGCACAGAGACAGCTACTTCCTCATAGGGTGATCAAATAATAAAAACTCATAACAGGGCCGGACCAAATGAATAAATATTTCGCCACGATTCTTAACGAGACATAAAGATGAATGTGGTTGTATATAATGGAAATGGAGATGGTTACAATATAACCACAACAATATGTGAATAAGGGCATGAGGATCAAAAGTGTAGAGGCACAGCTCACGGAAGTCAGGAGTGAGTGGAAGAGTAAAACATTTTGTGTTGATATCACCTAGAATAGCATAATGATAGGAGCATCATGAAGAATGATATTGTTTTTATTTCTTTATGTATCTTAATTTTAATGACTAAATAAAGCAAATACAAAAAAAAAACATTTAAGTTGTATTGTATATGAAAGTGAAAACTTTAACGAAGCAATATTATTCTCAAGTCCAGTGGTCATTTGTCACAACAGAATTATTTGGAAACAATCCAACAAGAATAAGAACAACGCTGTTATTTATGTCCTACTTTAAAATATTTTTCAAATAAGAGTTTTTAAATATTTTAACTTAAAATATATTTTCAACATCCCATAAGTTAACAATAAATGATGGAGATAGTTTTTAATTACTTTTATTCAAGCATTTAACACCCGAAACAAAATCAATAATTCTTTATTCAAATAAATAAATACTCAAGATTAATTTAGTGTTTTTATTCAAAAGTAGTATATTTGTGTAGTTGATCAAATAGTTTAGTAGTATAGTATGCATATCATAATAGCTTTACGATTTATATTGCAAGTGCTGGTCTTAGTTCAAAATTGGTTAAATTTTAAGTTACAGTAATAATTATTGAATTAATAAAAGATAAACAGATTTTAATAATTAAGAAGTAATACTCAAAACCGAATATTATAAAATATAAGAATATAATTGCACGATTATTAACATAAATCTATTTAATTTGTACTAATACGGTATTTTAACTTATGTTTTTAATTACATACGTAACAGCAAACTTTATTTCCCATATAAACAGTGCTCTGTATTGGAATGAAATCCAACACCTGAACCTATTTGGATGATAAGAGGTTTTGGGTTAACATTAACTAACGCTTCAGTTAAAATAATTTAAATTCAAACGAGTATGATTAAGGAAACCACTAGTATCTTAATTTACAAAATAAGAAAATAAAATTAGTGTGTATTATTTCAATAATTGAATAGAGGGAGTTTCTACTTAAGATTTAATCTTTAAAACTACCATTCCAATTATCTATAATTATAATGCTTATATTATATATACTCTAATTAAGAAAGACCGCAACAAAGCTTAGAAGTACTAACAGACAGATACTTGACGGTTGAAATATTGTGGTCTAGCAATTTAATCGAAGCAATTATAATTTTAGCTTAAGTGGTTTGATTATACTGGATACCTGACTCTGGTTTATTTAAATCACTTTTAAATATTTCTGATAACGTGAATAGTTTATTCCAATTCCAATTTTGCATTCATATTATTATTGAAGTTGTATATTTTGTGTTTTAAATAAACTTTTATTGTAGTTTTTTATTATTCCCCATCCCAGTCCCATTATAGTATTCTCTCTAGCTCAAGGATAGGTGAAAAGAATTTTCCATTATATTGTGATATTTATCATTAATGTCCGGGAAACACGTGAGAATTAATAAATAATTATTTTTTTTGTTAATCTTCAAAACATTATTTCAACAAAAATGTCTGAACTAGTAACTATCTATTGATAATAATAAAGAAATACTTTTCGGAGGAAAGTAAAAACTAGAGATCATATATCAAATTAACTAGCAAGTATTTTCGTAGTATCCTTAAGTATCTAATATATTACATACAATCTATATTATTAAGAATTTATTTTCTAGACCTTCGTTGGTTTAAGATAAATTTATATTCCGAAAAGTACTTTGTTTACAGATTACCCTTTGTTTGTAAGAACTTACACAATATTTACTCTACTGATGAGATTTAATGTAGGTCACGTGTACAACCAATGGTTGTACTTAAAGATCTAAGGTAAAAATAGATACCAAACTCTTATCAGGAACATATCCAACTTGTACTATATCCATATAAGGTTGTTTCTTTTATGTCATTTTTCAATGTTTGTTTGTTTTTCAAACTATTAACCATGTTGTATTTTGATTTAAACTTTTTATATTTTTAAATATATATATAATTAAAAAATTCATTAACATTTTAGGACTCAAACCTGTGAATTCTGGGGGTTCCTTCCGTCAATATTTATAAGACAACATACAGTACATCCAAAAAATGTCGTAAATATTTGGTATTAAATATATGTATAAATACGAAAAATTTTATAGGAAACAGTTTTAATTATATTTAAAAAACCTGTAACATACCTGCTTACCAAACAAATTTATGACATATATGGGATATAACACTGTAAATCGTTTGTCAAGGGTTCTCACTGATTGAATAAAATCAGTATTTTTGATCCAAATGATTCACATGATACAATTCTTATAATAAGAGACTATTTTTTGCAGTCTTAAGCATGATAAAATATTTGTAAATTGTTTTAAAAACAAAGTTATTTGACATCCTGACTTGTTTATACAATACCTATTTGAAAATAATACAATACCATTTCAAAAAGCATTTTAAGGTAATATTCCGATACTGAAATAAAATAACGAACGAAAGTTTTATTTCACAATCTTCGAATTGCATATGCAATTGCATTCTTAGATTTTGCCTTAGATCAGTAGATCTAAGGCAAAATTTAAGATACGTGCTGCTGACGCAGCGTTATTAAATGTACCATTTATCAAACTCACCTCTCGATATTTTCAATTTTATATTAATAAATATAGATTTTCTAGACTTAAGTTAGTAGTAATGCTGATATAGTTAAAGACAAGCTTTCTTTCAGTTTGATTTGACATATTTAAGTATTTACTGCTAAAGAACTCTATTATTTATACAATATATACCAAATTTATTAGAATAACCTGCTAAAATAGTACCTATTTGGTATAGTTTTTATATATGAATACGTACGTGGGAAAAGAAAATTTACAAATTAATTATCAGGGACGTGGTGACTCCAATCAAAATCAAAAACTAACAAAATGTTCGTGTTAAACAAATAACTTATGTTCGTCAAAGAAACTTGCCTCGAGCTCATATACAGAGCTCGAGGTAAGTTTCAAAATTAATTAATGTGATTGTAATTAAAATAGAATTATGAAAAATGAGGAGCTTGCATATTTATATCTAAAATAAAGTTAAAGAAATTGTTTTTTTTATATTTGAATGCTCTAATATTTAGTTTAACAAGTTGTATTTGAAGAGGAAGAGTGTGTTAGAAATGTATAGGAATAAAATTTGTGAATGCTTTGTACAAAGTTGGATTATGTGTAAAGTGTATAATGTGTAGGAACAAAAATTGTGTATGCTTTTTACAAAAGTTGGCATATATGGGAAATATTGCTTGAGTTTAAATAGTATTTTTAACCGAATTTTCTCAATATAAAATACTATTAGTAGTTCTTAAGGAGCTGCGAGGAATAATAAGTTTATACTAAATCTATGAAAATTCTGTCTTTCCATACATATAAGTCACACTCGACCTTTTCGTACATTTATAGAAGTTCAATATGTTACGGCAATCAAACTTTAAGACTACAAAATACAATAAATAAATTATTAAACTCAGCAGATTCTTCGCTTCGGCGAGTTTGACAAATTATGTGTAATATTAATTATTACTGTTATTATTGGACGATAAATTCCATCGTTGTTACAAATTTCAGTCGCACCGAGAATTATCGTTGAATTTTAAATAAATATTGAATATAATCTTTTCTTTTATATAAATATTCAATGCAAAATTATCATTACATAACTTAAATGTTTACAGACACTTTCAATAATTATCAAATAATTGAGACACATTAAATTATTTAATCACAAATTTGTTAAAATTATTAATTTGTGCCAACTAACTTGAACTTATAAGTTTGAGGTAAGGTGTAATATCATGGTAACTTTGATAAATTACTGTTTAAGGATATTACTTTCTGCTACTTTATATATTTATTTACTGATATAAATCTCAACTCCAGTATACTATACATATCATAGATATCCTCAATTCTTTATACAGATTACATTCCGCAATCTCTTTCTTCTTTCTCCTTCTTATCGGTAAAGTTTTAAATGTTCCGTAAGAAGTTACTAAAGTGTTACAAGTATTACAAGTGTTGTTATTCAGATATTTGTTTGTTTGCAGCTGCCACTACATAAATATGTTATATTTAATAAATTCTGTTTTAAAAATTATAGAAAATCAATACATTATAAATAATACTGGTAGCGTATTTTGTTTTTGTAACAAATATATAATCACCTACATATAAAATCGTAATTATCTTTCTTCGATATCTATTGAGATGTGTTCCATCTTCTTATAACTATAAAGCTGTCACCACTTCTATATATATCAGTTTGAAGTAAGCAGAGATATAATATTAACATGTCCAGTACCAAAAAAAATAACATAAAATTATACTTTATTCAATTATTTTGAATATCTAGTTGATTCTATTAATTTACACACCGGTTTCAATACGATATGTTTTCGTTATTGCTCTTCATTGTTGACATAAAATATGTTTATATTAACAATGATGAGCACATTATTTTCCATGTAAATAAATAATTGTTATATGTACATTACATACATATTTTTATTAACCTACGTCACTAAATTTTAATCGCATAGCAATAGAAGATCCTGAGCATAAAACCCTCGGTACAATTCTAAGCAATACCAAATTTTTTATATAAGTATAATTCTGTTACACCAACTATTTTAACATTTCTATATTTAATTTCATTAATATCATAACGCGTTTTAGACAAACAAAACATTTAAAACAAAAAAGAACTCATATTTATGCCATATGAGCTTAAATGTTTTATTTGTAAATGAGGCAGTAGAAATTTCTTCTTGCCAGTACGTTATATAAAATGATCGTTATTTCGGAAATAACATGTGGAATAAATTAAAGGTTATTCCTTCTTTTATCTACCTGGAGGTCGATTTACGAGATAAGCGATCTCCTCACGGGACTCATTTCTTATTGTTAATAGTCTCCGTGACTCAATCCATAACAGTATGTGTCCTATAAAAATATATTTACATGCTGTATAACCAGATGTAATTTTGAATGACGAAAACTATATACTACATTATAATTTTCTAGTTTGAAAGAACTGATTTATAGTTTTAGTTTATAGTCAAGGTTATTTAAAGTGATGTTGAACCTCTTACATGCTCTTTTATCTCGCATCATTATTATCTAATATAATAAATTATATTATATTATATATAGCCATAGAGAGCAGTTTTTTTGTGTCTTAAATATATACTTTAACTTAAGTTAAATTGTTAAAAGAAGATAAATTTTCTCATTGTTGTAAATTGCCATCGCTTCTCTTAATCACAAATTGAGAACTTATATGATAAATTTATTATAAAAAGTATGTATTTTTTGTACTCTACTTAGTATTATTAATATTCCAAGTTATATAAGGATTATAATAATATTTTTTTTATTATAATGATGGTTTATTTATTATGAAATATTCTTGACTTCTATTTATTTTGTTTGTAAATATAAATACAAATAAAGAATAGTGTATTTATTGAATTTTATTTATCAAAATGTTAGGATTCAAAGTTCGTAATTTAAGTGCTCTGTCATATTTCCTCTTCGTTCCGGATGAACAGACATCTATTGTAATATGTAGACAGTTCTTGCTTCGATACTTCAATTCGTTGAACATTTTATATTATCTGGCAACTGAGAGTGAATCGGATAAATTTAATAAATTGGAACGTCTCGACAGTTATATAAGGGTTGAGTCTTATTTAAAATAAACCTCTGAACACTCTCTTAAAAAATTACTTTCATATCTATTAAATTAATACATATCGTAATTCATTTTAATGTACCTTAAACAAAACATTTTTTTTTCTTATATCTTCTATACATCTTATTTAAAATAACAATTTTTATATTCATGAATATTTAATGACAGAATGTTACACTATCACATATAACATCAGTGACTAAACTAATTAGATGTAACACAATATTGTAAAAAAAATAAACTTAATATAAACATTTTTAAGCATAATTTACTGTTAACAATAGAAGAGGTAGTTATGTTTTAAAATTAATTATTTTTAACATACACCTAATTCCCATGGCAATTAATATAATATGGAAATAGAACGACATCAGTGGGGGCTTTTAATGAGTTATCTTTAATACCACAAATTTTATTCAACTAATTTAACAACTATATTTGTTGATTATAGTTTCGAATAATAATAAAAACCTAATTAATTATCTAAAATAGAAATAACAATCCTATATTATTCTTTATACCATACCTTGTGATATTTATCTTAAATCGCTTGCAATAATTACTTTACTATGTTTGCTTATTTCTTTATTTCTAATCAAAAATCATGTAGTCACAAATATACCACGTAATACATACATATAACACGTACTGATTTTCAAACAAACTTTAACTATCACTAAAATACCAAAACTGCCAAATCCGACATTACACAAAAAGAGTCTAACATTTTAGACTTCTTCTTTATAATATAGACGAAAAATATAAGTAAGTACTTACTCACTGTACTTTGCAATTAAGTTAAGTAATGTCTTTACAAGAAAACTGAAACTCATTTGACAAGGGTCAGTCACTGACTAGCGGAGATAAAAACTTTCTCGCCCTTTTAAAACATTGGAGATTAAGTCTACACTGAAATATTTTTATTTGGTATAATAATAGACTTTTTTTTTGCTTTTCAGTAAAAATATTTTTTTTATAATTATGTTAAATATAAAATTATACAACATTAAAATTGTCAAAAAATATGTATCCTATATTATAAATGCAATATTTTTACATGATTAAAATATTTTCTACGCCTTTTGAAATAATTCAATAAATTAGAATAAAAGTTGAACAACAAAATATAATTATAATAATTTAAATTAAATATTAATTAAATTAAACAACACTTAATATATAACAATTAAAAAAACTACATAATTTTTTTTTGTAACGATAAAAGAGATGTTAAAATACAAGTTCGAATCAAAATCAAATCAAATCAAATCAAAACACTTTATTCGGATAACATAGAATATTAGGTACACATATTAGAAATTACATAAAAGTAAAATCAGCATAAATAAAATATTTTCTATATCATCCGAATTGGATGACCACTCAGCACATGTTGAGAATAGAAAACTCTCAACGCTGGTATTCTGTGGCTGCCATTTATTGAGCCTGGTCGCACTGTGCCTTCATTGAAAATGACAATAACAATATAACATTAACTTAACAATAGTTATAAATTAAAAAACAAAACAGAAAAAAAAAAACAGGAACTGTCACTTTAAAATAAGTATTTTATAAAGAATAATAAGGTTATAATATTATAAAGATACACATATACACACAATTTAAGTAAGAACATAGACAAATATATCATTCACGCCTACACATACAATATACATAGAATATGTATTTATCTTAAGATGAACCTAAATCACAAAATAGTAAAAAAAAAATATTAGATATGTTATAAAGAAATATAACCAGTAGATAAAAGGAACAACGTGATCGCATAAAGGATATAAACCACTTTAATACTAATTATAAAAAGATTAAGTCAAAGCAAAAAATTAATTATTATTTAATTGTAAATTTATAAGATATGATTTATATTTTAATTTAAATGCGTTTATTATATTTAATAAACGAAGAGGAGGTGGCAGGTTGTTCCAACACTTAGTTGCCGTATATTTGAAGCTACCACGAAAAGCTGCTGTATTAAAATGAGGCATACTCAGCATGTTCGACGTAGCCCTTGTATAATGTGTAAGCCGGTCTTCACCAACCCATTTTAATTTGTGATAAAGATATGGAGGCATTTTATATTTAATTATCCCAAACAGTAGTGTGGCAAAATGTAACTGTCGACGATAGTCCATCTTCAGCATGTGGGCATTATTTAAGAATGGTGTAACGTGAGAACGCGGAGGAATTTTGAAACAATATCTTGCGCAAGCATTTTGAACACTCTGAATGAGACGCTTGGTACATGCCAAAAGTCTAGGTCCTATCACAACATCGGCGTAATTTAGCTTTGACAAAATAAGAGACTCGCACAATATAATACGTACTTTTGTACTTAAATATTTTCTTATTCGATACATTATCTTTAGGCGATAGAAGCAAGCGCGAATCGTCTGCTTGACGTGATTTTTAAATCTTAGTTGTTCATCCATTAAAACTCCTAGGTTTCTACATTCAGATACGCGTTCTATCTCCATATTATGTAATTTTATGGATGGTGCTAAGTAAGACATTTTTCTTATTTGAAAAGGGCTTCCTAGTATCATATATTTTGTTTTATTAGGGTTTAAAATAAGATTATTTGAAACAGACCAATCTACAATATTTTTAAAATCAGTATTAAGGTTGTTAATTAAGATATTGAAATCTGACAGTTTACATGAGATATAAAGTTGTATATCATCTGCGTAAATATGATATTTGCAATGTTTTATATTGTTAATAATATCAGCACAATAAAGAGTGAAAAGCACTGGACCAAGAGTTGAGCCTTGGGGCACACCTCTACAAACAGTTCTACAATCAGAAAGATATTTTGAACCGTTTTCGCACAAAATTTCAACTACTTGAGATCTATTAAACAAGTAACTTTTAAACCAATTAATAGTCTCTTTACTAAAACCGTAAAACATTAATTTAGACAAAAGTAGTGGTAGGTTAAGGGTATCAAATGCGCGAGAAAAATCTAATAACACAAGAACTGTGACATTACCAGCATCCTGCGCGCATAATATGTCGTCGACTACACTTGTAAGGGCAGTGGTAGTACTTCTTCGCTTTCTAAAACCAGACTGAACCTCGGGCAATATATTATGAGATTCTAGAAATTTCGTAAGTTGACTACACACTATTCTCTCTAAAATTTTTGATAAGCAAGGTAGAATACTGATAGGTCGAAAGTCATTAAGAGACTCTGGGTTATCCTTCTTAGCTAAAGGCTTAACTATTGCTTTTTTCCACAATGTAGGAAAAGTACAAGACTCGATTGATTTATTGATTATTTTGACTATAGTATTAATGATATAAGGACAACATTTATTTAACATGTCTAAAGAAATACCGTCAGCCCCTACAGCTTTTGATTTAATACTGCGCAATATTTTTAAAACAGTTAAATCATCCACTGGCTTAAGAGCGAATATCATGTCACTAAATCTGTTATTTTCAAAAGAATCTATAACTGATTGTGATACTATTACATTGCCGGGTATATTAAGAAAATGAATATTAAACGCGTTTGGGTCGCTTAGACCAGCAGGTAGAAAATCATATCTGTTCCTATACGCAATATGTCGCTTAAGATGATTCCACATAAACTTAGTATTCTTTACATTGTTATTAATAAAATATGTAAAATAGGCTGTTTTCTCAGTAAGTAATGCATTTTCAACTATGCCTTTTAGTTCCTTGTAATATGAAATATGACTATCTTTAGTCGTTCGTCGAGCCCTAATGTGCGCAACGTCCCGCGTCCTCATCATTTGACTTATATTAAATGTTATCCATGGATATTGGTTAGTTTTGAAATATCCCTTTTTTAAAGGGGCAAATAAATCAAATACTAGTAGAATATTTTGCGTAAATTCATTAACCATTGTATTGACATCATGACTGTAGATAAGTGGTACCTCATAAGAGTCTAAGACACTTTTAAGATCTGTCAAGTCTATCTTGTCTATTTGTCTGTACAACTTAAGTACGGGTTTTATTTTTTCTTTATGAATGTCGAGAACGAATGATAACATGGCATGGCTACCGAGATCACCTATATAGTCTACATATACACAACTGTTGTTAAGTGTACTGACTACACAAACGAGATCAATTAAAGTTTCGCTGTGACTCGTAAAATGCGTAGGTTTGGTTACTATTTGGCGTAAATTAGTACATGACAAAAAGTCAAGTAAATTCTGCATATGTACATTATTAGTGTCCAAAAAGTTAATATTGAAGTCACCCATTAAAACAATGTGATCATGAAAGGGAAGTGAAGAAAATGTTTCCGTTATCGAATCCATAAATAATTGAGGACACAGCCAAGGTGGTCTGTATGCTGTACCAATTATAAGTTTTTTACCTCCAGCGGAAACACGAAGCCACATTTGTTCCACACTCATTGTGACTGGATGAGACAGTGTACTTACAGTAATATTATTTCTGATGTAAAAGCCAACACCTCCACCCCGAGCGCGAACTAACGGAGGCCTCGGCCGGTGTCGCAAGCGATAGCCAGGTATAATAGGAGCGCGACCGTCTTCTCCCTCCTTAAGCCATGTCTCATTTAAGGCCATGATATCCACATCATGACGTCTCAGAGCTATTAAAAACTCATCGTGCCGTGTACTTAAAGAACCGACATTTAAGAATCCAATTTTCAATTTATTCAAGCTAGGCATTGCATTAATTTACAGAATATAGTAATATTAATTAGTTTGTGAAACATCAGTAGATATTTTTGTATGTAATTTATAATTATTATAGGTGCTATAAAAATAATGTAATAATTGTGTAATACGAGTATAGAAGGATAATTATAATAAGACATATACAAAATATTTATAAGAAACATAAATAAGAAAGTAATAAGAACAACAAAATACATTAATTTTAAGTAAAATAACATAACGGGTTAGCCAAGTTTCATAACGGGTCTTTAAATTCCAACAGGAAATTATAACAGTGTATGTACATGTCTGTAGTTTGGCAAGCTTTCAGGTGATGTTGGACGTTTCCAGGTAGTACTAAACTATTTAACACACTGGTGACTGGGAAACAAATTACTATTTTCTTAATTAGTCCTTATTGTTCAAAAAGATACTGATATTTCTATATTTCCTAACTTTATGTTATAACGTTCTAAATGGAAGTCAAAATTTTATTTTGTTATATTTGAATATGTATATGTCGCCATGTTTAAGAATAATAAGAATGACTGCATTATAAAATAAAATTTTATTACCAATTGTTTCTTATAATTTAAAGTGTGTCCTTAATTATATTTTTTTTGCTGTTATGCTTTAGAAAAAATACTGATTATGTAAAAGCTTATTAAAACTAAATGTCTCAGTGAAGTTTGTAATGTTGAAGACACCGTTTCTAGCAAAGGATATTGCATAGTCAAAGAGAATGTGTAACATAATGGAGTAAATAAGCCCCTTGTGGCAAGTTTCACCAAGTTTTGCTAGTTAACGATGCATAACAATGTTGTGATTTTAGTTCAGGAGTTAGTAGAATCTGTCTGAATCGACAATTAGTTCATTGGTTTATTGGTTACTACTTGAATTAAATATTAGGTGTATAAAATAAAACTTTTATCTGTTCCAATAACCAAAATACCTCCTGTCTTAACCATTCAATGTTGATCTAACATGAAATCGACTTTGTATTATTTTTTTAAACGTTTATTTTATTTGCACTGCTTCCCTTATGAATGTTGAAGAAAATATTATATTAAATAAAAATAAATATACAGGAACAGAAAGGGTTTATAAGACACAAACCGTTAACTATGATATCGTAGAAACCACGATAGCTACTATAAAAATTGTTACTAATGAGGAAAATCCGAAGGTTGTGTAGGGAAATTTACTTATTATCAAATGTTCTATTGTTCTAGATGTTTATTAAAAAACTAACATCAAAGTTTATTTTACATTCTGTTTATTAATAGTAAATATTTGAAGCAAATAATTGTATTTGCTAAGTATTAAATATTGTAATGTAAATATAAAATTAAATAAATATTTTTTACAAGATAAATTTAGTATTCATAAATATTTAATGACAAAATGATACAATAGCTCATATTACAAAAAGAGTGACTTGAAACTACTGACATGTTGTTACATGTACAATATTATAATAACATTATAAGATGCAGTTTCGTAACCATGTGTGCTTTTTATCTTTTCGAGTATTATGTATTACACCAATTTTCAATCAATTAATTTTGAAACAGGGATTGCAAGTTATCCTGTCCAATGCTGTTCTTTATACTATATCTGTTGTATTGGTTTTCTTAGATAGCTTGCCAGCACAGTAATCCTTATTTTATCTTCCCTGAAACGACGTTGGTTCTATTTGATCCTGATTACATTGCAGTGTTCGGACATCTTCCTTAATATAAACCTTGAATTTTATTCTGCTTTATGTATGGAAAGTAAATTGAATTGAAATAAAAAAAAATTAAAAAATACAAATTTTATGCACAATGTTTTTTGACAAAACTCATTGTTTTTTTTTTGCAACTTGTTAAGTTAAGTTAATTGTACATGATGCCGAAAGCTAAACAGTTTTTGTTAATAAATTTTGACGTGCTGTTAGTTAATGTTTTTGTAATTTTTTTGGTTTTGTAATATTTCAAATAATATCAAATAATGAACGTAAATACTAAGTACTTTCTTACGCTTCGTGTAATTCACTATTATTAATTTTTAAAGTATTTAAAAGGAGAAAACGCTTTTTATATCGTTCCTCAATTATTCGTTTAGTGAATATAACCTTTTAGATAAATGAAATAATTCTAGATGTAGTGTAGTTTCTAGTGTAGTGTAGATTAATTAGTATCATTTAAAGTGACATAGCTATTAGATTTAGAATTTTCTCCTTATATGCTAAAACGGCGTACACACATGTCAACAATATGAAAATTGGTTACTAACATTATAAATATCTTTGTTTGAATTCATATAACATTACGAATTGATGTAATAGCAATTGTCACTAAACCGACAATTATGGAAATCGGTCTAATAATAGCTAATACTAATTGTATGTAGCGTGATCATACAAAGTAATTAACCATATCAAAATATATTATATAAAACAATATATTTACGATAGTTTGACAACCAGAGACTAATGAATTTGAAGGGGCTATTTTTTATAATTAGAAATACAATTCATTTACAACTAATATACTCCGGGAACTTTAGTCTAGGATTTGTACATTTTATTTTCACATGTAAATTCTAGAATAAAATTAAGTTTTTCTTCATTATTCTAGGTTGATGGTTGTCAAACTCGAACAAACGAATTTATATTTTTCTCTACGAAACATTAGAAGGGTCTGAATTTAAAAATTATTAATAAAATAGAAAGAAAACTACTTTTATAAACATATTCAACCATAACCATATGCAAGAAACAAGTACATATCTATACATAAATGACAATATAATTAAACCACATACAGTCCTGATTAGAAAGCTTCTTTAACTCAAATATCAACATAGTTTGTAATTCTAAAGGCTAGAATGGAATGGAGTTACTCTTACTCAAACCGAGTACGTATTATAATGGAGTACTTAAATAAGCTCCTTGTTCCAACATTTAGCCAAGTTGTGGTAGGGAAAGCCACTTTGATATTATATATGGTCTATTAAAGCTATAGTATTGCAATTACAGATAATAACTAAAAGATTTCTAATAGTAATATATACATACCAAAATCCAGCGTAGTAATTGAATGCATTTTATGAAATACCTATCCAGGTATAAAAGTATAGTTATCTAACTATACTCGTAAACATACGTAACGCAAGGCAAACATTCAGTCTACTGAGTAGAACCATAATCATTAGATAAGAAATATAATTATTGAAATTTTTTAAAAATTATAAAGTTATTGGGAAAATCACTGCCATTTTTCTTTATTTATAAATCTATTTTCAATCTATTTCCTAAATGAATATAGTTTATAGTTCTTTATTACAACAAACTCAATTGGTATTATCATTTTAATTTTATTTAAATTAATAGATTATATATTTTTATGCTAATTTATCCATCAACTATTTAATCGCTTTATACGGTAATTGTGATATTGAGTAATCGGATTGTGGAAGCTATTGCACCCGCCTTATTAGCCTAGAGTAGTCTGATTAGACTTCTGGATTAAGTTCAGTAATTGGATATTTATGCCGAACTATGTATAAACACATATTATAATACATGAACGTTATATCTAAACGGTTAAACTGCCACATATTCAACGTATTTTATTTAATTCAACTCAAAGTAACTTTTAATTGTATACTTTTTCTTGGAACGCAACAGAAAGCATAAAAATGCAATGTTTAATTATTCATCGTATAACGTAATAATTTCCATCGTTGTTATATGAGATGAGATTACTTTAAACCCTCATATATTCTGGTATTTACAAAGCGTTATTCGATATGACAACATAAACATAGACAATATGCTAAATGGTTTGATTGGATTGTACAATATCAGAACTTGTTTAGTAAGAACTTAATATATTTAAAATACTACAATTTACAATATATATCAAAAACTTCTAATTACATTCCATGATTTTTCACTATCTGACGTAGATACCTAGATTCAAATAAAATATTACAATATTTTACCCTTAATGAAATAGTTTTTCTCGTGTATATATTGTAGATATATTTATGTAAATTAAACAATATCTATCATGATATTGATGAAACCACAATAAATTAAATATAAATAGTTTCCAGGTACTTTCATCTAAAATATATAAAAATAAATAAAAAATAAAAAATCTTAGTTAAGCTCTATTTATTTATCTTCCAAACTTTAATTCAGTTCAAATAGAATCTCTTCGACATTCACTTCGAAGCTCTATATTCCCGTCACGTTTGTACTCGTATGTATTGATTAGTCCTTGTTTATCTTTAAAATCAACTCCGCGGCCTTCGCATCAATCACTTGCTCCTACTCCTTGCTCTAAGGCTATACATTTCGCAAGGTGTAACAAGCTATAGCCATAGAATCGTTACAGTGGGGGCAGGAAAGATACACCTTATTTTACTAAAATAAATCTTTTACTACCTTTAGTTTTGACTCAGAGGAGGCTAATCTAATTCTTGTTTCAAAATAGTTCTTATCACCTAGAAAAATGTATTAAATTTTATCTCTGAGACAGAATCGGATAAATGTAATAAATTGAAATTCTCGACAGTAGGAAAAATGATGATAAAAGTTGAGTCTTGTTGAATATAAAAGTAAATCTATTTTTAGATTAATTAAATTTAAAACTCACCAGACATCTTTTTTATTCAAGGAAAAAAAAATGAGTCCTTAAGAGTGAGTAGTTCTTTTTCATGAATAAAATATTCAAAAATATTTATTTATTTATTTAGCTTCACGCCATATCCCTTGCGGGGTAGTCAAAGACGACGGAGCGCCAAACGCTACGGTCCCTGCATACCTCTTTCGCCTCGGCCACAGACATCAACCTCTTCATACATGCCCTCCGGGGGATCCTCATGCTTTTTACGTGACCTTCCTCCAGTATCGTAGCTACTGTGTTTTCGAAGGTCACTCGAGGCCTCCCCCTGTCACTTTTACCGCTCACTTTTCCTATATAAATCTTTTTTACCATTCTTTCATCACTTATTCGTTCGCCGTGCCCAAACCACCTGAGCACGTTCTTCTTCATTCTCACCGTGACATCTTCGCTAGTACCTGCCATTCTGTGGATTTCTTCATTGCGGATTCGATCAGCTAGACTGACTCCGCATATTCTGCGAAGAGATCGCATCTCCACAGCATTCATCTTTTTTACATTCTTCTTCTGTGTTACCCACGTTTGGCTGCCGTATACCAGCGTCGGTAGCAAAACTGCATTGTGTACAGCCAAACGTGCAGCTATGCTGACGTTTTGACGTCTCAACACCACCGTTGACTCTGTTACCGGCAGCAATACGCCTTTCCACATCCATTTCGTATCTTCCGTCTCTGCTTACATACTTCCCAAATGTACCACTTCATTCATATGTTCTATTATCTTATCATTCACGTTGATCTTACATTCTGTTCTTTCTTCATTTCTTTAAAATATCAGAACCTTCGTCTTATCTACATTCAGGTTTAGACCATTAATTTTACACCCATCTTTCAGAGTGGTGAACAATGCCTGCAAATTGCATTCTGATGATGCAATGAGCACTGCATCATCTGCATATAGCAAGCAATTGACCTTAAGGTCACCTACTTTCACTCCCATATCACTATCTTTCATGCCTTGGAGACAACTATCCAAATAGAAATTGAACAACCAAGCTGACATAGCGCAACCTTGCTTAACACCCGATTGGATGTCAAACCAAGGCGACATGCCAGCTCCTACTCGCACACAGGCTGTGTGATCTCTGTAAAGAGATAAATATAAATATTCAAAAATATTTTATTTTAATATAAACGTCGTCTATAACTTTGTGTAATCTTTCAATCTGTCTATTAAAATCTGAAAACCTCTTCCAATAACAGAGATAGAATACAATTCTTACTAAAATTTATATAATATTCTCACATGCAAGGGTTTTATTAAATAAAAGAGATGTTTATTTTCTTTTTCACTAGAAACAATAAATTGTAAAAATGGAAGTCCGAATGAATGCTAAAATTTATAACGGGTATGAACTGTAACATTATTTGAACATAATAGCTTTCAGGATTTTAAGACTATTTATGTTAATTGTTTGAGACTTTTTAACAGACTAGTAGACAGAAAAGAATTATTACTATGTTTTTTTAAAATTTAATTCTTATTATTAAAAAAGTTGCCGTGTTTTTGATGTTTCCTAAACTTATGAAAAAGGTTAGATAATGTTAAAACACTGCTGTTTAATATATTTTAATATTTTTAATTTAATCATCCTTAATGCATATTATATGCCCTAAGAGGACGCTCAAAGAATATATATGTTATATTAATTACTAGGTATCATACACAAATAAACAAGTTAAACACACTACACTTTTGCGACGTAAGCTAAATACTTCATAGCATAAAAAGGTCTTTCATATAACTGAATCATAAAAATTAAGATGTTATATCTTCAATCTTTTAAAAGGACGAGAAATGTGATATCAGTTATTCATTGAATATTGAACAACCCTCGTCAAGAGAAGTTTACTTATTGCAAATACCTCTCTTAAATTTATGGAACAAGGACAGTGAAATTTTGGAATTAGGATTGCACTAAAGAAGAGATGAGAAAACGTTATAATAATTATTGTTTGGTATACAAGATATTTATGGTAAAAAAAGGAACTAAGACTCAGTTTCTCTAAGGCTAGATAATATAAATCTCTCTCCTGATCAATGAAATTAATTCAAGAGCTTTGACGAGACTTTCCATTCATTGATCCACTTTTATTACTTGCATGCCTTGGAGTTGCACTTGAATAAATTAAAGAATAATTTAACTATAAGTTCACTTTGCGTTTAAAAAATTTGGTCCTTGATTTCACCTTAGTCTTTCTTTATATATATAATATTAGCTATTTTACTTAATATTCGTAACTATTACAGCTAAAAGAGCGTGAATTTATAAATAAATCTGTCTTGAGACAAAAGTTGCCCATATTAAGGTGTAATTAATTATTACTAAAACAGGATTGTTAAAGCTTACTGGCGATTGAAAGTAATATATTACAATATTAATATTATACTTAAATTTTTAACAATAATATAAGACATGGACACCTAAAAAAGTATTTTTTAAATAAAATTATTAAGACATATATATTATGTATTTAATGATTTTTTTTTAAATTATAATATTATATAAAATTTATCTCAGTTACTCTCGAGAGTCTATGCTAGAAAAAATTAAGATTTCGAAGAAGTTTTTTCTGTATCAATACGAATCAAGACGTTGCTGTTACATTTTACAAAGGACTCTCGAGTGACGTGAAGCAATTTTTATACAGCACTTCAATTATGATATAATTGTATATTACATCAGTATTTTTGTAAAACCTATTAACTTTTCTTTTAAAATACTAGAAAAACAACCAACACATAATAAACCTTCTTTAAATTTAAAAATGTAAAATATCTTTAATATTTCTGCATCTTTAATTTTTAATTCATATTAAAATCTCAATGATTTTAAAATGAACTGAAATATAGAATTGATTAAGTTTAATCAAATTGTATTTAAAAAAGAAAATAACTTAATTATAGTAATGTTGAAGGATCACTAAAATGTCGATCCCTTTAATGTCGTTATTCAAGCCATTGAGCGAATCAGGTAACTAAGGAACCCCTAGTTTTAATCCAATATTAATTTGGGTAAATTAATATCTGTTACGTCACTATTACAGCCTATTTCTAATGCCTCCTCCTCTAGATTATATATATTTAATGTATTTTTGAAAGATTCTCTTTTAAAATTATTACATTCTTTATATGTTACAAAAAAGTTGTTAAAATATATGTATATAGTTACATTAAGAGTTTTATGATACTATATATATATTCAAAGACGTCTTTAGCCTATTGATGGGAAGGCTTATATGACCTCAATGAATAATTTATTAAGGTACACTTTACTCTGGGACTATCTATTTATATAGAGCGGCTCTGCCTATATATTTATTTATCATATTTTGAACACCAACACACTATGACTGCAATTTCCTTCAAATAATATTTATATACTATAAATGATTTGCGTGATGACGGTAACTAAAATTATATCTGATCTTAATTCAACTGAGATTCTTTCAACAGCCAATTAGGTATCAGATAATTGAACACTTGTTAGGTTTAATAAAATACACGATTCTTTACTAGCTTTCTGCGAGCAAGTCAGCTCAATTACACAAAATATTTATTTTTTGTTGTTGTAACTATAGCAGTTTACTGTTTTTAGATGTAAATAAAATCGTTATGTTATTTTAAGTATATTTGGTTTTATGTTCACTATACAATATAAAATAATAAGAAAAAGGAAGAAGATATGCGAAGCAAATGAAAGGAGTAGTAAATAGAAATAGAGTTAGACAAGAAGTGTCAAATTATTATATATATATATTTATTTATTTCTTTCCTTTTATAAACCATCCACCAGAGTATGATCTGTCATAATTATTACAGTATGTTTTAAAATATTTCGAACGTGATATATTATCATAATACATAAGATGAATATAACTAAATCTATTTTAACATGTACCGGGTTTATTTATACCTGGAAACAGCAATACCATTTATGTTCTCAAACATTTATCTAACATCTATTCATCTCTGCTCTGCTCGTCAGACTTTATGGCAATTCCATTTGTCGATCTCGGATTTCATTTTCCTCTAAACAAATACTTTTGAGTAATAAATATCAGCGAAAGATTTATTTTTAAAGATACAGTTTAATTATTTATTGTTATTGTTGTTAACAAAGCTTGAGGCAATGTATAGATTCTAGTAGAAATGTATTTTTTAATATAAAAAGCAAATAAGCTCACCATGCAATACTTTAATAAAATTACTGCAGTATATTTCGGGAATCACAATATTTCTAAACATATAAAACATTAGAACCTATTAGGTAGGAGACAATACAAAGTACTTACTTTACACGAAGCAATTATTTTTGTTATAACTATTTTATTCCACAAGTTACAAGAAAACGCGCTTATTTTAATCACCTAGATTGCCTTGTTGTTTCCTGCTTTAGTTGATTTCAAGTATTAATAACTCTGCAATAACATATTTAAACACACAATGGGTGTTGGTGTAATATAATGTAAATGTTTTAATCAGTCTTTTAGCAAGCACCCTTATCTTTTGTTTTAGAAGATCTTAGCATTTAATGACGGCAGAAGTTTAAAATATAAAATGGATTGATGGAGGTAACCTGAATAAAGACTTAAGTAAAGTGAGGGTATACAATATATAACATATAGAGCTGTGATTTATATGAGCTCCAAGCCCACTTAAGCAAGCTGCTTGCAACCACACAGATTGGATACTGAATATACAACGTCTTTTATATATATATAAAACTAATATATTGAACTAATTCATTAGTGTCGTGTACCTTACCCTAATTATTTAGTTTCTTGGCACTAATTAGTAAGTTAGTGTTACTATAGATTTATGTGTAAATAAACGTATTTTTTATTAAGTATATTTGTTTAAAAATACCTACTATATTGTATAATATATAATGTCAAAATAAAGTAGCTCGCCTAATGAAAAACAACTAATGAGGTGGGAAAGATGATATTAAATGTCAAGTGTCAACCTAAAACGACGAATTAGACTTTGAAATATTAGTATATTTTCTATTTAGAACTTTCATAATACAAAATTGTGACTTCTTTTTCTTAATATTCAACCTGGACAGTATTGCAGAGAGAGGAGGAGTTTATAAAGATTTTACATCAACGACAGTTTATTATTATTTGATAAAGTTCAAGTGTCATTTTAAGAGATGATACTATAATGTTAATATTAAATGTAAGAGACGTTGTGTTACTTGCTTATCATATTTAAAAGTAAATTTAACGCGACGTTTATATTAAGTGAGGGAATGGAAACTGTTTGAATTTTAATTTTTATATCCTATTTCGCATAACGATTATTAAATTTTATAAAAATTATAACTATTTGTTTTTATAAACATAACACATAAAATTCTGGTAAACTTAGTTGATAGTTTATTTTAATAAATATAGATAAATATATTGGGTTAAATTTTAAAAATCTTTATAGGCATATAATACTTCACTAGATAATTATACAGGGTGGGCCATGAATTAGTTAACATTTGAAAAAATCGTATAAAAAAATCATTTAACATATTTTAGAAATAGTTTATTTACGAGAAAGCTAATTAGTTGTAATTTATTTTTTAAAAATTATTTCGTCTAAATGACCACCGTTTCGGTTTTTGCACTCATCTAAGCGAGTCCTGAAGTTTTCGAATACTCTTCTGCAAAGAGACCGCGAGATCGCCGACATCTTTTCGATGATTTTTTCTTTAAGTTGACGGAGTGTATTCGGTTTATCAATGTAGACACGACTCTTTAAATAACCCCATAAAAAGAAGTCTGCTGGGGATAGATCTGGACTTCTGGGCGGCCATGGGATGTCACCTCGTCTGGAAATCAGCTTTTCCGGAAACATTTCTTTGACCACTGTCAAGGACTCGTTTGATGTGTGACACGTGGCTCCATCTTGTTGAAACCATGTGTTACGATTATAGCCAGCAAATTCCAGTAGCATCGGTGCTAAAAACTCCCGTCACATTTTCACATACTCGGCAGAATTAACAGTAACTGAACTGCCTCGAGAATCTTCAAAAAAGTAAGGTCCGATGATTCCTTTTGCTGAAATTGCAGCCCATACAGTTACCTTAGGAGAGTGAAGTGGCCTTTCATGTTTATCTTTGGGATTTTCGCTGCTGCAATACCTGAAATTCTGTTTGTTTACATGTCCATTTAGGTGGAAATGGGCTTCGTCAGAGAATAAGATGTTGTCAAAATTACTGAATCGAGTTAACATTGTTTCGGCATATGACTTACGCAAATTTAAATCATTAGGGTTTAGTTCTTGCACTATCTGGATCTCTGGATCACGTCGAACAGAAGCGGAAACTTGCTGCACGTTCTCTTCGCTTCGAGAAGTCCGCGGGCCGCCGGTTTGTTTCACATTTAGTGTAGATCCCGTCTCTTCGAACTTCTTCACCCATTTCTTTATTAAAGGAGCACTTGGACACTGACTTAAGTCGTGTAAACCATATTCAACGCGAAATAAGCATCTCACAGTAATGAGCGAAAAGTTATTTAAATAAAACTGTTTCACACAGTAAGCGCGTTGTGGCCCCGTGAAGCGATCCATTGCGACTAAATTTCCAAGAAGCGAGCTATTGCCTCCGCCCGCGCCCGCGCCCCGCGCGGCAATTGTTTGCGTGGTAAGTTACATTTAAATGTTAACGAATTCTTGGCCCACCCGATATTTATAGTAAACAAAAAGGATTTTGTTACATTTAAAGTTTAATAAGTGTAGGTAAGTATGTATTATTTGTATAAACTGTACAACGTTTTTAAAGGTTAATTGTTTTTTCAAACATCCCTCAAAGTGTCTATGTATTTAATTATACTAGAGTAGTTGGTGCATGACTTAATAATTAACTTAGAAATAATTCAATATAAAAGTTAGATGCAAAGATGGCCTATTTAGATGAATTTAGTACTACTGACACTCCTTGAATTGTTTTCATAATGATTACATTATAGGTCTAGTAACTATAAAAAGTCTTACATCTCAGATCTGATACTCTGGGGATGATTCTCAATTTTCTCTTCTTGATCTCATATTCTTGCCATTTATAGCATAATAATGGTGTCATATTTTCTACTATAACAGGAGGCTTAAAATAATATATTCTCTGTAAACTGCTTGCTGGAACTTTATTTCTGTCCGTTTGGAACAGGTGACACTAACTACAGTTTGTTGCCAACTACAATAAAAATAAAAGTTATTTTGCACAAATTATAAATACAAACGTGGTTTTAAGTACTCTGGGTGTATTGAAACCAAAAAACAACGTTAACAAAAGTATTTAAATATAAAGCTTACTCGTAAATCGTAATGACTGTACTTTTGTTTGTTTTGGTTAAAGGCAAAATACATTTTTTAAACATGAATATTTTTAATGATGTGCTTGTGATATAAAATACTTTTGTTGTTGTGTATATTATTAAATGAGTAATGATGAGATGACATACTTAAAAGACTAATTAATATACCTCATGATTGAAAAGCATAAGACATGTGATAATTAAATAATCAAGAGGTTCTGTTGAAAATGACCACAACGGACTGAACCCCTAATACAAATATTGTATGTTGTCAAAAACTGTGCAAATAACATTGCAGTTATTTAAGCTAAGCTAAGCGTGAAAAAAAACTTTCGCTCAAGACGATTTACTACTTAACTTCATAGCCAAAGCGCTTGCATTGATGCTGGTGTTATCAAATAACTTATCCTGAGTTGGGATGATCCTTAATTTGTCAGGAGTAAACCAGTTAATCTTTGTACATTGGTACATGACTGGTAAGATAAATATTAAAGTACTTTTCTATATAAACATATCCTTGAATAAATAAAACTAATTAAAATAATTATTATAAGCATATTGTTTTACTAATATTTCGTTGATAATGAACTTTGTCTCATCCAGCAATGTTAAAATTATAAAAAAACACACAAAACGTACTTATCAAATACATTTAATTAGGCTTTAACAAAATGTCACTTGGTGGTTTATTTATTACTGAGCCTATTCGCCGAGCCAAGAAAGGTAGTGGATTCGATTTACATGGGGAAAAAACTGGTTCAAATACACTCACAACTGTAAAGTTGACCATTCAGCGAGAAGTGTATCTTTCACTTGCTTTCTTAAACATAGAAATAATAAGAAACTTAACGTCACGGCAAAAATTTTTTATAATTAAACTGATTAAATGTGTTACTTACTTACATTTGTTATAATATAAATAAATAAATGTATGCAAAATCTCCGACATACAGAAACTTTATCGTTAAAACATATCCGCAAGCCTGTCTGTATATACTCCTAATTTAATAATTTCTATCTTTTCCGTGAATATTCTTTAGAGAAAACGAATAATTTTACGCTTCCCAATAAATTATGAATATATTTTTTCAAAGGAATTGATTTTACGTAATAACAAGGTAGAAGAAAGAGTTGTTGTAAATAGTGCACTGTCTTTAAAATTTGACTTTAAATTAAAATTTTGTTTGTATCGAATAACAGCAATTATGTTAAACGTGTAGTTAAGTGTGTGTGTTTGTGCTTTTAAGCGGAAGAAAAACACATAAATAGTAGAAAATAATATTTTTTTATTAAATACTGTGTCAGGATTATTCTCGTATTTTTATTATAAGTTGTAAGAGTTATATGACAGTTGTGATAGTGTGATTTAACAAACATAAATTAATGATAGTTTGAAAAATTATATAAAATGTTACCGAGGGAGTTTCCACAATTTCAATTAGGATTAAAATCATCTTTCATTCGGTTTTCTCCCACCTTTTCGAAGAAAGCAAGAAAAAAAAGCTCTATAGATTGTCGATACTTAAGTTTATTAAACTTTAAATACTGTTAGTAATATTTGTTTACAGTATATAAATGCCAAATAAGGAATAATTTATATAAATAAGAATTTCAATTTCAAGATAGTACACAACAGTGGCGCCATCTACTATAGTTTATTTTAGAGTGTTAATTTGTTATAAATATAAAAAGTTAATTAATTTAAAAAGTATATTTATCATTTTTAATCTTTTAACTATTGGCAATTTTTTTAACATAAAACTGGCACCATCTGTTTACTGTATCATAATCAACACAGGTTATAATATTGTAACTTACCCTGGCTTTAATGTTGTAGTGTTGGTTGTTATAAAATAAGTTGTTAGTGCTCTTCATCGATCATTTTGTTACAAGTTGTCGGACATTTAACATTGAAGTGCAAGTACTGAGTATTATTTTAAAACTCAAACTCTAACTTTGCATTGAATAGTTCTCCCATAGAAAACATAGGGGTTATCATAAAAAACTACTAGACTATCAACTATTAAAGGTGCAGGTGTATAATATGGTGTCCAGAAATATAAAGTATACCATTAGCGGTTTATATCGGATTTTAAGTAAATATATAAGATTGTGGCATTTTCGGCTAATTAAGCTTCAACAAATATTTTAAAATAATAGTCTAATTAAGATCTAAGATAAAACATATAAAATTAGTTGCAAAATAAACATAATATAAACGGAAAATCACTATATCCTCTAATGACTTTCTTGAGTATTGAATACATTATCGACAAGAATAATATGTGTAGGAAGTTTTACTGTCTTGGAAAAATAAGCTCTTCTTTTTAGCTACGTTAAGTTGTATAAAAAGTTTTAGGCAATATTTTACTTATTAAACTTGCTTTATTACCTACTTCTTATCTCCTGTGATATCTGTCTAAAGTAACGCTTTTAATCCAGGAAAGAATCTCTTTGAAATCTAACTCTGAGCTTGATAATTTATCATGTCATCTGTGTGTACACAGATTTACTTGTTTTCTGGTACGACAACTGAGGGACTTAGCTGAGGAACACTTTGAGTGCTCTACTATACTAATAATAGAATATTCTGTAGTGAAATATTATTTGCTTATATACTAATTTTAAGATTACTTGTAACAGGTAGATATTTAAAAAAAATTAAAGGAAAACAAATTATTTATCATTAATATTATTATAAAAAAACAGAATTGAAAAATTTATGGTTGTTTTAAATAGGTCAGGATGAAAACTCTATAACGAAACTACACTACCTATTATTTCGCCATTTTCAACTACTCCGTACTCCGTCCGTAATACCCTAGCAAAGGAGCTTTGCTTGTACCAAGAGAATGTGATATTATAATAGAGTGAAACAGCCCTTTGTCTTGCTTTGAAGCATTTTAGTGTCAAACTTCATTGCAACAACATTTAGTTTTAATGACAAACTATTCAAACAAGTTGAGTTCATAATTCAATTAATAGTCCTTAAGCTCTTTTAAATAAATTAGTATTTCTTAAATGTCATAATGTTAAAATATATTTTGTTATTTCCAGGAATAATTAAATAAATACCTAAATTATTGCAACGTAAGTGCAAACTAATTTTGTGTACTAAATTTAACAACCTAACCTTACTAGGAACTAATAAAGTTGAGGCAAACCAGAAGCAAGGCTTTATAGTATAATTATACTTAAGTATTAATGTTTAGAATTTTTGTAATATTTTACAATGTGCTTTTTAATAGTGACAAATTATTTGGTTTCGTTAATGATTATCCCTTATTTAAGTTCTGTGGATCAGACACTTGTTTTTGCTGTGGAGTTATTATTGTATAAGATAATTTTTTTTAGTTCTGATCAATTGCCTTAAGATAATAACAATTTAATAACAAATATATAACATATGAATACAAAACACACGATATATTGTATAAAACACTTTAGCACCTATAGTCTATCTGTATTAAAGTTTGTTAGTTATAAAATCAAAACTGCCAGATCTCACCTCTGTGCCAGATATCACCTTATGATGACAACATGAAACCAATAAAAGTTATACATCATATTTATAGACAAGTCTTACAGAACAAATGACTGGACGCAATAAAAGAGACTTTAATAGAACAAATAAATATGAGAATTACTCATAATGAATGTAATTATTTACCCTTTAAGAAATAAATGTTAATAAATTGAGAATATAAGCAATAATGTTCACGATAAGAGAAGATCTGACATGATGGAGAATTTAAATCATATCAATCAATCTATAATAATGTTAACTTTATTATATTACACCAAATTATTATCATATCCTTATCCTACTATATTATATCTCAATATAAAGTGAATTGCAATACACTTTGTGTGTTTTATTAGATTGATATATTCAATGACCATTAAGAAGTCAACGCCTTATCAATATAAGGACGTCAGCAAGACGAACGAGTCCCGAAGGAGAATTAACATATCTGACCAACCACTCCTCAGGTTTACGGTATAATATTTTTGCTTCTCGCTAAATTAGAATTTTTAACTATGTAAATTAAACTTATATGTAAATTTTTAGTCGCCTGGTTCGTCGAGCGTTTAAAATATACTACTCTTGTAAAGCTAGTAGGTCTTGGTTTCCAATTCCAATTCCATCCATAGAGAAATTTCGTCCTTTAAATCGGTTTTCGAAATTAGTATCGCCCGGGGGAGAGATTGGGGCCTGGATAGTTGTATTGTGGAACTGCAGTTGGACGGCACGTTATCGGCGGAAAGCTATTACTAAAGTGCAGTTGTGCATTTTAGGATTCAGAGGGAAAAAAGATAGCAAAGTATATATGAGTTATATTTTTAACATATACAAAACATTTGTTAATTATAAACTATATATTATTATAAGCATAGTAGAGAATGACTTATTCAGAATAAATCGGTAATAACCATTTTTAACTGGCTCTTATGAACCTTTTACACTTCAATCCGCTACAAAGTTATGTACGTCTAAGTAAATGTACGGTTTAGACACTGAAAGCAGCGATATTAAAGCATATTTACTATATAATATATAATTAAATTTTAGGAATTTGCATCCCCTGCATATCTTAAAATATACCTCATCGTGGTCACTCGTCTGAAACTGAAAAGAAACCTAAACTCAGAAACTTAGCTATAATACAAATATATATATTTATAAGAAAATTTAATTTTAATCCAAATTATTCAAAGAAATATTTACTAAACAGAAAGATAGAAACGATTTTAACAATTAACAGTCAGAACGTTATTCCGGTGAATTCTTGAAATAAGGTTAGAAATGTTACTTCCAATGCCAAAGATATCATAATTTATTATAAGTGTATACCACACTTTATTATTAACAAAATTAAATAAAATATAGACTTATAATAAGATAGGATAGATTTCTGTACATACCTTACTCACTGACACCACCATACCCAGACTAAATCTTTAGACATTTATCAAAGTTTCCCTTTATAATAAAAGAGGAACAATGATTTAAGCAATAAGGATTTAATTTAGAAGTGGCTTCCATTTCACTGATAACTAAGTTATAAGAAATATGCAAATTTAAAATTGGCTTTTTGGTTAAAAATAAAAAGACACTTTGTGCAATCTAAATGTTTAACTTCCCTAGAAATATAATGGAAATTGCGTCGTTATTTTTCTTTGAAATACTTCAAATATACAATTAGTATTGAACATTATAAATATATGAAAACTTTTAGTATTTGGAAAAAATACGGCAATTATGTTTTACGAGTAAAATTTACAATAATTCTTCTAAAATGAGACCATTTTAATCGGCTTTTGGATATTAGTTTTAAAAAATAAATAATAAGGCATGTTTAATTTCGTTTCACAGAGGCTGTTGAGTGACATATCATTTTATTCTTATGTATAAAGGCCTGCAACAGCGCGTTAGATTACGTTATGTATAATGCTATAAAAGAATTTGTTCCCAACAATAAAGATTTTATTTTATGTATAATCATACAACAGCTACTATGCACATACTAATATTCATACTACAACATACTAACAGCTATACAAACGATTATTTATAGCTTCAGCAATTCCTTTTTCACTTTATTTTATGACAGCAAAGCAACGATTGAAGTATTAATATGTGAAAGACAGAACATATATATTCTATGAGAAATCCTCGATCGATAAACAGCATATAAGGTACACAATAGACTAGCACAGATACCCATTGTTATAAAACAATTTTTATAAGCTTTTATAATTATATTTATTAGACTATCACACTGTAGAACTCTAAAGAATTAATACATTCTTACTTTTTCAATTGGATTAATATTTAACTTACCTTTATTAGTCCGGATTAGCAAACTACTCGTACATGCAGTTCTTACGAATTTTATTCTTTAAATTACTTCATAAAATATAGCGTTATTAATAATGTATTTTTAGGTTTTAAGAGATTTTATACGTAAAATATTTTATTTCTATTAAACAAATAACAGATCTGCAACATGTGAATATTGGATATTGTTTTTGTACCACATTGAAGGGGTAATATCCAACTCTATTCCGTCTCGTGATTAATTGGGAGACCTCATTTACGATTTATGAAACAATTTTACTTCTTTGTTCTTTTCAGCTATTTTCTCGGATTAATATATTAATAAAGGAACATAAAAATATGTATAATTATTTATGTATATATATATAATAATCTTATGTTTTTTATTTCCATTTATGTCATTAATAAATTGGAATATTTCTAATTATTGATATCCGCATTTTGATCCGTGAAAAACCAATTAGGGGGAATAATTATAATATTATCGTTAATTAAAAATATACATATATATTTAATTGATAACTTTTTATAAAATAATCAATATTGAAAGTGTCATATAATTGAGATTTTTAGTATTAGCATAATATGTAATAAATATACATTATTTATAATTTCGCAAATATATATATATATATATATATATATATATATATATATATATATATATATATATTTTAATTAAACTAATAATAGTAATAAAATTAATATATATCACACATACTATTGGTATATTTTGGTTCCTATTATTTCTTTGTGTTATTTCTACAATTTCCAAACAACTCATAATAACAGAGAAACAAATTGAGATGAGAAACGAGAATTTTTAGGCAATTGCTTTTGTGACACTGTTATTAATCTTCTTTTATCTTTTACAAAAAGATATAACTTGTCTAAGCTATGTTTTATTTATACCTAATAATTATAATTATAAGAAAAAGGGCGACCTACGGAGAATTAAATGGAGCATGAAAAATGACTTATATTGATATATATATTAAGATGACGTATGATTAACGAGCATTAAAGAAATTGACATACGCGTCCACTTTAATTGAAGTAAGTATAGGATTTGTTGTGTAATTTAATATAACATATTTCTTGTGTAAATTAAACAATTATTCACCACCAACATACTTACAGTACAAAGGCTTTTAAGACTTTTAACTTGGAAGTCTTGCAAACATTTGTAATCATAAATGTTATGAACATATGAAGTAACGTGTGATATTATACATAATATATGTTCTTTCTGTGGGTTATGATACCACGAAGGGTGATATTAAGTCAACGGTATTATTGTTTTATATGTTAAAAGTCCAATTAGTTAGTCTTTCATTACAAATATGATTAATTACAAAAAAAACTATTTTCTTTAAAAAAAATATTTATGATAAGTTCTAAGTTCCCAACTTTAGTACCATTTATATATTTATAAAATAATATATTCAAAATCTGACGTTTGATTTTTGGTAATTATAACAAGTTAAGTTTTTTTTATTTAGAATAATTATAACCCGTATCAAACCTTTTATCTTCATAATTATTAATTTAAAATAAAATTCTAGTCTTCTACAGAAATTAATGTATAAACCAAACTTTAATATTACTAAAAGCATAATTTCTATAAAGTAACTTCAGCGTATCAAATACAGAGGATTTAATCTCTATAATATAACCGTTAAACTTACTTGGTAAAAATCACGGTCCAAAGCTTGTAAATAAACTGCTTTATACAGCTTGCCATTTTGCTAATATAATAACAAGAATTCATATTATATTTATTTATATTTTTCCACTTTGAATCAATAAGTGTACACTTGCGTACCAGTGATTACTTGTGTTGTTTCATGGTAGATATATTGGGTAGACCTCGAAGAATTCGGTCTGCCCATTCATTTGTCCCCTACTTTCGAATTTTGGAAAAATTTCTTCACAGGAGGTCTTCTTATGACCGCCTGAGTCCGAAATGACCATTGGTCAAAAAGTTTATATATATATATGCGTGCGTGCGTCCAGATTCGACTTTTGTCAGCACGATAGCGGCCGCAGTTTCGCTCGGATCGCTTTCAAACTTTGCAGAAAAATCAACCATCCAAAAATGAAGGTCAAGTTCGTTAACCAGAGAAATCCGGTCACAGGGGGCGCTAGGGCCTCACTTTTTCTGATTTCAGTTTTTCGACCATAACTTTGTCCCTATACAAAGGAGATCAATCGCGTTCATATTATATGATGTCTTTGATAAATACCTATAACTAATGTCGATAAACCGAAAACCTAACTTCAATAATTTAGGGGTGGGGGTAAAAAAACCGAAAATTTTTGGAAAAAAAATCATAACTTTTTTCTGGTAAACATTCTTGCATCACAAGTATTTTTAATAGAAAGATTATTTTTTACTCTAAATTTAGGTATCAAAAGTTTTTCCGTAGAAGGTACCGTTTCCGAGAAAAAAAATTAAAACCACTTTTAGCTTGTAAATTTTAGGTAAAACCACGGCAACTTTTTTCTGGTAAACATTCCCTCCTCGCAAATATTTTTAATATAAAGGTTATTTTTTACTTTAAATTTAAGTACCAAAAGTATTTCCAAAAAAGATACCTTTTCCGAGAAAAAAAATTAAAACCGCTTTTTGCATGAAAAATTTTGATGTAAACAACGGCATCATGTATTATTCTTAGGTAGTGAGTTATATTTTAAATGAGATACACACGAGGTCTACCCACGCGTGTCCCCCTGCGGGCACGGCTTTTTTTTTACTTCATATTGAGATATAATTGCTACTTTTGAATTATCTTCTTGTCTTTTACTAAATTAATAAAATCAACGTGAAACACTGAAGATGAAATTTGTACCGCCACTGTCTTTGACATTACATGTACATATTAGTCCAATCTTGGTATATTTCTGATATTTAAAGTTCAGAATTAGTTTTCTGAAAACACTTAGTTATATAGCAACTCAAAGTCTGAGTTCTAGTTTTAGTTAGTTCATTCCTGTTTTAAATAAAAAAATGGATAACTTTTGAATAATAACCACATGTATTTAAGAAAACAATATATGTAAGAAAGTACAATTTATAGCAAAGATTTAAAAGTATTTGTTTTTAATCTAACCTAAGAATTTTAAATCCAAGGAAACTATTAATTTATGAAATATATAAAATGAAGATAGAATATCTTGGTTCTCTTCTATTCTTCTATATTTTTCTTTCAAGTTAAGTTAATTGAAGCGGAGTCTAATGCGGGAGAAATCCGACAAATGTAATGTAATTGTAAATTATATGCCTTCCGTTTGTAGTTGGAGTGATCTACAACATTTATGCATTTAATTAAGTGTCTTTAGAAGTTATACATATTATAAGTTGCAAAGAACTTAATTAACTGCATATCTAAGTAAAGTTATGCAAATTTGGTGTAAAAATCTAGTAAAAAAAAAAGTAAGAATATACTAAGTTTACCAAATCTTAATGTCATAAATATATTAATATACGCAATAAAGCTTCTATAGTTGTGATATTATCAAACATAAATAATATGTAGTAATATCCTGAAGACTAGCTTGAGTTGATTTTTAAATAGACAATCATTACTACTGTACAGTCATTATAACGTGTTTTGTGAAGAAAACATAAATAGTTTAAAAAAAAGCTTTTTAGAATTTTGTAATTAGATTAGATATTTTAACCTATGCTAACGAGCATAAGCTCTAAGACATGTAGGACGTCACCACACATAGGTAGTTGCATGCTCAGCCACCCGTAACAAACAGTGATGATGGAAGGAAAAACAGTACAGGATGGAACCGAGGTGATTTGGCGGTTCTATAGCTCACCGTGGAATGCTTCTAATACACTGATAGATAAGTACTTTACGTCCCTCATCTATGATACTACACTCGAACAAATTTTAAACAACAGAGGAGCTTATTATTACTATCTGACATCACTTTATCACCACAAAGAGCAAAAAAGAGCAATTTTTAAGTGGTAGAGCCTAGCTGTAGTTATCTGACTGCAGCTCGTATTGGGCTGGCTCGACCGGGGAAGGACCACCCTCTCACAGAAGACCGACGCGTAGTAACCAAATTCATTTGGTTATGTTCCGTCGGTGAGTGAGAGAATCCGGAAGCCCAAACCCCCCCCCCCACGCCATGAAACATGAAAGCGATGCCAGAAAGAAAAATACCCCAGGAGGGTACCGGCTTTGATGAAGCCGGGGACCCCCTCCCCGAGCAAAATCGGGGAAATAATTCTCGGATTTTGCTCGGGCTGCCCGTCGTATCTGGGGCGGGCAAAGTATCGCCTTTTGTGTTTTTTTGAGGGCAAACGACGAGTCAACGCAGCGGCACCCCGACCCACTCTAAATGTGGACTTTTGCAACATTCGGGGACTTCATTCCAACTTGAACGCCGTCCACTATCATCTAGAGACGGCGCAGCCGGCCTTGTTGTTTCTGACGGAGACGCAGATATCTAAACCTAGCGACACAGCGTACCTGTCATACCCCGGGTATAATCTAGAACACCATTTTATACCACACGCCGGGGTATCTGTGTTCGTAAGGGAGGATATCTGCTACCGTCGCCTTCAGGTTTTTGAAGGACGGGACCTGTCTGTACTCTGGCTGCGCGTGGACATGGACGACCATGTCAGAGTCTACGCATGCCTCTACAGGTCCCATAGTGGTAATGCAGAAACGGATCAACTCTTGGGCCATGTTCAGGCGAAGATTGACGATCTGCTTTCACAGATTCCCTCCGCCGAAGTCATAGTCCTCGGTGACTTCAATGCGCACCATACCGATTGGTTAGGGTCACGTGCCACCGACTACGCGGGGAGATCTGTGTTTGACTTTGCTCTGGCAAATGGTCTGTCCCAATTGGTCAAGACGCACACTCGTCTACCGGATGTGGACAGCCATATGCCCTCTTTGTTGGATCTTCTGCTGACTACACATCCCGGAAAGTACCAGGTCACTGTCGAGGCTCCGTTAGGGTCCTCTGATCATTGTCTGGTACGGAGTGTAGTGCCCATTCAACGTTCGGGTCGCACAACACCTGCGACTCGACTCGTTTGGCACTACAAGTCAGCGGATTGGGATGGAATGCGGTCCTTCTTTGCATCCTACCCATGGGGGCCGATTTGTTTCCCTTCCGATGATCCTAGTGACTGCGCTGCGGCTGTAGCTGATGTGATACTACAGGGCATGGAACTATTTGTACCAAGCTCTGTGGTACCACTTGGTGGCAGATCGCGGCCTTGGTTTGATGCGTCTGTCAGGGCTGCAGCAGCTGGCAAACGGCAGGCTTATCAAGCTTGGGCCAATGCGTTAGTCACTAAGGATCCGAGCTCTAGAGTTCTGAAGAGGAAATATAATCGTGCCTCCAGATTCTTCAAACGGCAAATCGCTAGAGCAAAGTTCAAGCATATCGTCAAAATTGGGGATCAGCTGGCAAAGTACCCGCCTGGCACGCGCAAATTTTGGGCGCTTTCAAAGGCCACTCTGGGCAACTTTAGCCAGCCATCCCTACCGCCGTTGCACATGGGGAATGACTCTCTGGCCCATACGGCAAAAGAGAAAGCCGATCTCTTGGGCACTCTTTTCGCCTCCAACTCGACTTTGGTCGACCAGGGGAAGACACCGCCTATCATCCCGCGGTGTCAGAGCTCAATGCCGGAAATAGTTTTTAGGCAGAAAACTATTAGGCAGTCTCTATTTTCCTTGGACGTTCATAAGTCGAGTGGGCCGGATGGCATTTCTCCATTGGTGCTACGAACGTGTGCCCCTGAGTTGACTCCAGTGCTAACGCGTCTATTTCGGTACTCCTACCTTAAAGGCGTAGTCCCGGTCTCATGGAAGCGTGCCCTTGTACATCCGATCCCTAAAAAAGGTGATAGCTCGGACCCAGCTAACTACAGACCTATCGCCATTACTTCTCTGCTCTCCAAAGTAATGGAGAGCATTATCAATAAACAGCTCCTAACATACCTCGAGGATCACCAGTTGGTCAATGACCGGCAATATGGCTTTCGCCATGGTCGATCGGCTGGTGATCTTCTGTTATATCTTACGCACCGTTGGGCAGCTGTTATTGAAAGTAAGGGAGAGGGTCTGGCAGTTAGTCTGGATATGGCGAAAGCCTTCGATCGTGTATGGCACAAGGGGCTTCTTTCGAAGCTACCTTCCTATGGGCTTCCCGAGAGTTTATGCAAGTGGATCACCAGCTTCCTCACTGGGCGGAGCATACAGGTCATTCTCGACGGTTTTTGCTCGGACCCCAAGCCCGTGAACGCTGGTGTACCCCAAGGCTGCGTGCTATCCCCAACCCTGTTCCTCCTGCACATCAATGATATGTTGGATATCTCCAACATACATTGTTATGCGGATGACAGCACTGGGGATGCGGTATATTCCGGCCGTGCAGGTCTCTCTCGGGAAAACGTCGACGAGTGCCGAAAGAAACTTGTGTCTTCTATAGAGACTTCCTTGGGGATGGTCTCTGAGTGGGGTGAACTGAACCACGTTCAGTTCAATCCCCTAAAGACACAAGTTTGCGCGTTTACCACTAAGAAAACCCCATTTGTCGTATCACCGTTCTTCGAGAGCACTCCTCTTAATGCCTCGCCAAGTATCAGAATACTGGGTCTCGACATTTCGAGCGACTGTCAGTTTCGTGGTCATCTGGAGAGCAAGGCCAAGTTGGCCTCGAAGAAATTGGGAGTGATTAATAGAGCGAGGCAGTACTTCAAACCTGGCCAAAGACTTGCGCTCTATAAGGCGCAGGTCCGGCCTCACATGGAGTACTGTTCTCATCTCTGGTCCGGATCACCCCAATATCAGCTTCTACCATTTGATCGCGTACAACGGAGAGCCGTTCGAATTGTTGGGAACCCGGTGCTCTGCGAACGGCTGGACTCTCTGGCATTGCGTAGAGACGTGGCTTCTTTGTGCGTCTTCTACCGCATTTACAACGGGGAGTGTTCCGAAGAACTATTCGATCTGATGCCTGCCGCCGAATTTCATCACCGCACAGCGCGCCATCGCCTCCAATACCATCCTTACCACCTGGATGCGTGGCGATCCTCCACTGTGCGGTTCTCAAGGACATTTTTTCCACGTTCCACTCGCATGTGGAACGAACTACCTTCGGCGGTATTTCCAGATCGGTACGACATGGGTACCTTCAAAAAACGCGTTTATTCCCACCTACAAGGCCGGCAACACTCCTGTAAGTCCTCGGATGTTGCAAGAGTTCATGGGCGGCGGTGATCACGTCCATCTGTGACCCGCCAGCTCGTTTGCCCTCCTCTTACATAAAAAAAAAAAAAAAAAAAAAAAAAAAAAAAAAAAAAAAAAGAATGTAAAACACATTAAAGGAACAAGAAACACAAGCCCTAATTTATATAATAACAAAATTTTTTATTTTTTTTTTTAGTATTTTCGAAATCTTTTTTTAATGAGTTATATATATCCAGTGCTATTAATAATACACTTCTGACATAAAGTAATGTAGACAAGGGTTTAATCAACGCAATAATTGGTACAAAAGAAGTACCAATTTAAACTTTATAAATACATGACAAGTGAAATGTTGTTATGTAATTAGTATATATTTAACGAAACTTACTTGAAAGTAATGGTGATAATAAAATATTTGCATTTCTCCACCCAATAACGTTATTTTAACGTAATAAATTTAAATGTATTATACAAATGTACATGCAAATAAATTTACACAATATTTCACATTGTTAAGCAAGATCAATAAACGAAACAAAATATAAGCCACTTTTAATTATAATATTTTGACTATGACAGAATTTAGATGATACTTATCTATCACAAAAGAAAGAGAGGAAATTTTATTATTTCCTGCCATCAACACATAGTCAATAACAGTGTAATTTTAATTTAACCCTTACAGGTCAATCAGATTTAATGGAATCCCGTTTCCTCATACAAATAATATCCCCATTTCGATGCACAAATGGCCATTTAGACAACAATGTGGTTAAGAATTGTCCCACTGATAAAAGTATGCTATATTTTAATTTAGCACACATTTTTTGTATACATTGCATTGTATTGGTATAAATATATTTAAATAAAAAATATTCCTATAAATAAATAAAATATATAACTCATAAGAAAAGATATAACATACGTTTTTTATTTTATTATTTATTTAACACTTTATTGCACTGTATAATATATAAAAAAAAATAACAAGAATAGACAAAACAAAAACAAAAATATAACTTTTTCTCAAGTATTTTCGAGTCAAATTTACCAATGATCAATATCAAACTATAAATTAATTAGTAAGTAATTAAGTGACAGACTTACCTTATCACAAGGGTTAATTATCTTGTTCATCTTGTAATAGGATTAGTCCAACTTTCTCAATGTCAACCTCGCATCTGTCGGACTGAGAACCGAGTTGTATTTAACTTCACAGTAATTTCAGAAACTTATACAAAGATTTACATATTTCAACATTAATGTCTTAAGAATACATATAAATTATAATATTTAAAACTAAATTTTCAAAATTGATATACCCGAAATAAATAATTAGTGTTAATACTGATAACAGAACACCATGTCATGTCCAGTTTTTGTGACTTTTACTTAATAATATTGGTAGATATAGATAAAATCGCAACTATGTTACTTACATATTATACAAATTAAATCTAATTACAAATATAAAGTTCATATAAACCTTTATATATACTATATAAAATAAACCTGCACCGACCAAATCTGAGAGCTTAAAGAAAAGTACAATCATTACGATTTATGAGTAAAGTTTATATTTAATCGCCCTCGTCTCAATGTTGGCTTTCGGGTTCCAGGTACGTTTATAAGAATTTTACGGTTCAAAAACCTGCTCAGTGAATATTACAAAGGAAATTTGTGTAATAAAAATACTTTCATATATTTTTCAACTTTATTGTGGAACAAATATAAAAATCTTTCACAATTCAACACCTTTCACTTGTGTGAAAATAATGATTTTAACATAATGTTTTTAAATTTATTTTTATATTCGAATTTAATACTCATAATATCAAAGTTTAGAACATTTATTTAAAATTTAAAGACAACTGTTTTTACTTCTTGAATTAATTATATTAAGAGTGAATGCAGTATAGTTGTCAGACTTGTTTGAAAAGTAGGCTTGAATGATTTTTACTTAACATATACTCCAATTTGCCAAAAATCGAATAATTTATAATTGTTGGTGCCTTAGTTTAATCATATAATAATATTCACTACTAAATTAAGATTTTTTTTTATATAATTATATTTTTTATATATATTTTATATATTAACGATAAGTAGTAAAAAATCAAAGTCAGACATGGTTCTTCATCTGTACCTAATTAATTAATTAATCAATACAATTAAAGAAAGTTATTCTAAAATAAAATATATATAACTGTAAATAATTATATCAAAAAGTATTTTATTTATCTCTCCTGGTTATATTTACAAAATACGATTTGGTCTGAGAGGAAATGCATACAACATTGATTATTTATTATTCAGTTGTATTGAAGTACTTATTAAACTGATAAAAATTACGTTTGAAATAAATTTCTTCAACAATGTTTGTGTTTTTTAAGTATATTTTAAGTTCTTTAAATGAACCATTATTTAATTTTAAGATAAACAAAAGAAAAAAATATATGAATATTTTTTAACGAACAAAGTTTGGATTTTAAATCAATGATCATTCTACATTTTTAATACATTTTTGTTTAATTTGAATATCATCAATGGTCACATTACCTTAGATTGAATCCCCAAATAGGTGTGCGTCCGTGTCGATTGCAACATGCTGTACATTCCATATACATTCCGAGCATTTCCAAGATATGCTCGGAATTTCTAAAGAACGTGTTTTTTTTTTAATCGACATTTACTGTCTAGTACAAGTAAGTAAGTAAAATAAGTAATATATTGTAATTTTTTTTCAATGTCTGTCGAATCAAAACAATAATGTTACTTTGTATTTTCAGACCACTTTTCTTGTCATGGGACGTCACATTATTTTCCGATGTGTTGTTTTTAGACTTAATAGACTACACAATTTCTTTCAAAACATCAAACAGAGTTGCAAATGTTAATAATAATAGTAAAACAAACTCTTACCTTAACAACTAGATAATTACATCAAAATAGATTATAAACTACATTTTTCATGCGGTTCCATCAACAAACAAAAACATAGCATATCTATAATTTAAATATAAGTGAGCTTGGTTACGATATAAATATATTCTCAATAATATGATGTCCTTGTCCCTCCCACATATGAACTTATATTCCTGACAATTTTTATCTAAATTTAAAGAACAAGGCCATAATCAGTAGAGTCGTTCGGTAAGTAAACGGTTAATCACAAATGCACCAAAGAATATGTAGATATATATATTTAAGTCTCAAATTTCATTTATATCAGTTAATTATACCATTTTTAAAGCGATGTATTTATTACTCTACGACAAAAATCCGAAATTAAATGCAGTATAACTGCGGTTCAAGTCTTGTAAATATACTGCACGATAACACCTCGCTATTTCACCAAATTAATTACCTAGAATCTATACTCCATATACAATCCTTTACATATAACTTTTTATATTGACTTATTTATTCCACACATCTTCAATTCATACAAATCCATATTACAGTATGCAATGAAACGTTATAATTATTGCATAATCTGGTACATCTCAATATGTTTTATACAATTGCTCTTTTTAAAACTTCAACCCCACAAATGAGTCAATAACTTAAGGTTCCATTGGAGCTTTATATCTTAAGTTATACCTAAAAAAATTGTACCACTTTACAGTTAAGGAGTAAGCTACAATTTTAACTTTTTATTTTTTTAGGAAGTGTAAACTCTATGCATTTAGTTTTCTTGGCATTTTAGACTAAATTAATAATTTCAAACATATAAAAAACAGCTGGCAGAATAGTATTTACTTCGATTGTATTCCAAATAATAAAGAAATTAAAAAAATCGTAAATCTTTATTTTTTTATTTATTTGAAAACGGAGTTTTGACAAACAAGTAAGTATGATGCAAATAGTTCTTATAAATAATTATAAGAAATATAATTAATGTTATTATATATGCAGTGGAAAACATAAACAAATTTTAACATAAATATTTTTAGAGTTATTTTAAGTAACATTTCAGTCATACTTAACGTAGTATTAATCATATCAAAGTAAATTAAAACTATAACATATTAAATTTCAAAATCCCAGAAACATACAAACATACAGAATTATATAAATAACTTCTTTTAAACAATGTTTTTTCTCCACATGTACGCAATGATTCCTCCACAGATTATTGTTAACTGAACTAAAAAATTGCGAATGTTTCTAAGCGAATGAAGCTCAACCCGCGATCAATTTCACAAATCGAATAATTTATTACATCTAACGGAACGAATCCAATAAATATATTCAATAAAATATATAAAAAACACCAAAAGTCTACATTCAATTTGTAATATAGAGTTATATCGACTATAAGTATTAAATGTCGCAATCTCTTTATAACTATTATTATTTGATACAATAAGCGATTTTTTAATGTTAACGACGCATGAATTTTCCTTTGTCCTTTTCTTTTTATTTTTTTCACTGCCACTGACATAAATTTTATCAATCAGATAGTAAAAGCCAATATTAAAATTATAAAATATATTTTACTGCAAGTTTCGTTATCCTATTGGTCTCATTTTTTTTCGATACCGTATGAAATTTAAATTAACGTTTATAAGAAAGTCAAATGTCTTGAATAAATTTGGTTTTTCCAACGCTTGTTATTTTTTTGCTTATTTCGCTTTTACAAAAATGCAGGTAAATTAAGCTCATATATCAAAATGAAATATAAACTTAAGAACAGTGATTTACTTTTTTACTGAGTTAATCGAAACAGTTATTAAAAAGAAAAGGAAGGATAACTAAGCCTATGATTTATGAATTTTATTACAGTTAAAATATTCATTTCGATACTCGTAACTTTTTTTTGTTCAATTACGTTACTTTCTCCATCTTTCTCTTTTCTAAGACTTGTCTGTCTTAGGGAACACGGATTCCTGAGTTTGCTACTTCAGAAATTCCCTGAGTGTGGGAGGAGTATAAGTGGTATTCAGTAAAGCGGTAAACCTGTAGTTGGATAATTTAGTCTAGAATATGATACGGCCTATTTAGTAATTTGCTTGCAACTAAGTAGTTGAAATTGCAAACAACATGTGATAAGGGTCCGTAGCAAGGCCAGGAAATTGCTTGAGCATACATTTACGGTATTTTATGTATATTGGATATATTAAATAGTTATTTTTTATACCCTTTAACATCTATAGGAAGTTGGAATTAAATGAGTTTATATAGTCTGTTGTTTTTACTGATTATTTCAACTTTTACTTTCTGTGGCCTCTTAGTCTAGTGGTTAGTGACGCTGACTGCTGAAACAAATGTCACTGGTGGATTACTCACTGGGACAAGTCGTTGTTTGATGGTTTTGAGTGTAAGCATATGATAAAGTACATGTAATGGGTCCCCGGCAAGGATATTACTTACTCACTAATTTGATATATTCACGGGGTTTATTGTAATTTTACTAATTTCGATATCTATCGATACGTCTTTACTAATGAGCTATGAAGCTTGCCGAACAGCTTTGTGTTCTTATGTGATACATTCAATATGTATTTCTGGATTTTGGTACAAAAAGTTATTAGAGAAGTAAAGAATCTTTATTAAAAACTTACTTAGTAGTTGTAACGAATGTATTTTCCTGAAAATATAAACTTATTTTTGTTTATACTTTAAAATATTTTCAGACCATAATCATTAGAAGTTTAAATACCTTCTGCAACTGAAAGAAACGCGAAAAGTTATGCAGAGGTTTATTCAACTTCTAATTATTAACCACATATAAATAATATGAAACAATCAAACCAATTTCAATATTTTTTCATGACTGTACATTAAATTTATGTGTTGTAACTATTGATATCAACATGTTGAATTTTTTGAACTATATGCCAGGGATTATAAATATTGATATTGGTTTTATTATTTCATTGTATCAAAAAGGATTATTTCATAAAAATGCTAATATTCAACCCATGCAACGATATACAGAAAATACACTAAAACGCCTAAAAGGGCTGCCTCAAAGCTGCCAATACTGACATGGAACTTTGAAACTCTAATAACATTTCAAGGGTTATAAGGAATTAAACACACAAAAGTAATATTTCATTTAACTTCTTCAAAAGAAAAGAAGTATTTGCGTTAATAAGATAAAAGGCTAGCAACAGTAAGCTTCCAAATTCAATTGTTTCAGAATATGAATTGAACACGTTTCTCGCTAACAAATCCATTTCTATCATAATATAATATGAAATGTAAGCGTACGGACAGTTGAGAAAAGTGATTGATTTGTTAATTTTTGAACAATTTTTTGACCGCTTGATTACTGCATATGAAAAATGGACCCTGTATGATAATCAAAATGCAAAAGACAGCGAGCTCTCATCGAATGAATCGCCACGTAGGACTGCTAAGCCAAGTTTACATCCAAAAAAGACGTTTATGTGTTTTTGGTTGAGTATTCGTGGAATCGTCCATTATGAAGTGCCTAAACCTGGAGAAACTGTTAACGCAGTCCTTTATTGTAAACAATTAAATCGACTAAATCTAACATTAATTGAAAAGTATCCAGCGATTATTAATAGAAAAAGCGTTATTTCGCAACACGATAATATAAGACCGCACTGCGCAAGAAAAATACTGAAAAAAATTAATGGATTGGGGTGTAAAGTATTGGCTCACCCACCATACTCGCCTGACATTGTGCCAACGGATATCCATTTATTACGTTCAATACAACATTTCTTAACTAATAAAATTTGAATGATATGAAAAATGACATCATCTCTCACTGAAAAACCAATTGATTTTTATCGATCAGGCATTGAAAATTTGTGCTAGATGTCAAAAGGTTGCTGCCAACGATCATTACTTCATTGATTAAAAAAAGAAAAACTTGTAAGAAATTTATGTATTCGAATTTACTGTAAAAAACTAAATAATTTTCCGCTCCCCGTACTACATCAGTCTACTGAAGACCTAACACGTGTTTTTATATATTGTAAAAGAATAAACTAAAATAAACTTCAGTTCGATTACGTTTAAGAATATTTAAAGTTATGTCAAACCTGAACGCCCTTATCGTAGTAGGTCCTATTCCTCAATACCTCCCAGATCTTGACATGATTCTGTGAGTTTTAATGTTCTTTGCAATTCCAGGTTTCCAGCCTTTGACTACTATTTCGGCAGTAATTTGAAAAAAAAATCCACTTTATATAAAATTGCAACTAATTTTATAATAAATAATAATACAAAATATAGTGGAAATAAAATAATGAATATTCAATAATCTTATCATTAAAAAAATCCTTTCATTTCAATCATAACTAGATAACTCGTCTAACATCTGAAACATCTAACATATAACATATTACATCTGAAAACTAAAATATAATAAGAATGAACCTAAGAATAAAAATCCCAAAACCTTACAAAAGCACATTACTGTTTTTTTTTAAATGGGTGTTATTTACCAAAAGAAATAATCTCATATCCCTATTATTTAACAAATAAAACTTAATTACAACACAACTTGAGAAGTTGCCAATGGTAAGTCCAAATCACACCCTCGGAACCGGCCAATGTAATTAAAATGTCATTAGAGATAATGGGCCACCATTTACGCGGTAACTTGTGAAATCGTGTTAACTTAAACAATCAAAACAGGAAAATTCGAAACTATTTCTTTAAGTGATTCCTAATCAGCTTAATGTAACTGTAAATCTTAAATAGTCTCGTTGTCTTAGCAGCTGACAAATGTCGTTGTCGTTGTATAAAAATAGTTATTCATTATATGGTATGTTGTATTAACTAGTTATTAATATATATTTTATACAATAAAAAAAATAATAAGAGCCTTTGTGCTATTTCATTTAGTCAACACTATCGATTTTCTTAGTTATAATATTGACTTGCAAATGAGCTGCAATGAAATTATACAAACTCGACCGACAACGGAGAGAACTGAATTGATATCTAGTTGTTAGAAAACACTTTGAATGTCTACAAACTTATTGAAACTGATTTAGTTATTGTTATTCGTGTAAGTTATGATTTCGGATAATCAATAATAATAAGTATCATACAATGATCTATACATCTTTTTCTAACATAATATCTACAATTTCCTGCCAACTGATAATAACCGAGAAACAAAATGTAATGAGAATGTTTAGAAAATTTCTTTTCTCATATTTTTATTAATTACCTTTTTTTTATACACATAGTGTCCAAATCGACAAAAAACAGTTACATACTTTAAAAATTTTTAAGAAAAATTTTATATCAGAAGATATTCTCAAAACTTGATGTTTTATATCCTAAATAATCTGCACTATTTTATTTTTGTTATAATTACGATGATGATTATAAGAAAAAAGAGTATCCGAAAACAGAGAAGAATAGAGTAGGCAAAAATAATATGTAAAAGAAGAAAGTTTCCTCTTAGACACTTTACGATAGAAGAACGTGGAAGATAGTAACATATTGTATTTATCCTTAATAATTAGGATAAGGATAGGATGGTATTGTTGACAATTACAAATAAAATGTTATAGACACAATGTTTATTATATTTGTATCTTTTTTATGTAATTTAGTTATTACATATTTTTATTATATTAATTAAATAATTATATCAACTACAATAACTTTTAGAAGAACTGAAGGGGTCGTGGCAACGTCTAAATATATATATATATATATATATATATATATATATATATATATATATATATATATATATATATATATATATATATATAATTCATATAATATTTGTATCTTATTACTTTTACTGCTTACTTTTTACTAATTACTTTTACTGTATAATGATATCATAAAGGGCAGTAATAAGTCAATTTGAATATTGTTTTGCTTATCTGCAGACATTAAAGCCAAGTACTATTATGAGATATTACAAATACAATTATTTCTAATAAATACAATGATTACTTCTTTTTTTCATTGATCACAAGTTCCTACTACTATTAGTGTCATATATGTTTTCATGAATTCTATCATATGTAAGAATATTCCGATGATTTTTCGGCAAATATTTGTAAAAGAATTAATAAAAAATGAATAATACCTAAAGGTAAGAAAGATATAGACAATGTGATAAAGTGAGTTGTAGGGAAATTCGGAATAGTTGTGAGATAAAGAATTATGAATCACTATATTAAAATATATATTAATAGTTACTATAAAATGACTTATCTATGGATTATGTAGATGCAGACGCCGATGCAGATGCAGATTCAAACGCAGACGCAGACGCAAATGCAAACGCAGACACATACACACATACTACACATACTATTTTGTAGGTGGTAGAGCCTAGCTGTAGTTATCCGACTACAGCTCGTATTGGGCTGGCTCGACCGGGGAAGGACCACCCTCTCACAGAAGACCGACGTGTAGTAACCAAATTCACTTGGTTATGTTCCGTCGGTGAGTGAGAGAATCCGGAAGCCAACCTCCCCCCCGCGCCAAACATGAAAGCGATGCCAAAAACAAAAATACCCCAGGAGGGTACTGGCTTTGATGAAGCCGGGGACCCCCTCCCCGAGCAAAATCGGGGAAATGATTCTCGGATTTTGCTCGGGCTGCCCGTCGTATCTGGGGCGGGCAAAGTATCGCCTTTTGTGTTGTTTGAGGGCAAACGACGAGTCAATGCAGCAGCACCCCGACCCACTCTAAATGTGGACTTTTGCAACATCCGGGGACTTCATTCCAACTTGAACGCCGTCCACTATCATCTAGAGACAGCGCAGCCGGCCTTGTTGTTTCTGACGGAGACGCAGATATCTCAACCTAGCGACACAGCGTACCTTTCATACCCCGGGTATAAACTAGAACACCATTTTATACCACAAGCCGGGGTATCTGTGTTCGTAAGGGAGGATATCTGTTACCGTCGCCTTCAGGTTTTTGAAGGTCGGGACCTATCTGTACTCTGGCTACGCGTGGACATGGACGACCATGTCAGAGTCTACGCGTGCCTCTACAGGTCCCACAGTGGTAATGCAGAAACGGATCAACTCTTGGGCCATGTTCAGGCGAAGATTAACGATCTGCTTTCACAGACTCCCTCCGCCGAAGTCGTAGTCCTCGGGGACTTCAATGCGCACCATGCCGATTGGTTAGGGTCACGTGCCACCGACTATGCGGGGAGATCTGTGTTTGACTTTGTTCTGGCAAATGGTCTGTCCCAATTGGTTAAGACGCACACACGTCTACCGGACGTGGACAGCCATATGCCCTCTTTGTTGGATCTTCTGCTGACTACACATCCCGGAAAGTACCAGGTCACTGTCGAGGCTCCGTTAGGGTCCTCTGATCATTGTCTGGTACGGAGTGTAGTGCCCATTCAACGTTCGGCTCGCACAACACCTGCGACTCGACGCGTTTGGCACTACAAGTCAGCGGATTGGGATGGAATGCGGTCCTTTTTTGCATCCTACCCATGGAGGCCGATTTGTTTCCCTTCCGATGATCCTAGTGACTTCGCTGCGGCTGTAGCTGATGTGATACTACAGGGCGTGGAACTATTTGTACCAAGCTCTGTGGTACCACTTAGTGGCAGATCGCGGCCTTGGTTTGATGCGTCTGTCATGGCTGCAGCAGCTGGCAAACGGCAGGCTTATCAAGCTAGGGCCAATGCGTTAGTCACTAAGGATCCGAACTCTAGAGTTGTGAAGAGGAAATATAATCGTGCCTCCAGATTCTTCAAACGGCAAATCGCTAGAGCGAAATTCAAGCATGTCGTCAAAATTGGGGACCAGCTGGCAAAGTACCCGCCTGGCACGCGCAAATTTTGGGCGCTTTCAAAGGCCACTCTGGGCAACTTTAGCCAGCCGTCCCTACCGCCGTTGTACATGGGGAATGACTCTCTGGCCCACACGGCAAAAGAGAAAGCCGATCTCTTGGGCACTCTTTTCGCCTCCAACTCGACTTTGGACGACCAGGGGAAGACACCGCCTATCATCCCGCGGTGTCAGAGCTCAATGCCGGAAATAGTTTTTCGGCAGAAAACTATTAGGCAGTCTCTATTTTCCTTGGACGTTCATAAGTCGAGTGGGCCGGATGGCATTTCTCCATTGGTGCTACGAACGTGTGCTCCTGAGTTGACTCCAATGCTAACGGTTTATTTCGGCACTCCTACCTTAACGGCGTAGTCCTGGTCTCTTGGAAGCGTGCCCTTGTCCATCCGATCCCTAAAAAAGGTGATAGCTCGGACCCAGTTAACTACAGACCTGTTGCCATTACCTCTCTGCTCTCCAAAGTAATGGAGAGCATTATCAATAAACAGCTCCTAACCTACCTCGAGGATCACAAGTTGGTCAATGACCGGCAATATGGCTTTCGCCATGGTCGATCGGCTGGTGATCTTCTGTTATATCTTATGCACCGTTGGGCAGCTGTTATTGAAAGCAAGGGAGAGGGTCTGGCAGTTAGTCTGGATATGACGAAAGCCTTCGATCGTGTATGGCACAAGGGGCTTCTTTCGAAGCTACCTTCCTATGGGCTTCCCGAGAGTTTATGCAAGTGGATCACCAGCTTCCTCACTGGGCGGAGCATAAAGGTCGTTCTCGACGGTTTTTGCGCGGAACCCAAGCCCGTGAATGCTGGTGTACCCCAAGGCTGCGTGCTATCCCCAACTCTGTTCCTCCTGCACATCAATGATATGTTGGATATCTCCATCATACATTGTTATGCGGATGACAGTACTGGGGATGCGGTATATTCCGGCCGTGCAGGTCTCACTCGGGAAAACGTCGACGAGTGCCGAAAGAAACTTGTGTCTTCAATAGAGACCTCCCTGGGGATGGTCTCTGAGTGGTGTGAATTGAACCACGTTCAGTTCAATCCCCTAAAGACACAGGTTTGCGCGTTCACCACTAAGAAAACCCCATTTGTCGTATCACCGCTCTTCGAGAGCACTCCCCTCATTGCCTCGGCAAGTATCAGAATACTGGGTCTCGACATTTCGAGCGACTGTCAGTTTCGTGGTCATCTGGAGAGCAAGGCCAAGTTGGCCTCGAAGAAATTGGGAGTGATCAATAGAGCGAGGCAGTACTTCAAACCTGGCCAAAGACTTGCGCTCTATAAGGCGCAGGTCCGGCCACACATGGAGTACTGTTCTCATCTCTGGTCCGGATCACCCCGATATCAGCTTCTACCATTTGACCGCATACAACGGAGAGCCGTTCGAATTGTCGGGGACCCGGTGTTCTGCGAACGGCTGGACTCTTTGGGATTGCGTAGAGACGTGGCTTCTTTGTGCGTCTTCTACCGCATTTACAACGGGGAGTGTTCCGAAGAACTATTTGATCTGATGCCTGGCGCCGAATTTCATCACCGCACAGCGCGCCTTCAATACCATCCTTACCAGCTGGATGCGTGGCGATCCTCCACTGTGCGGTTCTCAAGGACATTTTTTCCACGTTCTACTCGCTTGTGGAACGAACTCCCTTCGGCGGTATTTCCAGATCGGTACAACATGGGTACCTTCAAAAAAGGCGTTTATTCCTTCCTACAAGGCCGGCAACACTCTTGTAAATCCTCGGATGTTGCACGAGTTCATGGGCGGCGGTGATCACGTCCATCCGTGACCCGCCAGCTCGTTTGCCCTCCTCTTACATAAAAAAAATATATATATTGTAAGTAATTATTAAACTTCTACATGTTTATAACATAACTTCCTATTATCTTAATATATAAAGCACAAAGACACTCACTCACTGACTCATTCATCGCTCTACAGCCCAAACCGCAATACCTAGAAACCTGAAATTTGGACACAAGACTCCTGACATATTGAATAGGTGCAATAAGAAAGGATTTTGCAAAGATCCTAACCGTTCCAAAGTTACAGCTAAAAAACTGCAAAAAAATATAACGCGCCTGTTTGATAGCTCCTAGGTGGTGCGGAAATTCAAACAAAATGTTTGATCACTTTCACCGTCGTCGCGAAGCACGGCTATCTTAATATATAAAGCACAAAGACACTCACTCACTGACTCATTCATTGCTCTACAGCCCAAACCATAATACCTAGAAAGTTGAAATTTGGACACAAGACTCCTGACATATTGAACAGGTGCAATAAGAAAGGATTTTGTAAAGTTCCAAACCGTTCCAAAATTAGAGCTAAAAAACAAAGCATACCCCCCGCTCCCTCCCTTCTCCCATTGCTTTCCAGTAGAAATTAAAATTATTTGGCCAGTCACGATGTTTATTCTCAACACGCTGTGATGTGAGAAACAAGAGTGTGCCTATAACCCGATAGGAATAAGACTCTGTAGTTATGAAACTCAAGGCTTTCTCGCACTGAGAGCGTCATGAGCGTGACGAGAGAGCATGATGGGTTGGAGGATAGAGCGTATATGTTTGAAGGGTAGGGTCATGGGTTCAATACTCACGAAAGTCAGTTTTTTTTGTTTATTCCCGTCGCGAAGAGCGGGTAACCTGCTAGTTATTATATACAATAGAAACATATTTTAAAGAAACATATGATTATTTTATGTATTCAATGAATTGTAGTAAACATTATTATATGTATTAGCAATTTTGGTTTGATTTTATTTTAAATAATCTTAAATATATTAGAAAAAATATTGTATAATTGTTTAAATCTTGCCATAATTGATAATGTAGATATTCTATCCATCCAATAAGATAAATTAAATAACGAAAGATGTTTAATTAATGAATATTATTAATTTATACTAATATTTAGTTTATTTCTCAATTTCTTCTTATTTGCTAAAACTATATAAAGTACATGTTAAAGAATTCTTATAGTATTAATCATATCTCTGTTTGAATTGATCTCTAACAACGTCACGTTACCGTAAACGTTACAGATTAATGGCCATTCCGACGATTATGGAAATTAATTTGATAAACTAATATACATACAATTAATTAGTACCAATAATCCGACCAACAGACCGACATTCAAAGAGAAGTAAATCTCAAGGGGCCGTTGGTTATAATTAAATAATATCTAATGAAATACAAAATTCATAACTTATCTATTCCGGGTACCTAAGTTGTATCATATTTCAATCAAAAACTTAAATTTAAAAAGAGTTTGAATTTTTCTTGCAGGCATAAAGAAAATCGATACCTAATAAAACATGGAGCAACTAATTTAATACCAAAAGTATACTTTATACTGCTGTGAAACAAACACATAAGGTGAACTAATATATATCAATATAGAAATATAATATAATTAAACAGGAAACATTTAACAGTTTTTTAAACTCAAATATCTCGATAGTATTCCATTTTTACGGTTTATTTTTTAGCAGCGCAACTGCTTTGCTAAAAAATAAGCTACACTAAGTGGCTTAGATAAAATAATTCAAAAAAATTAAAAACCCACGTTTTACAAATGCATTCAAAAGAAGAAAATAATTTTGCCCTATGGCAGCTCTGAGCTCCACGTCTGCCTCACTCCATCACCCCTCCTGCAGCTGTTGCCTTAATTTGTGTCACTCGTAATCTTGTACTAAGCTGAAGACTGAAAACGTGGGGTGCATCAACACACATCTCTACTCTCATGTAAACATAACTCTAATCTTCCTTCCAAGTACATCCATCGAGAATGTCAACTTTAATTTCTCTTCCGATCAAATTCATTGTCCATTCTATTCCATAACTATGCTGATATAGATTTACAACAGTAGCAATTACTTAGAACTTTCCTTACACTCCTAGACTAAACATCCACACATCTCATACAAACTCACTAATGGTAGATTCCCATGAATCTCATATTATTTGAATTATTCGCTGAGAATATAGAAAAACATGTATAGTTTCATCTATTGAAATGCGATGTTTCTATAAAAACAGTGTAATAAATGATAAAAACAACAACCTGCTGAAGATATTATAACTGATGATCATAAGGTTGTGTGTCGGTATTTAAAAATATCAGAAGTAACAAATTACAAACGAATGGCTATGTATAAAAATACTTATTATCAAGTATCTCATAAAGTGCACTGTGTTGAGGTGATTACGAGTATTAAAGTAAAGGTTACTGCAAAGCTCTGTAGGACATTTTTAAAATTAAAGCTAAATTGTTATACTTGCAGCATTTTTTTATATTTAATTATAAGCAAGATAAGCTTAAAATCGTCATATTATATATTAATAACATTTATTATTAGAAAACACGTGGTCATTTATGCATATTCTTCAACAAATTCTCATGATCTCATGATCATCCTGTTTTAATGTTATCATTATGTGCCCATTCTCCATTGCTTTTATTCCACTTGTTTATAGCTTCATAACCTTAATTTATAGGTTTGTATCGAGAAAATGAAAAAATTCCCGGAGATATAGTCTCCCATCAAAAGCAATTTTCTTTGAACATAGTGAGAAAGGCATCACCACTATCCTATAAAACTTTTAAATTATTCGCAATTCCTAGTTGGAAATAATATACCTAAGATTTTTAATATTCTCCATAAAAAATATTAAAATATTAGATTCCTATAATTTGTTTTATAACAAGCAAACAAGCAGTTTATACTGTTTTTATTATGGTTTTATGTGATCATCATAAAACAGAAATTATATAATTTTGTGATTCATTTTATTTTATGAGTAATAACTTTACGGCTACCACAAGCAAGTCATGTAAGATATACATTAATGATTCTTCTAAATATATTTGTCCTCATTATATTTATATAACAGGGAAGATAATTTCAAAAGCAAAGGCAAGAATATTATATGTTCAAAAAACTTTGAAGTGAAGAGTCAGTGGACAATAATAATAAGTGTTAAACTACAAGGTTTAACACTTTTCAACAAATGCTGGCGATAAACAAAATCGGTCGTAGCTTTAATTTCAAGTTTTGAATTTTGCAACTTTGACTCTTGCTTGCTTGCTTTGAATTCTGCTCCTAAAACTATTTATTTGACCTCTACTTATTATTACCTATTAGAGGATTGGTGCGATATAAATTATATCAGTATATAAATACTAGGGACGCCAACAAATTTTGCATATTGAGCGAAGCGAGCACAGTGTGAATGGGATATCAGTTTTTTGACGATTATTTCTCAACAATATGACATTTTTCAAAAATATATTTTTTAAGCTATCACCTAATGTGCGTCTTTTTGATTGCAAAATTTCATAATTTTCCATCAAGTAGTTTTCGAGCCTAGCCTTCTTCACAGTTATATTTGTGGGATGACAATTATCAATAAATATATATACTACAAATTACAAAACATATATTTCGTAAAATAAATACCATTTAAAATAAACCCCAAAAAGATATACATAATAACGAATGAGTCCCTAGAGGTGAATAACATTTATCTCGATACCCCTTCGATTGATACATTTTCCACTCAATAAAAATACACCAAGTTATTAGAAATTTTATGTGCATTTTTATCTCTCCTCATAATACAATATTACAACGTTTTACCCTTAACATCCGATGACGATGAAATCTAAATGTTCTTTGTATGTCATGAATACAGTGAACGTTAATTTTTGGGAATTTTTTATTGTGTTTCCTTCCCTTGACCAACGTGTGCGATAATAGTAAATTGATTGTGACATTTCTCATAACCATTTTAATATACAGTATGTAATAATATGATGTTAAGAAATACCACAACAAATGTAATTTAATATATTAAAAAAAATGTAAAATAATATTAATAGAGGTATGCAGGGACCTTAGCGTTTGGAGCTCCTTCGTCTCTGGTTACCCCGCAAGGGATATGACGTGACAAGATAATATTATATATACACAGTACTTATTTATAGTAAATACACAGATTATCTTTTACACATAAACCTACACACTCCACCTTTTCTATATATGCCTTTATTAAATATTTTAGTACGTTCTAGTGCAATAAATAAAAATAATAAACGTTATACCTAATTTTTTCTCGGTAAATTACAAAGATAATAGTGGTGGCCGAAACCATACTCAAAGTCTAAATAATTCTACCTAAAGTGTTGGTTAATGCCATTCAAATTCAGGTCTTGGGTTCCGTAGAAATAGCTCTAATAAGCACTGTATGTATGAGAAATAAAGTTTGCTCATTAACTTTGTAAATTTAAAGTTACTTATGTAATAAAAAAGTTATGAATAGTGTAATAATTGATAGTAAATATATAATATATTTTTTATTTTTTTTATTTATTTTATCTTCTATATTTACTTACATACTTTATTTTTATTGTTATTAACAAAATTTAGGTAAAGTTACAATATATATGAATTGATCAACATATTGATCCCGAAATACTGTCGAAGGAAATTCAATCCACATCTTAGTGGTACGTAGAAGAAAGGTCATTTAAAACAGCATCCAAGTGGTACGAATGGTAGGCATCCGATTAAATAGATCTTTACAATTTATATAAATTAAACCAAAAATGGAATTTTAATTCTCCACATTCGTAATAAAAATTAAATCATAACAACATTATACTTTACGAATTCACTTTATATTTTATAAATACTGTTTGTTCAGTTTTAATTCAATGAACTTGAGTGTTAAAGGTTGTATTTTTATGTAAATTATATTAAACGTTGGTATTGTTATAACTAAGAAAATATAAAGAATAGAATATTTTTTTAATATATTATAATTTAAATTAGTAAATAATAATAATATAAGATTAAAATTATTCATATTACCATTAATTTACACAAAATAAGAATATTATATTTAGCAATGTGCAAAAAAACAATGCATCGGCCGGGAATCGAACCCGGGCCGCCCGCGTGGCAGGCGAGCATTCTACCACTGAACCACCGATGCTATAAACATTAATATAAATGTTATAATCAGTATAACTTCTAACATAAATAATATAACACCATTCTCTTCACATATAGTAAAGAGAATGGTAGATGAGTGAAAGAGAGAAAGAAGCAAGACAATGTACGTCACAAACGTAAAATGTTAGCGAACATTACGTAACACAAAAATCATTAAAAATGAAAACAAATATAATACTAAATATAATAAATATGAAACAAAAATATTTGTATTTAATTTTTTGGAACTAAAACAACGACATTTAAGAGCTACAGATTCATCGGTAATTAAAAACTAGTTATGAGACGAACATCAAACTACATTTTATGTTAAAAATCATTCAGCTCATTTATTTGAAAAATTATTGAAAATAGGACGTACATAAAACCATGTGATTTTTGGGGACATAAGCCAGACACTTTTGTCCTGTGTTAGATTGTATCCAAATAATTGTTATAATAAACGACTACCGGAGTTTTATATAGTATTGCTGGCTTCAATTTCTTACTTTATATTAAAATATGTATTTTAACTTAAACTTCAATTTCATTTAGTCATTGAAGTCATTATAATTATGTCGGCTATGAGGCTCATCACTCTCCTGTCATTTTCCACTATAACTATCATGACTCTTTAAGACGCGTAGTGAAATATTTATTTATTTTCTTAACATTTAGATAGTTACAAATTTTCAGTTAAACTTGATAAATAAAAATGTATTTTGAAGAAAGCAAGCATCGTCAAAATGATTCTTGCTTTGAACGTAGCTAACTCTTCGCCAATCTTATTTAACAAGGTATTTGCAAATAACATCTTAACCAATATTAATTAAACTGATTATCCATTAATAATCAGACTATATAATGATGACTTAAAAGTGGAACTTCTTTATATATTTGTACAATTCGATGGTCAATTTATTTTGTGTGAAGTTTATGCATGTGTACAAAGGTTTCGCTAATTTATATTTAAAATATTAATCAACGGTTCTTTATAATTGCACAATTATTTATAAGATGTGACTTATCAATATTTACAATGTCCTTGAAATTCGGAAATAATAACACACAAACAAAAAGATAGGATAGGATTTTTAGAGACACAAACAAATAATGTTATTTGGATTTACTCGCTCTTTAGCTCCATAGTTAATTGAGAACCTCTGATTGTTTACGTGAGTCCGGTTCGGATTGAATTTGCTAAGCCTCTTTCGTATACATAAGCTATTGTCCATTTCTAAGCATAAGAATGCTTTCCTATAGCATAAAAAGTACATCATCAAGATGTTTTAACACCAATAAATGAGACGAAGCTTCTTAACATTCCATGGATTCATCGTGCGGGTGCCGGGCCCATCGCGTTGCAAGAAGAGGAACGGAAACAATGCCTGGGACTTGCGACCAAGGTGTAGGTTTAAGGGGCACCTTTATTATGCGCATACATGTTCCCCTTTACTTTTCACGCTCCTCTCCCTACCTAACCAAATATCATATGAACGTACTAAAGCCGCCTTTGAAATACGTTCTAGAAATGAACCGATGTTCGTTCTAGAAAGGCCGAGATCCTTAAATAAGTTGTGGAGAGATTTTGCTGTTATACCTCTCGCTCCTACTTCTACAGCGTACAAATTAACTATAAATTTATTCCTGATCACTTCGTTACATAGTTCGTAATACTTGTTAAGTTTGAATGTATAATCTTTGGGTATGTTTGTTTTCCAGGGTGCAGTAAGCTCCACAAGGTTAACGCGTCTTAGTTTTTTGAGTACAGGAATAAGTCCGGCATAGATGACGAAACACAAACATCTCCGGGGATTTAGTATTCCTTTTCATACGTTTCCATCTTGAGAGTCCAATCAGGTAACGCGTTCAAGATGGAATAAGGTTTTAGTTTAGACTTTTTGAACGAACCTGCCTTTACGAACTTTACCGATACTTTGGTGGTTGTTATACCCTTCTGCGCTCTTGCTATAGAAAAACTAACCACTTCTCGTATGATTTCTAATACTTCATCGTGGCCACGCGAGTATATTTAGAAGTACCCTACACCCTACTAGCAGGTGTTTCGCGGTTCCTACTGCCTCCCCAAAGATGTTGCAAGATTTTTCGGTGGCTTTGCCCCATCTTACTAAGTTACTTTGTGCTGGGAGAGTCATTTGGAATGCATTAAGACAAAATTTTAATAAAGTTGGGGACCAATCATGAAGCAGGTTGCGCCATCTTAAAGCTAGTGGTCACCCATTCATTTTGCCATTCTAGGCTCATCACGTGCAGCCGGTAATAATCGTTTTCATCTTGCTGAATAAAGGATTTTATTATTTCTATGTCTTGTTCTTTCCTACTTGATTCTAGCCCTGCTTTATTTGTTTGAGCACCTATCATAAATTGTTTATGGAATTGAAGTCGTGACTCCAGTTCTGTGACAATTTTATCTTTTGGGAGAGATGTTACAGCACAGTAATATTGAATTAATTACGAACATACATAGTATAATTACAAAAGAATACTGGTTAGATAGAGTTCTTTCAGTTAGTTTGTTAATATATAAATTATTAACTCACAAGTAAAAAGTTTGTATACGAGTAATTGATAACATGTAAGGCGCCACTTATTTTTTTAAATATAATAATATTTAAGTAATATATTATTAAAATATAAGTCCTTTTCTGTTATTGCTGCGCAACTTTGGAACTCACTACCTCATTTCATTTATAAAGACTTGCCTGCTACTACTGTTTTCAAGTTTAGATTGAAAAAGCACCTCTTTCCTCGTATTAATCATCATTTATTTACTTACAATATATCCATTAGTTATATGTATTTGTGTAGACAGTTGATTATGTAAGTATATGTATATATATATATAGATATATTTATTTATACTTGGTTACTTGGTTAATGGAGATATTTATTTATACCCCATATCAATAAATATCTCCATTAACCAAGGGTTTCTGGCAGAGATCTCTTGCAAGAGATAAGTTATAGGTTAATGCTTGACTACATTCCACCTGATGGAAAGTGAAAATGTAGTCTTAGATGGTAAAGCGCCTTAACTTAGTAATCTATTCACTCTTCTCTTGAAGATTGTATTCGGACGGAAAAACCGTTCAAGCAAGCTGTTCCAGTCCTTCGCTGTGCGAATTAAAAAAGACGAAGCAAAGCGCTTCGTTTGGACAGGGGGAATGTCCACAACGTAAGGATGGATACCGTGCGTCGGGACGTCCTGTGATGGAAGGGGGACGGAGGAATTAAGTCATGTAATTCCAGCGCACACTCACCAAAATGTATCCTATTGAATACTGAGAGGCTAGCAATTCTACGCCTGTGTTCAAGGCTGTGGAGGTTGGCTTCTACCAATTCGGGATCGCCTATAAGCCTCTTTGCTCGCCTCTCAATTGAGTCCAGAACCGCAAGATGAGACTTTGCGGCACCAGCGAATATGTGACCACAGTACTCTGCACACGACCGGATCTGTGCTTTGTATAATACAAGTAGCTGTCCCGGTGTAAAGTACTGACGGACCTTCGCAAGAACGGCAAGCTTTCCTGCAGCTGCTCTTGCTCTGGACTCAATACACCGACCAAAGTTGAGGTTCGAGGAAATCTCTAAGCCTAACAACTGTAGCCGGTCACTGTATTCCAAAGATACACTCTGGAAAGTAGGAGCCAAGGTGAAAGGGCTCCTTTTGGCGGTGAACAGACACGTCTGCGTTTTGGTGGCGTTGAATTTGACAAGATTGGCATTGCCCCATGCGGAGACTGTCTGAAGTTTGTCACTTAAACGTTGCACCATGGCTTCTCTTTCAGACTGTACTTGATCTCTACTAGCCCGACTACTCGGCAGGTATCTTTCTACAACTGTGCTGTCGTCTGCATACCCATAGATACCGGGCTTCAGCAGATCGTTGATGTGCAGCAGAATAAGAGTTGCAGAAAGAACGGACCCCTGAGGCACTCCGGCATTAATTGTCAAGGGTTCCGAGGAAGACCCGAAGACCCGAAGACAACTACTCGGAGAGATCTCTGGTTGAGGAAGTCCGTTACCCAGCCGATCAGACCAGGCGATATTCCGTACACTGAAAACTTGCTTATAAGGCTCACATGCCAGACCCTGTCAAATGCCTTCGAGACGTCCAGAGAGACGGCGACCGCTTCTCCGTTCTTCTCGATGGCCTCGCCTAAAACGTGCGTAGCATACACTAAAAGGTCCCCAGTGGACCTATTTCGGCGAAACCCGTACTGTCGGTCACTGAGGAGATCGTTACCTTCAAGGTACGCTAGAAGGCGCGCGCTCTATAATCTTGCAGAGTATGGAGGTGATTGAAATTGGTCTATAATTGGCAGGATCAGCATGGCTGCCTTTTTAGGGCACTGGTTGCATGTTTGCAAGCTTCCAGGATTTCGGCACTATTCCAGTCTTGAAAGAGAGGCGATACAGACGTGTCAATACAGGAGACAACTCAGCTGCGCACGTCTTCAGCAGAATGGCTGGTATACCATCAGGACCACTGGCTTTATTCACATCAAGACGACACAATGCTCTCCATACCTCTTTTTTAGTGATGCGGATTTCCGGCATCGAAATACCTCAGTGAGGAAGATGTGCTGGAAAAGCATTGCCAGTGTCTAGATGCGAATTATCAGCAAACAGAGAAGCAAATACATTCGCTTTCTCTGTCGCTGTATAGGCCAAAGATCCATCCGGCTTCAGCAGAGCAGGCAGTGAGGGTTGGCAGAAGTTCGACTCGATCGCTTTGGCAAGAGACCAGAAAGCTCGAGTGCCGGTAGGTCGGACAGAGAGCTTTTCGCCATTCTTAGCGATTCGATCGCGTCGAGCCTTTCGTAATGCCTTTTTATAGGACTTGGCAGCTTGGTTAAAGGCTCTCTTCTTTGAACGTACATCCGGAGCTTTGTGGCTTCAAGCATCAGCCCAAATGAGGTATGCCGAATGTTTGCGGTCTTCAGCACGACCACATTCGGCATTAAACCATGGGCGAGCTTTGCCACCGATGGGTACGTCAGTAAAAGGAATGAAATACTCCATTGCCTGATGCACCACTACGGTTATAGCGCCCGCGCAACTCGACGGATCCAAAGAAGAGAAGCAGACCTGCCGCCAAGGATAAGATGCAAAAAAGTGACGCATCTCATCCCAATCTGCTGACTTGTATTTCCATACTCGCCTAACACCATGTGGTTCGAAAACAGGTGGGGAATATGTAAACACAGATTTCACCAGACAGTGATTGGAGGTTCCCAAGGGCGAGGTGACCTCAACACTACACCTGTCCGGATCAGTTGTCAGCAGAAGGTCCAGGCAATTGGCTGTATGGCCTACTACGTCTGGTACCCATGTCGCTTGCCTCACCAGCTGACAGAGGTCGAAGGACAACACAAAATTCCGCACTTCGCTTCCAGCATGGTCGGTCTTCTGGTACGGGAACAGCCAGTCCTGTTGACAGGCATTAAAGTCCTCCAGAAAAACGAGCTGCGCTGAAGGATACTGATGTAGAGCCAAATCAGCAGCCTCACCGAGATGCTCAAATAATCTAGTTGTCTCCCGGTCACCGCTGTGCGAACGGTAAACACAGGAATACAGGATTTTTTCGTTTCCTGTGTCTACTAAAACAAATAGGGAAGAAAAAGTGGAGTCTTCAAGGTGACGGAGACGCAGGATACAGAGGTCGCGTAAACACAGACCCCGGCACGCGAGCGAAAGTTGTGCTCTAACGAGTAGCCGGGATAATCCAGGTACGCAGTGCTCAAAGGACATTGTATCTGCGTCTCCGTCAAAAAGAGCAAGTGCGGTTGCTCTGTCTCTAGGTGGTGGTGGACAGGTTGGAGATTAGAGTGCGAGCCCCTGATATTAGTGAGCTGCACTTTGAATGAGGAGGAGTGCAACCGCTGTGAAAACTTGTTCTTTTTATTGGACTTTTTCATTAAAAAAATTAAAAATAAAAGAGTGAATAGGATGAGAAATGGCAGTTGAACGAGGCGGTACGTATCGAACCCGACGTCAAAATTGGTGATATCGTGCCACTGGGAGGCTAGTCTGGAGACTGCGGGGACGCCCGAACCCCCCCAGGGATCGCCATCGGGCCTCCTGGTCTGGTCGCCAACCAGCACGATGGAGCCACCCTGGGATTTTACGCAGCTGGCGGGGGCAGCCTTTCGTGGGTGACTGACCCACTAATTGGGCCCCCAACTATCTGCGGGCGGCCAGCGGAAAGCCGTCGCTTCGGATCCCGCTACCCTCCTCGATTAGACACCCGACACAATAAACACCAACTCAACGCCAAACCGGTTCGCCAACGCAACGCAGCTGTTCAGACCCATTTCCCATATATACGGCTTCATCAAACAACGTGCCGGAACACGACTAGGTCGCTTTGCGACACGACTTTGTCCGATGGGTGGTAACCTTGCCGGCGACCTGATTTTATGGTCTACCACCGAGAAAATAATGTCTTTATCACTATTTATTTATAATGTCTTTATCACTATTTATGGTACAGAAATAAATAAGTAACGGACAGGAAGTACACATAGTCCCAAAACAACCTTCTATAGACCCCACGTCCAATGCCAGACCATGCTACCAACCACTAAGTCAATAGTAAGTTTTATTAATAACAAAAATCTTTTCAGAAGAAATTGCCAATTAGTTATAAAGAATAAACCTTGTTCTATGTTTGTCTAGTCACACTAATGTTATAAAGAGGAAACATTTATGTTTTTGTATGTATGTTTGTAATGTTTTCACACAAAAACTGAACCGATTTCAAAAATTCTTTAAACATTAGAAAACTTCATCTTCACAGAGCGACAATGTCTATATTACATTTTAAAAAAAATAGGGATCCCTAATAAAAATGCAATAATGTGACCAAAGGTGGGCAAATATTGGCTATAAAAACCTGTCATGGCGTGCGCTGCGGAAAGATGTATTAATAGAACAAAGAAAATGTTCTAAAGTATAATAAAACGTATTAATCTCTACAAGAAAGTCCTCAACTCAACAACTCCTATAATTAGGCCACTATAACAACATTTTTACATGTTAAAGTTAAAAAAAGTGCCGACTATAATCAAACCATACTATTCATACCTCTGTAGAAATCCTTATCCCATTAAGTTATATTTTATTAAAGACCGTTTTAACACCTATAAAATACTTTTTATTTATTATAATTAGACATTCTATTCAAAAGACCATTACCACAAGATCGGTATCTACGCGTGTGAAACCGCGGGGCATTGCTAGTATAATTATAAATTCAGAACAACATATGAAAATCAAGACTAATGGAGATTAATAGTCTTAATATAAAAAATATGTTGATCATAAGGTTTATTTTAAAATTCTAATTTCAAAATGTCGATAAAATAAGAGTAAGTTTATGAAGTTTAGCAACTTTAAATTTGATAGTGAATGGAGGAATAATACAACGTATGTGTGTTAAAATGATCATTTCATTAAATTTGTAGCATTTTAATATGTAAATCAGTAAACGTAAATTAACGACATCATCAATGACATACGCTTTTAATAGTTTTACTTACTAATTATATATCCATATATATATATAAACGATTTACCACTCACTGACAAATCACGAAATCTCCGAAACTATCTGTCCGATTAAAACTTAAAATTTTACATAGATACTTCTTTTGTGACGTAGACGTCCACTGAGAATGAATTTTACGGCATTACTATCCCAACGGATTTCAACTTTTTGCATTTCGCTAAGTTTTATACCTGTAGGAGCTATATACTTAAGGCGGGGTTAAAATTTACTATAGCAACGATTACCATAGCAACGGTTACGATGACAACGGAAAATATGACAAAGGTTTCCATAGCAACATAAGTTCACATCCAAATTAATAGTGTGCCCAGAGAAGCAGGAGGGAATAAGCTAGTATATATATATCATGAAGAGAAGATGAAACGGTCGTGCGAGTCACTATTGCAAGTGAACACTGCCGCTCGTGAACTCTAGTAATATCCGGGGAATAGCTAGAGCGTTCTCGAATTTGAGGTTGGAGTACATCTTTCAAAATATCGTATCGATCGGAAAATACTGCTGAAGGAAGTTAATTTCACATGTTGGTGATACATGGAAGAAAGGTTATTAATACCCGCACAATAGAAGATCGCAGTATGTCCAGGAGGTAGGGAAGTTATTGCAGGTTTGCTGTTCTGTGATGAAATTCGGTGATACGACAAATGGAATTTTTAAGTGGTCAATGCGCTAACTTATGTCTTTTGAGGATTCAAGTGAAGGAGTTTCAATTTACCCCGTTCTGAGAACATCCCCAAGGAAGTTTCTACAGAAGACACAAGTTTCTTTCAGCACTCGTCGACGTTTTCCCGAGAGAGCCCTGCATTGCCGGAATATAAGGCATCCCCAGTGCTGTCATCTGCATTACAATGTATGTTGGAATTATCCTACGTATCATATAATATCATAATATAATTAAATGTTATCTGTAATAATATTTTACATACAACAGTGAATATTATTAAAAAATATTAAAATATTTATAAGTTTTTATATAACAAGGAAAAAATGTATTTTAAACTTTATTCGTAAAAAGATTTGTATAAAAAAGTACCTATTTTCAAAAGGTAATCAACAAAGCTCTTCTATGAAGTATAAGTATAAGTTATTCAAGTGTAAACTAACAAAATATCTACATTTAGAATTTGATAAGAATTCATAACATAAATATTCATATTGCATACAAATATTCTACATATTTACATATTTGACTTTTCAAAAGTCATTGAAATATTAAAGAAATTTTACAAATTTGTACTATATTAGTAATAGAGTATAAAATTATTATTGATTAATATAAAAACCAGTGGTTAAATTAACTTATTGGAATAAAGAACATCTAAATGTGCGTGTTTCGTGTATTTAAATATTTAAACTTATATGCTTACTTAAACATTGAAAGCAATAAATAGGACATAGAAAATAAATATTCATTAACATAAAAATAACCAATATGAGAGAATAACGTGAAAAGATTTCTTCATTAACTTTTAGTAGCACTTTCATCCCCCATTTCACGTCGGAACAAAATTAATAAAAAGTAATACTCTGAAGTGAGTACAATATGTAAGATTAAGCTAAGATTTCCCTTTTGTTTTTATTGTTTCCTAAAAGATTACAAGTAAAATTGGTTATAACGTTCAAATATAATCTTATATCACAGATTTTTTTAATTCTTTGAAGATCCATAACTGGGAGCTGAATTTCTCTAAGATGGTATGGAGTTATAAAACTAATTATTCTAACAATAGATTAAGAATTATTATCTCTATAGCTACTATTAAATTGTAATATATGTTTATAATAAGTATATGCTGAGTAATTATGATAGTAAATCATATTAAAAGGACATTTAAAGTTTAACTTTATTTATAGAGGTGTTTTAATTTTCTCAGTATCAATTACAGTATATAAATTTTATATTATTATGAACTAGTAGTTATTCGCGACTTCTTTCTCGTATACTACAGAAGGCGCCGATTTTAAAAAGGGTATTCTTTCCTTGTAAAGCCTATAGATTTTATGGGCATATATAGTATATTATTTAAACTTACATACCTGTAATATGCGTTCAGTAAACACATTATTTTAGTTACTGCAATAATAACGTTTATCCTACTTTTTTAACTTTTTAAATTACAAAAATAATAGTGATAAACGTAACCGTACTTAAAGTCTAAATGATTTTACCTAAACTGTTGGAATGTCAAGCCAAATCCTCTTATGATCCAAATAGCTGCAGGTCTTGGGTTCTGTCCAAATAGTACTCTACTAAATACTGTTTATATGAAAAATTAATTTTGCTCACTTACTTTGTAAATTGAAAGTTTACCTTTGTACTAAAAAAAGTTAAAACCTAATAATTGGTAGTAATTATTTAAATAACGCATTTAAAATAGTTTTTTTTATAATAATTGAATAAAAATGTATTATTATATTTTTTCAAAGAGTCTATGAAAGTTTTAAGACCAGTTTGTTTCCATTCAATTGACTCCGGGAGAGTTAGTTGAGTCCTTCGAGTCGAATAAGTAAAGTGGAATTATAGATGAAATATGGTCACGTTTATATATTTTTTTTAATATTAAAGGCTGTAGTTTTAGGAGACATATATTAAACCTTAGTATTGTTATAACTTAGTAAATATTATGCAGATAATATTTTATATATAATAATATACTATTAAAATAAGTCATTTTACCATTAATTACACAAAATAAAAATATTATAGTTAGCAATGTGCAAAAACAATGCATCGGCCGGGAATCGAACGGGGCCGCCCGCGTGGCAGGCGAGCATTCTACCACTGAACCACCGATGCTATACCAATAACTATAAATGTTATAATCATCATAACTTCTAATATAACATAATATAATTCGTTTCTCTTCATATGTAGTAAAGAGAATGGAAGATGAGTCTTCAAAGGCGAGACAGAGTACGTATAAACGTACAATCTTTACGAACATTATTACGTAACACAACAATACATCAGAAATCTTAACAAAAATAATACGGAACATAAATATGAATAAAAATATTCAATAATTGGAACTAAAACAATGAAATTTAAGAGCTACAATTCAATCGGTGTTTAATAAATACTTATGAGACGAACATCAAAACACATTTTATGTTAAAGATCATTTAGCTCATATATTTAAAAGTTGAACGTACATAAAATCATGTGTTTTGTCAGTGCAAAAGCCACACAGTTTCGTCCGGTGTTGGAGTGTATCCAAATAATTATGTTACAACAAACGACTACTGGAGTTTTATATAGTATTGCTGGAGCCAAGATCTTACTTTAAATTAAGATGTGTATTTTTACGTAAAGTTGATAAGTTACATGTTTTTTTTTACTTCATTTAGTGATTGAAGATTTTATTATTATGTCGAATAAGTGGCTCATCGAATAATGAGCCTAAAGTGGAAATTACGGCAGGAACTCTCCTGTTGTAATTTCCACTTATCATTACTCTTTAAGGCACGTAGTGAAATAGTTATTTATTTTCCTACCATATACATAGCTATATATAATCAGTTAAAGTATATAAATAAATTTGTATTTTGAAGAAAGCAAGTATCGTCAAAATTCTTTATCTGTTAATGTTGTTAGGAAGTAGCTCACTCTGCGCCAATCTTATTTAACAATGTTTGTAGAAATAACAACTTTACCAATATTAATGTTACTGATTATCCGTTAATAATCAAACTACATAATATCTTATAAGTGGAATTTCTTTATATATTTGCAGAAGACGTAAAAGCCGTTGGTTAATTTATAATGGCATGAAGTTTATGCAAATAACACAAAGGTTTCGCTAATTTATATTTAAAATATTAATCAACGGTTCTTAATATTTGCTAAATTATTTATAAGATATGGCTCATCAATATTTACAATGTCTTTAAAGTTCATCTTTAGGTTCGAGAATAAACACACAAACAAATAGTCGGCTTGGGTTCTTAAAGACAAGGACATATAAATTTATTTGGATTTACGCGATTTTTACCTACATAATTGATTGAGAACCTCTGACTGTTTCAGCGAGTCAGTCAGTCAGTTGAATTTAAGCCTCTTTCGTATACATAAGCTATTGTCCATTTCGAAGCATAACAATGTTTTCCTTTAACAAAAAAAGTATATCATCAAAATGTTTTAACACCTATAAATAATATTGAATGTTGAATTAATTACGAACATACATAGTACAATTACACAAGCGTATTAGTTTCTTTCAGTTTGTAAATATATACATTATTAATGTATAATTATTACAAATAAGAAGTTTGTGAAATTGATAACATATATATTTTTAATATAATAATATGTAAGTAAAGGAGAGGAAGTACACACAGTCCCGAAAATTTAAACTGAAGGAGGTAGGTACAGTTCACTCCATTCTAAGACCATCCCAAAGGAGGTTTCTACAGAAGACAAGTTTCTTTAGGCACTCGTCGTCGTTTTCCCAAAAGAGCCCTGCATGGCCGCAATATAAAGCATCCCCGGTGCTGTCATCCGCAGCAGAATGTATGTTGGAAATATCCAATGTACCATATCTTATCATAATATAATTAAATATTATCTGTAATAATATTTTACAAACAAGAGAAAATGTTTTTTATAAATATTAAAATATTGATAATATTTTTTTAATATTTTAATATAATATTTTCACGGTGAGAATGAAGAAGAACGTGCTCAGGTGGTTTGGGCACGTTGAACGAATGAGTGATGAAAGAATGGTAAAAAAGATTTATATGGGAAAAGTGAGCGGTAAGAGAAACAGGGGGAGGCCTCGAGTGACCTTCGAAAACACAGTAGCTACGATACTGGAGGAAGGTCACGTAAAAAGCATGAGGACCCCCCGGAGGGCATGTATGAAGAAGTTGATGTCTGTGGCCGAGGCGAAAGAGGTATGCAGAGACCGTAGCGTTTGGCGCTCCGTCGTCTCTGGCTACCCCGCAAGGGATATGGCGTGAAGGTAAATAAATAAATAATTTTTTTTTTAGCGAAGATTAAAAAATATATATTAAAGTTCTAATAAAAATAATCAGGTTTCTAATATCCACGTATGATTTGTATCAGAAACTGCAAAATGCTCTGATTTTGCTCAAAATTGATATTAGAAGTCGGGGGAAGGGAGGTGGGAAAACAATAGGGGTTGTAAATCTTGCTTTCCAAAGAAGAAAAAGAGGAGCACCGGTTCCGGATTGGCCAGGATAAATTTAAATTTAAGTTTTTGTTTGAAAATATAAGATTGTTAATTATATCAATAATATAATTAACAATCATTTATTTTCATTCTTAAGGGGGCGAGATACCTGATACACCTCCTCCCCATCAACTTTTTGACTGCCCCCTATTATTTGGTTTGGTTAAGTGTTTTCTAATTTGGACACAAGGACCTCTTCAATCTTAGTCAACCGTGAATATCTAATGGAAACGATTTCATCGTATTGCCCTGCAGCAGGTAGTTCAGGAGAGCGAGGTGAAATTAACCCTGGAGCAAATAAATATCTATAAAGAAACGTCTATGTCTATGTCTCGAAGGGAAGTATCTTTTTACTGGACGCTCCCGGGGGAGCAGAAACCTTCCTCTTCAACCTTTTGCTGGTACGTGTTAGACGAGACCGAGGCATTTCAAACTCCAACACTCATTCAATTACATTTTACAGATCACTATACCGCAGTCTTTGGGAACTATTGTGGCAACCATGGATGCAATGATAGATCAAGTGTACCCGAACTTCAGCAATCTGCCACAGTTGCCAGATGCTTGGTTGGCTGAGAGGGCTATCCACTCTTCAAAAAATTCATTCGTTGATGCCATCAACATAACTATAATGGCAAAATATAAATCTCAACGTAAGTTTCATTCAAGCTCCTTCTTAAACTTTAAAACTAGGAACACTATTATTTTTTCTTTACATTTCTTTACTTGATTTTTTTCAGAGGAAACATTTGTATCGGTTGATATTTACAGAGGAGGATGACACAACGCATTTTCCAGTGGAATTTCTCAACACATTAACACCATCAGGTATACCGCCACACAAGCTCCTGCTTCAAGTGGATTCACTTGTAATGTTTTTGAGGAACGTCAGACTTCCTGCTCTCTGCAATGGAACACGACTACGTTTCACCAAGTTACGGAAAACTATTGTGGAAGCAAGATTTCTCACTGGGTGTGTAGCTGGGGAAATTGTATTGGGGGATAATCAAATTCGGTTCAAACGGTTGCAATATCCCCTAAGACCGAGGTTCGCTATAACAATCAACAAATCTCAGGTCAGACCCTTCGAGTCGCCGGTGTGGACTTGGTAGAAGCTCCCTTTTCCCATGGACAACTGTACGTCGCCTTCTCGAGGGTCACATCTCCCTCTGGCTTCATCATCTCCGGGTCTGACCCGACCAATGTTGTGTATAGAGAGTTTTTATAACCAGGTAATTAAAACACGGGAGATTTTTTTGTTATCGTTACTATGATTGCAGTATTCGAACCTATGACTTAATTTCACAGATGCATGAAAATTTGTATCACTGAGAAAAGACAACATTCAATTGTTTTGACATCATAACAGTATTTTTAACGTAACCGATCCATAGATCTACGCCCATCTACATAATCATAAAGGTTTAAGAATGAGGTATGTACATACATACAACAACCTACATATCCCAATAATTGTACATACATACCTACATATCTCGATAATTGTACATACATACTTTAAGGGCACGTGCTATTAATTTTTTCTTTTTTAGGTGATTGCAAATGTTTATCGTTGTGAATCGAGTTAGACTTAAATTGGTTCGACATCTTAATAGTATTTTTAACGTTACTGCTCCACAAATCTTAACAGTATTTTTGATGCGATCACATATATCACATCTACTGTCTTTGACCAGAATTATACCATACCAGAATCATGTATGTGCAACAACTTATATTTCCTAGTTGTAGGCACATTTTATAAGGGCGCGTAATTATCCTTTCTTTTTTAGGTCTTTGCAAATTTCTATCTCTGCAACGATTACAATTGTGTACAGAATTAACTCGGACTATACACGAGCAACTTTTAACCGGGAATCAAATTCAAATTTTACTTCAAATTTAAATGCTGGTTAAAAGGTATATCATATATATCAACTGGTTGATATATATCAACTGATTTCAATAACATTTTCCGCCTTACAGATGAAATAGGCCTATGTAAAAGAATTGCATACTGGGGGATACCACTTTTAAAAAACCCAACTACGTTTCCGTACCTCAAATAAAGTGGTTTAGAGAGGTTGTGTTGGAAGAGCAGCACGAATAAATCCTATCACATTTCCGATAATATAAGTCCTAAGTATAATCTGAGAAAAATGATCAGCGAGCCAATAGCAAGCGGAGCGAGGACGCGCGAAGTTCGTCCAAGATGGCTGGTAGGCTATAAAATTCTTATTGACATTATATACGATCTCCATAAATCATTTTATGAACTTTGAAGATTTATCACATTTTAATAATCAACATAAAAACCAGTGGTTAAATTACCTTCTTGGAATTAAAGGACATCTAAATGTGCGTGTTTCGTGTATTTAAATATTTAAACTTATATGCTTAATTAAACATTGAAAAAAATAAATATTCATTAATATAAAACAAAACGATATGGGAGAATAACATGAAAAGATTTCTTCATTAACTTTTAGTAGCACTTTCATCCCCCATTTCACGTCGGAACAAAATTAATAAAAAGTAATACTCTGAAGTGAGTACAATATGAAAGATTTAGCTAAGATTTCCTTATTGTTTTTATTGTTTCCGAAAAGATTACAAGAAAATTAGTAATAAGATTCAAATATAATCTTATATCACAGATTTTTTTGTTCTTTGATGATCCACATCTGGCAGCTGAATTTCTCTAAGATAGTATGGAATTATAAAACTAATTGCTCTAACAATACGAGTGTGAAAGTTTTTAGAAAATCAAAAACTAAGCATTCTAGCAAGTTATTAGTTTTATTGTAACTTTTCAAAATAGCGTCCATTTACATCAATACATCGCTGCATTCGATGGAACCATTGAGAAAAGCACCTTACCCACTCGGCCTTAAGGGTCTCTTCGACGGCGTTTTGAAACGCAGCCACTGCTTCTTCGGCGTCTATAAAACGTTTTCCTCGAAGTTTTTCTTTTATTTTCTGAAATAAATAAAAATCGCAGGGTGCGAGGTCGGGGCTATACGGCGGGTGACCCAGTAATTCCACGTCTGAGGTCACCAAATAGTCGATCGTTTGCCTGGCGGTGTACGACGAGGCATTGTCGTGATGAAGGAGGATCCTGCTGCGAGGTCGTTTCTCTCGAACTTTTTCCAAGACAAGTGGCAAACAATTGTTAGTATACCACTCTGCATTAACCGTTTTCTGATCCTCTAAGACTACTGTCGCGTAATGACCTGTCTTTCCGAAGAACGAGGCCACCATCTTTTTTCCAACACTTCGACCTCTCTTCACTTTAGTTGGCAACTCTTCGGAAGGAAACACCCACTGAGCAGACTGTCTTTTGGTTTCTGGATCATAACAGTAAATCCAGCTTTCGTCACCCGTTAGTATGTCGAACACAGCACTTGAGTCACCTCCGTTAAATTTTTGGATCATTTCTCGGCACCAATCAACACTGCGGAGTTTTTGAGCCTCGGTCAAATTATGCGGTATCCAGCGGGCACAACGCTTCCTGACCGCTAAATGTTCATGGAGGATTTTGTGTACTTGACTCATACCTATGCCTAGACTTGTCCGAATCTGCTGATAGATCACTCTTTTGTCAGTCTCTATCATACGCCGCACAACACTGATTTTATCTTCAGTCGTCGCTGTAGAAGGCCGTCCCTCACGCAAATCATCGGTGAGATTAGTTCGACCACGTTTGAATTCATTAAACCAGTTGTAAACTGTGGCACGAGATGGGGCTTCATCGTGAAAAGCCAATCGAAGTCTATCATAACTTTCTTGTTAACTTAAATGACATCGAAAGTCATAAAAAATCATTGCACAAAAATTTTCTCGGCTTAAATTCATTCTGACGTGCACAGACAATTTTCAATTTGCCGCCGAATCGTAAAACAAATGACAAATGAATGAAATGTACACTCAATAATATTGGTAAAGAGTTATTTTTTCAAAATTTAAACAATTTTTTTTAATATAATGCTTTTAAGTGGCCAGTTCTAAAAACTTTTAGTTTGGCCCTCGTAAATGAAGGATCATTATATATCAATCATATAATAAGTATATGATGAGTAATTATGGTGGTAAGTCACATTAAAAGGAAATTTAATGTTTAACTTTATTTATAGAGTTGTTTTAATTTTCTCAGTATCAGCGACAGAGACGAAGCTTCTTAGCATTCCATGGATTCACCGTGCGGGTGCCGGGCCCATCGCGTTGCAAGAAGAGGAGCGCAAACAATGGTAGGGACTTGCGATCCAGGTGTAGGTTTAAGGGGCCCCTTTACTATGCGCATACACACTCACCTTCACTGTTTACACTCCTCTCCCTACCTAACCAAATATCGTAAGAACCTACTAAAGCCGCCTTTGAAATACGATCCAGAAATGAACTGATGATCGTTCTAGAAAGGCCGAGATCCTTAAATAAATTGTAGAGAGATTTTGCTGTTATACCTCTAGCTCCTACTTCTACAGCATACAAATTAACTATAAATTTATTCCTGATCAGTTCGTTACATAGTTCGTAATACTTGTTAAGCTTAAATGTATGATCTTTGGGTATGTTTGTTTCCTAGGGTAAAGTAAGCTCCACAAGTATAACGCGCCTTAGTTGTTTTGAGTACAGGAATAAGTCGGGCCTAGATGACGAAACACAAACATCCCCGGAGATTTTGTATTGCCTTTCATACGTGTCCATCATGAGAGTCCAATCAGGAGACGCGTCCAAGATGGAATAAGCTTTTAGTTCATAATAATATAACTTTTATATTATTATGAACTAGTAGTTATTCGCGACTTCTTCCTCGTATACTACAGAAGGCGCCGATTGTAGAAAGTATATTCTTTCCGTGTAAAGCCTATAGATTTTATGGTCATATACAGTATATTATTTAAACTTACATCACTTTTAATATGCGTTCATTAATTATTTGAGTTACTGCAATAAAAAACATTTATCCTACTTTTTTACTCATTAAATTACAAAGATAATAGTGTAGTAATAACCGTACTTAAAGTCTAAATGATTCTAGCTAAACTGTTGGAATGTCAAGCCAAATCCTGATATGATCCAAATAGCTGCAGGTCTTGGGTTCTATCCAAATAGTACTCTACTAAGTACTGTGTACGAGTATATGAAAAATTAAATTTGCTCACTTATTTCGTAAATTTAAAGTTATTTTTGTAATAATAAAATTTATAGCCCAATAAATGGTAGTGATTATTTAAATATTACAATTATTTATTATAAAAGTCGTACGATTAAATGAAAATGTATTATTATATTTTCTCAAACCTTAAAGAATCTATAAAAATTTTAAGACTAGTTTTATGTCATTGAAATGATTCCGGGAGTTAGTCGGGTCCTTTGTTTTTATTCTTATCGAGAAATTATGGAATAAGTAAAGTTAAATTATAAATGAAATATGATCACGTTTGTATTAAATTTATTTTTACCATTTTAAAGCAAACTATAGAATTTTTTGTACGATTAAAATGTTTTGAACAAAATAAAAATTCAATTTAAATTTTCCACGTTCACAATAAAAGTTAAATGCTTCGTAGTAATAATTCATAGATATTTTGTTTGTTCAGTTTTATTTTGATAGTCGATAGATAATAAAAAAACTTTAATATTAAAGGCTATATTTTTATGTAAACAATTATTAAACGTTACTATTGTTATAACTAAGTAAATATTATGCAGACAATATTTTATATATAATAATATAAGATTAAAACAAGTCATAGTACCATTAATTTACGCAAAATATTAAAATTATAGTTAGCAATGTGCAAAATGAATGCATCGGCCGGGAATCGAACCCGGGCCGCCCGCGTGGCAGGCGAGCATTCTACCACTGAACCACCGATGCTATATCAATAACTATAAATGTTATAATCAGTATAACTTCTAATATAAAATAATATAACACCTTTCTCTTCATATATAGTAAAGAGAATGGAAGATGAGTCTTCAAAGGCGAGACAGTGTACGTCACAAACGTACAATCTTTACGTAACACAACAATCATCAGAAATCATAACAAAACTAATACTGAATATAATAAATTTAAAATAATTTTATTTAGTTTTTGGAGCTAAAACAACCAAATTTTAGAGCTACAAGTCCATCGGTATTTAAAAACTATTATGAGACGAACATCAAAGAACTTATGTTTTATGTTAAAAATATATCAACAGGTTATTTATTTCAATAATATTTTAAAGTAGAACATATATAAAAGTCATGACAATCCAGACAGACTGACTGTTGGATTGTATCCAAATAATTACAATCTAACCACCGAGTACTGGTGTTGAAAATAGTATTGCATGCTTATAGTTCTTACTTTTAGTTATAGTACATAATAATATACTTAACTTTAACAAGTGTATATTTTTTCTATTTGCTTCATTTACTCATTGAAGTTATTATTATAATGTCACATATGAGATAACTATAGCATTTTTCATCATCATTCTCCTATCATTATTCTACAACTATAGGATATCCATACAAAATGATTTGCTCTTTCACTCATTTTTGTCTTTTATCAGCTCTACCTCATCAGACTATTTTATGATATATCAAAAGTTGAACATCAAAATTTATTAAGGGCTTAGAATTCGTTGGTCAATTTATTTGATGTGTTATTTTTACAAACAACGCAAAGGTTTCGCTAATTTATATATAAAATATTAATCAAAGGTTCTTAATAATTACTAAATTATTTATAAGATGTGGCCCATCAATAATTACAATGTCTTTGAAATTCATCTTGGGGTTTGGGAATTACAATGAAAATAAAACGAAAAGAAAAACTGAAATCCTAGCAAGAGAGATAGAATCTTATTTTGATTGACACACTTTATTAGCAATAATATTGTCAAATAATTACTACACTAAGTCAAATTTTACACACGGTGAATGACGTTTTAAAAAAAAGATTTTGTTTAGTTTAAAATATAATGACTTTAATTAACAAGTAATTTCTTAGGCTACCTTAACAAGACAAACTTAATATTAAATACTAATGACTCGGCTGCCTAGAAGGGTATTGTTCCGATCATTTGAATATGACCGTGCGAACATAGCGAGACGACTCAGCGGTATGTTCTAGTGTGACTGTCGGTTCAGCTGTTCGGACTGATGTAACGACTGTGAAACACTTTATTATGTAAACATGTTTTTGATCAAGGTTAGAAGTAATAATAAAAATGCCACGTCATGGAATCCATTTACTTTTTACGGATGATGCGGACAGAAAGATAAATTTGATAAAAATTGCAAGCAGTTATAGATATAGCATAGATATACATATTTGCAAGTTACATACTCGTGTTACACTTATCTTAAAAATAAATAAGTAAAGATAATAGATCTTATAATAGGAAAAAATTGTAAATTAACCTATGAGGGTCATAAAGTTTATATTAAAAAAATAATTAAGGTCGTTTTAGTTTATTATACGAATATATTTTTATAAAATAAACTGTTATTGTGTCAGTCACGGCGATTACTACCAATAGTAACGAGTCAACTGATCTCCAGTTAGATAAGTGGAGAGATAACCTTTATTTTATTCCTCAGATTATTTCTGAATTAAGGATTATTTTATACAAAGATTTGTAGGGCTTTTTAGAACATTCAGGTAACATAGATATGCTATATATTAAGTCCAATATTATGATACACCAAGCTGTATAGAAACAATGGTTCATTAAATATTGAAATGGTAAAATACTGCCTATAGTTAGACTGTGGCATAAATTAAGGATGCAAAAAAATTACATTTATATTAAAAATTAGGTGTAGGTTATATTTACTCTTAAAATGTTTAAATTGCCATTAAAATACAATACCCTTAGGACGCAGTTCAATAAAAATATTATTTAATTTACCTAAAGATTCACACAAAATAAAATAATGTGTCAAATAACGAGAACATATTATATTTGTTGTTCATAATTATATCCCTATGTTAATTAACTGAATGAACTGCATTTTATATAAATATCTTAATTATATATGGGATTAGTCTCCTTTATATATTTTTCATAGGTCCTATCTATGAAAAATATATCCTTTATAGACTTTTCCATGGGTTTTGATACTGAATATTCTCGATATAAAATAATTATTTTTTAAACAATGATTCTCTTTTAACAATTTGTTTCGTTAAGATAGGTCAAAAGTATACTATTGGTAAAATACTCGCTTTCAAAACACATACATAATATAAATGTATAGATTAGAAATTATATATTTTTAAGTCTACTTCATTTTAGTTTAGAAACTGTCTAAATTGTAATTAACTGATAATATAATAAGATTAATATTATCATATTTATAAGAGCTGAAATTAAGTTAATTTTATGAATTAATGGGATGTGGTAGAACAGCTAACAAAGAAATATCTGGATAACAAAACTTATAACACCCTGTCTGATATCTTCTACAAAACGCCTAAAAGTTTATCGATAAGAAGAACGTAGAAAGGGATTGAGGAACGTGACCTGAGTATAGACTAGAACGAATGTAGGATATGTGGTGTATACTGGAGTTGTGATTTATATCAGACGATAAAACTACAAACTCCAATTAAAGTAGCAATGTAGAGATTATATCTATACATATCTAAATATCATTTATCAATGTCATCATCGTATTACATTTTAACCAAATGTTTGTGGCCACAAATTATTAACTTGTAGTATGTTACTAAATTTATAATGTAATGAAATTCAACTATCTAAATATTATTAAAATTATATATAATCATCAACCATGTTATGATTTTAACTTTTAATTGTATAGTTATTTCAACAAAGAGTATATATTCTTAATATTGTTTAATTATCTTTCATTGTAAAGTCTCTGTCCGACTAAAATGTATAACAATGAGAAACTTTGTCCTCCAACAATACCAATGGTAGTAAGTATTACACAAAACTTGTCCAACTCACTGAAACAAAGAGTACTCTCTATTTGTTAATTTTAACAATTGTTTGTTGTAAGATTGAAATTCGACGAACGGACGACGTCTGATTTTATTTTGTTCATTTATTTATTTATTTATTTTGCCAAGGTCTATATTAGCGTGGACTACAGAATAGCGTCACATGTTTGTACATTAGCTTGGAAATACTAATCAAACCATGAAAAGAAACAGTATTCTCCATATTAGCTATTTTTATACAATATATTTGCAATACTGTATCATAGTGTGATGATATTTAGGATATAAATATTTTACTAACTATTGGGCTACTTAATAAAAAAAAAATCATTTCTATTCAAGTAAAGTTTTAAATTTTAAAAAATTGCTTTCTTCTCTACAAATAAATAAATCTTGCACTTTTATTCGCAGACAAATTCATTTTATTTCAAAGGAAACATGCTTCGATCTCACGTACAAGAAAATATTTATTATAAGCTAGTTTCATACAGACATTGGTTTCGCTTTGGCTTAGAGCCATCACTTTAATGTTAATTAATATGAATATGAAAATTTGACACCTTAAAGTAACGGTAAGAACTTTAAAGAACTTGTAAGAATTAAAAAATTAAGAAAATATTGTAAAAACAAAAAAATATATATATTTTTTGGAGAAATTTCTACAAGTTATGTACTCTATGTTATATATAATACAGAACCTAAACAATACAGTTTATAAAATATTTCTATTAGTCTGCCTTTCTTTTTAGGTGTGATTTAATCAAATCTGTAAAATATTTATTTATATAATTATAACAACAAGGTAGTTGAATTAATTTACAACATTCCTAATGTGTTTGTAGATATATTAAATATGAATTATTTTATTAAGCACAAATATTTTATTAATAATATTAAAAACGAAATTAAAGAAACAACTTTATTTATATATATTCCAACTTAGATACGAGTCTGTCCCTTATACGAATTTGGTATTTCTTTTTCCCTTTTATCTCTGAGTACCATTGATTGTATATGTAGCCTGCATTCAAGGACATTATTTAAGAAAATAATATATAAGTTCGTACAAAGTATTTGTCGGAAATAGAACGTAGATCGAGAAATGTCTAGAAAATTATTTTTTCAATGATAATGGGTGTCATATTAGATATTTAAGAATACTACGAAAGCATCCGTTATTCAGTGTCAAATTCGATAGAGCTTGCTATTCATTTCGTCACTTGAAGAAATATTGCAATGTTATGAGGAATTGTTCAGTTCAGATGAACTATCTATAGAAATAAAATATTGTGTTTGTAAAAAAAAAATATGTAAAATTTTACTATTTCTCATACATTACCGCGTGTAAGTGTTAAGTTTCATACAATCCATAAATATATTTTTTTACTTTTACACGTTTTCAAATTACAATTAAAGTAACATTTAATGTGCGCAGGTAGAAACCATATTGAGATAACTACAGCTAGGCTCTACCACCATATTTAGGTGGTAGAGCCTAGCTGTAGTTTTCTGACTGCAGCTCGTATATTGGGCTGGCTCGACCGGGGAAGGACCACCCTCTCACAGAAGACCGACGTGTAGTAACCAAATTCATTTGGTTATGTTCCGTCGGTGAGTGAGAGAATCCGGAAGCCCAACCCCCCCCCCCCCTGCCAAACATGATAGCGATGCCTCCAAAAAGTATACCCCAGGAGGGTACCGGCTTTGATGAAGCCGGGGACCCCCTCCCCGAGCAAAATCGGGGGAATGATCCTCGGATTTTGCTCGGGCTGCCCGTCGTATCTGGGGCGGGCAAAGTATCGCCTGTTGTGTTTTTTGAGGGCAAACGACGGCAAACAGCGGCACCCCGCTCCACTCTAGATGTGGACTTTTGCAACATCCGGGGATTTCACTCGAACAATATAGTTTAACTTGAATAATATAGTTCAGGGCATTATTTTCTAGCTTCATTCATAGGCTTCGTTAAACATTGAAAGTGAAACATACAATTTTGAATATTTTTAAAGTTATATTCACATCATTACTACATAGACTGGATCCAGGTCAAATATAATATAAAAGCAAAGATACATATGTGAAAAAAAACACTTTAGCATAAAATAATCAAACAACATGAAAAGGTTTCTTCATTAACTTTTAGTAGCACTTTGATCCCATATACACGTCGGAATATAATAAAAAGTAAGATTGGGAAGCGAGTACAATGTAAATGTGAAGATATATCTTCTGTTTTTATTGTTTCCTAAAAGAATGCAAGTAATTGACAATAACCTTAAAAGATATCTTAATATCACAGTTCTTAATTCGTTAATCTTTATTATAAGCCAAATATTTTTAAGCCATATAAATATAATAAATGTTATGGAACGAGATATTAAGATGGTTGGTCACTGGTTCATTTTTAATTTCATAAATATAAATTATATAAAATTACTCAGTACTTGGAGTAGAACTCTAAGATACATGTATGTATCTAAAGTTAAAGTTAAAGTTCTACTTAGATAGATATTAAAAGCACTTGTGCATTTAATATGGAAAGGTAACATATGGTTATTAAAAAATATTAAGGTTTTTTTTCTCAATCCCTAGAAAGTATTTCCAGTATAAAAGTTTTAAGATAAGTTTTTTTATATAGTTTACTCCGGGAGAGTGTCTTGAATCTCTTGTTTTTATTCTTATCGAGAAATTGTTGAATAATTAAAGTTAAATTATAAATGAAATATGATCACATTTATATTTTTTTATATTCAATGATTAAACCAAAACTAAATGGCTAATATTCAAAAAATGATAATAATAAAAGTTTTCTTTATAAATGTACTGGTATTTGTGTTTATTTTATAGTCCATAGATAATACTTTAATTTAAATATTAAAGGTTGTCTTTTTTTTAAATTATATTAAACGTTAGTATTGTTATAACTAAGTAAATATTACGCAGACAATATTTATATATATATTGAAATTTAATTGGTTTTAATAATAATAACATAAGATTATAACAAGCCATATTAATATACCATTAATGAACAAAAAAAAAAGAAATAGCAAAGTGCAAAAAGTATGCATCGGCCGGGAATCGAACCCGGGCCGCCCGCGTGGCAGGCGAGCATTCTACCACTGAACCACCGATGCTATACGAATAGGCATACATTTTATAATCTTAACTTCAAACAAAAATAATATGAATGGATTCCTTTCTCTTTCTATATAGTAAGGCGAATGGAAGATGAGTCTTCAATGGTGAGATAGTTTACGTCACACGTACAATCTCCAAGAGCATTATTACATATTACCTACAACAAGCATTAGAAAACATAACTTAAGTTGTACTGGACAAAATAAATATAAATAAAGAAATATTCTTTAAAACTAAGAGCACAAAATTTAAGAGGTACAATCCTATCAGTAATTAAGAACTAATTATAAGTATACCAAAATACATTTTGTTTTAAAAATATGCTATGAGCTTATTTATTTGAATATATATTTGAAGGTTGCACACATATAAAAATTATGTTCTTGGTCGGTGACAAACAAACAGCTTTGTCCGGTGTTGGTTTGTTTACAAAATAATTCTGTCCTAACACACGACGGCCTGAGGTGAAAATATGGTTAAAAGCTTGTTCCTTTTATTGAAATTATTTAATAAAATCTTTAAATTTAATGTTTAATTATTATTATAATGATCTCAATCATGAGATACCAACTGTATTCATCATCATTCTCCTGTTCATAAGGACAGTGGTGGAATAATCCACTCATGGCATCAAAATCCCCTTCTTCGATTCTACCTGTCTTCCATCACCTCTCCCTCTTCTCCTTTTAATCATATGTCAACATTCACAGAACGGATGGTCCGTTCTGTGAATGCTCTTTTTTGGATTCAACAGCGTTAATTTTCACGACTCGTCTTAACGTGTCTTAACACGTCTCCTTATTAATAATTTGTGTATATTTTAATATTTTATATTTTCACAATCGATAAATAAATTTGTATTTTTGTAAGAGCTACCACTGTCAATAAGCTTTATTATTTGATAATCTTGTTAGAAAGTAGCTGGCTCTGCGCCAGTCTTACCTGAATTGTGCTGAATATAATATTTTATGAACAAATAACTTTTTGGCAACATTAACTGCTCCGGTTCCATAACTTTTTTCTTAGAATCTGTAATAAAACCAAATTGTTTAATAATATATTAAAAGCCGAATTTATTTTATATTTGTTGAGGACTGATAATTCGTTGGTCAATTAATTTGGTATGGAATTTATGCAAATAAAATTTTGTCTTGTATCTAAAATAGTTTGTTTGATATTATAAATATAAACCACGGAAAAGTCAGATAGGAATTGTTAACATCTCTAATGTAAAATCTTATTGGGTTCTTGGATGAATTTTAGTTAGATTTTTTTTTTCCTTTCTTTTTGTCTTGCATTTAAACACTTGAATGAATTAATTCACTAATAAATAGTCGATAAGAAGATACGACTTTACTTCTATACCCTCTTGTTGCAGTTTAATAAAAAAAATAGACATACTTTTTTATTAAGCAATCTTATTAAACAGCGAAACTCTTCATTATGGTAAAATTTATTCATGTTACTAAGTAAATAGTATATAAAAAATAGAAAATAGTATTAATAAAGCCATGTCACGGAACCCATTTAGTTTTGCCTGGTGATGTGGATGACAAAAAATATATAATTTTATTATATATTTTTTGTCAACTTATATTATTATTTATTTTATTACCAACTCATATAATTCTAAATAGAGACCAGTCATCAAACTTTTTTTTTATTGTATACATGATATCTGTATAAATTATCCTATATACTTCGATAATTATTACTACGTAATATTTCATCATCTATTTCTTATTTGGCGATGAACTTAGAAATAAATTAAGTATAGATGGATAATTTCCCCAAAAGAAAATCGCTGTACGAAATTGGATTGAAACAGAACAAAAACAAACCGTTTCGGTTGCATTTTGTAATGACAAAGCACATATTTTTATTATTTAAAATGATGATACGATTGCTTTATTATTATAGACCTTATCACCAGAGTGTGAAAGTATATTTTAAAATTGCAATTATTCAAAACAGATAATCGCTGAGTTCTCTGAGATCCCATTTCATACCAGTGTTGGTATTTTGTACCTCTATTTTCATCGATCATAAATAAATCTTGAATTAATTACAGTTATTATTTTAATATAGAATTATTCTAGAGTACAATACAGAATATCAATCTGGATTATTCCTTCCTTCTTTGACAACTGAGTTCTTTTACCGAAATTTTTGTTTCTGGTTGCGTCTGTGAGTTTGGTCACTAAGAAATTTCGCTGAATTTGCTAACCTTTTTTTTGTTTACATAAGTCCACCCCGAAGCATAATGATGCTTTCCTATAACAGAGAAAGTGCATCCTTAAAATGCCAACACCAATAAATAATATTGAATGTTGAGATAATTATGTACATATGCATGCTGGACAGGGTTGTGTATAAATTGTACAAGTAAAGAGTTTGTGAAATTGATAACAGTTCAAGGGTCAAGTACATTTTTTCAACAGTCCGCAAACATAGTAGTAACGGACAGTAAGTACACAAATTGAAACAACCTTCTAAATAAACGACCTTTCCTATAGAAGTCAGTAGAGTCAACTTTAAGAACAATTATTACAGTATTAGTTATAATTAGTAATTATTGTTATATGATTATAAAATAGCAAATACACAACAATATATGAAAATTAAGACTAATAGAAATTAACAGATAATAATAATAATAATAAATATTTTAAACCTAATTTCATACACAAATTTTAAATTGCATATAATAGAGTAAGTCTAAATGAAGTTGGGGTTTAAATTTGATATTCATTCAAATTAAGAATACAATTTAAGTAAGGTAAATAAACATTTTATCAAATTTGCATCGTTTACACTAAAAACATAAACGTAAAGTGTATGTAAATTGAAACGATCACCACTCGCTTTGTGGGGTCTTTATTAAATCTTCATAGACGTATGTTTTTAATATTTTTATATATGAATAATAATAAAATATAAAATAAAATATTTTAAAGGTTATCTTAAATATTTTATCAATCATTCCATGGATGCAAGAAGAGAGCGCAAACAATGCCTGGGACTTGCGATCCAGGTGTAGGTTTAAGGGGCCCCTTTACTATGTGCATACACGCTCACCTTCAATGTTGACGCTCCTCTCCCTACCTAACCAAATATCGTAAGAACGTACTAAAGCTGCCTTTGAAATACGTTCCAGAAATGAACTGATGATCGTTCTAGAAAGGCCGAGATCCTTAAATAAATTGTAAAGAGATTTTACTGTTATACCTCTCGCTCCTACTTCTACAGCGTACAAATTAACTATAAATTTATTCCTGATCAGTTCGTTACACAGTTCGTAATACTTGTTAAGCTTAAATGTATGATCTTTGGGTATGTTTGTTTCCCAGGGTACACAGTACAGTACAGTAAGCTCCACAAGTATAATTCGCCTTAGTTGTTTTGAATACAGGAATAAGTCCGGTCTAGATGACGAAACACAAACATCCCCGGGGATTTTGTATTGCCTTTCATACGTGTCCATCACGAGAGTCCAATCAGGAGACGCGTCCAAGATGGAATAAGGTTTAAGTTTTGATTTTGTGGATGAACCTGCCTTTACGAACTCTACTGATATTTTGGTGGTTGTTATACCCATCTGCGCTCTTGCTACAGAAAGACTAACCGCTTCTCGTATGATTTCTAATACTTTATCGTGGTGACGCGAGTATTTACCCTTATTTAGAAGTACCCTACAACCTACTAGCAAGTTTTTCGCGGTTCCTACTGCCTCCCCACAGATGTTGCAAAATTTTTCGGTGGCTTTGCCCCATCTTACTAAATTACTTTGATCTAGGACAGACATTTGGAATGCATTAAGATAAACGCTGGGGACCAACCATAAAGCAGGGTGCGCCATCTTAATGCTAGTGGAATACAAAAATCTCCTATGGTCACCCATTCATTTTGCAATTCTAGGCTCATCGCTTGCAACCGGTAATTATCGTTTTCATCTTTCCGAATAATGGATTTTATTATATCTATGTCTTGTTCTTTCCTACTTGATCCTAGCCCTGCTTTATTTGTTCGAGCACCTATCATAAATTGTTTATAGCTCTGCGGCAATTTTATCTTTTAGGAGAGACCTTATATTATCATCATTCGACTTTGAGATGATATGTCTTTTGGTCACTCTTAGGTGTTTATAGAGTTCCGATGGTTTCTTTAATTTTAACCCAAAATTGTTCTCTAAATAAGGCAGAAGAGTCCGCTGGATACGTTAACCCGAGCCATGACTTCAATATCCTTATGACGCTTGCATCTAACTTCAACAAAAGGGTCTTATTGATATCGTAAACGAGGAAAGGCCAATTTAGACGTCATGTTAAATAATTATCGTATATCCAAGCCTTTTTGATGTTATTTATGGTTGATTGTCTACTTTTATTAGATCATTCAAAAAGCTATCGACTATTGTATCTAACGATGGAGTGCGCCCTTGGTAATCGACCTACCGCCTATTATAAGACCCGGATCGTAAGAGGTATATCTGGTGTTCCGCCTACCCAGACATAGGCTATAGCATTTATTTGGTTTTGTCCTCAATCCGTCCGTCCAAGCACAGAACTCCTCCACAACATTTAAGAGTAGCTGACATTGTTTTGGATTACGTGTCAGTATCGCGAGATCGTCTGCAAATGCTAGTATGGATTCTGTGTATTTATTGTTAAACTTAAACCGATAACCCCATTTTTAATTAATTTATCTATTAAAATATTGATGATTATGTTAAATATAATTGGAGAAATACAACAACCTTGAAATAAACCTATGTTGTAATTTAATGGTTTGAAATGTTTTTCATTTGTGATTATGGAAAATTTTAATTTTGAATAATATGATGCAATCATGTTACTAACTAACGTTGGAAAGTTATACCACCTTAGCGCGAACATCATGAGTTCATTTCGTACCAACCCGAAAGCGTTTTCTAAGTCTATCCAACATACCGTTATTTGTCTTTCACTAGTTCTGGCATCTTTAAGGCTTTAAGATAGTAATGTGTTATGTTCGAGGCATCCAGAAATGCCAGGCAAAAACCCTTTCTGGTGATTAGGCCCGAAATATTTATATATATTATTTATCATGAATTGCGTCATTTTTGCTTGTAAAAAAGAAAAAAATATTTTGGATATTGTATTTCTTAGAGCTATCGGTCTAGTGTCCCTAGGATCCGAGACATTGTCGCTTTTCGGAATGAGGACAAAAAGAGCATTTCCAAATGTTACCGGTGTTAGTCCTCTTGACCAGATTTTACCGAATATATTCAATAGATGTTTATGAATCGACGGACATTTTTTATAAACTATATAAGGAATACCAACCGGACCTGGTGCTGACTTAGAAGGTTTCTTTTTAATTATTTTATTGATTTCCTTCAAAGTTGGTGGGTTGACATGAAGGTTTTCGTTCGTTGGGATCCCCATACAGCCTTTGATTTTTAAGCACTTCGTATGTGCTTTTATAGTATCAAAAATTTGCTCGTTGGTTAAGAAAAGCTTACATTTTTTGTCTTTGAAAATGATTTTAGAGTACTTAAAAGGATTTTATCGAAGTCTACTTTGTGTTTTGCCCGGTCAAAGCTATCACGGTTTTTTGTTATTTGTTGTGATATGCCTTGTATTAATTTAAGAATTGACCTTAATGCTCTAGACAGTTGGTGACTAAGTTGGTTGTCGCCCATGGCTTTGGCCCTACGAAGTTTCTTTATGAGGTCTCTTTTTTTCCTTCTCATTTTCAATTTAAAACCGTTTTCTTTATACTTGATATATTAAATAAAATATATTAGATGAAAATTTGTAGAATAAATTGTATTAGATAATTAATAAATATATTAAAAAAAAAACAAAATAAAAAATAAAGTATCCATTTACGGTCTTTCAAACTAAAACAAACAAAAATATGTAAAAAACCTAATAATTTTCTTTTATCAGAATCCAGTGGAAGATTTTTAATATATTAGTTGTAACCTATATACTCGTAGTTATTATTGATGTTATTTACATTCTCAATAAATAGCTTTTCTGTTATCACTTTATATCATTAGATATAACTACTAATTAAATAAAAAGAGTTATGTCTTAGAGTTGAAGCGTTTCATAACATAAAATGTTACTTGTCGGTGCCAAAAGTTGAGATTATATTACTTGTCCTTAATGCAGAAAAAACACTATAAAAGTATTTAGAGTTCCGTAGTCAAAAAATAAACTCATATAACTTCATCAAGACCTTATAATCCACATGTTCTGATGTTAATGTTAATCTGATAACGAAATTAATATGTGCATCTATATTTATTTGTCTGGATGAAATAAATTAATTGTTTTAAGTGGCCATATTTATTTTATAAAGTTAAGAAAAAAAAGGATTAAGAGGTAGCTGTCCATACACTAGAGAGGTTATTTTTGAAGTGACTAAGTTGAAATTTTGTTTTAGATTTGTTACTTTTGTGATTCCGAACTCTTCTAACTTCTTAGTGACTAAATTAAGAATTAGAAAATTAAATTATTAAAATTTTATCAAAAGTTTATACATTTTTCTTTAAATCAGTATTAAACCAATCAGTACACAATACAATTATGAAATTAAATAAAAGTTTATAATTCATTAATTCGCTCCTTGCCGCTTCGTTCCTTAAGTTTTTTAGTTTCAAATGAAAACTGTATACCTCATAATAAATTGTGCAGAAACTTCTCGCTCAGGCTGTGTTGTTCATTATATTTCTCAAGAGACAGTTTAATATCTTTCTTTGTGATTTTGTTAAAATTAAATAAAAGTGCTTATTTGTGTTTAAGTACTATTCTTCTTAAAAGAATGCTGTTTTCAACACATTTGATTTATAATTTATTATTTGTTAGAGATGGTGAAAAATAGAATTTTTTATTCGAAAATGTGTTTAGACTATTTTTTTCTTATTAACCCTTGAAAGATATTTTTGGTCATATTACACAGTTTATAAAAAACATCAATAATAATAACTATTCATGACATATAATCCATGAAAAACATTGCATCGGCCGGGAATCGAACCCGGGCCGCCCGCGTGGCAGGCGAGCATTCTACCACTGAACCACCGATGCCATATATGAAATGCATCAATTTCTAATTCAAGTTCAAATTAGAAAAAGTGCGAATGAAAGAACGTGCTCAGGTAGTTTGGGCACGTCGAACGATTGAGTGACGAAAAAATGGTAAAAAAGATTTATACAGGAAAAGTGAGCGGTAAGAGAGACAGGAGGAGGCCACGAGTGACCTTCAAAGACACAGTATTTAAGATAGAGATAGAAGATACTGGAGGAAAGTCACATAAAAAGCATGAAGACCCTCCGGGTTGGTCTTGATGTATGAAGTACATGTATGAAGTACAAGTACATGTATGAAGAAGTTGATGTCTGTGGCCGAGGCGAAAGAGGTATGCAGGAACCGTAGCATTTGGCGCCCCATTGCCTCTGGCTACCCCGCAAGGGATATGGCGTGAAGCTAAATAAATGAATAAATGAAAGGAATAATAAAATTAATTCTATAATTACATAGAAAATGACATATTTAACTGTTTTTTACATTTAGAAATAGGCGTTTTTTTTACTGTGAAGTATGAAACTTATTTTAATTTGTATGTAATGTACTTTATAATAAATGATATACGTTTGCAATAATCAATTTGAAATTTATTTCAATAATACTTTCTCACTCTAAGCAGCTTTCTGGAGAGTTTAATGACTAGGCCTTACCAATTTTATATATTATATTTTCTAAAGATTGTTGCTATTCATCAAAAAGAAATGTGATTACCGAATATATTTATATATTCGGTATATATTAATTCAATTTGAAACCTTGATATATATCAAGGTTTGTTTGTGATTAAGTTATAGCTAAATAGTTGATATACTTTTACAGTTATATATAAATATTAACATTTTTTGAATTATTTCCAATACTAATTATGAAATAAAGTCGTATTATGCAGTAGATATAATACAAAAAAAAATCTACAACAGTGTTATTATATATAAAGTTATATATATATATATTCTTCGTAAATAATATTTTCAAAGAAAAACTTAGTATCTATCGTAATCTAGTACGCGTAAATTTTCTTTCCGGCAAAGCATCTAATGGTCTAATATAAATAACATTTACGTCGTTCCTTGAGAATAAAGAGTCGTGTAAACCTACTTTCAGCACCAGTTTCCAAGATAATGTGATTTATATCATCTCCAGAAAACATTGTATTTTCTGGCACCAAATTATCTTACAGTTTAATATCGGCATTTTAGAGCGAAAATAAGAATTATTTTATAATATATTTTTAGGGTTTACGTTTAAAACTTAAACATTTACCCGTTAAAATATTTTTTAATAATAATAATAATGTATGTCGTTAGTACCGTCTCCATCCCTAGTCTGAAATTCGGGTTTTACCCGTGGGTATAAACGTCTGCCATAACTATCTACAAAATTACATTAGTCATTTATTATTCAAGAAGGAATTCTGAGACAAGAGACAGTTTATGAGGAGTCTGTACCGAAACTTTAATAGCGGGAGGAGGCAACAAATAATAACCCGAAATGTCAGTCCCACTTAAAGTTATAACTAATATACATTGAAGTTAATTTAAATAAATCATTTGACTTGAATAATACATTTTAAGTTTATTAAGTTATTTAATTATGACAAAGCATTATCTAAGGTTTAACTTGTTAGACATTTATTTGTTGAGAAAAGGGTTAAGATACTTTGCTATTCAAGAGATATATATACCATTCAGAACTACCAATAAATGAATACATTTCTACATTGGATAATAATCCTCGTATTCAATAGTAGGAATACGTACCTATTACTTATAATAAAATACATTTTTATGTGATTCTTCAAACATCAAACAGATAATTAAATTGATTTTATAATGTTGTCTTTACTTAAGTTATACGACATTTAGTAAGTGTTTTGTATTTAAATATATTATAATATAATAAAATACCTATGTGGTTTATAACTTAATAAAAGCAGTGAATTAACGAGCCTCATAATACAATATATTATTTCAGGCACTGCTAATGTTATTTTTTTAAAATATTGAGTGTTACCTATATAATTATATGAAGCGGTTTTCCTTCAATCGTTTTATTTAATGGATAAGATACAGAAATAAAGTGTAAACTGAAACTTATTTCATAATATACAAGAATACAAGAAAAATTACACCTGAATCGGAACAGACAATCTCAAACTTTTACACTTGACTTCTTAGACATAATCTATGAGACCTACCTATCTAGGTACTACAGTATTTCAAATCTGAAAAATTATGATAAACATAAACTTCAAGGCGTTTTAGAATATTATACCTTGAATATTGAATCAGCAACGGTTTGCTCACTCATTGTTTGCTGCAATTCATGAATGGATATTTATACAATTGTAGATGGTAGAGCCTAGCTGTAGTTCTTTGACTGCAGCTCGTGTTGGGCTGACTCGACCGAGGAATGACCACCCTCTCACAGAAGACCGACGTGTAGTAACCAAATTCATTTGGTTATGTTCCGTCGGAGAGAGAATCCGGAAGCCAAAGCCCCCCGCCCCCCCGCCAAACATGATAGCGATACCTCCAAAAAGTATACCCGGTACCAGTACCGGTACTGGCTTCAAAGATGCCGGGGACCCCCTCCCCAAGCGAAACCGGGGGAGCGATTCTCGGATTTTGCTCGGGCTGCCCGTCGTATCTAGGGGCGGGCAAAGTATCGCAGTTTGTATTTCTGAGGGCAAACGACGGCAAATAGCGGCACCCCGCTCAACTCTAGATGTGGACTTTTGCAACGTCCGGGGATTTCACTCAAACCTAAAGGCCGTCCACTACCACCTTGAGATGGTGCAGCCGGCCTTGTTGTTTTCGACGGAGGCGCAGATATCTGAACCTAGCGTCACAGCGTACCTATCATACCCCCGGTATAAACTAGAACATCATTTTATACCACACGCCAGGGTATCTGTGTACGTAAGGGAGGATATCTGCTACCGTCGCCTTCAAATTTTTGAAGGTCGGGACTTATCCGTGCTCTAGCTGCGCGTGGACATGGAGAAATACGTCAGAGTCTACGCGTGCCTCTACAGGTCCCATAGTGGTAATGCAAAAACAGATCAACAGTTGGGCCACATTCAAGAGAAGATTGATAACCTGCTTTCACAGACTCCCTCCGCCGAAGTCGTAGTCCTCGGGGACTTCAACGCGCACAATACCGAATGGTTAGGGTCACATGCAACCGACTACGCGGGGAGATCTGTTTTTAACTTTGTCCTGGCAAATGGTCTGTCCCAGCTGGTAAAGACGCACACTCGTCTACCGTCTACCGTCATAGCTCAATGCCGGAAATAGTTTTTCGGCAAAAAACTACTAGGCAGTCTCTATTTTCCTTGGACGTTCATAAGTCGAGTGGGCCGGATGGCATTTCGCCATTGGTGCTACGAACGTGTGCCCCTGAGTTGACTCCAGTGCTAACGCGTCTATTTCGGCACTCCTACCTTAAAGATGTAGCGTCGGTCTCATGGAAGTGTGCCCTTGCCTATCCGATCCCTAAAAAAGGTGAGCCGTTCGGATTGTCGGGGAACCAGTGCTCTGCGAAGAGCTGGACTCTTTGGTATTGCATAGAGACGTGACTTCTTTGAGTGTCTTCTACCGCATTTACAACGGGAAATGTTCCGAAGAACTATTCGATCTGATGCCTACCACCGAATTTCACCACCGCACAGCTCGCCATCGCCTCCTTTACCATCCATACCACCTGGATGCATGGCGATCTTCCACTGTGCGGTTTTCAAGGTCTTTTTTCCCACGTTCCACTCGAATGTGGAACGAACTTCCTTCGGCTGTATTTCCAGGTCGATACGACATGAGAACCTACAAAAAAGACATATATTCCTATTTCCAAGGCCGGCAGCGCTCTTGTAAATCCTCCGATGTTGCAAGAGTTCGTGAGCGGCGGTGATCACATATCAACAGTGACCCGCAAGATCGTTTGCCCTTCTCTAACAAACAAAAAGGAAAAAAACAAAAAAGTATTTGTGATATCACAATTTTGGACCAGGCAAAACACTTGAAGTATATAAAAATATACTTGGTTATATCAGTTTATATTGGAAACTCTTTTATGTAGCAGAGAAACCATACACTATTTGGTTTATATTTAAGAATGATATATCACGCTTACGTATACAAAAATACCTTTATTTTAAACGGAATATAAAATTGCTTGCTTCACTTGATGCGTTGCCTTCTATGTAATATAATCTAACATATTTAAAAAAAATTATAAAAATATATGTAAGTATTATTGTTAAAATTTTACAGCACATCTCCGTCTGTCGCAGCATATAATTTTATATAACAGCCTATTATTTTCTAAGTCTTACAAACTGGTATAATTAAATCCTCTTTATGGTAGAGCAAGAAAATACTAAAAGTGAGATATTAAGATAGAAACATACAAAAGGCGTTCTTATCGCTTGAAAGATATTCTGAGTAGCTTTTGAAAGAGGAATAAAAACAAATTACTATGAGCTTTAAAAATAAATAAAAATATAACTTATATTTACATAGAAAAAGATACATAACACATTAGAAATATTCTATTGAATAAATATTCTATGAAACAGAACATTTAAAGTACACTGTCTTAGTAGGAATACATAACTTTTAAGAAAAAATACCATTCACCGATTTGAATTACAGTTACTTTTATCTCGATCGTTTGGAGGTAAATAATCATTTTTTTTAAATTTATTATTGCACCGCAATGGGTTTTAAAAGTATCTATATCGAGAGTTTTTTTTTTGTTACACATGTAAGATACATATTAGTAAGACTTCCATAATAGTATTGTTTCTCCTTTAACATAATGTACTTATTCACTAAATGGCACTTACGACGTTATTCTGAGTAATTACATATTAAAATTGTTTTATTCAGGTGATGGCATATCTTTCCTAAATAATCAGTTTTGCCATTAAGAATTTATAAACAGACGTGGTGACAATTCTGTTTTCATTTATTATCAATATTTATTTTAAAGGTGAGATCGGAGTTACAATTTTATCTTACATTTAATATTAATGAAAAGAGTAATATTAATGAAATTGTTTTTAAAAGCACTAATAATGGCGATAATATATCTTACTAAATTTTTTTCCTAAGACAGAATCAAACTCTACAATATTGCATTTTTGTAAGATCTTTTGTAATTTTGTACATTTTGTAACAGAATATGAAATGTTTTCTTTTCATTATACAAATTCAATTTACAGCTGAACAAACATTTGTTAATGGTGAAATATTTATAATAAAATATGCTACAAAGATGTTTGTTATTTATGTTACTATAATTACTAGTTAACAGGAAAAAGGGATAAGGGTTTATGAATGGTCACTAATTTATGAACCTAATCAAGGATGCTATTAAGGTCCCTCCCATAAATTATTTCTAACTATCCAGCCTGAATCGGATGATGATGATAATGAATAGACTCAAAGGTATTACAAATATTAGTGAATAAATATGAACTAGCTAACTTACTAAACTGACTAAAATATTTTTTTTAGTCATTTTAAATTGAAATATAATTTCATAACTATTTTATTTATCTAAAATTGTTTTTTTTAATGAGCTTTACAAGTTTAACAGAACGGAATGAAAGCAAGCCTCGGTCTTAATATTATCTATATTTATTAGTAGGACTTTAGTAAAGGTTATAAGATTTTTAATAGCAATACAAATTACAGAATCGCAGATTTGTTTAAAATATCGACTACTGTTCAATTTAAAGGTTGAATGTTTATGAAGGCTTAGAAAAAACACACCTCTATAAACATTATATTTATGTGTATTTAATTTTATTCAGTTATATTAAGCTCTAGTCGACTCTACGTCAAAAATTTTTTTTTTACTTTATTATAAATTCACTTTATTAATAAACAAAATATTAATCTCTAAATTGATTTGTATTTTTCATAAACTCAATGTCCTTCTAATGAATAATTGAAAATAATATTAACTTTCTGCTTTCTTGCTTCTTGCTTGCTACTTCATTTAAAGTCTAACTTCACCAAATGTTTTATTTTTCTATTCACTTAACTTTCTTAAACTTTCAATTTTTTTACAGAACTTTTAGGTCATAATTATAGAAAAATTGTATTTCTAGATTCTGTTATTCAATGACGTTGGTACGTTTATTGAATATACTTAATTTATTGTTAGATATCGCGTATTGAATGAGCATTTCTCATATGCAGAGAAGTCTACAACGTGACTCCACTGTCAATGAGTTTGTCAATATCACCACTATACGATTATTGAACTTACTTTAATATAGGATTTTAATATTAGAGTTCTAAAGGGTGACGGAACGAGCTCTTTTTATAAAACAGTAATTAAGAATATAATTTCAGTTAAGAATATTAATTTTTATGAATGATCAGGATTCTTGCTGATATCGTATTTGCCAATATGCAAATGTTTCCATTCCCATTTTTGCTGTACCACAGTTGGGTGAGTCAACTTTTCACATTAGGGATGGTAACTTTGTTGAAGACAATTTTGATCGGAGTCCTAATGTTAAGTTAATGTAACTTTTTACTTTGTATAAATGTCCACTTGTCTATATATTTTAAAAAGGAACATTTTTTGTACCAGTTTAATAATTTAATTTTATAATCTTATGAAACAATACCAAAATACGTTTTTACCTTTTTGTGATTAAAAACATTTTAAACGTAATTTATTTGATAAGTCGTACTGGCAATAAGTTTTATAAGCAATATTGGTTAAAAATATATAAATGTAAAAATTGAATACGCAAACTATAATCAATTATTGATCTGGCTTTGAAACTGTATGCGTCCATAGATCATTGGAGTATTATCTATAATAGGTTTATCTAAATTTTTAATTTGTCTGTCCTGAACATTATATATAGTTATAATAAAATTTTGTCTAAATCTAATCTAATTTCGATATTTAAAAACATAGATGATAATATTTAAACACGATCACGCAGCTCGTCATTAATAAATATGTATAATTTTTCAGGATACATACTTCTCATGATAACCAAATTAAAGCAAATTAGTTGTTTTGTAAAAAAATAACACTATAACATTTTTTGTTGTCAAAATGAAAGAGTATTTATAAAAATACGAAATACGTTTTAAATATACTCTCTTTAATAATTTGGCCTATTCAATAATAATTTGATATTATTATCCCAGCAATACTTACGCAGGTCATTGTACGCCTTTCTATCATCAGATGCGCAGACGCAATTTTATAATGACGTCACATTTGTTACATACATGATAAATTGAATTCTTCTGTATTTATATAGAGACTATTTTGCTATAAAATAGAAAAGCTTTAGTTAGATTAGATTTAGTATTTACTTCATGTATAGAGAGCATCGGTGGTTCAGTGGTAGAATGCTCGCCTGCCACGCGGGCGGCCCGGGTTCGATTCCCGGCCGATGCATTCTTTTTAGTTAGTGCTTAATATTTTTCGGGTTTTAAATAAATAAGGAATTGTTAAATTTATTGACATCCATAAATTATGATTATAGTAATGTTCAAACATAAAATTTATTAAGTCTAATCAGCCAAGGGTACAAGGGATTGTCGAATTCTGTTTTAAGTCTGTTTTAAGTTTAAGTGTTTAAGTAATAATAATAATAATAATAAGATACTTTATTGCAACTACAATGTAAAATAACAGAACAGAAACAAAAAAAAACATACAAACCCATATGAACCCATAGCAGCAATTTTTTTTTCTGACCTCTTTCTTTACTGTGGTGTAAGCAAGACAAAGTATTGTCTAATTGTAGACCGAGATTTCTGACATTTTGACTGTAGGATATAATGAAAACGTGTTAAAAATATTTATTTTAGAGTCCATGGTATCATCCATACCTAGAAGGACATTAGTAAAGGGCAATGAAACTTCTGAAATCAAATGCTCGGCCGCATCAGCTAAAGGACGCTGGGAAGAGGAACTTATCACGGTAAATGGAATGTGAATTCTAAGATAAATCGCAACTCCTCCTCCGCCTTTGTCAATGCGGGCATTGCGAATAACTCGGAATCCAGGCAATGAATAAGAAGCAGAAGGTAAACAAGGTTTTAGCCAGGATTCTGAGATGAGGACAGCGTGTATATTACTTGACCGATGACGTGTATAGTACTCGTACTTAAATGAGCCGGAATACTTTGGGCGTTCAAGTGAACTACGTTTTAATTTTTACCAAGGTCAGGAAACAGATTATCGAGTGCAATATCAAGTGTAGGACAGTTTATACTGTGGTAACCAGCATCACTGGAATAGTCAGAAGAAAAGAAACTTATCACTATCATCTGAAACCGACATGATATATAGTATTTGTGATTGGTATATCTCTTTTATAGCAAATTATCTTAAGCCTTATCTCTACAAATAAATTTCTAACAAGTTAAACCTTAGAGAATGCTTTGTTATAGTTAAATGATTTATTAAACTTAATAAAATGTATTATTCAGATCAAATGATTTATTTAAATTAACTTCAATGTATATTAGTTATAACTTTAAGTGGTATTGAAAATTTGGGTCCACTATTTATTGCCTGCCCCCGCTATTAAAGTTTCGGTACAGACTCTTCATAAACTGTCTCTTGTCCCAGAGTTCCTTCGTGAATAATAAATGACTAATGTAATTTTGTGGTTAGTTAAGGCAGAGGTTCATACCCACGGGTAGACTCCAGATTTCAGACATAAAATTGGTAGCCACGACTTACATTATTATTTAAAAAAATTGTTTTAACAGGGAAAATTTATAAGTTTTGAACATAAACAAAAAAAACATATTGTAAAATATTTTTTGTTTTTACCCTAAAATATCGATATCTAAGTGTAGGATAATTTATTGCCAGAAAATACAATGTTTTCTGGAGATGATACAAATCACATTATCTTGGAAACTGGTGCTAAAGAATTTACATATAATTTTGGTTGACTAATACGAATTTTTTGAACGGATAAAAAATTAGTTAAAAAAAATATATGTATATATACATCTGAATAAGTACATTTCTAAATATATTATTACGTGTTAGGCGGAGGAGAAATGAATTTAATATTCTTATTTTTATAAGGTTTAAAGTTTTGACAAGTATTATATTTTGTAATGACCCTTATAGATACAAGGCTTTAGTATCGTCTGCGATATTTAGCCTCCGTTGTTTTTCTACGTGACTTGTATGCAAGAATTACCTGAACAAATAATGTTTGTGGAAGCCTGAAGCTTACAAATATATTCAACTGAACAAAACAAACTAGTCTTCGGAATATAAATAGAGACTAGACCAAAGAATGTCTAGAAAAATATATTCCAAATAGAAATGGTTATAGTTGCTTAGAAAACTGAGGAACTGTACACAAACATTTAAATATTATTCTTTCGTTGATCGTTTTAAAAGAAACAAAAATCTATAAATAATTAATTTGCATAAACTAATGAAATGTATTAATAAATAAATAAAAATATTAAATCTATGATCTTATTCAAGTCTTTATCGACATACAGAAGAGAAAACATTTAACTATTTTGCTCGTACTGGTACTTCTTCTAGAATGGGTTCGCTGACGTAAAATTTATAAATTGGTTAAATTTGTTAAGAAAACGATACAATATTTGTATGACTTTAATAAGATATTAAAACTTGTCAATGTCTTCATTAAAGTAAACAAGGACAGTAAACATGAGAGAGTCACTGAGAGAGTTTTCCTCATAATTTATGCTATCAATAACAGCCCCTTGTTCACGTTTGAGAAAATTTAAAATGGAAGAATATAAAAGAATTGAGTTATTGATGTTGATTATTGTAACCAACAACATCTAACATCTAGTTTCACAAAGAAACTATTTTTCTGTTTGTTTGTATAGGTTAACACCGATACATAAAATATATTTTAAATAATGAACTTGCGAGAGTAGTGAATTTAAGTTTTTATAGATATTGATATTTTTTCTATACTTTTATCTAATGCATTTTTTCTATACTTCTATTTAATGTATAGTTTTAAAAAATTAGAATATAGTTCATTATTAGTAACATCTGTACCAGTCACTGTAGTAGTTTAATTTAGCGCCATAAATACAGGAGGAGGATCATAAAACAAGAGAGCGGTCACACTTTGACAAACGACTTGCACACAGACATTGATATAAGATATACAGACAAAGTATTATATTTGACAGCAGTTTATTTAATATTTATTTTAATAAATTATTATGTATAATTTTGATTATCATGGGATATGAAATGAAACCTATAAGTCTACCATGTTTTCATGATTCCATAAATAATAGTAATTACTCGTTTGTGTATGACATATTACTGAGCGGAAAATTACCAGAGCAATTATATATTTATACGTATATTTTAATTCAATAAGTTTCTTATTCAACGCTATTCTGTAGGTATTTTATTTATCTTTTTATTTTGTAGACACTATTGGTTGTGTACGTGATCTGAATAGAGAAACATTCCTGAAGCATAAATTGTAGAGACCCTTTCATCAGACATGGTAAAAATGTTACTAACATTCTCGGAGTTTAGATAATATGTTAAGGAATTATATGGCTAATAGATATGCCAGATAAATGAATAATGGTACTAATAATTAAAATTGACCAATTTACTCTCCAGTTTTCAGAAATAGAAAACCATAATCCATTATATGCATTTCTTGTACTAATTAAATAATATATATATTTTTCTATGATTTCTATTCTATAGGGCAATGCTTAATTTACGATTATGATACTACTAATTATGACTGTATTAGGGTCTTGTTCCCACCAGTCAAAATAAACAAAAGCAATTTCTACACCGATTTTCCTGTTCATTTGTATAACTTTGAAATAAGTAATTAAAGGTACATATCACGTGGATTTGTTGGGGTAAAGTGTAACTTGGTGCGGTGTCATTGAAGTTTTAATTGAATTAGTCGAGTAGATTGCATTGAAAGTTAAGAACTTTACTGTTACAAGTAACGGAATTTCCTCACTCAAATTATACATTGTGTAAGTACATTATAATATTAAGTTAATACATATATCTAGTAATTATATTTTAAAAAAAAATATTAAGTAGAAAGGTACACTTATTAATAAAAATTCATTTAATGGAGACTAGGTAGGACCAGAGTTACATATTTTTTATTTTCTAAAATATTTATTGTATATTTACATGAAAAGGAACATTTTTTTTATGTTTATTAAACAAATTAATTAATTCTCTTTGGTTATTTCTTCATTTATTAATTCAACTTTTATATGTCGAGTATTCCAACTCGTATATAATTAGTAAATTAGTTAAAATTGTTAAGAAACATTTCTTATTAAACTTGCAATAAAACGGAAGAATAATTTAACTCATAAAACCAGCCCCTACACTTCTATCAGCAAAGTTAAATCGTCTTTCTCAATTAACTTCTTGTTTAAGCTCTTATCTCCTAAAAAAATTGTTTGTCTTTTATTTATTTTGTAGTAATTGACTTTAAAGAAATATATAAAAACAGTTCTAAATGAATATAAATAGTTAGATCGGAATAATTTCATATATAGGCATATCGTTTTTTCATAATCTTTAAATAACTACACAAAAAAATCCATTATATTAAACATATTTGAAGACTCGGATAACATTACTACAATAATGCATTCTGAATGATGTCGGAGCAGACTCGGTTTTCAGACATCAAACATGTTGCTGAAATGCGTTTAAATGACATTTATGTCATCACACAAATATCATCTAACCGCATTTAAATTATCTACATAATCTCATAATTACAAATTGCTGCTTAAAGAAAATAAGGAAACCACTAGTTATCTATCACTTTGCTATTAGACTAGTAAATTGAGTCTACTATTTTTCATAATTCAGTGATGAAATAAGAATTCTTAGTAACAAACAATTCAAATTGAATACGAACTCTTGTGATACTAGATATTGTGCAAAGCTGTAGTTACGTGTTTTTGCAACAGTTGTTTTATTAACACTATAAATACACAGTCACGGGTTGACAATCTGAAAACACAATTTATCTCACAACAAAGATGAAGAGGTTTATAGTATAGTGTAACAGTTGTTTGATGTTTTTTAGCTTTATGTATAGTGTGTATATTGTATAGATTGCTAAAGAGCTCATGGTTATTCTTATGGTCAGCGATTATACAGAGTATCTTAATACTTTTTATATTTTCTTTAAATTTGGATATTATCTATTTAATTTCTGTTTCATTAAAGTTGCAGTTTGTTTTTTACTAACATCAAAATAATAATTAAAATCTTGTGTATTTACTATACGAAATCTCACTTCATTCCTCCTTTTGAATTTCTAATTGCCTCGTTTTGACACGAGTTTGAAAAACAACTCGCGTAAAAATAGCAGAGTAAGTAAAAATAAAAGTTGTTTAATATCAATATCATTTCTTAAATCATATTTAATATTCACAAATAAACCGGCTGACTATCACAAGTGCATGACTCAAGGTTGAGAACACAATTTCGCTTTATTTTAGGTTACTATTACAGACAATCCAGCTACATTCAACATATTCGCACTCATCAATACATCTGATGTAATTTTTGGACTGTTACACATATTATTCGTCTAATTCAGTGACTTCCATTGCATTGCAACATGACCTTACCCGCTCTAGCAAATAGCTCTTCTGTTCTGGGCACAAATAGTAAATCACATTTGTGTTAGTTCGTGCTTGATAATACATTGATCTTTACTAATATTGTAAAAGTATAAAGCTTGTAAGTTTGATTATAAGAGGTAGTCTTAGAAATTAATCCGATTTCGTAAATGATTTCACCAACATTTGGATGGACTCTCAGGATGGCATAAAGGGGCTTTCCTTTTGTGATATTTGGTAACTTTTTTGAAACCCCTCCATCCCCTCTTTTTGTTCAAGCCATTCCTTTGACAGGAGGGTAATTTAATTCTAGGGTTGTTCTAAGACTGTAATATGTAGGTTAGTTTAAGTGAAACGAGTGACGTTAATTTCTACAAAACATTATTATTCCTAAAAGCGATGACGCCAATATCGTTTTTTTTTTTAAAGATGATTTATCAATTGCCACAACAGCTAGTATAATATATATATATCTTATTTATTTATTATTTACCTTCACGCCATATCCCTTGCGGGGTAGCCAGAGACGACGGAGCGCCAAACGCTACGGTCTCTGCATACCTCTTTCGCCTCGGCCACAGACATCAACTTCTTCATACATGCCCTCCGGGGGGTCCTCATGCTTTTTACGTGACCTTCCTCCAGTATCGTAGCTACTGTGTTTTCGAAGGTCACTCGAGGCCTCCCCCTGTCTCTCTTACCGCTCACTTTTCCCATATAAATCTTTTTTACCATTCTTTCATCACTCATTCGTTCAACGTGCCCAAACCACCTGAGCACGTTCTTCTTCATTCTCACCGTGACATCTTCGCTAGTACCTGCCATTCTGTGGATCTCTTCATTGCAGATTCGATCAGCTAGACTGACTCCGCATATTCTGCGAAGAGATCGCATCTCCACAGCATTCATCTTTCTTACATTCTTCTTCTGTGTTACCCACGTTTGGCTGCCGTATAACAGTGTCGGTAGCAAAACTGCATTGTGTACAGCCAAACGTGCAGCTATACTGACGTTTTGCCGTCTCAACAATGCAGTCAAAGCACCATTGACTCTGTTACCAGCAGCAATACGCCTTTCCACATCCATTTCGTATCTTCCGTCTCTGCTAAACATACTTCCCAAATATACCACTTCATTCACTTGTTCTATTATCTTATCATTCACGTTGATCTTACATTCTGTTCTTTCTTCATTTCTTTCAAATATCAGAACCTTCGTCTTATCTACATTCAGGTTAAGACCATTAATTTCACACCCATCTTTCAGAGTGGTGACCAATGCCTGCAAATTGCATTCTGATGATGCAATGAGCACTGCATCATCTGCATATAGTAAGCAATTGACCTTAAGGTCACCTACTTTCACTCCCATGTCACTATCTTTCACTCCTTGGAGACAACTATCCAAATACAAATTGAACAACCAAGCTGACATAGCGCAACCTTGCTTAACACCCGATTGGATGTCAAACCAGGGCGACATGCCAGCTCCTACTCGCACACAGGCTGAGTGATCTCGGTAAAGAGACCTTACAGCCTGTAGCAAGGGTCCGTTCACATTGTATCGGGGCAGTATCTCCCATAACTTCTTTCTCACAACCCTGTCAAACGCCTTTTCCAAATCCACAAAAGCACAGAAAACCTTTTGGTTTAGGGCCAAAAACTTTTCCGTGATCATGCGGAGGGAAAAGATCTGATCTATACACCCTCTTCCAGGTCTAAAACCTCCTTGTGCCTCCCACAACAGCCTTTCAGATCTCTCTTGCATTCTTCTCGCTAAAATTTTAGCATAAACTTTACCGCCCAAGCTAATCAAACTGATGGCCCTATAGCTTGCACAGTCTATCTGTGAACCTTTGCCTTTATACAAAGGTACGATGACTGCACTTCGCCAATCTGTATATATATGTATATAAATATATGATATATAAATATATATATATACATATATATTTTAGTTTGTTTCTTAAATTGATGTTGAAAAAGTCAACAGCAATTTAAGGCTTTAATATTGATACATTGTAGTCTTTAACATAAGATGTACAAACATTCGTTGGTTTGGAACGTCCACTTGTTTGTTTCCGAGAGTGCAGTATGTTTGCTCTTCGTGTAAGGACAGCAAATGGGGTTCTATATATACGTAGTCTAGATACATATTTTAATTATATAAGATGTTTATTTACATTTTAAGAAAACATACTTATTGTAGGAGTTGAACTCTTTGAGTTCGTTCTTTTATGTGTTGGTTTATGTTGGTTTGACGATTTTCATTTAATTCTGTGTATGTTTGAGATTTTCTATATAATATATCTCTGTAAAATTTACATAATCTGACATACACTATTAACTTCATATTTTTTTTTTACCATTAATCATTTTTAATAGTCATCATTTTTTTCTCTTGCTATAACATAATATTTGAAATACCTCGTTCGACAGGGTCGATCGTGTAAGGTAGATTCCCGTCGGTCGGATCGACAAAGAAAAATTAGCCAGCAGTATTCTATTGGTCATTATGAGTCTTATGACGGGTCACTCTGCATATATTGGGTGAGCGGAAAACCACCTCCCACTCCTATCTCCTAAACGGGGGGTCGCATCAAAAAATTTTTCGGACAAAAAAGTTGCCTCTTTTAATTTGTTAATTTTCTAAGATTTTTCCGACAGTAAAATTTTGCCTCCTTCTGTGACTTTTTTCGGTTTTCAACTTTCAACCCCCCCAACCCCTCAACCCCCCGACCGATTTCCCCCGTTCAAGAACTTAACCTTCATTTTGTCCTTAAGAATGTGTATACCGAGTTTGAAAATCCTCCGTCAATATTTGCGACCTGTAGCGTGTCCCAAAGGTTTGCACTTTCACACCCCCTCCCAGTCCCTCCCTTTCACTTTTTCCAAAAAAACGAGATGCTGCGTTTGTCTTACTAATTTATCCTATCGAGCTGTGAAGTCAGATTTTGCCTACGACGAATTTGGACTGATGGATCATATATACATATATATATAGAGGGATATATATTTTTTTTTTTCGACGGATTCTCAATCTCCAGTTCATAAACGGCGTAGCGCCCCTACTCTGGGGTCTGGGTCCCGTCATCGCATCGATTGCAATAGGTAGATTCATCTATGGAATCTACCTAAAATATTGTTTACTAACTGCATTATAAATGAATCTTAAAGTGAATTAATAAAGAATAAAGTAAATAGATTATTTTTTGATATACCAAATTATAAATTGAGAAAAAGAAAACTAAAAATGATAAAGTGGCTCAATTTCCTATTTATTATTATCAAAAGATAGCTGTAAGCTGTAAGTGGTAGAGACTAAAGTAAATTCATGTTTTTAATTGAAGAATAATTATCTTTATATATAGTTATGAAAAGACGCTGTGTTTAAATAATTAAAGGTAGATAAGACGTGGGGCGAATTTTATTTAAATGAAACTTTGTGCGGTAACATCAAAATTTTAAGTAAGTTAGTCAACTAGATTGCATTCAAGAACTTTGTAATAAGGTACGGTGTTTCCTCAAGAAACTCCTGCGTTGTACTGTTAATGGAAAATAAGTACTTTGAAATGATATTTAAATTTTAAGTCTGTTTTTCCAAAAATAACGTTAGTATTGAAATATTTCATTCAGAATGACCAAACCTCACCTTTGTTTAATATCAAATGTTAATGCTAATAGTTTGCTGTTTAGACGTCAGTTTCAAATGTTCTTGAGAGGCGACCACGAGCTGCTAGACGCGTGGGTAGGGAGGGTGGAGGGAAGTAGCTGGATGCGAGCAAAGCAAGATCGAAAGGGGAAGCCTTTGCCTTGCAGTGGGCGTCTATAGGCTGACAAGAAGGAGCAGAAGAAAAAATAATAATCAAAATTTACCAACTTGACATTTCTGATTTATTACAGCAATAGTTATTAAGTGAACAATATTTTGATAAATTAAAATTATTTCTTTTTATGTGTTTAGCTTATAGCAGTACTTTGTATTTAACACCCCCTCGGTCCAGGTATAAGACAGTCGAGGTCGTAATAAAGTACTGTATCTTTTAGTGAATATATTATATATAAACTTCCAACATTAATATTAAAAATATATCGAGATAATTTCTATTACATTTATATTGAATTAGCATTCGTGATCCATAATTACTATGATATATATTTATCCCGAGATTTTCATTAAGTTTCGAAACAATTCGAGATATTCATCATTGAATTCTTAACAATTATAAAAAACGCTTATTTGTTTAGACTGTTGGTTGTTTATTTCCGATAGTGCATTGTGTTTGTTCTTTGTATACGAACAGTAGTGGGTTTTAGAAGTATCTATACCGAGAAAAATGTTATTTGTTACATATGTAAGATACGTATTAGTTAGACTTCTATCATAGTATTGTTTCTCTTTTAATAAAATGTACTTGTTCACTAAATGGCACTTCCACACAATGCAATGCAATACACATGGCAATGGCACACTTAGGTTATTCTAAGTAATCAAATATTGAAACTGTTTTATTCAGGTAATGGCATATCCTTCATAATTAATTTAATATCTCCATAATGATTTTATCAAATATTATTAATCAGTTTTGCCGTTAAAAACGTTATACATAAACAGACGTGGTGACAGAAACAGTTCTGTTTTCATTTATTATCAATACTGATTTTAAAGGTGAGATCGGAGCTATAATTTAACTTGAATTTCTAAACAGAAGAGTTAATAAAATTGTTTTTAAAAGCACGAATAAAGACAATAATATATCTTACTACAATTTTTTCCTGATACAGAAACACACTCTACGATATTGTATTTTTGTAAGACCTTTTGTAATTTTGTACACTTTGTAACAGAATATGAAATGTTTTCATTTCATTATACAAATTCAATTTGCAGCTGAACAAACATTTGTTAATGGTGAAATATTTATAATAAAATATGTTACAAAGAAGTTTGTTATTTATGTTACAATAATTACTAGTTAACAGGTAAAAGAGAAAAGGGTTTATGAATGATCACTAATTTATGAATCTAATCAAGGAAGCTATTAGGATATTAGGAATTATTTCCAATTATCAAGCCTTTATCAGATGAATAATAATTAAGACATGGGTACTATAAATAGTGGTGAATAAATTCAAACTAACTAAAATATTTATTTTAGTCATTTGAAATTGAAATATAATTTCATAACTATTTTATTTATTTAGAATTGCTAGCGATTTTATTAATGAGCTTTTGAAAATTAACAGAGCGGAATGAAAGCGAGCCTCGGTCTTAATAAGATAATGAGTAGGACTTTAGTTTAGGTAATAAGATTTTTAATAGCAATACAAAATCGCAAATTTATCTAAAATATTGACTACTGTTAAATTCAAAGATCATTCAACCTTTGAAGGTTTAGTAAAAATACATCTCTAATCTCTATAAACATTTTACTTATCAGCATTTAATTTTGTTCTGTTATTTAAATCGCTAGTCTACTCTACGTCAAATAAATTACTCTACGTAAAATAAAATTTGAAGGATAACAATATTTTAATTACTTTAACAGAAATTGAGTGTATTAATAAAAAACAATTAATCTTGAAATTTATTTATATTTTATCATAAATTTAACGTACTTTTAATGCATTATTTACAATAATATTAACATACAACAACTTTACATACAATAATATTATTATTGTGTTTTCACTTAAAGTATAACTTTACCAAATGTTTTATTCGTCTATACACCTAACTTTCTTGAACTTTCGTTTTTGCTTACAGAACCTTTATGAAATAATTACATAAATATTGTATACCCAGGTTACATTATTCAAAGATGTCGGTACATTTATTCAGTACACTTCATTTATATTGAAGATCGCATATTGAATGTGCATTTCTCATACGAGTATGCAGAGAAGTCTACAACGTGACTTCACTATCGATGAGTTTGTCAATATCACCACGATACGATTATTGAACTTACTTTAATATAGGATTTTAATATTAGAGTTCTATAGGGAAATAGAACGAGTCCTTTTTATAAAACAGTAATAAAAAATTATTAAGAATATTATTTTTTATGAATTGTCAGGATTCTTGCTGATATCGTATTTACCAATATGCATATGTCATATGTCCCCGTTCCCATTTTTGTTGTACCACAGTTGGGTGAAGTCAACTTTTCGCATTAGGGATGTTAACTTTGTTGAAGACAATTTTGATCGGAGTTCTGATGTTAAGTTAATGTAATTTTTTACTTTGTATAAATCTTGACTTGTCTATATATTTTAAAAAGAAACTTTTTCTGTACTGGTTTAATAATTTAATTATATAATCTTATGAAACAATACCAAAATACGTTATTACCTTTTTGTGATTAAAAACATTTTAACCGTTATTTATTTGATTATTCGTTAGTAGGCAATATTGGTTACAAATATATAAATGTTCAAATTGAATTGGCAAACTATGATCAATTATTGATCTGGCTTTGAAATTGTATTCGTCCATAGATCATTGGAGTATTATCTATAATAGGTTTATCTAAATTGACAACAAAGTGGAAAACAAACACAACGGTCTTTGTATTTACAACTAACTGTAGATTTAATTAAAGATTGGATGCACCTTCTAACGAAAGCTTAACTCTAATTCGAGAACAATAATGTGGATAAAGAAATGTGGTTATAAATATATTTTCTATGCTCTTTATTGTTGGTACACGTTTAACTATCATCTTTATTGCATTTACGAGAAGATGAATGTTGTATTATGGTATTTAATCTGTACTTTTATGCTTTCTGGCTATTGTTTTACGACCTTGAAGCCATCATAAAAAGATATAAAATCGTATTATCATCATATTAGTTCCCTTATTTAAGATTTTAATATCAGTAAATATAATTATTAATCTACTTACAGAAAAGCCTTTTCATTTACACTTGCTAAGATAAAATTCACTCTGGTATCGGTCAATAATACATAGGACATTCTTTCATGTGTATTTTTTGTATCAGACACATATATATATATACAGTTACGAAAACACCTCCTACGTACAAATTCATAAACATCAACTTAATTTCATTTTAATATTAGTTTAAATTTTCAAAAGATTGTTTCGTCTAAAATAAGATTAAAACCTTTTTAGATCTTAGTTAATTGACAGACAACTCTTAAAGCGAATCAGATTATCTATATACTTAGAATAAAATATAGTGCTTCTAAAGATTAAATTTTAAAAACGTTTTTGCGAAAGGAATCAATAAATTGGTTGGTATTTTTAATTTATTTTAATAAATATACAATTAAATAAATGTAATATTAATAAGATTTATTTTATTTTATTAATTTCAACTATTTGTGAGTCTTTTGCTTGTAATATATTATAGTTATTTTAATTTAGTTAATTTTATAACTTCTAATAACTATGCGAAGTACTAAGTTCTCTACTTGGAGTAGTGGTTAAAATGTATAAGTAACTAGACATTCTGAGATATAAAGTTTTTGACGTACATATTTCAGAAAATCCAAGATAGTTACAGACTAAAATGTATAAATTCTAGGGGAGAAACATCTTCAGAGAATTAAGTGCATGGTGCATACAACCTCTAACACCACACTAGGATAAAAATACACAGCCTATGAGCTGAAATAAAGTGCGTTTGTTAAAAACACGGTCCAAAACACACATTAACAGATAATTTATCTGTCCTGAACATAATATATAATTATTATAATATTTTGTCTAAATCTAATCTTATTTTGATATTTCAAAACATAGATGATAATATTTAAATACGATCACGCAGCTCGTCACGAAATAAATATGTGTAATTTTTCAAGATACGTACTTCATACGATATCCAAATAAAAACAGATTAGTTGTTTTTGTAAAAAATATCATTATAACAATTTTTTGTCAAAATCAAAGAGTATTCATAAAAATAAATATATTGTCCTCTTTAATAATTTGGTCCATTCAATAATATTATTATCTCAGCAATACTTACGCAGGTCATTGCACGTCTTTCTATCATCAGATGCGCAGACGCAATTTTATGATGACGTCACATTTATTATATACATGGTAAATTGAATTCTTCTGTTACTTATATAGAGACCATTTTGGTATAAAATAGAAACGTTTTAGTTAAATTAGATTTTGTATCTACTTCATGTATAGAGAGCATTTATTTAAAATGATTTATTTAAATTAACTTCAATGTATATTAAATATAACTTTAAGTGGAACTGACATTTTGGGTCCACTATTTATTGCCTCCTCGCTCTATTAAAGTTTCGGTAGGTACAGACTCCTCATAAACTGTCTCTTGTCTCAGAATTCCTTCTTGAATAATAAATGACTAATGTAATTTTGTAGATAGTTATGGCAGAAGAGACGAGACGAAGCTTCTTAGCATTCCATGGATTCACCGTGCGGGTGCCGGGCCCATAGCGTTGCAAGAAGAGGAGCGCAAACAATGCCTGGGACTTGCAACCCAGATGTAGGTTTAAGGGGCCCCTTTACTATGCGCATACACGCTCACCTTCACTGTTTACGCTCCTCTCCCTACCTAACCAAATATCGTAAGAACCTACTAAAGCCGCCTTTGAAATACGTTCCAGAAATGAACTGATGATCGTTCTAGAAAGGCCGAGATCCTTAAATAAGTTGTAGAGAGATTTTGCTGTTATACCTCTCGCTCCTACTTCTACAGCGTACAAATTAACTATAAATTTATTCCTGATCAGTTTGTTACACAGTTCGTAATACTTGTTAAGCTTAAATGTATGATCTTTGGGTATGTTTGTTTCCCAGGGTACAGTAAGCTCCACAAGTACAACGCGCCTTAGTTGTTTTGAATACAGAAATAAGTCCGGCCTAGATGACGAAACACAAACATCCCCGGGGATTTTGTATTGCCTTTCATACGTGTCCATCATGAGAGTCCAATCAGGAGACGCGTCCAAGATGGAATAAGGTTTTAATTTAGATTTTTTGGACGAACCTGCCTTTACGAACTCTACTGATTTTTTGGTGGTTGTTATACCCCTCTACGCTCTTGCTACAGAAAGACTAACCGCTTCTCGTATGATTTCTAATACTTTATCGTGGCGACGCGAGTATTTACCTCTATTTAATAGTACCCTACACCCTACTAGCAAGTGTTTCGCGGTTCCTACCGCCTCCCCGCAGATGTTGCAAGATTTTTCGGTGGCTTTGCCCCATCTTACTAAGTTACTTTGATCTGGGAGAGTCATTTGGAATGCATTAAGATAAAATTTTAATAATGCTGGGGACCAATCATGAAGCAGGGTGCGCCATCGTAAAGCTAATGGAATACAAAAATCTCCTATGGTCACCCATTCGTTTTGCAATTCTAGGCTCATCGCGTGCAACCGGTAATTATCATTTTCATCGTGCCGAATAAAGGATTTTATTATTTCTATGTCTGGTTCTTTCCTACTTGATCCTAGCCCTGCTTTATTTGTTTGAGCACCTATCATAAATTGTTTATGGAATTGAAGTCGTGACTCCAGCATTACGGCAATTTTATCTTTTGGGAGAGATGTTACAGTATCATCATTCGACTTTGAGATGATATGTCTCTTGGTCACTCTTAGGTGTTTATAGAGTTCCGATGGTTTTTTTAATTTTAACCCAAAATTGTGTCGGTCTCTAAATAAGGTAGAAGAGTCCGCTGGATGCGCTAACCCGAGCCATGACTTCAATGTCCTTATGACGCTTGCATCTAACTTTAACAAAAGGGTCTTATTAATATCGTAAACGAGGAAAGGCCAATTTAAACGTGATGTTAAATAATTATCGTATATCCAAGCCTTTTTGATGTTACTTATTGGCTGATTGTCTACCTTTTTAAGATCATTCAAAAAGCTATCGACTATTATATCTAAAGATGGAGTACGCCCTTGGTAATCGATTTTTTTGCCTAAGAATTTGAACGGAGCTGCGTCGGTAATAGTAACGCACTTACCGCCTATTATAAGACCCGGATCGTAAGAGGTATATCTGGTGTTCCGCCTACCCAGACACAGACTGTAGCATTTATTGGGTTTTGTCCTCAATCCGTCCGTCCAAGCACAGAAATCCTCCACAACATTTAAAAGTAGCTGACATTGTTTTGGATTATGTGTCAGTATCGCGAGATCGTCTGCGAATTCTAGTATGGATCCTGTGTATTTATTGTTAAACTTAAACCGATAACCCCATTTCTTTTCGTTTTTAATTAATTTATCTATTAAAATATTGATCACTATGTTAAATATAATTGGAGAAATACAACAACCTTGAAATAAACCTATGTTGTAATTTAATGGTTTGGAATGATTTTCATTTGTGATTATGGAAAATTTTAATTTTGAATAATATGATGCAATCATGTCACTTACGAACGTAGGAAAATTATCCCACCTTAGCGCGAACATCATCAGTTCATGTTGTACCGACCCGAAAGCGTTCTCTAAGTCTATCCAACATACCGTTATTTGTCTTTCACTATTTCTGGCATCTTTAAGGCTTTCCGATAGTAACGTGTTATGTTCGAGGCATCCAGAAATGCCAGGCAAAAACCCTTTCTGGTGATAAGGCCCGAAATATTTATTATTTATCATGAATTGCGTCATTTTTGTTTGTAAAAAAGAAAAAAATATATACCTACGGGTAAAACCCGAATTTCAAACTAGGGATGGAGACGGTACTCACGACATACATTATTATTATAAAAAAATATTTGAACGAGAAAATATTTAAATTTTGAACAAATACTCAAAATATATTGTAAAATACTTTTTATTTTTACACTAAAATGCCTATTTTAAGTGTTGAATAATATAGTGACACAAAATACAATGTTTTCTGGAGATGTAACAAATCGCATTATCTTGGAAACTGGTGCTGAAGGTGCTGAAAAATATGTCATTAAAATTCTGGTTACCTAATAGGAAACTTATAGACAGCTAATAAATTAGTTTGAATATATATATGTATACATATATATACACCTGAATAAGTAAATTTCTAAATCTATTATTACGTGTTAGGCGGAGGAAAAATAAATTTATTATTCTTATTTTTATAAGGTTTGAAGTTTTGTTAAGTATTCTATTTTGTAATGACCACTATAGATACAAGGCTTTGGTATTATCTGCGATGTTTAGGCTCCATTGGTTTTTTACGTGACTTGTATGCATGAATTACCTGAACAAATAATGTTTGTGGAAGCCTGAAGCCTTGAATATATTCAACAGAACAAACTAGTCTTTGGAATATAAATAGAGACTAGACCAAAGAATGTCTAGAAAAATATATTCCATATAGGAACGTTTGTAGTTGTTTAGAAAACTGAGGAATTCTACACAAACATTTAAATATTATTCTTTCGTTGATCGTTTTAAAAGAAACAAAAATATTTAAATTATTAATTTGCATAAAGTATTGAAAAGTATGAAAATATAATTAAAATATTAAATCTTCTAAAATCTATTATAATGATCTTATTAAAGTCTAGTCTAGTCTATATCTGCGTACTGAAGCATTTTAATATTTTGCTCGGGTATTCTTCTAGAATGTGCTCGCTGACATGAAATTCCTAAATTGGTTGAATGGATTTTGGAAGTATATACGCTTCTTACACTTTTGTATAATATTTGTATGACTTTAATTAGATATTAAAACTTGTCTTATTCAAAGTAAACAGTAACAGTAAACAGGTGTGAGAGAGCAACTGAGACAGTTTTCCTCATAGATTATGTTACCAATTTCAGCCCCATTCATTTCACATTTGCGCAAATTGAATATGGAAGAATGTAAAAGAATTGAGATGTTGTTGTTGTTGTAACACTTATACAGACAGACAGAAAAATATTTTTTTGTGAAACAACAAATATTTTCTTTTTTTTTTATATTTAACTATGTATCTAGTATCTTTTGTATTTTTATCGAGTGATATAACCTTACAAATGGTAAGGTTATATCACTCGATAAAAATACTCATAGAACTTATATTTAAGAGTTTCAATTTCGTTAAGAATACTTGTCTTTCCAACGGCATCATAATAGTTTTATAGCCGCCGAACAGTTAGCAAGAATACCTTTTTATTAGTAACTTGTGTATTCTACTGGAATAACTAACATGTTACTGACAATAAATATATAATAAATTATTATACAAGTATAATTCGTTTATATATTATCCTTCTCTATTTATGTTCCTTTATTGTGTTAGAAAGCCAAGGTATTGTATGGGTCTGACATAACAGCGCTTTGTGTAAATAATAAATTATAATTATACAATTGAATGTTATACATTTTATTTTATTCTCGTAGTCAAAAGCTACTATTAAAGATGAGAATTAGGTATTAATTTATTTAAAGCATAATAATTGATTGAAAATATATTTTAAACATTTTTAATAATGAAAAATAGTGAGGTTAGTGTATTTTCTTGTCCTAATAGAATCAGAAGTCACCAGAACTTTTTATAGGTATTGGTATTTTCTGTATTTTATCTAATGCACAAGTTCTAATAAACTGTAATGTAAATCAGTATTACTAACATGCACCACTGTAGTGGTTTAATTTGATGCCATAAATACAGGAGGAGGATCATAAAACAAGAGAGCGGTCACACTTTGACAAACGACTTGCACACAGACATTGATATAACATATACAGACAAACTATTATATTTAAGAGCACTTTATTTAATATTTATTTTAATAAATTATTATGTATTATTTTGATTATCATGGGAAATAGAAAGAAACCATAAAATATACCGTGTTTTTATGATTCCATAGGACCCATAAATCATAGTTAATTACTCGTTTGTGTATGACATATCAAAATATCATTATATTTTAGGACATTCTATAGGCCAAAAAATAAATTACGATTATTACTATCAGTAATAATAAATTAAAGCTTTTTTCCTACACCCATTTTCCTGTTCATTTGATAACTTTGAAACAAGTATTTAAGTAATCACAGGTACATATCACGTGGGACTTGTTGGAGTAAAGTGTAACTTGGTGCGGTATCATTGAAGTTTTAACTGAATTAGTCGAGTAGATTGCATTGTAAGTTAAGAACTTTACTGTTAACTGCAAGTAACGGAATTTTCTCACTTATACGTTGTGTTAGTACATTATAATAGTCAGTTAAAATAGAATCTAGTAGTTATATTAAAACTGAATTAGTATTAAGTAGAAAGGTTAACTTATTAATTAAAGTTCATTTAATGGAGAAAAGGAAGGACTGGACTGGACTGAAGAAAAGTATTTTTTTTATCTTCTAAATTAGGTATTGTTAATTCACAAAAATATGATCATTTTATTACGTTTACTAAAAAAATATTAAATTTTCGGTGGTTATTTCTTTATTTATTATTTCAACATTTATATGTCGAATATGCCTACTCGTATAAAATTTGTAAATTAGTTACGATTGTTAAAAACATCCCTTGCATTGAATTGCAATAAAACGAAAAATTAATTTAACTCATAAAGCCAGCTTCCAAAATTCTATCAGAAAAGTTAAATTTAAATTGTCTTCTCAATTAATTTCTCGTTTAAGTTTTTATCTCCTAAAGAAAAATTGTTTGTCTTTTATTTATTTTGTGAGAGGACGGATACTTATACAATTATTTTTTCGACGACTTAATTGACTGCAAGGAAATGTAGAAAAACAGTCATGTGTGAATACTAATGGTTAGACCGGAATAATTTCATACATATATAGATATTGTCTTATAACAATAATCTTTGAATAATTACACAAAAAATATTTTTATTAAACATATTTGAAGACTCGAATATCATTACTACAATAATGCAATCTGAATGCTGTCGGAGCAGCCTCGGTTTCCGGACATCAGACATATTGCTGAAGTGCGGTTGAATGACATTTATGTCATCATGCAAATATCATCTAACCGCATCTAGATTATCTACATAATTTCATGTTTTCAAATTGCTACTTAAAAATAAGAAGAAAATAGTAAACACTGTATTATTAGGCAAGAAAACTGTGTCTACTATTGATATTGCAGTGATGTGTAGCTAAGTAAAATTAACATCCTAAGGTTGACTGGTAGAGAATGCCAATTAACTTTAAGCCCGACTTTTGGACACTATTTTATATTGTACAATAAAGAATTAAATAAATAAATAATTCTTTGTAACAATTCGAAATGTATACGATCTCTGGTAATACTAGATATTGCGTAAGACTGTAGTTACGTGTTTTTTTCAACAGTTGTTTTATTAAGCGCCATAAATATACGGTAACGGGTTAACAAGTTTGAAAACACAATTTATCTCACAGTAAAGATAAAAAGATTTATAGTATAGTGTAACACTTGTATTAGTGTTTTAAGCTTTATGTATATTGTGTAATATAGTTTCAAGTGTAGAATATCAATCACAATAGGTTGCTAAAGAGTACATGGTCCTTCTTATGGTCAGGGATTATACAGTGTCTTAAAACTTTTTTATATTTTCTTTAAACATGGGTATTATTAATAGTCCAGGCATATTAGGGGTTTAACCTCGGAATGAGAGATAGTCGGCTATAAACTTGTATAAACCTTTATTTCAACACCCTAAAACTTGTCTCAAAACCTACTTATCGTAGGGTGTCCGCGTCTACAGATATTCCAAGGTCAAAGGTCAAAAAATCGATTTTTTACACATTTATTGCAAATATCTCGTTTCCTATGAGTTTTATGTTATTTGTATGTATGATGAATATTGTAGGGGATTAAATTCTCTACAACTTTTCTATAAACATTTTTTTTATATCTTCAACCATTTTCGAGATAGAGGGCAGAGCGCGCGCATTGTTTATCTGTATACAGTATCTTTCGATGTCAACCTGTAGTCCCGATTAAAAACACGCCGTTTAAAGTTGTTAAATTATTAATAAATACATAATTATAAATGATTGGCATTTTTGGTTAACTATTATTAGGTCTACAACTTTGCTCCCGCCGTTTTTTTTTATTTTAAAAATTTTGGATCGTCCGTTTGTTTGTATCCTATAGTGCAGTATGTTTGTTCTTCGTGTACGGTCAGCAAATGTTGTTCTATCTATACGTAGTCTACATATAAATTTTTGTGTTTGTGTTTGAAGATTTTCATTTCATTCATTCTATGTTTATATATATATTCTATATATGAATTTTATTTTATGTGTTTTTTTCATTAATCATTTTTAAATAGTTGGCATTTTTTTCTTTTGCTATAGCATAATATTTTAAAAAATATTATTTACTAATTGCATTGTAAGTGTATTTGAAAGTAATTACTTTTAAATTAACTTTGTTGAATTATTGTGTATAATAATAATGACCGTTATTGTAGACTAAAAGTTTTTTAGAACTTATATTTATAATATAATATTTTTATGAGATTCTGATTTATTTAAGTTATTCCTACTGTTCCATTTTGTTTATGACGATGCTTGGCTTCTAACCTAAACCGTTTATACATGTGTCCAGCTACATATCCCTATCCTACATTACTATTTTTTAGAGTACACTGCCTTAGTGTTTAAATAAAAATTAATAAATTCATTGATATCCCTATCCCTACATTTATAAACTGCGGCGCCAGGAGTCAAAGAAAAGAGTTTTCAACCCTGCGGACCTTACGTTAATCATTATAATTGCACGTGAAAACATAAATTCATTATACATTGCCGAAGCATATATTTTAAGACGTTTTCGTCAGACAATGATATATTACAGTGCCGGGGTCAAATAGTTTGGATGATATATTAAGGAATTATTTGATAAATACATATGCCAAGGTAATAGATTATTTATTGAAATACCAAATTATAAGTTAGCAAGCTGCTAGACGCGTGGGTAGGGAGGGTGGAGGGAAGTCGCTGGATGCGGGCAAAACAAGATCGAAAGGGCAGCCTTTGCCTTGCAGTGGGCGTCTATAGGCTGACAAGAAGAGCAGAAAAAAAAGTAATTATCAAAATTTACCAACTTGCTATTTCAGATTTATTCCAGCAATATTTATTAAGTGAACAATATTTTGCTAAATTAAAATTATTTCTTGTATGTGTTTAGCTTATAGCAGTACCTATAGTTCTTTGTATTTAACACCCCCTTTGGTCCAAACTTCCAACTTTAATATTAAAAATATATCAAGATAATTTGTATTACATATCTATTAACATTCGTGATCCATAATTGACATATATTTATCCAGAGATTTTCATGTTTATTTAATTTCCCGATAAGCTCGAAACAATTCGAGATATTCCTCATTGAATTCTTTACAGTTATACAAAAGCTTATTTGTTTAGACTGTTGGTTGTTTATTTCCGATAGTGCATTGTGTTTGTTCTTTGTATACGAACAGTAATGGGTTTTAGAAGTATCTATACCGAGAAGAACGATATTAGTTAAATATGTAAGATACGTATTGATAAGACTTCCATTATAGTATTGTTTCTCCTTCAATATAATGTATTTATTGACTAAATGGCACTCACTACGTTGTTCTGAGAAATCAAATATTGAAAGTATTTTATTCAGGTGATGGTATCTCTTTTATAAATAATATAATATCTCTATAATGATTTTATCAAAATTAATTAATCGGTTTTGTCGTATGAATGTTACACATAAAAAAACAGGGAGACGGACAGAAACAGTTATTAATTTTTTATTTATTATATTCATTTATTATCAATATTGATGGTACAAGATAAGATAGTAGTTATGATTTTATTTAAAATTTCAAAAGATAATTGTAATATTAATGAAATTGTTTTCAATTTTTAAATCTCTACGAGCACGTATGATGACGATAATAATTCTTACTACATTATTTTCCTAACTCAAATACCGCATGGAAAGTGAATTTTACTAAATAAATTTGTACTCGTTGTATCTACAAAGAGATCTGCTATTTGATTATACACCTTATCACAAAGGCATAAGACTAATATATTCAGGAACTAATGAAAGTTATAAATTGTTTTAATAGACAGCTAAGATAACATTTAAAATAGATTTTAATATTGCATTTCAGTTTTGTAACAGAATATGAAATGTTTTCACTTCAACATACAAATTCAATTAGCAGTTGAACAAACGTTTGTTTATGGTGAAATATTTATATTAAAATATGTTATTTATCTTACAATAATTACTAGTTAACAGGTAAAAGGGATAAGGGTTTATGAATGGTCCCTAATTTATGAACCTAATCAAGGAAGCTATTAAGGTCCCTCCCATAAATTATTTCTCACTTTCAAGCCTTTATCGGATGAGTAATGAACAGATTCAAAGTTATTATAAATATTAGAGAATAAATATAAAATAGCTATCTTACTAAACTAAACTATTTATTTTATGCTGCGAGGAATCGCGACTATCTCCTCGTGGATGTTTTCTCTTAATTGGGATATGGTCGTCGGTTTATTAAAATATACTCGACTCTTCAGATATCCCCAGAAGAAAAAATCGCAAGGTGTAAGGTCCGGGCTTCTGGGAGGCCATGGGATATCACCTCTGCGAGAAATCAATTTGTTAGGAAACATTTCTTTGACCACCGGTAAAGTCACGTTTGATGTATGGCATGTTGCTCCATCTTGTTGCATCCAAGTCCGGCTATTGTATCCTTCAAATTCATGCAACTGTGGTGTCAAAAACTCTCGCAACATTTTCACGTATTTCACTGAGTTCACAGTTAGTTATTTCCTTGATTATTTTCAAAGAAGTATGGCCCGATTATGCCCTTTGCGGATATGGCAGCCCACACTGTCGTTTTTGGTGAATGAAGAGGCTTTTGGTGTTTATAGTGAGGGTTTTCCGTGCTCCAATATCGACAATTATGTTTATTTACGTGACTATTAATGTGAAAATGGGCCTCGTCCGTAAACAATACATTTTCAAGGCTAGAGAATCGCTCCAGTATAGTGTCAGCAAATAACTTGCGTTGAATGTAAACATTTGGTTTCATCTCCTGTACAATTTGAAGCTTATATGGGTGCAGTTTAAGGTCCAAACGCAAGATTCGACGCAGACTAGTTCTTGGTATAGCAAGAGCCGCCGACCGCTTACGCGTAGATGATTCTGGATCGTCCCTTACAGAAATTTCAACCTCCCGAATGTTCTCTTCGCTTCTTCTTGAACGTGGTCGCCCAGTTTGTTTAATATTCGTTGTCGATCCCGTTTGCTCAAACTTTTTAACCCAAGCTTTAATTAAATTAACACTTGGACACTCACTTACACGTTGTAATCCGTATTCAACTCTAAAGAGGCGTCGTACAGTAACGTAGGAATCGTTGTTTTTGTAAAATTGTTTTACGCAAAAAGCACGCTGTTGTCCCGTGAAGCGCCCCATCGTGACTAAAATTGCATTAAACGACGCACAATTCCCCGCCACCCGCGCACCCCTTGCTCTCACGGTTTTGGAGAAATCAAGTGTTGCTATTTGCAAAAATTTTTGGCCCACCCTGTATTAAGCGTTAGTCTATTCCGCATCAAATTATATATTGGACAAAAATAAAACAATAATTTTTATTTTTAATAGACAATAATAATTGAAATAGAATTTATTTTCAAAACAAAAACAATTAATCTTTAAATGGATTTGCATTTTGTCAAACCAATAGTAGTGCATATTTTAATGTACTTCTAATGCATCATTTATAGTAACATTAGCTTTCTGCTTTCTGTCTTCCATTAAAATCTAACTTTACCAAATGTTTTATTTCTCTATTCACTTAACTTTCTAAAACTTTCGTTCTCGCTTACAGAAATTTTATGTAATAATTATATAAATATTGTCTACAAAGATTCAGTATTCAAAGATGTGGGTACGTTTATTCAGTACACTTCATTTATATTGAAGATCGCATATTGAATGTGCATTTCTCATATGCAGTGAAGTCTACAACGTGACTCCACTATCAATGAATTTGTCAATATCACCAGGATACGATTATTGAACTTATTTTAATAAAGGATTTTAATATTAGAGTTCTAAAGGGTGATAGTGCGAGCCCTTTTTATAAAACAGTAATTAAAAAATATAATATCAGTTAAGAATATTAGTTTTTATGAATTATCAGGATTCTTGGTGATATCGTATTTACCAATATGCAAATGTCCCCGTTCCCATTTTTGTTGTACCACAGTTGGGTGAAGTCAACTTTCCGCATTAGGGATGTTAACTTTGTTGAAGACAATTTTGTTCGGAGTCCTTATGTTAAGTTAATGTAACTTTTAACTTTGTATAAATGTCTACTTGTCTATATACTTTAAGAAGGAACATTTTCTGTACCAGTTTAACAATTTAATTCTATAATCTTATGTAACAATACCAAAATACGTTATTACCATTTTCTGAATGCCTGATTGATAACATTTTGACAGCTATTTAATTTGAAAAGTCGTTAGTCGTTAATATTGGTTGAAAATATATAAATGTTCAAATTAAGTTGGTAAATTACAATCTATTATTGATATGCCTTTGAAATTGTATGCGTTCATTAATTATTATAGTATTATCTATAATCAGTTTATCTAAATTGTCAATAAAGTTGAAAACAAACACAACGGACTTAGTTTTTCCAACTAACTGTAGATTTCTATTTAAAGATTGGATTCTCCATCGAACAAAAGCAAAACTCTGATTCGAGACCAATAATGTGAATTCGAGAACAATAAAGAAATGTTATTATAAATGTATTTTTTAAGTTCATTTAACTATCATCATACCAACATAGTTTTTTTTATTTCATTTAGGAAAAGATGTATGTTATATTATAATATTTTACTTGTATTTTTATGATATCTGGCGATTGTTTTATTATACATTATAAAAAGACAAAATCGTCGGGACTTTACTACTTAAATATTAATATACTTACAGAAAAGCCCTTTCATTTAAACTAGATAACATAATTTTGGACAATAATAAATGGGAAATTCTAACAATGGCATTTTTTGTACCAGACATACATATAACTGTATATATATATATATATATACACAGTTACGAAAACACCCCGAACGTACAAACTCAAAAACACCAAACTAATTTTATTCTAATATTAGTTTAAATGTTCAAAAGATTGTTTCATCTAAAGTAATATTAAAACCGTTCCAAATCTTGTGGGAAGTTGTTGAAATCTTTTAGTTAACTTAGACAACTATTAATTAAAGCGAATCAGATTATCTATATACTTAGGATAAAATATAGTGCTTCTAAAGATAAATACCAAAAATAATTTGCGAAATAAATAAACGAATCAATTGGTTGGTATTATTTATACTTATTTTGATAAATATACAATTCAATGAATGTCTGTTATATTAACTATAAACTATAAACTTTAGTTAACTTTACTTTTATCAATTCCTACATTTTGTCAGCCTTTTGCTAGAAATATATTATAGTTTTTTTAATTAGGTTATTGTAATTTTATAAATTCTTATACCTATGCGAGGTACTAAGTTCTCTACTTGGAATAGTGGTAAAATGTATAAGTAACTAAGACGTTCTGGGATATAACGTTTTTGAAGAATGACGTACATATTTCAGAAATTCCAAGATGGCGACAGAATAAACTATAGGGTTTAAATTCTAGGAGCGGAACATTGTCAGTGAACTAAGTTCACGGTGCATATTAAATCTATCAGTGATCTAAGTGCATGGTGCATGCAACCTCTGCCACCACACTTGGATGAAAATACAAAGTTTATAAGCTGAAATAAAGTACGTTTGTTGAAAACACGGTCCAAAGCACAGATCAACAGATAATTTGTTTGTAAATTATCTGTTGATCTGTGCTTGTGATCTACCTAAAAATGTAATATAATTATTATAATATTTTGTCTAAATCTAATCTATATTTGATAATTAAAAACATAGATGATAATATTTAAATACGATCACGCAGCTCGTCACTAAATAAATATGTGTAATTTTTCAAGATATGTACTTATGATGTCCAAATTAAAGCAGATGAGTTGTTTTGTAAAAAAAATAACATTATAACATTTTTTTCATTCAAAGAGTATTCATAAAAATGCGAAGTAGATTTTAAATATATTGTCCTCTTTAATAATTTGGTCCATTCAATAGTATTATTATCTCAGCAATACTTACGCAGGTCATTGTACGCCTTTCTATCATCAGATGCGCAGACGCAATTTTATGATGACGTCACATTTGTTATATACATGATAAATTGAATTCTTCTGTTACTTATATACAGACTATTTTGCAATATAATGCAAAGCTTTAGTTAGAATCGATTTGGTATTTACTTTACGTATAGAGAGCATCGGTGGTTCAGTGGTAGAATGCTCGCCTGCCACGCGGGCGGCCCGGGTTCGATTCCCGGCCGATGCATTCTTTTTAGTTAGTACTGTATTGTATCGTAGCATATGTGCATTTAAATGTTTTTAAGTAAGTAATAATTATTGAATTTATTAACAAGTATAAATGATGATTATAGAGGGTGGGCCAAAAATTTTTGCACTTTTGAAACATGTCTAGAAATAAAAGTACAAATGTTATTTTGTTTATGATTTATTTAACGTAATTATCATTTATCAAAATTTATTTTTTAAAAATGACATCGTCAAGATGTGCTCCGTCTCGTCGTTGGCACTCCTGCAATCGACTACGTAAACTTTGGAAAACTCGTTGACACATGCTGCGAGGAATCGCGGCTATCTCCTCGTGGATGTTTTCTTTTAATTGGGATATGGTCGTCGGTTTATTAAGGTATACTCGACTCTTCAGATATCCCCACAAGAAAAAATCGCAAGGTGTAAGGTCCGGGCTTCTGTGAGGCCATGGGATATCACCTCTGCGAGAAATCAATTTGTTAGGAAACATTGCTTTGACCACCGGTAAAGTCACGTTTGATGTATGGCATGTTGCTCCATCTTGTTGCATCCAAGTCCGGCTATTGTATCCTTCAAATTCATGCAACTGTTGTGTCAAAAACTCTCGCAACATTTTCACGTATTCCACTGAGTTCACAGTTACGTTATTTCCTTGATTATTTTCAAAGAAGTATGGACCGATTATGCCGTTTGCGGATATGGCAGCCCACACTGTCGTTTTTGGTGAATGAAGAAGCTTTTGATGTTTATAGTGAGGGTTTTCCGTGCTCCAATATCGACAATTATGTTTATTTACGCGACCATTAATGTGAAAATGGGCCTCGTCCGTAAACAATACATTCTCAAGGCTAGAGAATCGCTCCAGTATAGTGTCAGCAAATAACTTGCGTTGAATGTAATCGTTTGGTTTCATCTCCTGTACAATTTGAAGCATATATGGGTGCAGTTTAAAATCCAAATGCAAGATTCGCCGCAGACTAGTTCTTGGTATAGCAAGAGCCGCCGACCGCTTACGCGTAGATGATTCTGGATCGTCCCTTACAGAAATTTCAACCTCCCGAATGTTCTCTTCGCTTCTTCTTGAACGTGGTCGCCCAGTTTGTTTAATATTCGTTGTCGATCCCGTTTGCTCAAACTTTTTAACCCAAGCTTTAATTAAATTAACACTTGGACACTCACTTACACGTTGTAATCCGTATTCAACTCTAAAGAGGCGTCGTACAGTAACGTAGGAATCGTTGTTTTTGTAAAATTGTTTTACGCAAAAAGCACGCTGTTGTCCCGTGAAGCGCCCCATCGTGACTAAAATTGCATTAAACGACGCACAATTCCCCGCCACCCGCGCACCCCTTGCTCTCACGGTTTTGGAGAAATCAAGTGTTGCTATTTGCAAAAATTTTTGGGTAGTAATGTTCAAACACAAAATTTATTAAGTCTACGCAGCCAAGTGTACAAAGGATAGTCAAATTCTGATTCGGGTTTAATTGTTCATGTAATAATAATAATATACTTTACTGCAACCACAATATAAAATAACAGTACAGAAACAAAAAAAAACATTTAAACTATTTAAGGTACACAATAAGGCGAAGTAATCGCTAAGTAGCCTTCGCCTTATTGTATACCCATACATAGTATGTAATAGCATAGCTTCCAGACAATTTTATCTAAGTTTGAGGGAAAAGATATATTTTGAGTAATTGTATTGATGAGGATCGAAAAGAGTAATGGTAACAACACGCCTCCCTCAGGAACACCGGAACTTACTCTATTCCAAGAGGAAAACGAATCGTCAATGCGTTGCGAATTCCGCAATTCCGAACGCGTTGTCGGCGTCCGTGCAGGTAACTATTAAACCATTCAATAACTGATGGTGATATTCTGAGAGAAGCTAATAAATTCAGCATGATATCAGAGTCAAAATATTAAAAGCGTTGCTAAATTCAAGAAAAATCAATACTGTCAGTTGTTTACCATCAATTCCCTTACGAATGTCATCCGTAACATTTTTACTTGTTTTTTTAGACTGTGGCCAGTGCGAAATCCAGATCGAAATGAATCTAGTAGGTTGTTTTTATTTAGAAAAGCGTTTAATTAAGTTTATACTAATTTGTCCAAGACCTTAGAAATAAGTGATAAAATAGAAATGGGTCGGTAATCGAAAAACAAGGACGGATTGGGTTTTTTAGGAAAGGGAATAACGTCGGCATCTCTCCATAAAGTAGAAAAATCACCAGTTGAAATGGAGTACTTAAAGCTAGTGGTAATTACAGGAGTCACAATGTCAATTATGGGAAAAATCATTTTCCAACTAGTGCAGTCACTATCAACGGCATTGGACATTCGGAAAATATGCTTCCCTTAACATCACATTGAAAAACTGGATTAAAAGTGAACGGTGAGCAATTAAGAAACGGAATTGTTGAGATAAAATAGTCTTATAGTCGAAGAGTCGTCGTTGTAATATCCAAAGTACTGTCAGATGCAATGAAGCATTTAAACTTTCAAGATCGATATTGTTAAGGATGGGTTTATTTGGCTTTTTCGATTTCTAAAGATTGAAAAACTTCCCTATACGTGCTGGGTCGCCGTTATCGACAGATATATGGATATAGCGTCGTTGTGCATCCCTACGCAATGTATTGCAGTGATTTCTTATTTGAACAAAGCGAGCGAAGCGAGCGGAGCGCTTCACTGGAGACTTTTTCACATTCTTTGTCACGAATAGGCTTGAAAACTACTTGACGGAAAATTATGCAATTTTGCAATCAAAAAAACACACATTAGGTGATGGTTTAAAAAAAATGAAAAATGTCATGTCGTTGCGGAATAATCGTCAAAAAACTGATATCCCATTGACGTCAATGAAAAAAAAATTTGCTTTACAATGAAATCTTCTACATTACCGACATTGTACATGATGATGAGTCATTACACTAGGCTCGCTTCGCTCAATATGTAAACGGCACCCGAGATTTCGCGAGCGCAACTAGTCGAAATTGAAGGTCTGTTGGCGCCCCTAGTAAACTAACGTTTAACTTTTTGCTTGGCACTTCTTCAAAATTATTAATTTTAGATCTTCTATAAGCCACGGTGCCGGGAGATGCTTTATTGTAACAGTCTGAATTGGTGCATTTATGTCCCACAGTTTAGTAAAAAGCGTGTTAAAAATATAGCAATAAAATCATTAAACCAATCCACCTTACAAGCGTCATCGCATAGGTTGCTAAGGTCTATTCCCGCAAAATTACGCTGCAGAAGTAATTTGGCTTTGGCTTAAGGACACAATTAGGTAACTTATGGGTAGCGGAAAGCGGTAAAATGTGTAAATGCTTTTAATCAGAGAAAAAGTTTACTAGCTCGGTTGTCTCGCTTGAGTAGACATGTGTTAAAGTCTCCCATTATAATAGAATGGCTGTATAGTGATGAAAGCTCTTCTATTATACTTTCGAAGAAACAAAAAGTAATCTATGTATAGGGCTATAAAAAATACCCAAAAGGACTTTAGTATGGAACAATGAAACTTCTGAAATCCAATGGAATGTAAGATCGGAGATAAATCGCTCCGCCTTCGCCAATGCGCTCATTGCGAATAACTCGAAATCCAGGTTGTGAATAAGAAGCAGAAGGTAAACAAGGTTGTAGCCAGAGTTCTGAGATGAAGATAGTGTATATATTACTTAACTGAAACGACGCAAGTATTACCAGGGAAATAAGCCGGAATACTTTGGGCGGTCAAGTGAACAATGTTAAAATTTTTACCAAGATCACAAAACAGATTATCGAGTGCAATATCAAGTGTAAGAAATATTGTACTGTGGTAACTAGCACCACTGGAATAGTCATCAGAAGAAAAGGAGTACTGTAAATATCCGAACGCAAAACCTGACAGATGACAGTGTCAGGCTTCATACATGTCAATGATACAACTGATATGTGTTCTTGTATATTTGGAAATAAGTTTCAGTATGAAGCCATAACTAAAAAAAAGTTTCAGTATACACTTTATTTCTGTATCTGATTGTAGATTAAATAAAGTGGTTGAACGAAAACCGCAGCATATGTTAACAGTAGGTAACACTCAATAATTTTGTAAAATAACATTAGCAGTGCCTGAAATAAAACAATGGATTATGAGGCTCGTTAATTCACTACCTTTATTAATTTCGGTAAAAATTTCGGTAAACCACATATATATATTTAAATACAAATCTCTTACTAAAAGTCGTATTACTTAAGTAAAGAAAATATTATAAAAGCAACATTATCTGTTTTATGTTTGAAGAATCATATAAAAAGTTATTTTGATACAAATAATGTTACGTATTCCTATTATTGAATACGATTAATAATACGAATAGATTATTATCCAATGTACAAATATATTTGTTTATTAGTATTTATGATTGGTATATCTCTTGTATAGAAAATTATCTTAAGCCTTATCTCTACAAATTAATGTCTAAACTACTAAGTTAAACCTTAGAGAATTCTTTGTCATAGTTAAATGATTTATTAAAGTTTGTAAAATGTATTATTCAAATCAAATGATTTATTTAGATTAACTTCAATGTATATTAGTTATAACTTTAAGTGAAACCGACATTTTGGGTCCACTATTTATTGCCTCCCCCCGCTATTAAAGTTTCGGTACAGGTTCCTCATAAACTGTCTCTTGTCCCAGAGTCCTTTCTTGAATAATATATGTTTAAGTATATTTTGTGATTAGTTATGGCAGATGCTTATACCCACTGGTAGAAGCCAGATTTCAGACATACAATTGGTACTGACGACATACATTATTATAATAAAAAATTACTTCAAAAATATTTGTTTTAAACATAAAGTCTAAAAATATATTGTAAGATACTTCTTATTTTCACTCATTCAAATTCCGATATATAACTGTAAGATAATTTAGTGCCAGACGATACAGTGTTTTCTGGGGATTATAAAAATCACATTATCTTGGAAACTGGTCCTGAAAAATACGTCATAATTCTGGTTGACTAATAGGAAACTTTTAAACAGCTAATAAGTTTTAAAAATATATGTATATATACATCTGAATAAGTAAATTTCTAAATCTTTATTCTTATTTTTATAAGGTTTGAAGTTTTGACAACCATTCTATTTTATAATGATTATTATATTATATTTTCATGTTTATTTGATAATATTTTTGGTTTACAAAGTTCTTAAAACTATTTCCAAATTATTATAAATTTGCCGGTTAAGACGTCCCAAATCAGTTGACAAAAATATTATTTATACATAACTGCATTAAATAACTTTTCAAAAATTTTTCTGATAACACGTTAATAACAATATCAATTAAAATATTCAAATCATTACAATTAAACTGAAATGACAAAAAATATTTAAAAAAAGTAAAATACAATCATAATAATAAATTTAAAATACGTGTGTCATCAAATTATTTGTATGTCAATATTATTCAAATTATCCTTTAAATATTCGTCATAACTATAATAAACCTTTGATGTCAACAGTTGTTTAATTATATTATTAAAAAAATAGTGTCCTTTTTAATTTCTTTAATTTCATTTGGTAATTTATTATGTCTTTATAGCCATACAATAAGTACCTTTTTTTATTAAAGCCATCATTTCGTCACGAGGGTAATCTAAATGTTGTTTTCTACGACTGTTATATGTAGTATAGTATAGTATAGTACAGTATAGTATATGTAGTATAGTATAGTATAGACTGTTATATGTATAGATACAAGGCTTTGGTATCGTCTACGATGTTTAGGCTCCGGTGGTTGTCTACGTGACTTGTATGCAAGAATTACCTGAACAAATATTGCTTGTGGAAGCCTGAAGCCTACAAATATATTCAACAGAACAAACTAGTCTTTAGAATATAAATAGAGACCAAAGAATGTCTAGAAAAATATATTCCAAATGAAAATAGTTGTAGTTGTTTAGAAAACTTAGGAATTCTACACAAACATCTGAATAGTATTCTTCCGTTGATCGTTAAAAATATAAAAATTTATTTAAAACATGATAATGGATTGAAAATATATTTTAAACAATGAAAACTAGAGGAAGTAGTGTATTTTCGCCCTATTAGAATTAAAATCTCTAGAAGTTTTTATAGGCATTGGTGTTTTTTATGTACTTTTATTTAATGCACAAGTTCTAATAAATAATAAAAAATATAATTCAGTATTACTAACATGTGTACCAGTCACTGTAGTGATTTATTTTGTCGTCATAATACAGGAGAAGGATCATGAAATAAAAGAGCGGTCACACTTTGACACAGGACTTGCACAAAGTCATTTTTATAAGATATACGGAAAGAGTACTTTATTAAGGAGCGTTGTATTTAATATTTATTTTAATTAATCATTATGTATTATTTTGACTAACATGGAAAATGAAAAGAATCTTATAGATCTGCCATGTTTTCATGATTCTATAGGCGCAATAAATCATAGTTAATTACTGATTATTACACATAATTACTGAGGAGAAAGTTATTTAACTTTTGCTATTGTATATTTATATATTTATAAGAATATTTTAATTCAATAAGTTTTTTATTCATAACTGTTCTGAAGGTATTGTATTTATATTTATATTTCGTAGACGCTATTGGTTGTGTTCGTGATCTAAATAGAGAAACATTACTGAAGCATACATTGTAGAAACTCTTTTATCAGACATCGCAGAAATGTTACCAACATTGTAAGAGTCAAGTAGTTTGGATAATATATTAAGGAATTATTTGGTAAATATATATCTAAATAATTGTATTAATAATTAAAAAATAAAAATGATCCATTTACTCTTCAGTTTTCAGCAATAGGAAACCATAACCCATGACATGCTGAGATTCTATTCTATGATATTCTATAGGGCAATACTTAATTTAGGATTATGGTACTACTAATTATGAATACACGCTGTGGCCTTATTCATATCAGTAAAAATGAATTAAAGCCATTTCTACACCCATTTTCCTGTTCATTTGCATAACTTTGAAACAAGTATTTAAGTAATTAAAGGTACATAGCATGTGGGACTTGTTGGAGTAGATTGAAACTTGGTGCGGTATCATTGAAGTTTTAACTGAATTAGTCGAGTAAATTGCATTGAAAGTTAAGAACTTAAGAACTACTGTTAACTGCAAGTAACGGAACTTTCTCACTCAACTTATACGTAGTATTTATTAGTACAATATAATGTTAAGTTAATACAAGTATCTAGTAATTTTATTAAAACAGAATTAGGATTAAGTAAAAAAGTAGACTTGTTAATTAAAGTTCATTTAATGGAAGGACCAGAGTTATATATTTTTTCTATCTTCTAAAGTAGGTATACCTACTCGTATATAACCAGTTAATTAATTAGAAGTGTAAAAATCTCTTATTGAATTGCAATAAAATGGAAAAAATAATTTAACTTATAAAACCAGCTTCCAAATTTCTATCAGAAAAGTGAAATTGTCTTTCTCCATTAATTTCTCGTTCAAGTTTTTATCTCCTAAAGAAAAATTGTATTTATTTTGTAAGAGGACGGATACTTAATACAATTATTTTTCAACGGATTAATTGACTTCAAAGAAATGTAGAAAAGCAGTAGTTTGTGTATATAAATAGTTAGGCCTAATCGATATATAATTTTTTCAAAATTATGTTTAAAAAACAACATAAACAAAAATTATTAAACATTTGAAGACTCGAATAACATTACTACAATAATGCAATCTGAATGCTGTCGGAGCAGCCTCGGTTTTCGGACATCAGACATGTTGCTGAAATATGGTTGAATGACATTTATGTCATCACACAAATATCACCTAACCGCATCTATATTATCTACATAATCCCATATTTACAAATGGCTGCTTAAAGAAAAGAAGAAAATAATAAACACTTTACTGTTAGACAAGAAAATTGAGTCTACTATTATCGATATTTCAGTAATGAAGTAAGAAATCTTTGTAACAATAAACTCAAAATGAATACGAACTCTTGTGTTACTAGTTATTTTGAAAGACAGTAGTTACGTGTCTTTTCAACAGTTGTTTTATTAACACTATAAATACACAGTGACGGGTTAACAAGTCTGAAAACACAATTTATCTCACAGCAAAGATGAAGAGATTTATAGTATAGTGTAGTTTTGTTAGTGTTTTTAGCTTTATGTATATTATATGTAATATATTGTTACGTGTAGAATATCAATCACAATAGGCAGCTAAAGACCACATGGTCCTTCTTATGGTCAGCGATTATACAGAGTATCTTAATACTTTATTATATTTTCTTTAAATATGATTCTTATCTAATTAATTTCTGTTTCATTAAAATTGCTGATTGCTTTTTCTTACTTCCAATTAATAATTAAAATCGTGTGTATTTATTGCATGATATACTTCTTCTCTCCTTTCCCTCTTGTGATATTTGGTGACTTTTTCAAAACCCCTCCTTTATGTACCTGTTTTTACTCAAGCCAGTGCTTTGTCAGGAGGGTAATTTAAATATTGTCCAAGACTGTGATATGTAAGTTAGGTGTAACGAGTGACGTTAATTTCTACAAAACATGAATATGTCTAAAAGTCTAGAAACCTATATTAACATTTTTTTATGAGTTGAATTTTCAAAGGCAACAACAGTTGGTATAATATATACGAGTATATACTTAAACAGTAACATAAATATTAAGTTTTCTGTAAACAAAAGACTCATTTAGTCTGGTTGTTGAAAAAGTCAACAGCAATTTAAGGCTTTAATATTGACACATTGTAGTCTTTAATACAAGCTGTACAAGCAGTTGGTTTATAACGTCAGTTTGTTGTTTCTGATAGTGCAGTATGTTTGTGTACGGATAGCAAATGGTATTCTATCTATACGTAGTCTACATACATATTATAATTATATTAGATGTTGCTTTACATTTTAAGAAAATGTATTTAGTGTAAGAGTTCAATTCTTTGTCAATTTGTTGTTATTTGTGTTGGTTTGATGATTTTATTTCATTCATTTTAACTTTAAGATTTTATATAATTATTTCTATTTTATTGTTTTTCTCATAGTTTATTTTCAAATAATCCTCGGTTTGTCTTTCGCTATAACATAATATTTGAAAATATTATTAACCTATTGCATTATAAGTTTATTTGAAAATGCGCTAATTAATTATTTTTTAAATTAATTCCGTTGTCTTTTGGTCTATAATTTTAATGGCTTTTAATTGTAGACTAAAAGTATACTCAAATTCATACTTATAATATTGCATTTTTATGAGATTCTTAATTTTTTTAATAACTTATTTTGTTTTTGTATCCTTGACATCAAACCTAAACTATTTCCACACATCTGTCCAAATACCTATCCCTATCCTATACTACAATTTTTTTAGAGGATTCTGTACCTCATAGTGTTTAAATAAAAGCAATTAGTAAATTAATTATTATCAGTTTCCCCACATACTCGTATAGTGGAAATCTATCTATGTACGCTTCGCCAGGAGCCAAAGAAAAGTGTTTTCAACCCCACGGACCTTTCTTTAATAGATATATTTACTATAATACTTAGTTTTATATATATTTACTTTAATCCTTTATTTTTGTTTGTCTACGCGATGTAATTATAAAAGCAATGCCGAAATTTATTTGACGATTTCACCATTCATCATTATTTTAGAGTGTCGGGGTCAAAGAGTTTGGAAAACATATGCGGGATTTTATTGAAATTTTAAATAAATAAACTAATAAAGACTATAAATGGCAAAGTGGCTCAATTTTCAATTTAAAATTTTCAAAAGATACAGCTTTTGTTGTTAGTGATGGAGAATAAAAAATTGCTGACAAACCAAAATCTTCTAATTCAATAGTAATTTTATATTTAATGGTTGTAAAAAGGTGCTATGGTATTGTTTAAATCACTAGAAATAAACTTAATATATATTTTAAACCATTTGCCTGTTTTTGTGCTTTAAGATTTTAAACTAAGTTTTTAAATAATTAAAGGTAGTTAAAACGTGGGGCGAGTTTTACTGGAATGAATCTTAGTGCGGTAACATCAAAGTTTTAAGTAAGTTAGTCAACTAGATTGCATTCAAAGTTAAGAACTTTGCAATAAGATACGATGTTACCTCAAGTTATTCCTGCATTGTACTGTTAATGGAAAATAAATATCTTTATATTATATTAAAATTTTAAGGTTGTTTTTCCAAAAATAAAGTTGTATTAATATTTAATTCAGAATAACAAAACCTCATCTTTGTTTATTATCAAATGTTAATGCAAATAGTTTGCTGTATAAACGTCAGTTTTAAAAATAAATAAACCTCTGCATATTATTTGTAGTGAATTGTACAATAATAGAAAAAAAATGTACTAGAGCGGATACATAATTGAAAGAAACGCAGAAAGCTTGCAATCTTCTACAGGAAAACTTTTATATTTTTCGCGATTCAATGCAATTTCTTATTAAGTTGGTAATGTTTAAAAGAAAAAAGAATATTCTTTTTAATTTCCTCTTTCTAAAGAATTTTTATTTTATACAATTAATGGTTTTGAGTAATTCGCTTCATAATATAGTTTTTTGATAGTTTAGGATTAAATAAATAAACAGCACTTAATGAAAAATTTAGGAAATATTATGAATCATATTATTTTATTCAATCTTTATAACGCAAAATATATACGCATAGCAGACGAGCATTCTACCCACCAAACCACCAAACCAAACCTTCCGATGCTCTCTATAATTGAAGTAAATACCCAATCTAATCTTAAACTTTTCCATTTTATAGCAAAATAGTCTCTATTAAGGTAATAAAAGAATTCAATTTACCATGTATATAACAAATGTGACGTCATCATAAAATTGCGTCTGCGCATCTGATGATAGAAAGGCGTACAATGACCTGCGTAAGTATTGCTGAGATAATAATATTATTGAATGACCAAATTATTAAACAGGACAATACTCTTTCATTTTGGCAAAAATAATTATAATGTTTTTTTTTTTACAAAACAACGACAATCTTGAAAAATTACACATATTTATTTAGTGACGAGCTGCGTGATCGTATTTAAATATTATCATCTATGTTTTTAATTATCAAAATTTGACTAGATTTAGACAAAATATTATAATAACTATATATTACTCGTATGTTTAGAACAGACAAATTATCTGTTAATGTGTGCTTTGGATCGTGTTTTTAACAAACTCACTTTATTTCAGCTCATAAGCTGTGTATTTTTATCCAAGTGTGGTGGCAGAGGTTGTATGCACTTAGTTCGCTGAAGATGTTTCTCCCCTAGAATTTATAAGATTTTAATCTGTCGCCATCTTGGATTTTCTGTAATGTGTACGTCCTCTTTCAAAACCGGTATATCCCAGAACATCTTATCTTGACGATCTATAAATAATCTTATTTACCTATTAATATTACAGATATTTATTTAATTATATATATATATATTTAAATAAATAAATAATACCAACCAATTGATTCGTTTCGTAAATTGTTTTTAGAATTTAATCTTTAGAAGCACTATATTTTATCTCAAGTTGATATAGATAATCTGATTCGCTTTAATTAAAAGTTGTCTGTCAATTGACTAAGAGATTTCAACAACTTTCCACAAGATTTTGAATGGTTTTAATCTAACTTTAGATGAAAAATCTTTAGCTAACAATAAAATAAAATTAAGTTGGTTTATGAGTTTTGTACGTAAGAGGTGTTTTCGTAACTGTATATATACGAGTATGTATGTGTATGTCTGTTAGAAAAAATACCAATGTTAAGTGGTCCATTTATTATTGAACGATATTAGACTGAATTTTAGTTTAAATGAAAATGCTTTTCCTTAGTAAGATTAATAATTATATTTAAAGAAATTAAGATCATTACTAAGGGAACTAATATTCCGTTTTTATCCAGACGATTTTATGTATTTTATAATAGGTTCAAGATAGTAAAACAATAGCCAAATAGTATAAAAATAAATTATATGTTAGTAAGATGTTGGTTAAATGTACCAACAATAAAGAGCGTAGAAAATACATTTATAATCACATTTCGTTATCCACATTATTGTTCTCGAACCAGCTTTAAAGTTTTGGTTCGATGGTGAATCCCATCTCTAACTAGAAATCTACAGTTAGTTGGAAATACGAAAACTGTTGTGTTTGTTTTCCACTTTATTGACAATTTAGATAAACTATAATAATCTATGAATGCATGCACCAGATCAATAATAGATTTTAATTTGCCTATTTAATTTGAACATTTATATATTTTTAACCAACGTTCCTACTAACGACTTTTTAAATTAAATAGCTGTTAAAATGTTATCAATCAGGCAATCAGAAAATGGTAATAACGTATTTTGGTACTGTTAGATAAAAGTATAGAATTAAATTATTAAACTGGTACAGAAAATGTGCCTTCTGATAATATATAGACAAGTCGACATTAATACAAAGTTAAAAGTTACATTAACTTGACATTACTGGTACGACTCCAATCAAAATTGTCTTCACTAAAGTTAACATCCCTAATGCGGAAAGTTGACTCACCCAACTGTGGTACAACAAAAATGGGAACCTGGATATTTGCATAATTCCAGATACGAAATCAGCAAGAAAAGCTTTTTCTTTGATCCTGACAATTCGTAAGAATTATATTCTTAACTGATATTATATTTTTTAATTACTGTTTTTTAAACAGCGCTCGTTCTATAACCCTTCAGAACTCTTATATGAAAATCCTCTATTAAAGAAAGTTCAATGATCGTATCGTGGTGATATTGACAAACTCATTGATAGTGAAGTCACGTTGTGGACTTCTCTGCATATGAGAAATGCGCATTCAATATGCGATCTTTAATATAAATGAAGTGTACTGAATAAATGTAACGACGTCGTTGATAATAATAGAATCTAGAAATATAATACTTCTATATTATAAACTAAAAGTTCTGTAAGCGAATACAAAAAATAGAGGAATAGAACGTTTGGTAAAATAAAGAAAGACAGCTGAAAGTTAATGTTACTATAAATGATGCATTAGAAGTACATTAAATTTATGAACAAATTCAAATCAATTTAAATATTAATAGTTTTTTATTAATAAAGAGTTTTTCTATTAAAGTAATAAAAAATTAATTAATTGGTCACCACTCTGAAAGATGGGTGTGAAAATAATGGTCTAAACCTGAATGCAGATAAGACGAAGATTCTGATATTTGAAAGAAATGAAGAAAGAACAGAATGTAAGATCAACGTGAATGAAGTGGTATATTTGGAAAGTTTGTTTAACAGGGATGGAAGATACGAAATGGATGTGGAAAGGCGTATTGCTGCCGGTAACAGAGTCAACGGTGTTAACAGTAGTCGATATTTTAGATATGCTGTGATTGTGTAATTTGTATTGTCTTACTAAAGTCATACTAATTCTCTTTATTAAGACCGTGGCTCGATTTCATTCCGCTCTGTTAAGCTTCAAAAGCTCATTAATGAAATCGCTAGCAATTCTAGATAAACAAAATAGTTATTAAATTATATTTCAATTTCAAATGACTATAATAAATATTTTAATTCGTTTAAATTTATTTACTAATATTTGTAATACCTTTGACTCTATCCATTACTCATCCGATAAAGACTGGATAGTTAGAAATAATTTATGGAAGGGATCTTAATAGCTTCCTTGATTAGGTTTATAAATTGACCATTCATAAACCCTCCAAAATTAATCCTCATCCCTTTTACCTCTTAACTAGTAATTATTGTAACATAAATAACATATTTTAATATAAATATTTCACCATTGACAAATGAAATCAACTGAAATTTTATTTTAATTTAATTTATAATGTAATGAAAATATTTCATATTCTGTTACAAAATGTACATAATTATAAAATGCAATATAGTTTGTTTTTGTGATAGGAAAATAATGTAGTAAGAGATATTTTCATCATTATACGTGCTTTTAAAAACAATTTCATTACTATTACTTTTCTGTTGTTGTTCTCTGAAATTCAATACAATAGAATACAATTTTAACTCCGATCTCACCTTTAACATCAGTATTGATAATAAATTAAAACAACTGTTTTTCTCCGCCACCCTGTCTTTTTAGGCCTAATGTTCTAATGGCAAAACTTATTAATTCATTTTGTTAACATCATTTCAGATATATTACATTGACTGCCTCGTTTTGTTTCCAGACTCGATAAATTCAGTAAAAACTTTAATGGTACCACACCAAGTTTACTCCAGTCCAGATATCTATCCTCACTTTAATTACTTTAATACTTAGGTTTAGAATATGAATAGGAAAATTTATCCAGTAATGGCTTATTTTTAAATACTAAAATACTTAATTACTAAAGAACAATCCTTTTAAACTAAAAACATGCCTCAAAAATTTCTACATTTGTTACTGATACTATTGTACTTTCTTAGTTAAGTCTATTAAGCACTAATAAATTTCTTATATTAATTTAATTATTTTATATGTTCATTGATTATATATTTCCCTAGCATTACTATTTACCAAATAATTCATTATTATATTATTAAAATTACATGACTCCGACAATATTGGTAACATTTTTACGATGTCTCGTGAAAGAGCCTCAACAATTTATGTTTCAGGAATATTTCTCTATGTAGATCACGTACAACCAACGGCGTCGAAGAAATATCGTTAAAATAATGAATAGCTACAGAATAACTTTAACTAAAGAAAACAAATTTGAAGTAAAATATCTTTATTTATATAATATTATAGTGTAATTGCAGAAGCATCTTAGTCGAAGTGACGGTCTGTCATAAATTCACTAACATTGATGGGATCCATGAAATCATGGTAACATATAAGTAATTTGACTTTACATTTGTGGTAAAAGTATTTACCCAATGATATAACAATATTAACTACTGTAATATATATAATATACATATTATAATATATTTACATTATTATTCCCTAATATACAACCATCAAAACAAATAAATAAATAAATATATATATATATATATATATATATATTTATTATAAGATTTTGTCAGCTTTTATGGCAGTATCACTTACATCTGAGGGTTCGTAACCTATTCGTGACCGACAGGCAATTTGGTAGGCGGAGGACTGCCATTAGGAAGGCCCGTCTGCGATGTCAGACTCAGACCCCTTTCCTTCGGCCTTCATCGTTGGAAAATAGCCCTCTATTCCGGGAAAGTAGTCGTTTCGGGTACTTCCCTTATTGGATAGTTGACTCAGTACCTCATACTATTATTATTAAGTATTGAATATAATAAAATTACTAAAATATATTAAAATAACAATTAAATCGTACTGTAAGCGGAACACTGACATGTTTGTGGAATTTATAAAAATAGTCAATATATTTTTTCGTAATATATCTACAAATTCCATTAATATATATTTTTTTCTTTTTACATTGTAGGTGCCTGTAAATATATATTTATTAAAATAAATAAAAAAGGATCTTCCAATTTATTGCTTTGGCAAGCTTTCTTTAATTACTATATTTTATTTAAAGTCAATATAAATAATCTGGTTCGTTTTACGTAAAGGTTGTTTTTCAATTATTAGGTAATTGAAGTGATTTCAAAAACTTCCCACAAGATTTCGAACGGTTTTAATCTAACTTTTGACGGAACTTTTAAACTTAATAATATCAACATTTAAAGTCATATTACTATTAAATTAAGTCGGTGTTTGTGAGTTTGTACGTGTCATCGAAACTGTATATCCAATGAAATAATACTAATTTCAGAATAGATTTTTATGAGAATGAATTCTATATTATCTCGTTTAAATGAAAGGTTTTTTTCTGTAAATGTACTAAATATACTAATAAAAACTAAAATTATAAATAAAAGTAATTAAAATTAAGAAACGGAATGCTAATTTCTATCAAAACAATGGTCTATCCAGTAAATTTTACGTATTTTATAACAGGTTCAAGGTAGTAAAACCATTGCCAGATAGTATAAAATTACAAATAAAATACCATAATATAACAAAATATATCTTCTCGTAAATATATGTTAATACAAACATTATATGTTAGTAAGATGTTAGTTAAATGTACCAACGATAAAGCGCGTAGAAAATACATTTATAATCACATTTCTTTATGCACATTATTGTTCAGTTTAGTTAATCAGAGTTGAAGCTTTTATTCGATGGTTAATCCAAGCTTTAACTAAAAATATACAGTTATACTATTTCCATTTCTTTAAGCTCTCGATGACAGGTCTAATTTGATAGAACTATTAAATAAGTAATGGTATCGATCGCATATATTAATTACAGTAACGATTCATCAGATTTTGATTAAAATAAATAAATAAAGATCACCTGTTGTTATGATTATTTCGTTTCATTGTCGAGTACCTTACCTATACCTACTTATATTACAACAGCTTCGAAAATTTTATAGAAGTTGAAATTATCAATCAAGAATTAATACGTGTACATCAACATCTTGTTATGAAAATATAATGTTAGGTAATAAATTTCTACAAAAGTATCTGGCAGTAGTTTCGTTTCTTACATTTTGAAAAAAAAAAAATGTCTCCATCCCTATCAGTTTCTTCGACTACGGTATAACCTTGTTTGTGTATAAACGTCATATTTTTATAAATAATGCATACATAATTTAAAAAAGACGATCGTTCAAATTTTCACATGGAGCTGTCATCGAGAGCTTAAAGAAATGGAAATAGTATAGTTGAAAATACGCAGACCGTTGTCTTTGTTTTACACTTTGTTGTCAATTTAGATAAACCGCTTATAGATAATACTATAATAATGTATAAACGCATACAATTTCAAAGCCAGATCCATAATAGATTGCAATTTGCTTATTCAATTGGTTTACTTATAAATTTTTTGGCAATATTCCATATTAACGATTTTTCAAATTAAACAATATTTTTCAAATAAAACAGCTGTTAAATGTTTCCTATCAGACGACTAAATTTTAATACATGCCACCTAATACAACAATTTCAATATTATAATACTCAGAATATCATAGTAATTGCAATTGACACGAAAAGTTAAAATTAATTATAACCGTCATTGAAAACGATGAATTGTATTTTTATAAAGATTTAGTCATTTGTACTAAAAATATATTACTATGGAACTACTTTCTGTTTTATATATTCATTTATTCCTAAAACTCATAGTCATTTATTTTTATTTCTCTTCCCAAAAGCTACTCAGGAGATCTATCAAGCGATAAGAACGCCTTTTGTCTGTTTCTCTCTTAATATCTTATTTTTATTATTTTCTTGTTTTACCATAAATAAGATTTAGTTGCAGCAGTTGGTAAGACATTAAAATTAAAGACCGTTTTATAAAATTAAAACAAACAAACAATGCAATTTTTTTAGATATAATAATTATGTTTCCAAGGCTCCTTTCAACTGGATCTACCGATTAAAGATTATGTCATATTTTTATAGTTTGTCATAACAAGAACACGCTTTCATATGATTTAAATAATAATCAAATATTTTACAAACATAATGAATTATTATAAAGGTAAAATATTTATTTTTTTGCATTGTCTAAATTTCTAAGAAATATTAGATATACTTATGTTCATCTAATTTTCCTAGATTTGAAAAATCACTATACTATACAGTACTTATTACTTAGATAAAACTACTTCTTATGTTCATTGTGATCATTTGAAATCTACAAATGTCCTCCGTTATATATTACATAAACCGTTTAAAGTATCTGGTAAGATATTAGAAATAAAAACCATTAGCGGCAACTGCAAGATTTACGAGTACCTAAGGACAAAAGAAATTTAACATTGAGATGGACCATCTCTTTAGCCCCTGTGTCTACAAGAAAGGTGTCAACAATAATAAACCATCTTACACTTGAAGTTAAACAAAACACCAAACTGCGAGCTATCCTATAAATCTTTTCATCCTTGCTATAAGATAAACTGTTATTTGAAACAATTTACACCGTCGCACTGTATTTATAACGACTAATAAAAACAGTCGCTTTGAAATCCGTAACTAGTTCATTTTTAAATTTATAGTACAACAAAATATTTTTTTGTTTAGAATTATTACAGAACTTCTCCATTCAAGTCGGCAAAAGTACCTTTATTTAACATTAAGAGATAAATAATTAATTTTCTTTTTTCTACAAAGAATAATTAGAAAAATGTGATATTGTGTTAATAATGAACAAAAACAATTAAACAAATGTAACATTTCTATACTTGTGTACATCACACTGAATTGTGACAACATTCATCGTGATTACCACACGTTCCTCATACTCATCTTTCCTTTCACTTGTTTGATTAACGTATAAATCAATATTATTTGACACCAATGTATGAAGCATCGGTGGTTCAGTGGTAGAATGCTCGCCTGCCACGCGGGCGGCCCGGGTTCGATTCCCGGCCGATGCAATCATATTTTACTTCATAAAACTTGAATAAAATTATATGTGTGATAATGTTATATTTCTTACATTTTTCATTCAGTGCTATTTATTTCATACTAAAATTTCAATACAAAATTTATATATACTATTATTATAATAATTACACATTGTATAATAATATGCGTCGGATGTCTTCCTATTCAGACTCTATTCTCGTTTTACATTTGTTAGAGGCGAATTCTAAATCAATAATTGTATTAAATATAAATTTTCTTGAAGAATAAATAAAACAAAATATTCCTTTTTCTTTTAAATATTATTAATTTAATAAAAAATTGCGGAAAACAATATACATTTTCCCATAGAAGTTTGCTAGCTATCTTATTTCAATTAAATTTCCATTTATTTTTCATTGCTCCACAAATAACACAAGGGTTTCTATTTTTCTCAAAATAACGTTTTATACAATATAACTTTGATGTTTACCAAAAGATTAAGTTTTGTCATTCAATTTAAGTATTAGTACCAACTTATTTTTGGAAAAACAGACTTAAAGTTTTAATATAAAAGTATTTACTTTCCATAAACAGTACAATGCAAGAGAGACAAGATACTTAAGGTAACACCGTATCTTCTTGCAAAGTTTTTAACTTTGAATGCAATCTGATTGACTAACTTACTTAAAACTTTGATGTTACCGCACATTGTTGCATTCCAATAAAATTCGAGCTTCGTCTCGTTTCGAAACGTCTTATCTACCTTTAATTATTTAAAAACTTAATTCAAAATAATTATACAAATAAACAGGAATATGGTTTATAAAATATTAATTTAGTTCATTTCTACAGAATTAAAAAAGACCATAGCGTCGTTTTATAATCATAAAAATAAAATTACTATTGAATTAGAAGCATGACTCTACAGATTTTGGCTTTTGTCAGGAATTACTTTAATCTTTATCACTTAAAGCTTAAAGCTGTCTCTTTAGAAAATTTTAAATGGGAAATTGAGCCACTTATTCATTTATATTTTTTTTATTACTTTATTTATTTCATATTTCAATAAATACTTTAGTTCCCTACTATATATATTTACCAAATAATTCCTTAATATGTTATCCAAACTTTTTGACCCCGGCACTATATTAATATAATTGTCAGACGAAAACGTCTAAAAATATATGCTTCGACAATGTTTCAATATTTACATTTTTCTGTTTCTAAACAAACAAAAGCGTTGAAGAAATTTTGTAAATATAACGATTAAAATAAGGTCCGCAGTATTGAAAATACTTATCTTTGGCTCCTGTCGACGCAGCGTATAAATGTAGATTTCCATAGTATGTAGGGATGGGGATAGTAATTAATTTAATAATTAAATTTATTTAAACACTGTGAGGTATGATGTGCTCTAAAACCGTTTTGTAATATAAGTTAGGGATAGGGATAGGTATTCGGACAGGCTTCTATAAATAGTTGAACACTAATGCTTAGGATCGACAAAAACAAAAGAAAATTAAAAACTATACAGTAAATAGTTAATTTTACATAAATTGTAGAAAATGTTAAATTTGAAGTGAATGAAATCAAAATCGTCAAACCAAAAAAAAAAGAACGTATTGACAAAGAGCTGAACTCCTATAATAAGTACCTTTTCTTAAAATGTAAAGAAACATCTAATATAATTATAATATATATGTAGACTACGTATAGATAGAACACCATTTGCTGTCCGTACACGAAGAACAAACATACTGCATTAATGAAATAAACAAACGGACGTTCCAAACGAATGAATGTTTGTACAGCTTGTATTAAAGACTACAATGTATCAATACTAAAGCCTTAAATTGCTGTTGACTTTTTCAACAACAATTTAAGGCTAAATGAGCCTTTTGTTTACAGAAAAACTAAATTATTAAATTAATATATACTAGGATCCGCCACCGTGCGCTGCTGGAGTTCAGCTGAGCCCCCTCCCGCTTCCGTTTAAATAAAATATAATATACTTCGCTTACGCTCAGCTCAATTATATTAGCTGTTGTTGGCTTTGAAAATTCATCTCAATAAAAAAAAATCATATAGGTCTCTAGAGTTCTAGAAGTATTAAGGTTTTGTAGAAATTAACGTCACTCGTAACACATACCACAGTCTTAGAACAACATTGAAATAACATTCCTGACAAAAGAATGACTTGAGCAAAAGAGGTACATACTTTATTAATCAAGGGAGACTCAACAGGGTGATGGAGGGGTTTCAATAAAGTCAACAAATATTACAATTGGAAAGGGAGGAATGAAGTGGGATATCGTGTAATAGATACACACGATTTTAATTATTATTTTAATTTTAGTAAAAAACAATCTGCAACTTTAATGAAACAGAAATTAATAAGATAAGATACTCTGTATATCCTGACCGTATGAATGATCATGTGGTCTTTAGCAGCCTATTGTGATTGATATTCTACACGTAAACATATATTACATATAATATTATACATTAAGATAAAAACACAAACACAGCTGCTACACTATACTATAAATCTCTTCAACTTTGCTGTGAGATAAATTGTGTTTTCAGACTTGTTAACCCGTCACCGTGTATTTATAGCGCTTAATAAAACAAAGGTTGAAAAAACACGTAACTACAGTCTTACGCAATATCTAGTATCATAAGAGTTCGCATTCATTTTAAATAGTTTGTTACAAAAAATTCTTACCTCATCACTAAAATATCAAAAATAGTAGACTCAATTCTCTTGTCTAACAGTAAAGTGATAACTATTGGTTTTCTTATTTTATTTAAGCATCAATTTGTAAATATGAGGTTATGTAGATAATCTAGATGCGGTTAGATGATATTTGTGTGATGACATGAACATTCATGACATCATTCAACCGCATTTCAGCTACATGTTTGATGTCCAAAAACCGAGGCTGCTCCGACAGCATTCAGATTGCATTATTGTAGTAGTGTCATCGGAGTTTTGTTTATGTTGTTATTTAAAAATAATTTTGAAAAAAATGATATATCGATATATCCCATTTTTCTGGCCTAACTATTTATATACACACACTACTGTGTTTCTACATTTCTTTGAAGTCAACTTATTCGTTGAATAATAAATTTATTAAGTATCCGTCCCCTTATAAAATAAAAAAAACCAACCAATTTTTTAGGAGACAAAAACTTAAACGAGAAATTAATTGAGAAAGACAATTTAACTTTTCTAATAGAAATTCGAAAGCTGTCTTTTTTAAAGAAAATTACTTGTCCATTTTATTGCAATTTAATAAGGAAGGTTATTTAACAAATGTAACTAAATTAATTTTATACGAATACTTTTATAATACTATAGTTATATTCGACATATAAATGTTAAATTAATAAATAAAGAAACAACCAACGAGAATTAACAAAACTGTTTAACTGACCATTATAATGTACTAATAACACAACGTATAAGTTGAGTGAGGAAATTCCGTAACATGCAAAGTTCTTAACTTTCAATGCAATCTACTCGACTAATTCAGTTAAAACTTCAATGACACCGCACCAAGTTACACTTTACTCCAACAAGTCCCAAGTGCTATGTACCTTTAATTACTTAAATATGTGTTTCAAAGTTATGCAAATGAACAGGAAAACGGGTGTAGAAATGGCTTTAATTCATTTTTACTGATAAGAATAAGGCCACATAGCTTATATTCATAATTAGTGGTATAATAATCGTAAATTATAGTATTGTCCTATAGAATATCATAGAAAAATATAATTAATATTTCAATAGTCACATGAAAACTCAACATGTCACAGATTATGATTTCTTATTACTGAAAGCTCAATATAATTAATAATAAATTTCTCTAGAATATCTATTTACCAAATAATTTCTTAATACTTTATTTAAACTATTTGACTCTAACAATGTTGATAATATTTTTACGATGTCTGATGAAAGGGTTTCTACAATTTATGCTTCAGTAATGTTTCTCTATTCAGATCACGTACACAACCAATAGCGTCTATGAAATATAAATATAAATATAATACCTATAGAATAGCGTTGAACAAGAAACTTATTGAATTATGATATACATATAAATATATAATTGCAAAGGTAATTTTCCCCTCAGTAATGATGCGTCATACACAAACGAGTAATTAACTCTGATTTATGGGGCCTATGAAAACATGGTAAATCTATGGATTTATTTGCAATCCCCATGATAATCAAAATAATACATAATAATTTATTAAATTAAATATTAAATAAAATGCTCTTAAATAAAATATAATACTTTGTATATATTATAGCTATGAATGTGTGCTAGTCGTTTGTCAAAGTGTGACCGCTCTCTTGTTTTATGGTCCTCCTCCTGTATTTATGCAGTCATTTTAAACCACTACAGTGACTGGTGCAGATGTTAGTAATACTGAATTATATTACAATTTATTAGATCTTGTGCACAATGTACATAAAGGTATAAAAAATTCCAATAAGACCAAGAACCATACCAAGAACTTTCTATAGGAAGTTCTGTTAGAAAAAACATTTTATTGGAATGAAACTTTGTGCGGTAACATCATAGTTTTAAGTAAGTTAGTCAACTAGATTGCATTCAAAGTTAAGAACTTTACAATAAGATACGGTGTTATCTCAAGGTATTCCTGCATTGTACTGTTTATGAAAAATAAATACCTTTTATTATATTTAACTTTTAAGTCTGTTTTTCCAAAAATAAAGTTAGTATTAATATTTAATTCAGAATGACAAAACCTCATCTTTTGTTTATTATCAAATGTTCATGCATATAGTTTGCTGTAGAGACGTGAGTTTAAAAAATAAATAGATCTCTATGATTATTTATAGTGCATTGTACAATAATAGAAAAAAATGTGTTCTAGAGCGAATATATAATTGAAAGATACCAGCTTGCAATCTTCTAGAGGAAAACTTTTATATTTTTCGCGATTCAATGCATTTTCATATTAAGTTAACGTTTAAAAGAAAAAGGAGAGCATGTATGAAGAGGTTGATGTCGGTGGCCGCGGCGAAGAAGGTATGCAGGGACCGTAGCGTTTGGCGCTCCGTCGTCTCTGGCTACCCCGCAAGGGATATGGCGTGAAGATAAATAAATAATAGATAATAATAATAAAAAATATTGTTTTTGTCAAATATTTAATTTTATGTAGAGTAGACTAGCGCTTAATATAACGGAACAAAATTGAATAAATATAAATATAATGTTCATAGATTTTTTTTCTAAATCTTCATAAACATTCAACCTTTTGAATTGAACAGTGGTCGATATTTTAGATATGTTTGTGATTGTGTAATTTATATTGTTTTACTAAAGTTATACTAATTCTCTTTATTAAGACCGAGGCTCGCTTTCATTCCGCTCTGTTAAAGTTCAAAAGCTCATTAATGAAGTCGCTAGCAATTTTAGATAAACAAAATAGTTATTAAATTATATTTCAATTTCAAATGACTAAATAAATATTTTAATTAGTTTAAATTTATTTACTAATATTTATAATACCTTTGACTCTATCCATTACTCATCCGATAAAGACTTGATAGTTAGAAATAATTTATGGGAGGGATCTTAATAGCTTCCTTGATTAGGTTCATAAATTGACCATTCATAAACCCTTCAAAATTAATCCTCATCCCTTTTACCTCTTAACTATACATAAATAACATATTTTAATATAAATATTTCACCATTGACAAATGTTTGTTCAACTGAAATTTTATTTTTATTATATTTATAATGTAATGAAAATATTTCATATTCTGTTACAAAATGTACATAATTATAAAAGGTCTTACAAAAATGCAATATAGTTTGTTTTTGTGTTAGGAAAATAATGTAGTAAGGGATTTTATCGTCATTATATCGTGCTTTTAAAAACAATTTCATTAATATTACTTTTCTGTTTTTGTTGTCTGAAATTCAAGATAAAATTCTAACTCCGATCTCACCTTTAACATCAGTATGGATAATAAATTAAAACAACTGTTTTTCTCCGTCACTCTGTCTATTTAGGTCTAACGTTCTAACACAAAAACTTATTAATTCATTTTGTTAACATCTTTTTAGATATATTACATTGACTGCCTCGTATTGTTTCCAGACTCGATAAATTCAGCAAAAACTTTAATGATACCGCACCAAGTTTACTCCAGTCCAGATATCTATCCTCACTTTAATTACTTAAATACTTTGTTTTAGAACATGAATAGGAAAATTTATCCAGTAATGGCTTATTTTTAAATACTAAAATACTTAATTACTAAAGGACAATCCTATTCAACTAAAAAACATGTCTCCAAAAATTTCTGCTTTTGCTACTGATACTCTATTAGTTAAGTCTATTAATCACTAATTTTCTTATATTAATTTAATTATTGCATATGTTCATTGATTATATATTTCCCTAGCATATCTATTTACCAAATAATTCATTATTAAATTATCAAAATTACTTGACTCCGACAATATTGGTAACATTTTTGCGATGTCTTGTGAAAGAGTCTTAACAATTTATGTTTCAGGAATATTTCTCCATTTAGATCACGTACAACCAACGGCGTCGAAGAAATATCGTTAATATAATAAATAGCTACAGAATAACTTTGAATAGAAAAAACAATTTGAAGTAAAAGATCTTTATTTATATAATATTGCCGTGTAATGGCAGAAATAGCTTAGTCAAGGTCTGTCATAAATATTTATGGAAAATGAAATAAAATGAAATTATGGAAACATAGTACTTTGATTTTACTTTTATGGTAAAAGCATTTACAAAACATATACCCAATGATATAAAAATAATAACTAATTTAATATATATATTACACATATTATAATATACTTACACTCATTTTCCCTAAAATACAACCATCAAAACAAATATATATATATTTTATAAGTTTTTGTCAGCATTTATGGCAGTATTACTTACATTTTAGGGTTCGTAGCCTATTCGTGACCGACAGGCAATTTGGTAGGCGGAGGACTGCCATTAGGGAGGGCCATCTGCGATGTCAGACTCAGACCCCTTTCCTTCGGCCTTCATCGTTGGAAAATAGCCCTCTATTCCGGGAAAGTAGTCGTTTCGGGTACTTCCCTTATTGGAGAGTTGACTCAGTACCTCATACTATTATTATTAAGTATTGAATATAATAAAATTACTAAAATATATTAAAATAACAATTAAATCGTACTGTAAGCGGAACACTGACATGTTTATGGAATTTATAAAAATAGTCAATATATTTTTTCGTAATATATCTACATGTTCCATTAATATATTTTTTTATCTTTTTACATTGTAGATGCCTGTAAATATATATTTATTAAAATAAATAAAAAAGGATCTTCCAATTTATTGCTTTGGCAAGTTTTCTTTATTTACTATATTTTATTTCAAGTCAATATAAATAATCTGGTTCTTTTTAAGTAAAGGTTGGTTTTCAATTAACTAAGATATTTCCACAACTTCTGACAAGATTTCGAACGGTTTTAATCTAACGTCTCACGGAACTTTTAAACTTAATAATATCAACATTTAAAGTCATATTAGGTACTATTAAATTAAGTCGGTGTTTGTGAGTTTGTACGTGTCTTCGAAACTGTATATCCAATGAAATAATACTAATTTCAGAATAGATTTTTATGAGAGTGAATTCTATATTATCTCGTTTAAATGAAAGGTTTCTTCTGTAAATATACTAAATATATTAATAAAAACTAAAATTATAAATAAAAGTAACTAAAATTAAGAAACGAAATACTAATTTCTATCAAAACAGTAGTCTATCCAGTAAATTTTACGTATTTTATAACGGGTTCAAGATAGTAAAACCATTACCAGATAGTATAAAATTACAAATAAAATACTATAATATAACATATATATTCTCGTAAATACAATACAAACATTATATGTTAGTAAGATGTTAGTTAAATGTACCAACGATAAAGCGCGTAGAAAATACATTTATAATTCCATTTCTTTATGCACATTATTGTTCAGTTTAGTTAATCAGAGTTGAAGCTTTTATTCGATGGTGAATCCAATCTTTAACTAAAAATATACAGTTATACTATTTCCATTTCTTTAAGCTCTCGATGACAGGTCTAATTTGATAGAACTATTAATTAATTACAGTAACGATTCATCAGATTTTTATTAAAATAAATAAATAAAGATCACCTGTTGTTATAATTATTTCGTTTCATTGTTCAGTACCTACCTATACCTACTTATATTACGACAGTTTAAAAAATTTTATAGAAGTTGACATTATCAATCAAGAATTAATACGTGTAAATCAACATCTTGTTATGAAAATGTAATGTTAGTTAATAAATTTCTACAAAAATATCCGGCAGTAATTTAGTTTCTTACATTTTGTAAAAAAATATGGCTCCATCCCTATCAGTTTCTTCGACCACGGTATAACCTAATTCGTGTATCAACGTCATATTTTTATAAATAATGCATACATAATTTAAAAAAGACTATCGCTCAAATTTTCACATGGAGTTGTCATCGAGAGCTTAATAGAAATGGAAATACGCAGACCGTTGTATTTTTTTTTCCACTTTGTTGTCAACTTAGATAAACCATTTATAGATAATACTATAATAATCTATAAACGTATACAATTTCAAAGCCAGATCCATAACAGATTGCAATTTGCTTATTCAATTTGGTTTACTTTCATATTTTTTGCCAATATTCCATACTAAGAATTAAACAATATTTTCAAATAAAACAGCTATTAAATGTTTTCTATCAGACGACTAAGTTTCAATACATGCCACCTAATACAACAATTTCAATATTATAATACTCAGAATATCATGTCATATAAATTGCAATTGATACGAAAATTTAAAATTAATTATAACCGTCATTGAAAACTATGAATTGTATTTTTATAAAGATTTAGCTATTTGTACTAAAAATATATTACTATGGAACTACTTTCTGTTTTATATATTCATTTATTCCTAAAACTCATAGTCATTTATTATTATTTCTCTTCCCAAAAGCTACTCAGGAGATCTCTCAAGCGATAAGAACGACTTTTACGAGTATATGTTTCTCTCTTAATATCTTATTTTTATTGTTTCTCGTTGTCGTTACCATAGATAATATTTAGATGCAGCAGTTGGTAAGACTTAATAAAATTAAAGACCGTTTAATAAAATTAAAACAAACAAATAATGTAATTTGCTTCTTTGAACTGGATCTACCCATTAAAGATTATGTCATATTTTTATAGTTTGTCATAACAAGAACACGCTTTTATATGATTTAAATAATAATTAAATATTTTCAAATATAATGAATTATTATAAAGGTAAAATATTTCTTTTTTTTGCATTATCAATTGCTTAATTCACGTACACAACCATTGCTGTCTAAATTTCCAAGAAATATTATTCTAAGAGGCCTTTACATATACTTATGTTCATCTTATTTTCCTAGATTTGAAAAATCACTATACTATACAGTACTTATTATTTAGATAAAACTACTTCTTATGTTCATTGTGATCATTTGATATCTACAAATGTCCTCCGTTATATATTACGTAAACCGTTTAAAGTATCTGGCATCTGGCAAGGCATGAGAAAGAAACCATTAGCGACAACTGCAAGATTTACAAGTATCTAAGGACAAATGAAATTTAACATTGAGATGGACCATGTCTTTAGCCCGTGTGTCTACAAGAAAAGTGTCAACAATAATAAACCATCTTACACTTGAAGTTAAACAAAACACCAATAAAATTGCGAGCTATCCTATAAATCTCTTCATCCTTGCTATAAGATAAACTGTCATTTGAAACTAGTTACACCGTCGCGCTGTATTTATAGCGACTAATAAAAACAGTCGCTTTGAAATCCGTAACTATTCAATTTTAAATATATAGTACAACAAAATAATTTTTTGTTTAGAATTATTGCAAAAAAACTACTCCATTCAAGTCGGCAAAAGTAACTTTGTTTAACATTAAGAGATAAACAATTAATTTTCTTTTTTCTACAAAGAACAATTAGAAAAATATGATATTGTGTTAATAATGAACAAACACATGTATTTATGTGTTATTTACACACAATTAAACAAATGTAACATTTCAATACTTGTGTACATCACACTGAATTGTGACAACATTCATCGTGATTACCACACGTTCCTCATACTCATCTTTCCTTTCACTTGTTTGATTAACGTATAAATCAATATTATTTGACACCAATGTACGAAGCATCGGTGGTTCAGTGGTAGAATGCTCGCCTGCCACGCGGGCGGCCCGGGTTCGATTCCCGGCCGATGCAATTATATTTTACTTCATAAAACTTGAATAAAATTATAAGAGTGATAATGTTGTATTTCTTACATTTTTCATTCAGTGCTATTTATTTCATACTAAAATTTCAATAAAAAATTTATATATACTATTAATATAATAATTACACATATAATAATATGCATCGTATGTCTATCTATTCAGACTCTATTCTCGTTTTACATTTGTTTGAGGCGAATTCTAAATCAATAATTATATTAAATATATATATTTTTAAAGAGTAAATAAAAACAAATATTCCTTCTTTTAAACATGATCAACTTAATAAAGAATAGTGGAAAACAATATACATTTTCCCATAGAAGTTTGCTAGCTATCTTATTTCAAGATTTCCACTCTGGAATATTTAAATTTTTTTCTATTTATTTCTCAATGCTCCACAAATAATACAGAGGTGTCTGTTTTTCTCCAAACTAACGTTTTATACAGTATAACTTTAATATTAACCAACAGATTAAGTTTTGTCATTCAATTTAAGTGTTAGTACTAACTTATTGTTAGAAAAACAGTTAAAGTTTTAATATAAAAGTATTTATTTTCCATTCACAGTATAATGCAAGAGTTACTTAATATTATCACTTCACTATCACTTAACACCGTATCTTATTTTAAAGTTCTTAACTTTGAATGCAATCTAGTTGACTAACTTACTTAAAACTTTGATGATACCACTACATTTCATTATTTAAAAACTTAGTTTAAAATCTTTAAACACATAAACAGGAAAATGGATAAAAAATATATATTTAGTTAGTTTCTAAAGATTTAAACAAGACCGCTAGCACCATTAAAAATAAAATTACTTTTGAATTAGAAAGATGACTCTACAGATTTTGGCTTTTGTCAGGGTTTACTTTTTCTTTATCACTTACAGCTTCAAGCTGTCTCTTTAGAAAATTTTAAATGGTAAATTAGCCACTTATTCATTTATATTTTTTTATTACTTTATTTATTTCATATTTCAATAAATATTTTAGTTCCCTACTATATGTATTTACCGAATAATTCCTTAATATGTTATCCAAACTCTTTGACCCCGTCCGCGTCACTATAAAATATCATTGTCAGACGAAAACGTCTAAAAATATATGCTTCGGCAATGTTTCAATATTTACATCGCGTAAACAAACAAAAAGCACATCCCAAAAGAAATCTCATTGCAGAGAATAAAGATGAAAGTAAAGAAAACCCGGATCGATTAAAAGCTTCGACCCCCCTAGTGGCACGTCGGAGGAAAGAAGAGAAAAAAAAACAAACAAAAAGCGTCGAAGAAATTTTGTAAATATACCGATTAAAATAAGGTCCGCGGTATTGAAAATACTTTTCTTTGACTCCTGTCGATGCAGCGTATAGATGTAGATTTCCATAGTATGTAGGGATAGGGATAGTAATTAATTTAATAATTAAATTTATTTAAACACTGTGAGATACAATGTACTCTAAAACCGTTTTTTAATATAAGTAGTTGAAGATTAATGCTAAGGATCGACAAAAACAAAAAAAAACAAAAACTATACAGTGAATAGTTTATGTTAATTTTACATAAATTGTAGAAAATGTTAAATTTGAAATGAATGAAATGAAAATCGTCAAACCAAAAAAAAAGAACGAATTGACAAAGAGCTGAACTCCTATAATAAGTAGCTTTTCTTAAAATGTGAAGAAACATCTTATACAATTATAATATGTAGATAGACTACGTATAGATAGAATATCATTTGCTGTCCGTACACGAAGAACAAACACTATCTACTGCACTATCGGAAACAAACAAACGGACGTTCCAAACCTACGAATGTTTGTACAGCTTATATTAAGGACTACAATGAATCAATATTAAAGCCTTAAATTGCTGACTTATTTAACAGAAATTTAATGAGTCTTTTGTTTACAGAAAACTAAATGTTTAAATTATTGTTTAAGTGTACCTATATATATTACATTAGCTGTTGTTGCCCTTAAAAATTCATCTTATACAAAGTATGAATATTCTAGACTTTTAGAAATGTTAATGTTTTGAAGAAATTACGTCACTCGTTACACTTATCCTAACTTACATACAACAATACACTTAGATACATATAATAGTCTTAGAACAATATTTAAATTACCCTCCTGATAAAACACTGGCTTGAGCAAAAGCAGGTACATAAAGGAGGGATTTCGAAAAAGTCACTAAATATCACAAGAGGGAAAGAAGGGATAAGGTGAGGTATCATGTAATAAATACACATGATTTTAATTATTATTTTAATGTTAGTAAAAAACAATCTGCAACTTTAATGAAAGAAAAATTAATTAAATAATAAGTTTATTATATTCAAAGAAAATATAATAAAGTATTACGATACTCTGTATAATCGCTGACCATAAGAAGGACCATGAGCTCTTTAGCTACCTATTGTGATTGATATTCTACACTTGAAATTATATTACACAATATACATAAACCTAAAAACACCAACACAAATGCTACACTATACTATAAAACTCTTCATCTTTGCTGTGAGATAAATTGTGTTTTCAGACTTGTTAACCCGTCACCGTGTATTTATAGCGTTAATAAAACAACTATTGAAAAAACACGTAACTACGGTCTTACACAATATCTAGTATCACAAGAGTTCGCATTCACTTTGAATAGTTTGTTACTAAGAATTCTTACTTCATCACTGAAATATCAAAAATAGTAGACTCGATTTTTTAGTCTAACAGTAAAGTGTGAACTATTGGTTTCCTTATATTATTTAAGCAGCAATTTGTAAATATGAGTTTATGTAGATAATCTAGATGCGTTTAGATGATATTTGTGTGATGACATGAACATTCATGACATCATTCAACCGCATTTCAGCAACATGTTTGATGTCCAAAAACCGAGGCTGCTCCGACAGCATTCAGATTGCATTATTGTAGTAGTGTCATCGGAGTTTTCAAATGTTTAATAATTTTTGTTTATGTAGTTATTTAAAAATAATTTTGAAAAAAATCTATATAGATATATCAAATTGTTCCGGCCTAACTATTTATGTACACACACTACTGTTTTTCTACATTTCTTTGAAGTCAATTAATTCCTATATAAAAATAATTGTATTGAGTATCCGTCCTCTTATAAAAAAAATAAAAGACAAACAATTTTTTTAGGAGATAAAAACTTAAACGAGAAATTAATTGAAAAAGACAATTTAACTTTTCTAATAGAAACTCGAAAGCTGTCTTTATTAACTAAATTACTTTTCCATTTTATTGCAATTTGATAAGGAATGTTTTTAACAATTGTAACTAAATTAATTTTATAAGTAGATATATTCGACATATAAATGTTGAATTAATAAATAAAGAAACAACCAACGAGAATTAACAAAACTGTTTAGTAAATATAAAAAAATGATCCTATTTTTGTAAATATACAATACCTATTTAAGAAGACAGAATAAAATATATAACTCTGGTCCTACCTTATGTCCATTAAATGAAGTTTAATTAACAAGTCTACCTTTTTACCTAATCCTTATTCTGTTTCAATATAATTACTAGATACTATTTTAACTAGCTATTATAATGTACTAACACAACGTATAAGTTGAGTGAGGAAATTTCGTTACTTACAGTTAACAGTAAAGTTCTTAACTTTCCATGCAATCTACTCGACTAATTCAGTTAAAACTTCAATGACACCGCACCAAGTTTTATTCACTCCAACAAGTCCCACGTGCTATGTACCTTTAATTACTTAAATACTTGTTTCAAAGTTATGCAAATGAACAGAAAAATGGATTTAGAAATGGCTTTGGTTTATTTTTACTGATATGAATAAGGCCACAGAGCTTATATTCATAATTAGGAGTATAATAATCGTAAATTAAGTATTGCCCTATAGAATATCAAAAACACCTGGGGCGAACCAAGCAACCAGATCCTACAAAGCAGCGCCGCACGCCTTCAAGAGAAAATTGCCATCGAAATTCAATCCAACAAAATAACACAGGACAAATCAAAAATTAAGAAAGGATTTAATAAGATGATTACAATGCTTAAACCGAAGCAAAAATATCATAAAAAGAACAGAACTAGAGCCGACATGGGACAAACAAGTGCACCCGATTTACCATCCGCCAGTGGTGCCAACGAACATATGCGAAACGCGTTTCTTGAGTACACAGTATCTATAAGGGAAACAATCAAAACTAACCTTGCGATCTGTGAAAAGATCAGGCGGACCTTCGAACTTGAAAACGAAGGTCTTCTTAAAGTATTACTCAAGGAAGAAAAAGCCGCCATTTTCATTTCATTTCCATCTGAATATGTACGGGGTAAAACACCTAAAATTCCCCACATGGCGGCTTACAGCGTTAAAAATGGATTCGTTAAAATAGCTGAAACCCCCAAAGGAGTAACTGGACCTTCCAAGTATTTAACACCCGCTGAAGACTCAATACTTGTAGTAGCCCGCTGCACAGAGGTCTCGCTGGAAGATAATATCCTCCAAATGGCTACAGCCGTAGAGGATTCAGCAAGACCCTGGGAAGACTGGGAAGCACCAATTTTCCACTGGGTCAACGGCGTTCCTGGATGTGGAAAATCGACTTGGGTAATAAACAACTTCGTATTTGAAAGTGACTTGATAGCAACAACGACGACTGAGGCAGCATTAGAGCTCAGGAATAAACTCGCCCTCAGTTGTCCAAAGGACGGGAAGACCAAAGTCCGAACGATCGCTTCAATATTAATAAATGGCGTCAAAGAAAAACCTGAACGACTTATCGTTGACGAGGCCTTGATGAACCATTTCGGAGCGATCGTTATGGCGGCCCGACTAACAGAGGCCAAAGCAGTCACACTAATCGGAGACACAAACCAGATTCCTTATATAGACCGGCTAAATCTGTTCCATATGAAATATAATAGCCCATACCTCGTGACGTCTATCAGTCAAGAGCTCTTAAGAACCTACCGATGTCCCCTGGACGTAAGCTATGCTCTAAACGAGGTATACAACGGCATATACTCAGCCCATTCATTGACTCGCTCTCTGAGAACAGTCAGGATTACGGGTGCTACCCTCGAAGCTGACTTTCCTAATACCCTGTACCTGGTCCACACACAGACTGAAAAAGCGGACCTTACAAACCTAGGGTACGGAAAAGGGGAAAACTCGCGCATCCTCACCATCAATGAAGCTCAGGGATTAACATACGAGTCGGTAATAATCATCCAAACGAAATCCAAACCAAAATCGTACCTGACAAGTGTCCCACACGCAGTGGTGGCTTTATCTAGACACACAAGAAGTTCTACGTACTACACGGATATCGACGAAGACGCCATTGTGAGATTCATTAGGCGGGCCGGCGATACCTCCGATAGAACTCTTGTAGAGTACAACCTCAAGATGGCAATTTCTCACCGTGACTCCGAGGCTATGAAAAAGCTAGTGAACTTAATAACCTAGCTTACTACTACTACTATTTACTTTATTTATTATTATTATCAATTTCTAAATAGCTTTCGAAAACTTGTGCAGGTGTACAATTTCCTGCGAAGTTACCATCGCAATTAAAATCGTAATAAAATTGTTTAAAATCACAATGAAAGGCATGGACAAATGTCTATGATCTTTAAAAAAAAATAAAAAAAAATAATAATAATAATAATAATAATAAATTTATCTGGAAGATCTATTTACCAAATAATTTCTTAATACTTTATTTAAACTATTTGACTCTAACAATGTTGGTAATATTTCTGCGATGTCTGATGAATGGGTTGCTACAATTTGTGTTTCAGTAATGTTTCTCTATTCAGATCACGAACACAACCAATAGTGTCTACGAAATAAAAACATAAATAACTTACCTACAGAATGGTGTTGAATAAGAAACTTATTGAATTATGATATACATATAAATATATAATTGCTAAGGTAATTTTCCCCTCAGTAATGACATGTCATACACAAACGAGTTATTAACTATGATATATGGGGTTTATGGAATCATGGAAACATGGTAGATCTATGGGTTTATTTGCAATTCCCATGATAATCAAAATAATACATAATAATATACTAAAATATATATTAAACCAAATACTTTGTCTGTATATCTGTATGTAATGCCTGTGTGCAAGTCATTTGTCAAAGTGTGACCGCTCTCTTGTTTTATGATCCTCCAGCTGTATTTGTGGCGTTAAATTAAACCACTAGCAGTTACTGGTACAGATATTAGTAATACTGAATTATATTCCAATTTATTAGACCTTGTGCACAATGTAGATAAAGGTACAGATAAATACCGATACCTATAAAAACTTCTGATGACTTTTGATATTATTAGGACGAAAATACACTACTCTCACTTTAAAATTCTTAAAATACATTGTCAATCAATTATAATGTTTTAAATAAATTAATAATTAAGTTTCATCCTTAACAGTAGTTTATGACTACGAGAATAAAATTATAACCTTCAAATTTATTATTTACACAAAGCGCTGTTACGTCTAACCCATACAATACATACTTTACCTTTCTAACACAATAATGGAACACAAATAGAGGAGTCATACTATAACATATAAACAAATAATACTTGTATAAAAATTTTCATAAAGTTAATGTTAGCAACATGTTAGTAATCCCAGTAGAATACTGGCTTTAATTATATCATGATACCTTTGGAAACACAAGTATTGTAAACGAAACTAAAACCATAATGGCGATTTATAAGTTCTATGCCTAAATTGTAAGGTTAGATCACTCGATAAAACACACTAGACATATACTTGGATATCATATAATAAACTACAAAATAATAGTAGTTTCACAATAAAAACTATTTTTCTGTCTGTCTGTATAAGTGTTACAACAACATCTCAATTCTTTTATATTTTTCCATATTACATTTTCTTAAACGTGAACAAGGGACTGAAATTGGTAACATAATCTACAGGTATGAGGAAAACTGTCTCCGTTACTCTTTCAAACCCGTTTACTGTTTACTTTAAATAAAACAAGTTTCAATATCTAATTAAAATCATACAAATATTTAACAAAAGTGTAAGAAGTGTATATATTTCCAAAATAACTAAATACAGATGTTTTCTTACTCGGTTACTTATTTAACCAATTTAGGAACTTCACGTCAGCGAACACATTCTAGAAGAAGTACCCGAGAAAATATGAAAAAGTTTACTCTTCTGTATGCCGATATAGACTTGAATAAGATTTTATATTTTTTACTTATTTATTAATATACATTACATTACTTTATGCAAATTTATCACTTAAATATTTTTGTTCATTATTAAACGATCAACGGAAGAATAATATTTAGATATTTGTCTAGAATTCCTAAGTTGTTAAACAACTACAACCATTCCTATTTGGAATATATTTTTCTAGACTTTCTTAGGTCTAGTCTCAATTTATATTCCGAAGACTAGTTTGTTTTGTTCAGTTGAATATATTTGTTGGCTTCAGGCTTCCACAAACATTATTTGTTCAGGTAATTCTTGCATACAAGTCACGTAGACATGAACGGAGCCTAAATATTGCAGACTATATATCTAAAATAGTCATGCAAAAATAAAAATAATAATTTCATTTCTTTTCAAAACATCTGACGGGCAATGTGTAAAATGTAGTTAAAAATAACTTTAGATATTGTTTCGATACAAGTTTTCAATTCCATGTTATTCAGTAGATTATAATAACAATATAACACACACACATACACATACAAACACATATTCACACACTTACACATTTGCAGTTCATCACATGTACCATAACTTTAACAAAACCTGAAATTTACAATTACAAGTTGTATGTTTTTCGTAAGTACAGTATCTCTGGATAATAATAATAAAGTTGATTAAACTAAAACCAAATCTCCTGTTCTTTGTAAAAAACTAATTAAAAGCTTGTAAAAAAACTCATTATAAACTCTTTGTTACGTGAGCGCAGAGCGCGCTGCCGGAGGAATCCTTAATTTATTTGAGTTTTAATAAAAAACCGATACTGTGTAGCCATAGGTAAATTTTGTTCAATTAATCTTTTAATGGAAATTAATTAAAAGTACTAGAATGTTAGTATGTAATAAGTAGGAATTTTAGTAAATGAAAAAAAAACAAAGCCTACATTGAAATTCTCTATACATTTATAAGAATTTCCAGTTTCATTATATTTAACGTATAATTGTCAAAGTCCGTCCTAAGTGTCAAAAAAGAATTTTGTACATTAAACAAATTAGTAATATGAATATTTCAAGATTTTGTTATGGAAATAGTTTCTGTTTTTAAAATATTGATAGTATTTTTTTTTTGTCTCTATGACCATAGACATTTGTCCATGCCTTTCATTGTAATTTTAAAACAATTTTGTTACGATTTTAATTGCGATGGTAACTTCGCAGGAAATTGCACACCTGCACAAGTTTTCGAAAGCTATTTTAGAAATTAATAGTAATAATAAATAAAGTAAATAATAGTAGTAGTAAGCTAGGTTCACTGTGAGAAATTGCCATCTTGAGGTTGTACTCTACAAGGTTTCTATCGGAGGTATCGCCGGCCCGCCTAATGAATCTCACAACGGTGTCTTCATCGATATCCGTGTAGTACGTAGAACTTCTTGTGTGTCTAGATATAGCCACCACTGCGTGTGGGACACTTGTCAGGTACGATTTTGGTTTGGATTTGGTTTGGATGATTATTACCGACTCGTATGTTAATCCCTGAGCTTCATTGATGGTGAGGATGCGCGAGTTTCCCCTTTTCCGTACCCTAGGTTTGTAAGGTCCGCTTTTTCAGTCTGTGTGTTCAATATTGATAGTCAAGTTTTCCTGTAAATTAAATACTTTATTCAAAAGTTTAGTGTTTAATATGTATTGAATTAAAAACGCTTATTTTTTAAATTCAATTTTAGTAGCCATTGGTACAGATTAAACTTGATAACTTTTTGATAAAACAGACCATTGAAATAAATTTTGCAGCTATAAAAAAACTCAACTACCTGAGAATCATCTTACAAGATTTATAAATCCTCATTCGTATCGAAAACAAAAAATCATGTCTGAAACATAAAACCATTTGCAGTAGGCGCTGACAGGTACTCAGTAATTTGATATCTTGAGTGTTATCTGTGTATAACCTCACATGTTAAACTGACGTCTTAACTTTCACTTGACATTAATATATTAAACACACAAAGAGTTTTTTCTAAATAATTATATATTAAACATTATGTTTACAGATACTAAAGTGTATTGGCTATATCTTCAAAATGACCAATATTTTTTCTAGTTTTATAAAACTCTTTGATAAAATCATACATTTTGTTGTACATTATTTTAAGATTTAACAAATAAAAAGCCATTTTTGAGAACCTATTTTCTACCACAATAAGGAATTTCCATACAGGCTGTTAAGCGTCGTATCGACATGATCTAATCACGAAGTTTCATCTTGATAATATGAATTTTACATCACGTATTTAGATTAAAATTTTTGAAGGTAGGTCTGGGAAAACATTTCAAGAAATTTGTAGGACAGTGTTATTAAATCATAAAAAAGCAAAAGCAGAAAGTTAAAAGTAAGACCTCATTATCGATAAAGTTGAAACGAGGAGTTTTTTTGATAAAACAATACATTTTTGCGAATAATTTAGATTGATATTGAATAAAAAGATACAGTTAGTAATATTTTTTTGAGAATCTTTAAGTAAACATAATTACATATGAATTAAATATTAACTACCTAATAAATAAAGTGCAAAAAATCATTATTTTCTCACAGATTACACACACTGGTAGTAACAAGTATTTCTCTTTATAAATATTCTGAACTCTACTTCGGTAACTTCAGTGAAATTATTAAGTGATCACATTTTAACCTGATGCTATATTTTGGTCGTTTGCCATAAGCATCGGTGGTTCAGTGGTAGAATGCTCGCCTGCCACGCGGGCGGCCCGGGTTCGATTCCCGGCCGATGCAATGTACGTTTTGATTTTTTTTTGTTTTTGTTCAATTAATCTCAATTATCATTAAATGAAGTATGGTCCTATGTCATTACAAAACATATTTATTTATTAGAATGCTTAATTTATTGAAAGGTTCCTTAAGTTGTGATTATTCAATACAATAATAATAAAAATTAATTTTAAGATTAAATAACAATTATGAAATAACTAATAATAAACAAATAATAATTATTAATTATTACGTAACTGTCATCTGCAATATTCACAAAAATTATGAAATCGAATGAATGAACTAAAACTAATTTTGTCATTAATTTAAAAATAGAATGTTCTTTTTCATAACAATATTATCAATAACATTGTTGATACTTTAATAAAACAATTTCTTTTAGATTAAAATTTAATCTATTTTCTGCTCATAAAGGCTGTATTTCCCGCGAGACGTGACATCATTTTCTACCCGACGAAGACATGATAAAATTTTATACAATTTCCAGACTTACTTCTTGAAACTAATATTAATAAAAATTAATATTTTTTCTCAAATAAGACAATTATGGTGAGACACTTTAGAAATAGCTTTACGTATAAAAAAAGCTAAAGAAATACTTTAATATTTTTAAGTAAAACAAATTTTAAACTACGATTAGAATGTACAATATAAAAAAAATACTGCATCGGCCGGGAATCGAACCCGGGCCGCCCGCGTGGCAGGCGAGCATTCTACCACTGAACCACCGATGCTACATGTCGATGGTGAAATTGATCGTTGATTATGTACACCTGTATTTAAGATAAAAAGAAAAATTAAGTTATATTATCTATAAACCATAACTTTAAGAAGTCAAATCATTGAATTGTACTGAAGACTGAAGTCATTTTTCTTCATCGGGCACAAATATTGCTTTTATTATAATATTTTTTGGTGTTTATACACTTATGTATTAAGTTTTTTCTATACTTTTTTCATAAACAGGTTATAAAGAAATTTTGTTATGATGTTTTTTAAAAGCTTTTGACAGTATACAATTATTCCTCTCTTAATAAACATTTTTTTTATACTTTTTGTTCATAAATAAAATTAAAAACATTTTCAAATATTGAAATTGATTAACATGAGCCCATATGTTAGATTTTTTAATTATCTAAAAATCTTCAAATATAAAAACAACCTAATATCAACATATATCATAAAGATAATATCTGCGACGATGATATAATGATCAACTTTGATAAACTACGTCATTTAAAAAATCAAGCAATATCCTTTTGATGAATTAAACATCAGTATACATATTTTAATCAAACTGTAACAATAATACTAGGATCCGCCTTTAATGCTAACAAACTTAGCATATAATATTGCTCTATAACTTGCTCAGCAACTATCGGTTTAGAATCTCAATTGAAAAGAAAATCAGTTCATCATCAATAAATTTATCTGTCTTTTAAATGAATGTCAACATTTTTTAAGTTTTTTCTAGACTGAATTTTTTTGTTCTGTTTTTGCAGAACCATCTTTAGTAAAAGATCTAGCCATGTGCCAATTTCTAAAAATTTCTAAAACCGATGTCGTAAAACAGCAAAATGAACGATTAAGAGCTTCGCTTATGCTCAGCTCAATAAAGCATCATCATACACTAAAATAAATAAGAAAACCATCCGTCCACAGTAAAAAGACGAATTTATACCTTAAAGCAATAATTTATAATAGAATAAGCATAGAATAAAACAGAATTCCATTTTCGATGACAAAGGATATCATTAAAATGTTACTGTTAAATTCCAAATAATACTATTCGCTTATCAAACTTGCGCTTCTGTTTTGTGATCACCAAGTGTCAAAATATCTAGATGTTCCATTTTCAAAATATTCATTAAAATCTAATAAATTTGAAAAATAACATTTATTTGATATGAATTTCATAATATTAATAATAATATATTTATAGTATCATTTAATACATCGTATTATTATATTTTTTATATGTCATTTATTTATAGATAATAATAAATCTAGCTGTAGTAGCTATATTAGTTTTGCAACTGTCTAGTTGCAAAACTAATAGTAAGAAATATATAGTTATTCTTATTTGATGGGAATAAAAATAAATATAAATGAGGAAAATAAAAATCATTTGTTAATCATTTCCATTATAAGAATAGATCGGTGTTCTGTGCATCCAAATACAAGCAAGAATTGTTTGATTGAAAGCGAAGACCATTATTTGAGTTGGTCACCCTCTGTTTGCTAACTTAAAATACTAATTGTGATTGGAATTTTGTCCTCCGAACAAAGGGAACTTAAAATTTTATTAGGCTTTAATTGTTAATCTATTATAATCAATTTAATTCACAGATTATGGTGACTTTAAACACTTTCTTACGATCTATTGAATTTTTATAATAAAAGATAATTTGATTTTTTATCATATCATATAAATGTAAACGTTTTAAAATTTTTACTCTTAGTTTGATGACTAAATTCTAGTAAAGAGGTTTGGAAAAATAATTTATTCAAGAAAAATTTCAATTAGTGCCATCTAGGGACAAGTAGTGAAATGATGTTTCAGTGTAAAACTCTACTTCTCCATGTAGTACGTAAACTAACGACAAGATGTCGTTTCTAATATGATTTTTTATTAATATCACTAGTATAGTTTCTAATTTTAGTGTATATATATATATTTCTATATTTTATATTATTAGATTTTATTTGTTTTTATTTTTGTATAACTAATATAATTAACAACTAGAATCTTTTCTAAGTATTTATCTGTGATGCATTAACAGTTAAAGTTAATGTTTTGCTTGCCTGTGGTCAGTTACTTCAAATAATCTGTCAAAATAACTCTCTCGATACTAAATAACTATTGTTTTATAAGTTTTGTGGCCAAAATTCTTTAACAAACGTGCTGAGATTGAGTTATTCGCGAAGTTGGTTTAATAAACCATTAACACGGCTCCAAAATCAAAGTAATAATGTGTCAAATACAGGAGTTTCGTGGTGTAATCGAAAAGCATCAAAACGTCAAATTGTTTTTAAACTTGTTTTGCGCGTATTTTTGTTATAAATAGCGGCATAGAATGTTGTGATTAGAATAATAAAGTGTTAAATATCATTCATGTGGCGTTAATTCGCGTGTGATGTGTTTAAAATCAAAGTGATATGTGATATTAAGGTTAGTTTTGATTCCCGCTATTACCTTATTTTGAGGTCTCGTCCTCGTATGCAGGCTCCGGTTCGGTGAGTAATAGCAAGTAAGTTTCCTATCAAAAGACATCCAAATCTAGACTCTCTTATCGTTACAAAATAACTAATTTCTATGTTTACAAAATGACAACACATTATTTGTTTTGGTGAAAGGCAGACACTCAATCGTATATTGTTGCTGTATGTGTAGTTTTCTACTTATAATAAAATAAGATTGTGTTCAGTTTTCAACTTATTAATTGATTCCATTACTATCATAAATATCAGTTACTTTGATTGAATATTGAAAGTTCATATAAAAGTTACATTCATCTGACATTTACAATCAAATTTTTAAATAAAATTTGTCTGTATAACTGTTCTCTGTCTCTGTTTCCGTTTAATATATAATGTGTCATACAGATAGACATTCAAGATGTTTAAACAATAACAATAAATATTAATCATATGTATTATTTTTAATGCCAGGTTCGATACCTGGACATAGTGCAAATTATTGTATGATTACTTATTAGCTATAAGGAAGTTGTCAGAAAAATAATATATCAATTGGGATATTACGGAAGAGCATTAAAAAACTTAAAAAAAAACATATAGAATTGAGAAAATACTTGCACTTTATTTTCCAAGGAAATATAGAGACAATTTTTTTTAATAATTATTCCCTCTATGTATCTGTATTTGTTTGTTTGTTTGTTTAATGAAATTTAAATATATATGGACTATATTTCATTTATTGATCAATTAAGTGTCACAGACATCTACCCAAGTTTTGAGATATATTTAAAAGTATTTACTATATTTATCGTTAATAATAATGATGCATGTTGTGTTACTGTTTGTTTGTCTGATAATAAAATAACACAATAATAAAATCTTTCTCCAGTAACTATATATATATAAGTAGAACATTTATTAAAAGTTTGTTTGTTTGACAGATAAACATGACAGAATGTATAGAATAACATTTTCAAGTGTGTGTGTTTCTTATTATAATGTTTATATATATATATATATATATATATATATATATATATATATATATATACTAGTAATATCATATTAATGAATTATGATTGAGGAAACACCACATCTAGCAAATGCTTGGAATGGAAAAGTAAAATGTTTGTGGAAAGTTTTGTCATATCAAACTTTAGGAATTAACAAGATCCTAATAATTTTCTAAATTTCCACTTAATATACATAAATTTAAATATTTCTATTATCAAAATTTACCTACATTGGGTTCGAATCCCAATTAAAGTAAGAATATTGTATATTTAAAACAAGTTTTTGATAAAAAAGTTAAAATTTTAATATGTTTAAAGGTTCAATTCCTTTTGCATATATTTGATTAATTTATATAAATAATTTTCAAATTATAAATTTTTAAAATATTCTGACACCCTAATTCAATTAATAACTGATAATTATGTTTACAAACATGTTATTGTATACAGCAATAATTAATAATATAGTAGAAATAAAATATTGAGTGATTTCCTTCACAATTTGGATGTCTTTTTTTTTTAAATATTTTCTTAAACAATCATGGTGCCATTACCTTATCGGGTTTTAAAATTTTATAGTGATTATATGAATTTAATGTGTATTTATGTTTATGAATATCAAAATGTATGTTATTTTTTATTTTTTTTAATAAAGTTACCCCCAAAAATATTTAAATAAAGAGCTGCGGGATGGTTGGTCTGTTTATTTACCTTTTCCTATCCCGACTGTCCTTTCAAAAATTTTACTTTTGAATTTCAAGTTCTACAATTCAAAGTATTACACCGGTACATAGTATTCATGTACAATCATAACGGTAAGTAATGCTTTGATTGTGGCAACTTTCGGATATAAATAAAATATAATAACTGAATACCGTGTTTTATTAGGTATATCATGACATGGTTAATTTTGTGGTTTTTCTCATCAGTGCCTGCGCAGTTTATACCGGGAAGGACCGGAGCCGGTTTACTTATACTTAACGGCTTTACGTTTTATATGAAGAACCACCAAGCACACGGGAAGAAGCAGTGGTACTGCTCATCGAGGGACGTCCACGGGTGTCGCGCTGACGTCATCACTTATAAAGGAGTCGACGGAAGGGACTACATCTCCATATTTCGCGGGAGACATATACACGAACCCCCCCGTCTGAGACAATGCCATGATGGTAGATTTATCAGAGAGAAGGATGTGTACAGACAGACACTTAAATAATTATGTTGATCAATTGTTACATTATATTTTATATATTTTTTTTAATTTTTGTTTAATCATGTGATGTAATATAATGTACTTACTAGGGTTATACAGATGTGTCTTTGGAAGCATGTTTCTGATTCAAGGGACCTGTTTATAGATGGAATAAATTTTGATGATATTTTAGAATACAGTATTCTGATGTGTAAATCTTTTATTTTACTGTTTTTGAGGTATTAAAATTAAATTTTAGACATTTTTTTATATTTTTATTTTATTTCCCTCACCTAATTTTTGTTTATATATCTATGTGCTTGTAGTGAATGTGAGGTTGTTTTCAGGTATTTACTACCTCCCGTCGCACAGAACCGGGAGCATGGTATTAATATTTAAGGACAACAAATACTGGATAAACAACAGATATCAGAATACAATAAATTGGACCTGCCGGGACCGCAAGCGACTCGGATGTAACAGCTGCGTCCAGACGACGGTTGAAGGTCGCTACATCAAACACAAAGGATTCCATAACCACGAAGATAATTATACGAAATATAATTTCAACGACTGATATAAAAAATTATATCAACCGATTATAACATCCGTAAAAAGTTACGGATCTAAACGGACGTGAAATTTTTTTTATGGTTAAAAATATTTAAAGAATCATGTATTTCTTCGTATTTTAATCAGCGGTACTTAGTAATCTTATGTAATCTTAAATTATAATTATATTATGATAATTTTAACTTGCCAGTATTAGTGATATTTAATAGTGTAAAGGTTTTTGCAAAGTTATGTTGCAAATTCTGAAGCCACCACGTGGACTTTAAGCCGGATTCCCCAGAACCTAAGTATAAAATATTCTTTAAAAAAATTACGTATTACTCATTTACCGTAATATACTCAAATAACGGAGTCGTATTATCTAAGTAGTCTACAAATATTACAATGCAGTAGTATAATTATAGTAACAGGAACATAAATAACTATAAAATGTACCAGAACAACGATAAAACATACTTACCTAAATTGTTATTATCCCTTTGATGTTTATACTATATATACCGCTAAATATAACATAGTTGCATTTAATTAGCAATACTCATATGTAATATAAACATTTTATTGTTTAGAAACAACAAAATGTGACGTAGGCTTGAGATTGAAAATAGTTCGAAGTTTTGATAATAGATGGCGCTAGCTTCCCGTTGTACCTAGAAAATAAAATTCAATAGACTATAACTTACAAAAAAACTAATTGCATCTGTACTTAAGCTTATTTTTTATTGAAAATACGATCAGAAATATTAGAATTTGTTACATGTTATTGTGTTTTGAATAATTCTCACTATTCCATTGTAACGGTAGATTTTAGTTTTATATATTATTTTAAGTTCTGTTTTTTAAATATAGAACGTGTCATTCCATTTCTGCTCAATAACTGTTTTTATAAGGTTTGTATTCGTAGTGTATGTTTAGTGTAGAATGTAGATTTATATAAGTTTGAGTATCGTATTGTTAATCGAGCTAGTCATATGACTATTTAAATTCCTTCATGTGCCAAATTGTACTTAAGATATACTTTTATACGTGTTAATATAAAAACACATTTTCTTCAAAGTTTTTTTTTTGTTTTCCATTTTCGGTTTAATCACGATTGGTTGTTCCATCTGTGGTAACGTAAGGCTGTATATCGCGAAACCTTTATCCTTAATCCAAATTTTAAAAAAAATCAGTATAAAATTGTTTATTCAAGTCATTATTAAAATAAATATCAAAAATTTTTATATTAAAAAAAAAGAATTAAATAAATAAATGTTAAACATAAGGTGATTATTTCAGTATTGATGGTCAAAGGACGGACGGGGAAGGATCTCCTGATGCTGAACGGATACACGTACTATCAACATAAGCTTCTTAAAGATGGGTATAGATGGAGCTGTACGCAGATGGGTTCGAGGTCGTGCAGAGGATTTCTGCACGTTACGAGCGACATGCTGGTAGTGAGGGCACAAACTGAACACACTCACCCACCTTCCACATATTTTCTCGGAAGCACTAAGAGACAACCAAAAGATGAAGATGTGGGTATTTTGAATTTATTTTTGTTTGTGGGTAGCTCTAAATAGTGATGAGTTTTCTGTTACAGGCAAAGAAAAGTCCACCAGGGAGAGACGTTACGGGATTGTCATTAAAAATAGCGAATATACAGGGTCGTGTTGGATTTTGATTTATATAAATTATAGACTCGAAATAATATCAATTTCGTAATAAAAATACATTTGTACTTATTGTAACTTTTATAAACTTAATATATAGTATGTAAAATTAAAAATAATTATGGAAAATAATAAATATAAAGCGTAGAATGTGCAATAATTTACCCCGAGTTTTATACATTTATTATTATTTATAGGTTAAGGGTCGAAATTAATAATCGATCCTGTATTTGTAGGACGGCAATTCAAGGTTTGGTCAAACATGGATTTGAGATCGAATATTAATTTCGACAATTGGCAAATAGGATAATTTATTTTGTCCTACCCACCTCATGCATGATTTTAAAAATAACAGGTTTAAAATAAAATGCTAATAAAGTTTCGGTGATTGTCCACAGTTGAGTTTTACCTCCGTCCGAACGGCCGTATCAACCTGCGTCTAAACAACTTTACGTTTTACAAGCACTTGAAAGCTAGAAGCAACGCGCATCGCTGGAGCTGCACAGCTTATGGGTCGAAATGGAAGTGCAAGGCTCACCTCATCATCACGGATAAGCTGGAAGTCCTCAAAGCCCACGTATCTCACAGCCATCCACCCAGCACCAAAAAGGAACCACGCACCCAGTCCAATCCTAACTATCGTTCGTGGAACGGATCTGGAAATAAAGAAAACGGAATACAAACCCCCCATATACCCCCCGAACCCCCCTCCCTAACCCCCCTCCATGATTACTTGATTGCTCACAGCGTTTTTAATAATTTCTAATTTTAGCAGCTATTTTTTTGTGCATGCATGCATTATCAGTATATGATTTGCGTATTAGTGTTACCTTAGTTATTATAAGATTACAGATTATCGTAATCAGAATCACAACTATACTTGTAGAATTAATTATACTTTTATTCATTTTATCTTACACTAAAGACTGTCCAAATACGGAATAGGATTTTTTTATGTTCTAGTTAGTAAGTATTGAGTAAAATCAGCATACCATTACCGTGTGTCCAATATTAATCGTGGTATTGGACGAAGTGCCTTTGTATGGTATATAGTACGGCTGTGGAGGTGAATATAACATTGTAGTTTAGTTTTACATTGATATATGTGTGATAATTTTGACGTGTCCAGTATTATATTGTGATACATATTAATGTTTTTGAGACTGTGTGTTTATGTGATAATGTATCTCAATTATTAGATCTCGTATTATTTGATGGTAAATTGATTGATTTCATTGATTTATCTCATTAGTATTCAATATTTTTATAATCGAATTACGCGATGTAACGAATAAAGCTTCGTATGTAATTTTGGCATTTAATCGCATTTAATAAAGTATTTTACACTAATCGGGAGTTTTATTTACAGGTTTTTGTTTTTGTTCTAATTATTATTTGTGTTATAGATGTTGGAAGGTTTTAATATTAAATACGACAACGAGCTCTAAAAGGTATAAATTATTACATATAAGTAAATATATTACTTAGGTAGGTATAAGTTGAAGAATTATTATATATATATATATATATATATATATATATATATATATATAATTATTATTAACCGCATTTATTATAACTAATAGCGTATCTGATTTAAGATAAAGTACCGATGTCTCGACAAAGTCAAAACCGACTTTCTGTTCGTCGACTTTTATCTGGTTCCAGATGTAAGTCCTAGTTTAAATTCTCATTTACTGTAGGTATTGTGGCGCCACTGCTGCAAATTTTTATTATATATGAAAAGGATTCAGAATCTTATACAATTACTTCGTTAAGGTAATTATACACCTGTAAATAATAGTAAAACTGATACCAAACAAAGAGAAGCCAAATGTGTCGCAAAAAAGCAAATTGTGTCGCAAAAGAAAGACAGAAACATAGGACAAATTACACCCAAAGAAAGATATAAAAATGTATGAAAGATAATTGAAACAAAAGCGGGAACATAAAGGGGGAGGATTGTGAAATGAAAATCTTGTAAAGAAAATCTGAATTTTGGAATAAGGGGTTAATAATTTATAAATAAATTGCCTCAAAGCATTATTTCAAGTTACTATCGGAGATATAATTGATAAAAATGATGAAAGGAAACTTACAAAAAAAAGGTGATATATATTTATATACTCGTATATATATATAAAGAGTCAAAGCAGAAGTTATATTATTAAATGTCTATGTGTCTTCAAAGCTTACACTTAAAAAAGTTTAATCATTATTTAAATATAATCGCTGTATTATTTAACGCAAATAAAAAATAAATATTGATGGATTTTTATACAAGACGTGTAAAAAAATGAATGGTCAATAGGTCAATAACCTTAGTAAGAGTAGTAAAAAATCGTAATCCTCTCAATGAGTTATACGGATTAGATGAATTACAGTCAGTTTCTCGAAGGCTTTTTAAAATATTTACTAATTAACTCATTTAAATTTTTTGATTAGTTGATGGTGACTCTTGTTGAATATTTTTTGTTGTATAATATTATGTAATGTATGTTTGTAAATATACATGATTAAGTTATTGTTAAAGATTTTTAACTCAAACATTTTTCTTTTAAGATTTTTTTTATATAATTTAACCTAATTTATATAATATAATTATATATATTTGTTTTTCTTTGATTACATTTTATATCAAAAAATATCATATTAATTGTTGGCGTTATGTATTCAGGATCTAAATTTTAGTGTTATATGATAGACATTTATTTAGAAAGAGAGAGAGAGAGAGAAAGAGAAAGAAAAGAGTGAAATCGATTTACATATAATTTTTCAGCAATGAACTTGATAAATTGACTTGTAACAGTGAGACAAATTTATTGATTTCCTACCTCATTAACCCATACTTAAATCGTTTAGAATGAAAACAGCAAGATAATGATAAATTTTTCCGAACATCTTAATTTAGACAGATACAACATTTTACTTAAAAGAAATTACAATTTATACCAAAGTCCAAATCATTTTCTCATAAACTGTATAAGTAGTTGAAATAAAAGTAGATGCAGCATTAAAAATATATATGTAAGGAAGAAGTTACTTATTAAATTTTTTATTTCATGAGAAATTAACAATATAAATACATCTAGAGTGTCAAAATCCATCCTCAACAATTTAATTAATTAATTCATATATTATGTATATAGTTTTTAGTTTTCATACATTTATTTATGAGCTATCAATAAACAGTCACAAAATTTGAAATCGTCATAAATATTTGAAATATGTAATTAACTCATTATAAGCTTGAAGATTATTTTATTTGGTGGCGAATTGTTCCTATATTCTAATGATATTGTAGAAGTTTAACATTGCCTGAAAACCTGGATAAAAGAACCTTTCCTGAAACTGTAACCCATGAATTGTAAAACCCGTGTATTGCATGAAAATCGTTTCAGCCTTATCTAAGATTCAGATCATATACACACAATTTATAAAAAAGTATATATTGTTTTTATTTGTACATTGTTTTTGTGAATATCGGCGTTTATTATTAAACACTCCTTGTTTTCCCCCAGGAACTCTAATCGAATTTGTGACCGGTCGATCTTCGTATCTCCTCAACAACTATACATTTTGCAAACACAGTACAATAAGAAGAGGCACCCGCTGGATCTGCACCCAGCATGTCAAATGTCCCATGTATATACATGTAGATAATGACCTGAATGTAATCTTTGCACCCCCCACCACTCACACCCACGAGCCGCCCAATATACAGATGCTTAAGAACGGAAAATATGTAAAATTGTAATATTATTTATATAATTTTGTTATTATTATTATATAATTTCTAATCGACCAAACTACTAATTATTTCTAAGATATTATAATAAGTCTTAAGATTTAATAAATAGTACTGGATATTTAAGATTATACGTAACGTTACGCAACTTTTTTGAATGTTATCAATGTTATCATTAGATTTTTTGTTTTTAGTGTTTAATGATCGTATACATTATCTTTCAGTGGTATGAAACCCACAGACGCACACTTACACACACACACACACAGAGATACATACTTGAATGAGTATGATATAGGTATAAGATATATACTACAGATATCATATAAAATACTTTTCTACTATAAGTTGACAGTGACATATCCTTATTGACAAGAAAGCATTAAATTGGGTATAAAATATGTTATATTAAACTTTCAATTTACTAATTATCAACACTTAATATATGTATACTGCACTCGTTTTTGACAATATGGTTGATTTTTATAAACTTTATTATTATTTCTAGCTTATTATAGAAATGGAAGTTAGATTGTGAAAGTAAGCAAAATATAAAAGACAAGGAGACAAGTTTTCGTTTTATTTAATACGGTAATTAATATTACAATAGTCTTCTTAAATTTTTCTTAAATCTTATTTCTTTATTTATTAAGTTTGTCTTTCAAGGTAACTTTATATGTATTTTTCATAGGATTAATTGAATTTCAAGACGGCAAGAAGAGATATTATCTAAATGGACACACGTTTTATAAACACGCTTTAATAAACAAAGGAGTGGCCACGCGGTGGCAGTGCACCAAACGGAAATGTCCCGTGTACGTTCACCTCGATGATGACTTTAACTTACTCTATGTACCCTCTCGGGAACACCCCCACCCTCCAGTGCGTCTGCTCAGGAGTACAAACGGAAAGTACATCAAGATTTAATTTTACTATTGCAGAAATATTTATCCATGTCAGATATTTTTAATAGCAAAATTATATAGTATTTTGATATGTGTAATGTTGTATTTGTTTCATTAAAATTTTAAAATCTATATTTTATTTTTGTTTATCACAATAAGTGCTTATATACTTAATAAATAATATTTACACCTGAATCCAAAATAACTATTTTCAGTAAATTATATAAAAACAATGCAGCAATCGCTCAATATAAATATTAGTTATTAACTAATATATATAATAGTAGACATGTTAATTGTACAATCATCTCTGAGAGTAATGTTTTTAACAATTAATATTTAACCTTTCGTGATTTATAATAATTATTATATATTATTAACCGGCTCTGCTCGCGTCTATTATATCGGCATTCGACTAGTATTGAATACTTACAGGATCCTTAATCATGAGATCAAAAAACTAAATCTATTCTTACATTAAAGTGGTGTACACATTAGGTGCACTTTAACGTTTACCAACATTAGATCATTATTATAATTAACACACTATTTCATCAACAAATCGTTATTTTTAATTAATGTTTCCTCATATAATGAATTGTTTCAGGTACTCTAATAAATTTTGTAAATGGTCGTACGTCGTATCTTTTAAATAGTCACACTTTCTGTAAACACGTTGTGATTCGTAAAGGCGCCGCCTCCCGTTGGATCTGCACTCACCAGCATTTAAAATGTCCGGTGTACCTTCATCTTGATAATAAATTTAACGTCATTTTCATATCTTCCTTATCTCACAATCACTTACCGCCGAATATACAGAAGTTAAAGAATGGAAAATATTTAAAATTATAATTTTTTGTTTGTACAAAAATTTGTATTTGGTTTTTATATTTTCTACTAAAATGGTCGTTTGTATGGTACTTGATTTTAAAGTGAGATTTTATATTGAATTTAACACTACCAATATCAGGATTACCTGATTTATCATCATTTACTGAAAAGCCAGAAACTAAAGTATGGACATTGTAACAGTAAGACCCACTCACAACAGATTGGTTAGAATTATTGTCCTATCACACAAAAGTCAAGTACCGGTCTTGTGGAGAGAAGTCATATTTTTTTAAGTTCAATTTTAGCTTAGAAATTACTGGCCAATAAAAAACAGACATAGATTAGCAATAAAAAATACATTTCTCAATTTAGGTTGTACGAAGTCAATTGCGAGTATTTTATTTAAGTTTTTAATGAATGAATAGATATTATAATAAAATTGATTTTGGTTAGTGAGTATTTTTATAGAATATGTATGCGTCAGTAAAAAACATACTAGAGATAAGGGTGGCTACTGAATATTTTGCATTATTAATATCCGATGAGTTAACATAAATATTAATTTTCAATAATATCATTACCATATAATATATTGCTTACTAATATTAAACCGTATATATATAAAATGGACATTCAGTAACAAATCTGTAACATTGGTATTTACTTACTTTATATTCCTAGTATTAGCCTATTGTTTAATTCAGATGAAACTAAGTGTACCTCGTAAGCTAAGAGTATAGCTAGTTTTATGAATCTTTATATCGTTTAAAACATACATAAAAACGCGTATATTTATCGACAGAAGTATTTTCATAAAAATTAACCTTTGCTGTATGTACGGTACTGTCTGTTAGAGTCTTATTCACGAAATGTGTACATATTGTAGAAGATAACATTATTAATAATTTTCTTAACAAAATATTGCTTTTTATTTTACATAATCTAAAAATAACAGATGCTCCTGATGCATATTTTAACAGGGTATATAATTAAAGTTTGTGATAAAAATACAAGTATGCGATGAACATAATATTGTTAAATTAATAAAAATTATTTGAAGTAAAAAAAACATACAACATATTTACAAAGACATTACTTTTCTTTTCGTAAATTAATATTGTGATTATATTTATTTCATAAAATTTATCTCCACTCTTTAAAAACATATAAAATAATGTTATAATTTTGTTTGCATAGGATTAATTGAATTTCAAGACGGCAAGAAGAGATATTATCTAAACGGACACACATTTTACAAACAAGCATTGATCAATAAAGGAGTGACGACGCGGTGGCAGTGCACCAAACGGAAATGTCCCGTGTATGTTCACCTCGATGATGACTTTAACTTACTCTATGTACCCTCGCGGGAACACCCCCACCCTCCAGTGCGTCTGCACAGGAGTACAAACGGAAAGTACATAAAGATTTAAATTTAATTTCGATGTTAATCTCATCCTGAATGTTCTAACCCTTAAGAGTGTTTGCAAAATTATAAAATTTACTTTTGATAAGTATTTTATTTTGTAACGAATTGCTAAATAGTAATAAGAAATTAGAAATAATTAGATTTTAAGAAACTAATTTATGGTAATCGATTGTTGTTTTTACAAGGATAATATTAGTTACTAAACATGATAGTTTACTGTCAAAAACAATCGTCTAGGCTATATCTAAAATACAAAAACTTCTAACAATGTATTTATTCTTAGGACTAATGGAATTCGACAATGGAAGGAAAAGGTATTACTTAGATGGCTACACGTATTATAAACATAAATCTATACTTCGAGGCTTTGCAACAAGGTGGTTGTGTACGAGACGAAAGTGTTCTGTATACATACATCTCGACAATAACTTGCAGGTTTTGCACCCTCCATCCCGCGGACACTCTCACCCACCGGTATCTCTTTATAAGAATTCAAGCGGAATGTGCATTAAAATTTAAATTATATTATTAAACACCTCTGTCAATGTGTTTATTTTGTATTAGGTAATGTTCTTTACCTCTGGTACGGTTTTCTTTTTACATTCGATAATAATCAGACGTTTTTGTAACAATCGTCCTTTGCAAAAAATGCTATTACTAGTGTCTCAAAAATAGCCAATTCTTTCTCCCTTTTATATCTAGTGTACATATTACAAAAATATGTAATATTGACGTGAACACGGATTGACTGATGAGATTAAGAGGTAACGATCATTTTAATGCTCTCATTCTGAGCGACGAGCTTTTCAGAGTTGATATACTTTCTGAGTCATGTCCCCACCATTTCTAAATAGCTATGTTGGCGCGTGGCCAGCAAGTTAAAAAAATGATATATATAATATTTAATATGATGAATTTACTAGTCACCTTTATTGTAAATGATCTCAGAGTTATTAAAATTGTAACATATCTTCGTTATTTAATGTTTAGAGATAAAAAATATTCTTTGAATACAGATTGTAATTTAAAAGAGTGTCTATTTATATATTTGTGTATAATATTATCAATTAAATACATTATTTTCAATATTTACATGTAGTTGTGTATAATCATTGTAATAGATTATGAGGAAATTAATAAAATATTGTACAAACAAAATTGCAAGATGTAATATAACTTGTTTTCTTTACACCTTTAAAATGATGCTTTGAAAGAGCTGTACTCTTTCAATTGCATAGATATTTACCATTATGGACATTAGATTACTTTTGCATCCTATCCCTTATTTGTTTTTGTAAGTGTTACTCCATTTTACTACCATATTAGAATTAGGGCGTGTACAGGTAAATAAATTTTGCTGCTAGAAGTATTGGTGTAATTCGGTACAAATAAAAAATATAAGCCCGTCAAAATGTATGTATATATATTTTTTAATGGTCCAATCAACTTTTGCCTGTTCAATTGTAGCTTTATCTCTAATTTTTACAGATTAAATAGCCAAAATTGTTGCTTTTTTACTTCGATTTTGTTTGTTTCCGTCTCTAACTGCATAAGGCCCGGACTTTTTTAGGAATATTAAGTTTTAAAACTACTATTATAAGTATTTTGTTTTTAGTCAAGACAGGAATGGAAACTTTGCAAGAACGAAAACGGGGCTCAGGATGGTCTCAAACTGATCTTCAGGATGCCCTGGATGAAATAAATCACAACCAAAAATCTGAGCGTGAAGCAGCTTTAAAATACAATATACCACGACGAACATTGAAGAATCATATAAAATCTGGAAGTGTAGTAAAGAGGGTGGGACGAAAAGCTGGTTTTACTGAAATTTGGGGTAAGGAAAAATAAGATTCTTTTAAAATTATTTTTTACTAAATCTACTTGGTGGTTGCGCCTAAAATAGGCCAGTTCCAAATAAAGACCATCTTTTCTAACTTCCCACACTTAAACCGAAACGAACATAGTGCGGGCCTTTCTCAGTAACCAATCTTAAAAGCGCATCGATGTTCATTGGTTTCGTGATGACTTTTTTGTCAGTGGCTCTGTGTGTAACCTTGGGAGCGGACTACGTGTTTCCTTTTAGTACATTTTAACTAATAGATATTTTGCGTGGTTTTAGTAAGAAATCAATCCCGTTTATAATTTAATAATTCTCGTTAGTATTGTCAAAATACTTTCAGAACATACTTTTTATCTCGATTTTGTGTGTTTTCTCAGGACATCTCTAATTGCACAACAAGGTTAACTTTTTTGTCCCCAAATAAGGCCCGGACCTTGTTCTTTTACGATTTGTTTTGAAGTAGTTTCATAAGACTATTGGCACTGATCAATATGGCTTTTGTCATAAGTATTGTTTATACAATAATAAAGATGTTTTGTTTTCAGTAAAGACAGGAACGGAAACTTCACAAGAAAAAAAACGGGGCTCAGGATGGTCTCAAACTGATCTCCAAGATGCTCTGGATGAAATAAAAAACAAAAAAATGTCTGAGCGTGCAGCAGCTTTAAAATACAATATACCACGACGAACGTTGAAGAATCATATAAAATCTGGAAGCGTAGTTAAGAGGAGCGGAAGAAAGGCAGTATTTACCGACACACAAGAAAAGGAATTGGTGGAGAAAATTAAGATATTTTCAAATGTAGGCTCACCTTTAACACCAAAAATAATACGTGAACAAGCTTACTTATTTTGTGAAAGAAATAACATAAAAAATCCTTTCAGTGAGAAAAAATCGATCGCTGGCAGAAAGTGGCTTCATAATTTCCTCGCACGAAATAAAGATTTATCTCAACGTAAAGACTAAATACTACTTAAACTAAATAAAAAATAAAACAAAGGAAAATTCGGCATAGGGTAAAAATATATATATAAATAGCTATAACTATAAATTTTCTAAGACTTTATAAGGGCCACGACACTATTTTATATGAAAGTTTATATTAATTTATGTTGATTACTAAACAGAGATATGTATAAAAATAAGTAAATAAACATTGTGCATGTTCGTGTATATATTTTTTAACCTTTAGATGCAGTGCTTGTTAATTTTTAAACACCTTATAACACCCATACTATGATTTCAAAAGAGTAAGACCTAATAAGGTCCAATGAAAAAAATACTGATTAGTAATATTGTGATCTTCTTCACTATAATTATTTTATTGAAAACTAGAAAATAGATTATTTATAACTTATACATTTTCTAAGACTTTATAAGGGCCAAGACACCAATTTCTATAAATTTTTGTCTGATTATTGACTACGAACTTAGTAATTTAAAGTCATTACTATTTTAAGACATATTTTTTCTGATATACAAGCCTAAAATCTTGTAGTTCAATGGGCTTTATTAAGAAACATCTGATAGTTGTGTATTACAAATTAATACAAATTCCAAAAAAAAATTATAAGGGTTTTCAAAAACCCGGCCTTTATTAGACGCAATCACCTTATTAAGTAATTAGTTCCATATTATTTTTAATAACCATGTTAGTACTTATTTTTTCATTGAAGCAATTATCTTAATTATAATATAACTTACCCAACATCCAGGTCTTCTTGATTTCGGGAACGGCAAAACCAGATACTACCTCAATGGCTTCACATATTACAAGATTTGTTATATCCATAAAGGAATTGCGATGAGGTGGCAGTGTACACGACGAGCCTGCCCAGTCTACATCCATGTGGATGAAGATATGAATCTAATATCTCCACCGTCCCGGGAACATTTACACCCATCAGTACGTTTACACAGAACCGCTAAAGGAACTTACATCAAGATTTAGATTATTTTAAATATTTATGTACTAATATAATAAATATAGTGAGTGATATTTGTTTATTTAAATTATTTACACTGTATATATTAACAGCTGATTAGAATTCTAGTAGGAAAGTATCAGGGTTATCACATGTAGTAAACAAATCTAAATGGTTGTATCAAAAATGATATATTTCGACAATTACAATGATGGTGGACAATGATCCTTTATTTTTCAGTGAATATTTTCATGACATCCCGCGGGAAGGAACGTCTTGTGTATCACAACTTTACTTACTACAAGCAGAGTAGAACTCGCAATGGATTCAGATGGGGATGCACAAAGAACAGGTGGCATAAGTGCAAGGCGTACTTGCATTTATCAGACGATCTCATTATCGTTAGGAGTAACATGGAACACACCCATCCAGCGTTCATGATGTCTTCAAGGCAGCAAGATCAATATCATATAGCATCTTAAGAAGATTGATGTACATAGTAAAAGCTCTACAAATATAGCTTGATAACAGCAATGTATGCACTCAGATATCTAAGTTGAGTTATTTTATAATGATCACAGATGAGGTTAGTGTATCATGTTGGTGCTATAACCATCTCTGAGTTAAGGTTACTGTACTAAATTTATAGTAACAAAATAAAGGAGGTGTTAATTGTACTTGGTGGGAAGGCTGATATGGAATATCTGAAATGAATTGGAACATTTAAAAGCTAAGTAAAATATAAAGATCATTCTACAAACATTCCATTGTTGAGAATCATATAATTTTCTGTTACTTCTATCTTTGTCAATTTTATTTATTGATATTGATTTTAAAGTTTTTGCCACTGGCATAATTATTTAGGCGTTATAAATTATTTTGATTCGTATTATTTTATAGACCTTTAAAGCATTAAAATAGATAGATAGATGAGTAATAAAAAAATTATAATATTCTTAGTGCTGTTTCATCATATTAAATGAACTTTTGATTGCATATTAGAATTTTTCGTATATTTCTAATAAGTGCACACATTTTATAACACCAATGAAAATATGTTATATTTTTTGTATAACGCCTATATTAAGCATATAAATATAGTATGTAGTGAACAAAAAATATATAAAAGATAAAAAAAGTAGAAAATATTTAAGAAAAAATGTACTACCGCTCAACACTTTCTAGTCAAAAACGCTGATTTTTAATGTAATATACAATTATTGTTAAGTATTATTTAGTATATAATATGGTATTACCTAGTGGCTGTTTTTTTGCACAAAGAATAAGAAAAGCTGTACAGATATACCGGGCATGTTGTAAAAACATGGTTACAAAAATAATTAATTAAAATTATGTAAAAATTATTTATTAATGATGTTTTTAAACAAATGTGATATTATGTTTTTAACATTAAAAGTGATTTCGTTAAAATTAAATAGTTGTTATATCCTGTTATAAACGGGGAAAATACCACAAAAGGTATTAAAGTTTACCTAAACTTGGAAGAATCTGTATCCACAAGTTGTCCTCAAATCGAAGTTTTGATCTTTGGATCATTCGTCAGAGCTATAACCACTGAACTATAAGAGCTACATTTACCTCTATTCATTTTCTTTTTTCTTAACTTTTAAACAATATTTTTTTTTAATTTCCTTTCCATAATTAGAGCGTTATTATTTTCTAATAATTTCTAGTACTAAATACTCCACACTTAAACTGTTACCAACGTTTTTCAGTTTATTGAATGCATGCCGACTAAGTTATTATGGGTTTGCTAACTTGTATGTGTCCTTAATGTATAGACCTTTAAAATACCGTGGTTTTCTAGCATCCTACTTCACTCCATCCAAACTGCACTTCTGTGAAGAGTATACTTACTTTAGAAGTGGCTTCATACGCCATAAAGGCTGGAGATTCTGGAGATACACCTGTTCCTGCTCAGACAGCAAGAACTGCGAGGCTCATGTATATATACATAAGGATGACATCATCATCACGGACACCCAACACAACCACCTTCCTCTAGTATACTGGAAGACCAAAAAAGGTCTTTACCTTGAAGTCTAGCATAACTTTTTGTATTATTAGATAATTAATTGAGCCACTGACCTATATGTGTAAAAATAAAAATGTGTTTATTTTGGCTATACAAAAGCTTTTCCACAATATTTATTCGGGTTTTTTAATATTGACAAATAGAGAACCGATTCCATAGTTCGGTTCCACGGTACAGAATGTTCCTGTCTCTTCTGTTCCACGGTGGAGAATTTCCCGGTTTCTTCTCTTCCTCGGTACAGATTTTTCCTATTTTCTCTGTTATTTATGTATATGAAGGCTACAGACTAACAACAAGCAATTTTATTTTATATAACGTTTTTTTTTATTCGACTTGTTTTTTTTTTCGAGTTTAGGATTACATAATAATATAATAAAAATGCAAACTAATACAATGACAGTGGCAACACAAGTACAAATACTCTAGTCTAGTTTTAAGATTTATTAATAGTGTTAATACTTTTACTAATCAAGTATTGTGTTCAATATTTCTAAGATGAGATGGTGGTATAAAGATGGTTGTGGAATCATTAATCGCTCATACATTGGTACATATATACACACACACGCACACTATCGATTTGGATGTGAACTTAGGTTGCTATGGTAACCGGTGCCATAATATCAGTTGTCGTCGTAATCGTTGCTATGGTAACCGCGTTAAGTGTATAGATCCTACAGGTTTAAAACTTTGGGAAATGCAAAAAGTTGAAATCCGTAATTATAGGATAGGAATACCGTAAATTCACACAAAAGAAGTAACTATGTCAAATTATAGTGAGTGATAAATTGCTTATATATATATTATATTTTGCGTCACTAGTCCAGTCTCAGTATATATATTGGTTATTGTTTTTTTTACGTTTCTGTAATTGTTTACAAATACCTTTATCCCACCAATAGGTAAATGGTCTAAATTAAATTTAATTCTATAATATCATTCATTAATATAAATAGTATAATATATTTAATGCTTTGTTATTTTGCTTACCCCATATATATTTTCAAGTAAATTACATCATATATAAATACCGCGTATGTTAACGAAATGTTAATTTACAGCCAAATTCATACAATTGGCCTCTGGAAGCAAGTTGCTTTTATACAAGAAGTACACCTTTTCTCGCAGTGGCAAGACCCGTGGTGGGGGCTCCAGGTTTACTTGTTCCAGCTCCTCCAGCAAGAAGTGCAAGGCTCACCTTCACGTCAATAAAGAGAATGTGATAACGCTCACCTCGGTGGATCACAACCATGAACCATTGCAGTATTTAGAAACAAACGAAGGTTACGTGAGAATCAACCCAAAATACCCATCCCACTATAACGTTCAACCAGAAATCTTTGCTGATGATTAAATCATTAATCCTTATGAAATTATATTCTCCAGGATTCATACATTTCTTACATTCATACATTCATACATTTTTATTCTCCACATACTAGATTTAGTAAATTATTTATATTATAAATCTTTCACTATTTCAGAGGTACTTCTTATTGTAAATTCTCCAGAGGTTAAACATTTATATATTTAACCAAGGTTTGTAAAATGAAACAGTCGTTATAAGTATGTTTGATGTTACATTATAACGACAGGTAAATGTTGATTTTAAATTCGTCTAAATACATAATTACATGTAATTTATAAAAAAAATACATAATATATAATATATTCTTCACATAATATACATATAACATGCACGGAAAGTAGTTGAAATATTTCATAAAAATATTCATGTTTAAAGTAGGTGTGTTTCAGTTTAATTCTGTTATTGTTAGTATTGTTTTACTGTTCCTAATATATTTTAATAACAAAATGTTTTGACTTGACTTCGTAAACGAAGTGATAGTATTAAATAGAACTATTTATATTGTACATATCTCAAATATATTAATCGATAAAGATAATTCTCTTATTTGTTGTAATTTTTGCCATTTTTATATTTTTCGTATTTAAATCGGTTGAGTTTGACCAAATTATGTTATTAAATTAATAAAGTTGGTCAGATATCTATATTTATTATAAGGACTTATAAACATAATATTTCAAAGACGATTATATATAGAATTCTAAAATGATCAGACGAATAGCGACAAGGTACCTCAATCAGTATTGCGGTACTAGGGGTCACAGGTTTGAGTCCTGCTTGTGTAAATGAACTAGCTTATTACCTCCCGCTTCGCTGGGCACACTATTAATTTGGATGTGAACTTAGGTTGCTATAGTAACCTTTGTCATATTATCCGTTGTTATCGTATTCGTTGCTATAGTAACTCTTACCCCCGCGTTAAGTGTATAGCACCTACAGTTTTAAAACTTGGCGAAATACAAAAAGTTGAATTGCGTTGGGATAGGAATTCCGTAAAATCCGTTTTTAGTGGACGTCTACGTCACAAAAGATGTAACTATGTAAAAGTTTAAGTTAATCGGATAGATAGTTTCGAAGATTTCGTGATGAGTCAGTGGGTGGTAATCGTTTATATATATAGATAATGTACATATCCTAAACATATTGTATGCTGTCGATAATTATCTTATTTGTATTGCTATAAACCAAATAAGCTCTTTGACTTATAAGTGATGTTTAAGTAACTATTTTCCTTTTAAAATATATTTAATATTAGCTTATTACCTCCCGCTTCGCTGGGCACACCATTAATTTGGATGTGAATTTAGGTTGCTATGATAACCTTTGTGATATCCGTTGTCATCGTAACCGTTGCAATAGTAACTCTTACCCCCGCGTTAAGTGTATAGCTCCTACAGGTTTAAAACTTGGCGAAATGCAGAAAGTTGAAATCCTTTGGGATAGGAATTCCGTAAAATCCCTTCTTAGTGGACGTTTACGTCACAGAAGCAGTAACTATTTAAAATTTTAAGTTAATCGGACAGATAGTTTCGGAGATTTCGTGATGAGTCAGTGATTGGTAAATCGCTTATAAATTAATAATTCATGCAATTGAGAATTTTTTACGTATGCTATATTTTTGTTTATTGTATTTAATAAAGGTAAACTTGTATAAATTAGGTCAAATTCCTCTATTCATCATATAATTTTTAATAAGTGTTTGCATTTTAGGGCAGTTGGTGACGACCATAGAAGGTGTGGAAATATTTCTTTTAGATGGTTACACTTACAGCAGGAATCACAACTCATCTAACGGTAGTATACGGTACGCGTGCAGGAAGAGGATGTCCAAAAAATGCGGGGCCTTTGTTACAATATGTAAAAACAAAACAATAGTAAAGATGAACAACGAACACAGCCACGAACCACCGGAATACATGTTTACTAATAGTGGATATTTTGTACAAAAGTAAAATAAATATTTAAGTCACGCAGTCTTGTATGTATATATATCTCATAATCTTTAGTATGTCTGATAAATAATTATTTTTATCTTGTAATATTAAAAGAAATCGATAAAAACAAAGTCCTATGTAATAGAAACTAAATAAGGTTTAATCGATCTTGTATAACTTTCTTGTTTATACAAATATCTAGTCTTTATTTTTAATTCACAAATAAAAATGTGTTTCAATTATTGCGTTTTATTTATTATTATTATTTATTTATCTTCACGCCATATCCCTTGCGGGGTAGCCAGAGACGACGGAGCGCCAAACGCTACGGTCCCTGCATACCTCTGCGTTTTATTCATAACAATTGTAACAAAAATATTATAAACAATAAATACAAGAACTACAACCATTAGAATATATTTCTTAAATATAAAATCTCTGATATGGTGTTTCGTAAATCGTATACTAATTTGTAAAATATTTTTTATTTTAGGAAGATTTGTAGAGACCATGGACGGTTTGCAGTTTTTCCTCTTGAACAATTTCACGTTTAGTAAAAACAAGAACTTCTCCAGCGGCACCGTCCGGTACACCTGCAGCAAACGACTGTCGTTGAGGTGTCCCGCCTCCGTGACTATCTCAAGACACAATATCATTATGAATGTCAACAACAATCACAACCACGATCCCGCGGGATATGTTTTTAACAAGAGTGGACATTTTGTTGAGACTTAATGGAAATAATTTTTTATTCTTAATATTTTTTTTAAAGTGTAGACATGTTTACTAATAGTGGTTATTTTGTTCAAAAGCAAAATTAATATTTAGGTAATTTGTATGTCATAATCTCATAATCTTTAGCGTGTCTGATAAATAATTCTTTTTATCTTATAATTTTAAAGGATATCAATTAAAAAGAAAGTCCTTTGTAATAGAAACTGTACTAGTAGAATTATAACGTGTAGGATTAAAATTAGGTTTAATTTGTCGATTTTGTATGACTTTCTTGTTAATGCAAATTTGTAATCTTTATTTTTAATTTACAAATAAAATTGTTTCAGTGATTGCGTTTTCTTCATTACAATTATTAAAACAATATTGTTATACACAGCAACTACAGGAACAAGATATTCTAATAGTTGTACCATTAGAATATCTTGTTTAAATGGTAATGATATCCGATACGGTGTTTCATTAATCATGTACTAATTTGTAAAATATGATTTAATAATAAAAACAATTGTATTCAATACCAACATTTGCTATCGTGTTGGATAGAACAATGTTTCTTAGTTTTTATTTCCACATCTTTTGGTAATACAAAAAGCACTCACTTTTCCTTTATAAATTAGATTTATAAAGGAAAAATGAGCGGTAAGAGAGGTAGGGGGAGGCCTCGAGTGACCTTCGAAAACACAGTATCTATGATACTGGAGGAAGGTCACGTAAAAAGCATGAGGACCCCCCGGAGGGTATTTATGAAGAGGTTGATGTCTGTGGCCGAGGCGAAAGAGGTATGCAGGGACCGTAGCGTTTGGCGCTCCGTCGTCTCCGGCTACCCCGCAAGGGATATGACGTGCAGCTAAATAAATAAATCTTTTGGTAAACAGAAGTGCCTTTGGCGCTCAAACTGAACTAACCGTGTACGATTAAGATGGCTTTACAAAAAAATATATGTACTTATGAATATTAAATTTTAAGTACAAAATAAGAGGCATGAATCATTTCCTTCTATAGTTCTATGTATAAAAATTTACGATAACATTTATTGAACTTAAACGTTTTGAAATTTTAGGAAGATTTGTAGAGACCATGGACGGTTTGCAGTTTTTTCTCCTGAACAATTTCACGTTTAGTAAAAACAAAAACTTCTCCAGCGGCACCGTCCGGTACACCTGCAGCAAACGACTGTCGTTGAGGTGCCCCGCCTCCGTGACTATCTCAAGACACAATATCATTATGAATGTCAACAACAATCACAACCACGATCCCGCGGGATATGTTTTTAACAAGAGTGGACATTTTGTTGAGACTTAACGGAAATAAACCTTTGTTTATTGTTAATAATATTAATTAAGTGTAGACATACTTATATAAACTCAATTAATATTAAAAATGAGAAATAAATCTGATCTACTCAATAATCTATGATCACTGAACCTTGCTTAACACATGTTTATAAAAAAGTACCGTAATAAAGTATTAAAAGTATTAATGTCTGTAAAAATTTTAGGACAAATTGTGGAGACCGTGGATGGATCGCAGTTTTATCTTTTGGGTGGTTTTACGTTCAGTAAAAACAGTACTTTCATGAACGGCAGCGTGAGATACGCCTGCAGGAAACGATTGTCAAAGAAATGTCCGGCATTCGTCACAATCTCCAAAGACAAAGTCATCACCAAATTCAACACCGGCCACAACCACGAAGCCCCGGGATATGCTTTTACTAAAAGCGGTCACTTTGTAAAGACTTAAATCATAGTCTCAAATTATATAATTAGTCGTAGTGAAATGTAACAAAATATACAAAAAAATAAATACATCCGTGTAAAAATGTGTGAAATGTAGTATTTATTGTATAATGTTTTGTTTAAAAAATGAAATAACGTTTAGTAATATAAAAAAACTAAATCACGATTATTGTGTTGCCCTTAGCTAAACCTATCCATCTATCTTCCGGGAAAAAACTCATGATGATAAACGGATACACCTTCCACCGCACCGGACTCAGGAGCAAATCAAGAATAAGATGGCAATGCTCCGGCAAAAATAGAGGCTGCAACGCCAACTATTACATCGACGAAGAGAATGGCACCATTTCAGAAGTTAATTCACAACACAACCATGATCGTCCCACGTACCGTGAAATCAACGGACTACATTATAGGATAATGTAAGAATTGCTTTGTGGAAAAATACAACGCAGTTTTAAATGGAAATGTCAACTACTTGGGGGGAGTTGGTCTCATAGCAACGGGCATCATCATGGCAATTTGAGATTCTAATAATTTGTCATACCTTTTGGAACTGAAATCTTCGCGTTTCCATGGTTTTTGACTAATCCATGTACATTAAGCAATCAATAAATGTAAAGTGATTAAATTTTTACGCGATTCGTTTGTCTTCTTTGTTTGTCATGAATTTCATGTATTTTTTCGAATACTGAGCCGTAGCCGACCGAAGCGTTCGGTCTTCGTTATATATAATTCTCATTTTAATTAATACAAAAAAATAACAAATTATTTGTAAACATAATTAATGATAGAATAAAATTTAATTGAATGATTTTATTTTCTTTAATTTTATAACTAAACTGGTGAGTCTAGTTACATAACATTGTTTGTCATACCAAATATATGGTAAATTTGTTAAAGAAAATATAAGACGAATGTGAAAATTATTAATTATTTTACGAATTAAACTTACGTATATGAAAATGTTGTCAATATAAGTTTAATCCTAAAATAATTTTATTTAAACGTGTAATACTGATGAAAATGATAGATTTTGTTTTTCTCTCATAGATGCATACTTCATTCAATTGATAAATGGGACAGTGTTACTAATGATTAACAAGTACTCCTATCACAAGATCGCTGGAGTCAGATACGGTGGTGGTATCAGGTGGCAATGTTCTTCCAGAAAGAGGTCCAAGTGCAAATCCTTCGTAGTTCTATCAGATGATGACGAGACCCTTTACCGTGTAAGCAGAGACCACAATCATGAACCACCAGTTTATCGACAGACCTCGCCAGGAGTTTACATTCGAATTTAGGATTTGACCTCATGAGGTGGTAAATAAATTTGTTATCAAATAACACTCTTTTTTTTAATAAGTCTTCGTCTCTCCATGTCCATGATTTTAAGAGAAAAATGTAGGAAATATTCATATTCTCAGAAATTGTTCAGCTTATTATTAAAACCACTATGTTCGCTAAAGGTTAAAAGTGGAACTTTCTCTGTAAGCTGGTCAACTTGTGGTGTCATGCTATAAAAAAATAAATAGATTATTTGCTATTTTATTATTATTTTTAAGATAATCTTTCCTTTGTATAAATCGTAGATAAACTATTTTAATATTTTGAAAATATTAGTGTTATTCTGAAGGACAGTCATCTGGAGTATCACGAAGCCTCGCAATGGCTTCAGATGACTTTATTGAAACAAATAAGCTCGGAAATAATTTAGACTATGAATTTAACCATAACACAATTAGCATTATTAACATTGCTTATATAGTTAGTATAGTTTAAGTTGGTTACACCATATTTTGAACAGACCCCTGTTTATCTGAAATTGCGCGGTATAAACTTTAGGACTTAAAATATTGTTTCGATGCCTTAATCGCAAACAGTGACTTTACGCGGTTGTCATTAGAGGGGGCCTGCAGCTATTTTTATTTAATGCTGCACACTCGATGGAAAAACATAATTTAAATTTCATTTGATGTGTTTCATTAACATCAATAGCTTTCAATAGTATATGTATCCTATGTGTTTCATGTGAAAACACCACATTTATTCTGCTACTTATCAGTCTGATTTAAATAAATTATCCCGTAGCAACAGTCCCTGCAAGAAACCAGGACAGAGTCTGTTTTACCTCCAGAAGACTGTATATACTACATATATATAAAAGATTGGAAAAAAATTAAGAAAAAAGTCTAAAATACACCTCTTAAAAATATACAGATTATTCTATAAATTTAATTCAGCTATTGACTTACTTGAAAAACGTTAAGTTTTTATACTATATTTCTTTATTAATGTCTAGGAAGATTTAAGAACAATTTTAACTAACTATAAAGGCTGTTACCATAAAAAGGATTATGGTACATTAAGGTTTCATAGTTATGTAGGTATAATAAGAGTTTTAGAAAGTATTCACTTTTTGTTATTCTCGAATTACTATTATGTATTTATTTATTTATTATTCGTATAATTGGAATAAGAATAAGTTTTTTTTTTGTATTTTTAATTTTAAGTACTTCCCCTGTCACAGTAGACATAGTCCCCTGTCTATAACTGAGTGCTCTGTAACAATGTTTTAGATAATGCTTAGAATTTCTTAAATTATTACATATATATTGGAGTTCTTTACAGTATTATACTTAATAACATCCATCTTCTAAGATTGTTTTAAACATTTACGCAAGACACTTTTTTTTAATGTTGACCAGTTTACAGAGAAGAACCCAAGTATTCCATAACCAAATTCTAGTCAGACTTGGTGATTAGCTTAACCATGTTATTAAATACACTTCTTCAGGGCAATACATAAACCTATAAATAACCTGTTAAAAATATTCAAAATATTCCAGAAAATTATAATTCATTCAGTTATTTTTAATCCATTAGTAGACTATATTATATACAAAATTTTAAGTAATTAAGTAACTCCACAGATGCACAATTTATTCAACTTATTAGCGGAGTGACATTACTGATGATCGATCGTTATTCCTATCACAAAATATCAGCTCAGCAGTACGGTGGTGGGTACAGGTGGTGCTGTTCATCGAAAAAGAAGGCAAAGTGTAGAGCGTTTGCGGTGGTCTCGCTGGAGGACGACGAGATACTCCGAGTATGTGGACAACACAACCACACTCCACCCGTATATAATCAAACCCCGCTGGGATTTTGTAAAATATAATAAATAAAATAGTTATTTACATAAATTTTCTGAATCAGAAAAGGAATTTTTTTTCACATCTTGATACATTTATAACTATAGAATTGCTGTCAAATGTTTTTTCTTCAAGTTTTATCTGTAAATGCTGTGTTGTTATGTCTCAGCTTTTACCCTATTATTTTTTTATTAATATATAAATCACAATAACATTTCCAACAAAATCAAAAATAAAACAACCCAATTTGTTTTATATATTTCTTTGTTTTTCCAGAGTTTAAAAAAAGTATTTTTTTTTTTCAGTTAGTAAATGATCAAAATTTATATTTTCAATATTTTTTTAGTCATTTGGAAAAAATACTACATTAAAATATAAATATATACCTTTAAACTTTTGTATAAAGGACAACGGGCAAAATGTACCCACCGACCAATAACGACCAGACGTATGTCGTTAGATAGCTCTTTTCATGACTATCATTTGTTATTATGGGGGCTAGTCTCAACTCGTTGTGGGAAAAATGTTATAGTTACTTAAATGATATCTATAAAATAAAAGTTGTTAGTTCTAGATATATAAAAAATCAGTTTTTGTGTAGACTCCATGTACTTTCAGCGTTAACTTAACATGAGTTAAATATTAGGACAGTCAAATTGTGAAAAAGAAACCTAAAATAAAAAAAATCGTTTATTACTGATTAACAAACAGAATTCTTATTATTTAAAAACTAGTCACCTATGTTGTCTACAATTACATCATTTAAAAATGCTGCTGGAGGATTGAATACTTCATACCTTGAGTAACCAATATACAATATAATTGAAGTCAAAAAATAAAGAAATAAAAAATACGTTACTAAATACGCCGTTCCGTACAAATAAAGGCGCCGATCGGAGGCGCGACGGGCGGCCGGCGGGCGACGCGCGGGTGACGCGTACGCAATTAGCATTTCGGAAATTACACCTTGCATTAAGGGTTTACGTAGGGATTTTTAACTTTTAAACACATTTTTTTTAATATCTGGAAGACCCCACAACGATATGAGACTAGCCCCCATTATAACAAAGATAAAATATCTGGAACTAACTACTTTTATTTTAATAGATATCATTTAAGTAACTATAACATTTTTCCCACAACGAATTGAGACTAGCCCCCATAATAATAAATGAAAGTCATGAAAAGAGCTTTCTAACGACATACGTCTGGTCGTTATTGGTCGTGGGTACACATCCCATACATTTTTGCCCATCATCCTTTATTATTAAAGTATAAAGTAATCTTAAAAAACATAATTTACTTAGTAAATTTTACAACTCATTTACAGTACTGCTATTGAATGTAAATTTAATAATCTTATCGTTTTTTGGCATGTTTAATTTTAGTAAGCAATTTTTTTCAGACACTCATTTTATCAATTTACCAAATGGAAAGGTTCTGCTTATGGTCGATGGATACACCTTCCACAAAGGTGGGGGTCACATACGATGTTTTGGGGGTGTCAAGTGGCGGTGTTCAGCTTCAAAGAAGAGATGCAACGCCTACGTCTCCATATCTGACAACGATGATGTGGTGATACGGTACAGCTTGAACCACAACGGACATGAGCGTCCCGTTTATAAAATGGACAGAACTGGTGCATATGTGAAAATATCCTAATTATTCCTAAAAATCGGTGCGAATTGCATTGAACACTCTTAAAAGAGATTTGTTTGATGAAATTAAAATTACAACGCATTCCTGAATAGTAGTAATAAACAACCCATTGAAATAGTAGAAAGCTTCCATGTTTAATTATTTGTCAATTGTTAAATTTTCATATTGTCAGTTATTACGTAAATTTAGGTATAAATATGAGTATTATAAATATATGAATATATTGTTTAATAATGCTTTTTTACTTAACACGTTGAGCCCGGCATTAATATTGTTGTACTTTCCGGTTAGCCGGCAATGAGCGAGAAATCGGGAATATTCAAGTCTGCTAACATATGAGTCGCTCAGAAGCCAATGCGGTTAAGTCCATTTTTTGATATTGTCTGATTTTTGTCAATTTTGAAGAAATAAAAGCTAAGTCATCAAAATTTACAAAAATCAGACATTATTAAAAAATGGACTTAATCGCATTGGCTTCTGATCGACTCGTATAATAAACGAGATCTACATACTTTGTTGGGGCTTGCGTTCTAGACTGGGGCGATCAGTTAGAAACGAACCATGGCAAGCAAAGTACAGTTTGGGAATACTCAGTGCTAAAAATCAAATCATAAAAGTGTTGATAACAAAACACAAGTAAGTATGTAATTATAAGTTTTTTTTTTTATTTAGAAGTAACCGGAAAAGATATATTAGTCACATCATTTCGAAGACAATTGGTGGATGCACTTACGCAACAATCAGATGAGGAAGTTCATAGGCATATTGAAAAAACAACTGTTCATCAATTACAAAAAAAAGAAGGAGACATTCACAAAATCAGAAGATATTGTTCAGGATGTTATGACAAAAATTCAATGTTATTTGGACGCAAGAAAGCCAGAAATGTGACTAAAAAAGTCGTCACGTTTTGTAATAGATGTAAAAACAAACCATATTTTTGTTTAGAGTGTTTCAATAAACTTCATTAAAATTACTATACACTTATTTTTTAACTGTCGGTCCCTAGGGACCGACGCCGGCTAAAGGGAAAGTTCATTGTCGGTCCCCAGAGACCGATACCGGGCTCAACGTGTTAAACTACTTTAGTAAAGTATTAAAGTTTCATAAGTTACAGTTCATTTAACTTTCAGTTTCTTTTGAATTCATCACCATGTTTGATGGTTCGAAGCGGCTCTTAATTGAGAACTATATATATCACAAATCTTACCATGGAGCATCCACCAAGGTCAGAAGATGGAGGTGTTCAGCTCGACAGCGTGGGTGCAAAGCGTCTGCAATTCTTGATCCGTATGAAGAGAGAGTAAATAAAATTTCCGGAGAACATCTACACGATCCTCCCAAATGTATAAAAATTAGCAACGGTTCCTTCATGATGTTTAGGGAAAGAAAGTGTTGAAAAAAAATTATTGTAAAAAAAAATTGGCCAAACGCATGTCATTAAATGTGTACAGTTAATTTAAATTGTTTTAGGAATAAACAAATAAAACGATGATACACAAACGAGATATATTTTTTAACGTTTGAAAGTAATATAAGTGATACTTTTTGTAGGCTTTAGTGGACCCAAATAAAATAATGAGTCACCAAAAAAGGGTCAGGCTGCTGTTAATATAGCCAGAACCAGATATCTGTCGTATAAATTTTTTTTTTTTTAGAACATGCGAAGATTTGTAGAGGTTTTAAAATAGATGATGGTTAAAAAAAATGGCAATTAAATAATTTTTTTTATACCAAAATAGTTTATATTTATTTTACTAATTAAGATCTCGATCAGCTTTCAGTTCTTATAATAAATATGTAACATATTATTGCATGTCTCTTGCAGTCATTACTATTATATATTTTAAAGCAATTGTTGATTTGGAAGGACAGAAAATCTCAACACCGGTGAATTTAATCACACAAAAGGCACCTTAAACAACAGGTGAGGAAGGGAACCAATTAAATAAAAACAATTAAAAATATTCGAAATGTCAAAAATAAGTCAGGCCTGAGACCTAAGAAATAATTTGGTCCATCTTGCGATCCTGAGTTCTGTTTACGAAGTAGATTTTCGTTTTGTTCAAAACTTACTCCAGTAATACGACAATAAATGTATGAAATTTTTACGTTCTCACGAGAGGAAATTTTTGTATTACCAATGGTTGATAAATTAAAGACTTTGTGTAGTCAAAGTCTAGTTATTCCAGGTGACCTACTAAATTATACTTTTTGAATATTAAATGCAAGAAAACAGTCTGTTTTAAGTGTTTTTTATCTACTCTAGGATTAACAAAGGGCAGTCTTAGGTAATCGCTTCGTGAAAGAAAAAATATTAAAACTAATATTTTTTTATCGTTGAATTGTTAAAAATTAGTTTTGGTTTTAGTATCCATACAAGAGCAATCTTGTCTTCTATACGTCACTCAAGTTGCAAACAGAAGACAACACGTTGCAATGTATGATAACCAATGTTTATAGAAGTAAGCGTATCTGATATATAATTTGTTCTCGGCCCGTTTAGTTTTTCTGTGTTATGTGAATGTTGTGTGAATGTTTATGTTTTATAATTTCATGATAAAAGGTAAACTCTGATGGCTCTTAGTAATTCAAGGAACAATAAGTTTTTATTGAGCAAAGCGAACGAAGTGAGCGGAGCGTTCTACTGTTTTTCACATTCTCTGTCACGAATAGGCTCGAAAATTGACGGAAAATTATGAAATTTTGCAATCAAAAAGATACACATTAGGGGACAGTTTAAAAAAAAAATTAAAAATGTCATGTCGTTGAGCAACAATCGAAAAAAAACTGATATCCCATTGAAGTCAATGGGAAACGATGAGTCATTACACTGGGCTCGCTTCGCTCAATATGCAAACGGCACCCGAGATTTCGCGAGCGCAGCGAGTTGAAATTGAGGGTCTGTTGGCGCCCCTAGTCCTTTTACCTAATAGTAACCATCTAAGTCTGTCAGTACTCATTCCCGGATCCGGTAAATATTTGCGAAAAATATTTTATCTTTTTTCCCTGTTAACTTATTTTTTTAAGTCAAACAACACTTCTCGAATTATTGAATTATTATAAATTGGGTCAGTCATAATCTCAATCAATCCCCTCTATAAATAATCTTTTAATTCTGTATTCTTGCCAGAAAATGTAATGCAATAAAAAAACAGATGTTGCTCATTCGTATCATTTTATTTCCAGCATATTTGATAACAATGGAAAACGACAGACAGTGCTTGGTCTACGACGGATATACTTTTTTCTTTCGGTACAACGTAAAATTGGGACAGAAGTGGGTTTGTACCAATTTCCCGCGGTGTAAATCGTACTTGTGTGTGGATGACGACTTCTACATCATCGAATCTAGAAGTCAACACAACCACCTCCAAAAAAAATTACATTTGTGTCCCAGCGGTAAATACATTAAAACTAAAATGGGCATCTGCGTTACGTTTAAATAATATTATTGTTATTATATTTTATTTATAATAAATATGTTTTTATAAACTGCCTTTGTGCATAATTTTTTTCTTGTTATACATTAAGCTATGTACTTTAGTATTATTTATGTAAAATAAAGAGCATACAAACAAACAAACAAACGAACTGATTTCTTTTATTGTAACTGATTCTTTCATTCATATAATATTTTAACGCTGAATGATTTAATTAATTGGAACCCTCGTAGCCTTATTTTAAGTTGGAAAGTGTCCTTACAGAAGGGCTTATTTTGATACATACGATATCAAAATAGGCCCTCCTGTCACTTCCATTTCACGTACACAAGTGATCACTGATATGGATTCAAAGTGGAAAATATATAAATAAATAATTTTGTATATGATATTAACATTATATTATTTATTTGCAGCGCATCTAATAACAATGTCGACTGGAAGAAAATCATTGGTTTATGGTGGATACACGTACTTTCTAAGAAACGTTCGTCGCTCAGACCAGCGGTGGGTTTGCACCAATTACCCAAGATGCAAGGCGTATCTGTGCGTCAATGACTGGCTCGTCATAATAAACTGCAGCACTGATCACAATCACGCCAAGAAGGAGCTTCAGATGTGCGCCAATGGAACTTATGTTAAGAGGAAGAAGAAATAATTATAATATCAAAATGTATGAAATAAATACAATTATCTCGTAATATAAATAATATTTTCTGGTGTGTGTGTATAACTGTAATGTTAGATTTAAGTTTTGTGGCTAAATAAATATTTCGAAATTTCTTTATTCATTTAATCATTATTTGTTTTTTTATTTATCTTCACGCCATATCCCTTGCGGGGTAGCCATAGACGACCGCCAAACGCTACGATCCCTGCATACCTCTTTCGCCTCGTCCACAGACATCAACCTCTTCATACATGCCCTCCGGGGAGTCCTCATGATTTTTACGTGAAATCACGTTACGTAAATGTGTAAATGGTTACTAAACCCATGATGTTTTCAGCTCAAATGATAACAACAGCGCATGGAAAGAACTGGTTGTTATACGGCGGTTATACGTTTTACTTTCGGTACAGAATGCGAGTGGGACAGAAGTGGGTCTGTACCAACTTCCCGCGTTGCAAGTCCTTCCTCTGCGTCAACGACCACTATGACGTCATCGATTGCTTCATAGACCACAGTCATTTAAAACGCATCCTACACATGTGTCCCGACGGCAAGTATATCAAAACTAGGGTCAAATTAACATAATATATTTAATGTTTGATTCTTTAAGATTTTACTAAATGTTTCTAGTTCATTATAAATATATAGTAGTGATTAAAAATATTTATATTGTTTAGCTGTTAACCTGTAATCTCATGTTACTCATTCCGAGTTTTTTTTTGTTAAATTACTTAAAAAGTAAAAAAAATACATCTATTTAAATTTAATATTAGTCTTCCAAAGGCTTAGATGATAAGTTATAATATTAATAGAAACAAAAAATAATATTTTATAGTAGGAATGCAATGATGATTACAAACTATTTATCTTTGTTAAATAAGCTAAATATAAATTAATTCATCAAACAATGATAATGTGTTTAAATCAATAGAACTTTCATTTTTTCAGTCGGTTAAAGCTAATATTATATAAAAGTTTAGTAGTATTAAGTACAAATAAAATCGTGATCTCCGATATGTGAATATAGTTATATATATATAATACGCAAGTATTTATAAATGTATGTTAAAGAAATTAGTGAAAATATATTAATTAATTATTGTGATTAAAAAAAATTAAATAGTGATATCATTTTAGAGTATTAATATATTTGTTAGGAACAACATTTTATTTTGATATTTGTAAAGTGAAAGTTCCATTTCTTAAGCAATGTTCTCATTAACAAGAAATTGAAAGTTAAACATTTTCAATCAGTATCTTTACAAAGTCCTTTTTAAGATAATTTGTAAATATACTGTATAAAAGATACTGGATATAAGATAAGAGAAGTTGTTGGAGATTGGAAATCACCAATCGCTAACTTTACAGTTATAGTAAGAGTCCAACACTACAGCTGTTTGTATAATACATGGTTGGTTAATCTATGAATGTTATTTTTCAATGTGATATTTAGTTTTACTAATATTTTCATATATTTCTTACTTTAAGTAAATAGTTTTTGTTTGATTAATAAACTATGTTATTGAATTTGAAATATAGTTTTACGTTTATGAATATTTTTATTACTGCAACCTTCTAAATTTTGATTGAATAGTTGGAAATGGGATGTTATTATAAAATGTTATAAATTTCCAGCTCGTATAATAAAAATGTCAAACAAAAAAAGATGGCTGGAGCACGATGGATACACTTTCTTCTTCCGGTACATGGTGAAGCAGGGACAGAAATGGGTGTGTACAATGTATCCCAAATGCAATGCGTTTGTGTGCGTGGATGAATCCCAGCGCATCCTCAGCGGGAACACAGCACACAATCACGAGAAGAGACAGCTTCTTATGTGTGCTAATGGTCAATATGTTAAAGTTTAAGTTATGTTGTTTGTGTGTATGTGTGTGTAATCGTTTCGTTTAAGTATATTGATTTGATTCACAAGTACCCTATCTTTTTGATGTACAAAATAATATATATTAATATATGGAAATATTATCTTCCCTGTTTTTTTTATATAACCACTTAGCAACAATTTAATATATTTAAATTTTATTTACAATTGTTTTTATTTTTAGTCGAAATGATAACAATGATAAACGGAAAGACTCTGGCTACTTACGAGGGTTACACCTTCTACAAGAGGTATTCGAGTAAGAAGTTCAATAGATGGTGTTGTACCGTGTTCCCGAAGTGTCCCGCGTTTCTTAATATGGATGTTACCAATTATGTCGTTGAAGCTAACACTGCACATAATCATAAAAGGAAAGAACTTTTTAAAACACCCGCTGGATTATATACACGTATTTAAGATTTGAATCAATCAATCAATCAATCAACATTGTAAGGACAGGAGAAGATATTGAATTCATTTAAAATATTAGATGAAATCAGATATATGTGTTAATATCCAAAAGTTGTATTTTCATCATGCAAATCTTTGTAGCAAACTGTTAAGATTTGTATATAAGTGAAAAGAAATAAAAAATTTCTCACTACAATTCCATTTTAACTTTCGAAACGCATGTTAAATGTTGTATATAGTTTTATTTTTAAGTGAGAATAATATGATTTAGATTAAATTAAAATATAAATTGCCTATGTAATAAACAATATTCGTAATGTTACATTCAATATTTTCTTTCAAAGTTCCATTGTAAAAAACTTTCTTGAAGGATAAGCTCTATAAGAAAAATAGAGAAAATATAGGACTTTTAGTGTTCATAGAAAAACATCATATACGCACCCTAGGGGCAAAGGCTCAATGCTAAAAATAATATTCAGGTAAACAACGAAACCTATTCTTTTTATTATGTTAGACTTTCCCTATTTTGGCACTCAAAAAATCGAAATCAATAATTGCAAAAAAAAATCATTTCTATAGGAAACAATTTTTCATTGTCAAAGTTACAAGTTTAAAAAAATATTTGCCATAAACCTTAGGAAAGCTTGCGACAGAAACTTAGCTTGTCCTATACTATGTTTTAAAGAACTACTTAAAGTACATTTACTTTTAAGTAGACTAGCAGCGAACGCTTCATAGACAGGCATCGTGTTCTAGATATTTTGAAATAATGTGGTATCCGTTAGCGCACAGACGTTCCTTACCAACTGTTACAATAAGATCGTCTGCTGGGAGCTTGTTAAAATGTACACATTATCCCATAAAAGGAGTTGCTTTTTTGGTAAAGCGAGCTTGTTATCGTATTGTGATATTCTATATATCTATTTTATTTATTTATGTATATCTTTTCCATTTTGAATCCATACCAGTGATCACTTGTGTACGTCAAATGGAAGTGACAAGAGGGCCTATTTTGATATCGTACGTATCGAAATAATGGAACGAGGGTTCCAAACGCGCCCTAGTCTAAGAACCACACAACAAACTCAGCCAGTTTTTTTTATTGTTGTCACTGTTTCACAAACGTCAATATATTTAGTGAGCAATGTACTAACCACTAGAACCATCGCAATCAATTTGATAAATCGCCCTTATGATAATTAATAATAAGAAAAATGAAATCCATGGTTTGCAATACGACCAGTCACCACAAGCAGCACCCGTTCACGAGCATAACGGAAGGGTCAGCCATCAACCCCTTCGCCATAATTGAGGGAAGGGGCAACTCGGCCCCCACCGCTATCGCAAATATGACTTCTAAGGGAGCGGTGTGATGCAGCCTGCATCACACCGCATATCAACATCAACATCATAGCACTGGTGCTAAAGTAATTTATTATTTCAATTTATTTGAATTGTTGCTCTGATTCCTCAAAATGAGGGAGGTCGATTGCTGATGGCCATTTTATAAATTACCAATTAGTTAAATATTTCAAAAGTATTCCAGCGAAAATACATGTTCAAACGATTGATAAGATTAATTAAGTATACACTTATCCAATTGTATTTACACGTATCAAAAATGTTTCCTAACACCATGGAACTGTAGACCATTGCAGATAATAAATCTGCCATAGTGTACAGATTCTAATATTTGTAAATTATTTAATACTTTAAAAGAATATCTGTTTTTTGTCGTTTCGTCAACTTGGACACATCTTTGGAACCGTGCAAAGCTTTCAAACATGAGATCATTTTTTTGTTTAAAAATAAAAAAATGTTACTATTTACAATTGTAAATTTTTAGGCATAATGTACATTTTTTTTAGTTATTTGTAAGTTACACATCCGTTTAGAGCTCCAGCCTGCTTCTTAGTCATTGCAGGCGCGCTTACGGCATTCCTGGTCTTTAATAAAAGTTGTATAATACAGAAATATTCAGTAAGAACAAACAGATTAAACTGTTCTCAAATTAGTACTGTAAAAATATATATACCTAATATTTAATTACACACACATAGAATTATATTACATTATATAAGTGACAGGAATTAAACATTTATTTAGTAATTATATTTTGACTGTGAAAAGTTCACGTTCTATAGCTATTTTGTATATAATATAATACTTTAATTTAAATGTTATTAAGTACCAAATAAATAAACAAAAGTGTACGACTTATTTAATAATCAACATTAGATTATTTATTTATTTATTTACCTTCACGCCATATCCCTTGCGGGGTAGCCAGAGACGACGGAGCGCCAAACGCTACGGTCCCTGCATACCTCTTTCGCCTCGGCCACAGACATCAACCTCTTCATACATGCCCTCCGGGGGGTCCTCATGCTTTTTACGTGACCTTCCTCCAGTATCATAGATACTGTGTTTTCGAAGGTCACTCGAGGCCTCCCCCTGTCTCTCTTACCGCATTAACATTGGATTAAACCCTATATATTTATTGTCTATTTAATATATTTTTCCATTTCTTATTTCCTGAGCTATATTAGTGTTTTGTTTCAGTTCAAATGATAACAACAGTTCACGGAAGGCAGTACATGAAGTACCGCAACCATTACTACACTCGGACACCAAACTTGGAAAACCGCTGGCGATGTATAAATACTCATCATTGTTACGTCAGTCTGTATGTGGACGACTTCTTCAATATCGTCCGACCCCCGAGGGAACACTCTCACCCACCGAAATTGTTTTATAAAACCCTAAACGGGACTTACAAGCTGGCTAAGAAACGGAGACCAAGACGTCCCTTAGATAACGTTAACATTCAACCAATTCCTTTCCCCAATCCAATCACTTACTGCCAAGTTAATCATTAAAGTTAGTTCAGACGCTGTTCATTTTAGTTTATTGCTCGTTTAAAAACCAAGTTAAATGTTTGAAGTAGATATTATAGATTAGTATATTTAAAAAGATGCGATATTGAGTTTTGTGCCGAATTGTATTTAATTGTTTTTTTTTTTGTTTTCGTGAAACATGCCTTTTCAAAATCCTAATTGGGCGAAGCGAACGGAGCTTTCTACTGGAGACTTTTTAACATTCTTTGTCACGAATAGGCTCGAAAACTACTTGATGGAAAATTATGAAATTTTGCAAAAAGACGTGAAATTTTGAAAAAAGACAAAAGTTCCAGGTTCGCATACTGTCGTGTTGAATTTTTAATTCTATATTCATTTAACACTAAACCAACCGACAATTCTTGTATACCTGTTCCTACCGCACGCCGTCAAATTAACCGGTAATTAAAAGTTATTTTATTATATAACGCAGGTAATAATGGAAATAACTAAAAGTAAAGAGTGTAGAAAATATTATATGCATATTCTAACAATTGTCGTGTAGTTTGATAACGATATTATAACGTTTAAAAATGTGTAAGTTTTACAAAAGTTTGAGAACGATCAATTTGACCGGTACTTGGTAGGTTTAGTGTTAAAAATTGACATGTCTACGGACAACTCCAAACAAGTTCTTGATTATATGAATTATGTTTTGTAACAATGTTGGTTTTTCAATTTATGGTGCACAAAAAAACTAATCGTAAGATAAGTTAAATGAAAGTTTTTATAATAGGTAATTGAAGTACCTACCTTTAATTTTATTTATATTGCATATATTTAATGTAGATTATATTAATAGCAATGAATAATGAATTTATTTGTATTATTTAGATGAAATCATTTGTATAATAATAATTCTAGAAAGTAAAATACTGCTTTATTCGCTATCAATTGTAATGTACTATATTAAATGAAGTATAGTTGAAATTAAATGAAGAATATCGAATAATTATTAACTTTCATTTTATTATTTTCCTCATTTGAAATTATAGCATTGTTTAGTGGGAGTTCTTGGAGCTGATAATACTGGAAAATTAAAAGAGTATCGATGTTCTTTGCTAGTTCTCCTAGCATAGATCTAGACCTAAACTTACTCTTCATAACCTTAAAATTGATTTTTAGAAAGTCAACAAAAATGTTTATGTAGTTAGTAGATATTAACATATGTAATGTACTAAAAAAGTAAAAACCGCATTAATCTTAATTAAATTTTAATTAAAAACATTAAAAAAGAAAACTTATTAATTCCAGGACATCTTATTACTTTGCGTAATGGAAAATCCCAGCTGTTGTTCAACGATTACACCTACTTCAAGCACTACACCACCAGGAACATGACACGCTGGAGTTGTACCAACTACCCGAGGTGCAAGGCGTATGTGTGCGCAGATGATGACTTGGTGATCAAAATCGAACACAACACACACAATCACACAGTAAAAAGATTGCACAAGACCGCCGATGGGACATACGTTAAAATATGATTTATTAATTTTTTATGTCTGATTTTTTTTTATGATAAAATAAACGGTTTGAATGAATTCTTTGTGGTTTTTGTGTGCACGTCAAAAAATGCTATTTTTTAATGTTATTTATTATTTCAAATGATTTATTCAATTTAGACTATCATTTTGATATAAATTTGTTAGCGATCAGTATAACTTATAATTTCATTCATAAGTCGAACCTATTAAATTTAATATTTAAAAATCGTGAAAATTAAAAAATATTATTATTTTTCAGTACATATCATGCAAACTCAACAGGGCAGGATTTTATTGAGTTACAAAGGTCATTACTACACACGGATGCCGGGTAGACCGAAAAAATGGCGATGCATATCAACTAACATGTGTTATGCTTATATTATTATAAATGACGATCTCTCAGTTCTGAAAGCGAGGTGCGACCATTGCCACGATCCAGCTGTTTTCGAGAAAGGAGACAATGGGAAGTACCGTCTCTTGAAAAGACCACGAAAGACTGTTCAGTACATCCTGCTATAAAATATATTATTAGTTCTTTTTTATATATAACATGTTTGTTCTTAAAGCTTTAGAAAAAAATATTTCTAGTTGTGATAAATGTTGATTTTTTTTCTTTTACGAGGTAAAATATATTTATATAGAGTTTGTTGAACTGGAACAGATTTAGTTACATTGCAAAAAAATATCACATGTAATATCGAGAAAAGTTTATCAAGTATTCAATAAACATGGTTCTATAAGATACAAGGTTTTATAATTTATAGTGATGTGACCTCCCAATTTTAACATAAATGTTATATATAATTACTTTATAACAATTTTTTTTTTATATATTTGACAGCTTCTCTATACTCATACTTAATGGGGTAACTTAAGTTTGTAGATACAATTGTTATAAAATAAAAATCTGAGATTAGTAATAAATTTACCTTTGCATTACTGTCTTCAGGGGAGCTACATACCTTCACTAACGGTAAAAAACATCTAGTTTACAAAAAATACACATTTTATAGAAAATATGGAAATAACAAAATAATACGGTGGAATTGCACCGGATGTCAAGCGTATTTGCACACGGATCTGAACTTGATGGTGACCAAAATAGGGCACAATCATACACACCAACCAAAACCCTTGATGAAAACCAAGACGGGGTTGGTAATAAAAATATAGAAAGCTAAATAAAATTAGATGTTTTATAATATAATTAAACCTAAAGAATAATATTAATAGCACTAATTGTTGTCTTAATTTCAGTATTAATTACGTCTCAGAATTATATGTCAGTAATAAAATTTTGTTAATCATATAAAGTTATTTTATTTGAAATAACTGGTTTTGTAATTTTTTTTTTTTTTTATTTTATATTAAAAAAAAATTCAAATTTCATACTAAAAATATAGTTAGTATCTAACAATTTTTTTTTATTACAGTTCAACAAATCTTTACAGATGATGGAAGGATGTTTCTCAAATATAAGGGATTCTATTACTCCAAACTCGCAAGAAGCAGGAGTAGGTGGAGGTGCGTGTGCACGAAAACCTGCTTCGTGGGATTAAACGTCCATCCAGACTTCACGCTCATGAGGGAGCCAGCTGTTCATCACCACAATCCAACAGTTCTACGTAGATTGGACAATGGCAGACACATGTTCATATCAGACTTTAAAAAGTTCAGGAACTGTATGCGTGGGGGAGAAGTGTGGCCCATGCACTATTTATATAATGTGTGAAAATACCTTATATTTCTTTGTAAAAAGATGTCTAATTGCCTAACGCGCATTACCAGAGTCATTATGTACTTAAATTATTTATTAGCAAGTAATTCTATAATAAATTATTCTGTACAGACTCTTTGGTTTACGAATTACTATTTTTTAAACGCTGGCGAACGAGGACTTCACCATCACAAGAGATCAGGAAGATAATGGGGAATAAGATACAAGTAAGATAAACTGTAGACAAGTAAAGATGATTACGTAAAAATTGAAAAAGAATCATAAATAACATACCTGGTAAACGTTAACTTTTCAGATAAAAAGGAAAAAGTTTATGATGTATCAGAATTATAGGTATAAATATCTTTTTCGGTGTAAGACGGGGGAATGTTTTGTCTGAAGAACTGGATGCTCTGAAAGAAGGGAGAACTGGTCTTCGTCGTTGGAATCCATACATATCCAGCACGAAGATACCATATTTTAAATGATGGAAGATATGCTAGATAAAAAATGTAAAAATGACATAATGCTATTTACAAACAAATTATATTTATTAATTAGAAAATAGTAATTATTAAGTTAAAATTTTGGATTTCTGAATTGCGTTAATATTATATCAGTCATCTCGTATTGAAATCTATATAATCAGAAAAATATTTCAATTACATATATGACTATTTCCCAGAACTCAAGTTCAAGTTATTTATATGGAGTATAACTTATCGCTGCTTAATTCTGAACTTACTTTAGAATCCTTCTATTAATAAACTGGTTTAAAGCTTATAAAATGTTCATATAATTATGTTTGTAATACATCAAGTATTAATTAGGTAATATTTAAATGACTACTTGTCTTCAGAGATTTTAATTAATTACATAAATTTTAATATTTCAGATGAAGTAAAAATCATCACAATGATCAATGGAAAAAGTTATTATTTATACAAAGGGTACACTTACTGTTCAGGGTTTAAAACGAAGACTGGAAAGCGATGGAGATGTACCAGCACGTCAGACTGCAAGGCGTTTATAATGATATCGGATGAGGGTATTTTGACAAAAATCGGCGGCGAACATGCCCATAAACGACAGATGTTCCACGTTTTGTCTGATGGGAGATATGTTAAAATTTAGATTATAATTATGTTAAAAAGTATTATTTAAGTAATGTAGTGTGTGTTAACTATAACTAACTAACTAACTAACAGATATAACGGCTCCTACACATGCCTTCGACATTTGTGGCCTTCTCTAAGTTTTGCTCCCATTAGCAATCCCGCGTTTGCAGGAGCAATAATGATTAGAAAATTATTGCCTAATTTCTCATAAAATGTGTGAGATGATGTGTGTAACTGAAAAGCTTGTTTGATTAATACTATTTTAATATATTATGATAACATATGAATGAATTCATAAACATTATAAAATAAAGAGATAGTATTGCATTTTTTTTTTTGCGAGAAAATTCGTAGTTTTGACTGGACATGTCATACTAATAACGCACTGTGAAAAGGTAGTAAGTTTTACTTTTAACTCGATATTTTGGTTGTAACAGTGCTTAAAATTTGATAATGAGATAACATGTTTCTTATTTATAGACTTCCAGGTCTGAGTGCTTAATAGCTTATATAAGAACATAGTGAGAATTTTACAATAAGTTGTTTCATGTACATAAGTTTAAGTAATATGTGTTTTGTACACTTAAGTACTTTAATTAGGATAAAAATTACATTATTTTTGACATTGTGATGTAAAATAATAAATATGTCGAAAATTTTATTATTATCTTATCTTTTATATGTTTTGTGTTTTTTTTTATTATGAACGTAAATTTTTAATATCTTTATTCCATTACAGTCTCATTTGCGGTTTCACAAAGGGGAGACCGTCTCTTGGTTTGCAACGGCTTCTCTTACAGCCTTCAGAGGGCAAGGCAGGAGTTCCTGCAATGGCGCTGTACCATGAGCCAGCCAGGGACAGCGAAAAGATGCTTGGCAAAATTAATAACTAATCTCGATTATAAAGTTATAGAATTTGTCCGGGATCATAACCACCCGAAACCAAGGTTTACCAAAAATCGAAATGTTGTCCTTCGAATTTACTAATGTTCCAGGTTATAGAGGGTTGTGATTTATTCTTAGAGGTTTCTATCAGTTTGATTAATGTTTTGTTTTTTAACTTTCGTTGTTCATTTACGTCAGGTAAATCGGAACAGTTCCGCCAGATTCCGCCACTGTCCTAGCATTATTAAGAACACCGATTGGTCACGAAATTACTAAGATTGTAACGCAAATTCATTAAAAAAAATGAATGACATAAGGTTAGCATCAAGTGCTGGGAAGTCTAAAATCAAAATATTTTATAATATATTTATGTTATAACATTTCTTTACAAAAGAATATTGTTTTATTCTATTTTAAAGACAATACCACAATTAAGGAAACAACAAAAATTCATGTCCATTAAAGGTTTAGGTACCACAATTATATATTCATAATATGTATATAAATAAAAGATTTTATTAACTAAAATAATTGTCTATTAATATTTTAAAATAAAAAAGATGTGGTATATTTTTTAATGATTTAAACACTTCAGACAATCTGGTCCGACACAAAAAGACAAGGAAATTGTTTATATATATTAATTAATATAAGGGATATTTGATGTTATATATTTTTGTATTATAGTTTAAGTTATATATAAATTTGCCTTACCTAATAAATACCAAATTTTAGAACGGAAATAAATTTTATTATATTGTATGAAATATGACGTAATAAATAAGCAAAATCTTTAACCAGTTTTATTCTTGTTTCCTATTAAATTTAATTTTATATAGAGGTATGAAATGGTTAGTTTAACAGACTTCATATTGCAGGGACCTTTTTGTGGACGAAAAGGGGGGGGAAACATCCTCTCCTTTTCCTCAATGGATTTACGTACAGCTATCAGAAACAGAACGCTGATGGAAGGGTGTCCTGGTACTGCTCGCGACGACTCAAGGGTTGCAAGGCTGCTGCAATCAGTATAGGCACTAAGGCCTTCACATATAAACCCCACAACCACCCCCCACCGAGAATACCAGATGTATCCGATTTAACACCAGTAGATAATTCTAAACTATTCAATTATACTATATAGTAATTTTTTTAAACTTTATCAAAGTATTTTATTTTGTAATTATCATTTACAATAAATAATGATCGTGACGTTTAATTTAATATGTTTTTTAAATTAATATAAGTTTTGTAATTAATTTTAAATAAAATATTTAAATTATTATTATGTAATTTTAATTAACGATTTTGTAAAAAATACGTTTTTATGTTATTTTCGGTCAGGACTCGAATCTGCTACCGCTACTTAGAACTTTAATAAGCTTAACGTGACTAGATATGTTTATAGGCCACTAGTTGCGCCCGTGACTGTTCGTACGAAACTTTTTTTTTTGGCAGACGGATTTTACACCATAAAAATTTTACAGACAGCTAAAGTTTTAAGCAAAACAGTTTCTTGATAATATTTTTATGACGTTAAACAAAGGTAATACTGAAAGGGCGAATATTAAAAGTAATATTTTAAGATAAGCAATTCCTGAGATTACCGTGAACAAACAGATAAACAGAAACTTATAGAACAAACTTCTAGAAATCATTGTTTTGAGTTCTATTCGTTACTAAGGACCCAGTAATGATTTTTTATCATCTATGTACAAAAAACGATCGGTTACTGATTTATTATATGAATAGATTTCACTGGCGATTGCTCTTTAAATGCATGCAGGCTCACTGACGCGTATTTGTAAAATCATAGATTACACTGTGATGATAGGATAGATTAAATTATATTGGACTACTTTTTTAAATTACAGTACTAAGGTATTATCGGTGTTTATTGAAGAATATAATGATATCTTTTTTTTTATTTGAAAATTTATACCTATTTTTATCATAATATCTGCCGCCTCTTAAATTATTATGACCTTGCATACTTCTATAGATAACTATTATTGTGTCTCTGAAATTTGTATCGATGGATACCATTATAATTTTGTTTTCTTTAGATATATGTTTTGATGGTTTTAATGAAAATAATAAAAAAAAATATTAATACTGCCAGACTTTCATATTTCAAAGTACTCTTATTCCGAATTGTGTACAAAAACAAGATCGGTAAAATAAATCTCAAAATGAGAGTCAAATTGAGCTGTCTTTTAGCGTAAATTTTTCCTAATGGTAATCCTTTGGAGTGAAGACCGCTGAAGTGTCCAACGAATTGAAGGTAAACATGGACATTTTGTTCCCTAACAAAGGATTGTGAAAATCACAATCTGCAATTGAAATCTCTGCGACATATTCGCCTAACCAAGACATAAATCCCAATATTATAATACTCAACCAAAATAATCTTTTGCCTGGTGATAAAAATTGACTACTATCATTACTTCGTCAAAATCTAATTATGCTTTTCTCAAGTTTTCCTCAGCAGATCAAAAGAGCTCTTAAAAAATACAAGTTTACTAGAATAGAAAAACAAGAAGTATTTGATAAAAGAAGCCCGAATACCGAAAAATGAAAAATGTTATTAGGAAAAAAAATTTAGTGTTTCGAAAATTTTGAGAACATCTAAAACGGTGGGAGGTGTTTGTTACTTGATGCTGATTTGTTGCTAATTTCCAAAACGTGAAGACAAAATCGATATTTCAAAAAGTCTGCGTTTTAATAATTTTATTCAGTATTATATACATATAAAAGATGAATGGTATGTTGTTGGATCAATCAATAAACCGAAATTAATCAAAAATAAGAATCAAAGAATCATCATCATCAATCATTGAAATGTTTTATCCTCAATAGAACCAAATAACAAAAGAAGGGTGGTTCTTTATCCCAAAATGTTTGTAACTTATCTGTTTAACTTAAATACTTATTAACTTAATTAGGGACCGTACTTCAAGGATAGGTTACAATTAGTAGAGAAGTAAATTAAATGTCTTAGAAACTTTTGCTTAATATATACAACATTAGCAATATTCGCATATATATTTTAAAATCTATCTGATGCTAGAAAAAGTTTCAAGTTGTCATTTGTTAAAACACTTAATATATTGGTGAATATATACTGTTCAATTTAAATAAATTATATTTGTTGGTATCCTAAATAGAGCGAGGCAGTACTTCAATCCTGGCCAAAGACTTGCGCTCTACAAAGCGCAAGTCCGGCCACACATGGAGTACTGTTCTCATCTCTGGTGCGGATCACCCCAATATCAGCTTCTACCATTTGACCGCGTACAACGGAGAGCCGTTCGGATTGTCGGGGACCCGGTGGTCTGTGAACGGCTGGACTCTTTGGCATTGCGTAGAGACGTTGCATCTCTGTGCGTCTTCTACCGCATTTACCACGGGGAATGTTCCGAAGAGCTATTCGATCTGATGCCTACCGCCGAATTCCATCACCGCACAGCGCGCCATCGCCTCCAATACCATCCCTACCACCTGGATGCGTGGCGATCCACCACTGTGCGGTTCTCAAGCACATTTTTTCCTCGTACCACTCGAATGTGGAACGAACTCCCTTCGGCGGTATTTCCAGATCGGTACGACATGGGTACCTTCAAAAAAGGCGTTTACTCCCACCTTCAAGGCCGGCAACGCTCCTGTAAATCCTCGGATGTTGCAAGAGTTCATGGGCGGCGGTGATCACAAATCATCTGTGACCCGCTAGCTCGTTTGCCCTCCTATTCCATAAAAAAAAAAAAAAAAAAATCCTATTGAAACAATCTTATAATAACTATATATATTGACACGCCATATTGTATGGTAACTAAATAAAAATAACTAATACGAGTTATGGTTTCAGGAGTCCTCATACCGTCCGGGAAAGGGAAGCATCCACTGCTGATGTACAAAAACTACACTTACACGTACAAAGTGCTGTCCGGTACAGGAGTCCTCTGGCACTGCTCTAGAAGAACTAGAACCGGATGTAAAGCGTTCATCAAGTCTTATCCGGACCAAATATATAAGATCCAGGCTGCGTATAGTAAACATTGTCACAAATGATTTTTCCAATGTTTTTTTAACTTGAAAATTATTTGTTAAGAATCATTGCTATATCACTCTTAAGGTCTTTTATAATGGTTATTGTAAAACATTTAGAATTAAAATGTTGTTTTACTTTTCCTTATATAGGTTAAATTATAACGAAGTAATATTATATATAATAGTTTGCTAATTATTTATTTTTATAGGAATGAAATTTCTGAAAAAGCAAAAGAAATATCGAATGATAATGTTCAACGGTTTTGAGTACAAGCGAGTCGAAAAGAAGAATATGGGGAAGGTGTGTTACAAATGTGTTCAGGAACACAGGGGTTGTACCGCCTTCTGCATGCTCAACCCAGATGGAACTGAGCTGGAGGTCAAGGGAGGTCACAGCCACCCAGCCGGCCATCGGATGAAAAATGGAACATGGATACCAATGTAATATGGAATCGTCAATAAATTATGGAATACATTTTTTTGATTGCTAAAATCTTATGAAAATAACCCTTGCTAATGTTGTATTTTTCCTAACCAAATTGTATATTGTGGATAAATATTCGAATAAAAGTTTTTAGAATACTGTAAAGTTATATCACATTTTCTAATGCAAGAACTCGATAATCGATTAAATCATTTCAATCGAATCGTTACCATATTGTCTTTCATTGCAACAATGAAAGTTATGAATGTATGAAGTTTCTGATTCTGACTACAAACAGACTAGAATAGTTTTTTTTTGCATTTCTCGCCAAGCTAACTTTAATATAAAAAATATACATTCCAGTATACTTTCTCCCGACCCGGGCAGGTAAGAACCCTCTGCTAATGTTAAACAAGTACACGTATAAAAAGAAGCGTGTAAAGGCAGCTGGCAAGATTATTTGGACATGCTCCCATTGTTATTTAGGATGCAAAGCCTATGTGGAGTCCTTTGGAGATATCTACACCGAGGTGTGCGTGGACCACAACCACGAGTGTCCAGACTATCGAAGGATGAAGGATGGGACTTGGGTGAAATTGTAGATTTATTTGGGGTTTATCATCAACTCAATAATACGAATATTTTATTGAAACCAAGAAGTCCTGAATTGGAGTTCCAGATCGAATAAGTTCTGTGTAATTTTCTGTTTTTTTTAAATCACTTTTTTTAAGGCCTGCCCTATATTAGAAGGAATGGATTGTATGAAAAACTGGTGAAATAAAAAGTGTGGTTTTTATAATATGAGAACTGTATTTTAGACTTTGTATAAGTTTAATTTATTCAAATAATATATATTTAGTAAGCTGTGAATAAACTATGTTTGTGTATCATCACAAGTTTTTGATTAGAATTGAGTGGTTCTAGCAGAATTCAAAAACAAATTCTTGGTAATTTACGTAAATCAACACTTTTCAGTCTTGTTCCTTCCAAGCAGTCGTAAGAATCCATTGCTAATGCTCAACAATTACACCTACAAGAAACAGTGGGAGTGTACCACGGGCAAAGTAATTTGGTACTGTTCGAAAAGAAAAGAGGGATGCAAGGCATATGTACATAGCATGGATGGTGTTTATGTCCCAGGGACTCTCACTCACACACACGTAGCACCCTGTTATATACGAGGGAATGATGGGTCCTGGATGAAGTTATAGAAGATTCTAGAAGAACAATTTGGGAGAGCATACTAAATTATATCATGTTTAATAAATTAAAGTGTTACAAATGTAAGAAATAAGTGTTATTTGACAACATAGTTGTGAATTTCCTGGATGTTAAATGTTACATGTTGTAATTTCGTTTCGTGGAGAACAAAGCTACTTTAAATGAAAACTATTTAATATTCTATTATCAACTCATTATTAACATTTTTGTTTATTTTTTTTATAACAAATGTTATTTGATAGTTTAAAAAAAACTTTTTTATTAATATAAAATAATCTCTATAGAAATATTTCTTTAATGCTCGATCGTAGAAGCGTAATTCAAATTCAAGATTTTATTTGTAGTAACGTATTTCTTACACCCTTTTAGGCAATACTATCCACACATTTTATTTTAGTACAAAATTGTAATATATCATTTTATAATATATGTTTTGCTTCTAAAGAACTCTTTTAATTCGCAATTACTACGATCTACATTATTATCGTAATTTTCATTCAATAAATGTATTTTCTTACAGTATTTTACAGAACATCCAGTAGGGGAACACGCCAGCTGGTTGTTAATGGGCATCCCTTTATCTGCAGAAGCTACTGTCTTAACCACGTCAAGAAGACCTGGAAGTGCGCCACCAGCTCCGACTGCACCGCTAAAGTACACACTCTTGAAGACAAAATCATCATATTAGATAATACTCACAGCCATCAATTCACCAACTTTTATGGACCATACAAATTTACACCCTCGTGATATTTTAAATGTTTAGAATATTTAACGATGTGTATATTAGTATGAAATATTAAATGCTTCGCAGGCTAGTAAAGTAATGACTTTTACTTTAACAATATCTAAAATAATAACAGAAATGGTGAATGTAGGTTTGCATTACCGGTGTTTTTGCACGACCGCGTGAAAAATCTGTGAAATTATCAATCTAAATTAAAAGAATAAATGGAAAACAGCTTCTAAAGTGTCGTGTAAACAATGATTTTGTTTCAGATAATTCCAAAATTTACTTTCAGTGTTTTTACAAAAAAGGTTTCTGGTTCAGTCCATACCTTTCCATGTTGAAGATGAAACATTTGAGGAACTTAATAAGTATATACTTGAAGGTCATTAAACTTATCTAATTGTAGGAAACTTTCCAGGCATATTCTATACAACTTCTCAGAGGGGAGGGGTGATACTACATAAAAATAATTTTACATTTAACAAAAGGAGTACTACAGGACTTAAAACACTATGGTATTGCACCAATTACTATAGCCATCCTCCTTGTAGAGCCAAAATTGTTACATTGGGATCTGAAGAACTCACAGAAGTTGGTAATCATAATCATTCGTAAGATTAATTATGACCAAAGACATAATAAGGATATCTAAAAACAACAAGTCTTAGATATCAGACCAGAGAGAGAAATAATATTTTAATAATTAATTTAATGAATTTACAAAAAAAAAACATTTGAATTTAAAAATCCTAAACAATCACTAATTAATCTAACCGGTGAATTAAATTTTCTGACAAAGACAAACTTATCGATAAACGTATTACGACCGAACAATGTACGAACCGACGAAAGAAAACGCAAAAAACCCTGACCACCGCTGACACTCCCTCAAATACCATTCCTCCCTCCACTACTCTCATATCTACCTGGTATTTTATATAACAATTATGTATGAATGTTACATAAAAATACAAATAGTAAAATATTTTTTGGAAAAACGTTTGTTTATTCTCATACCCACCCTTAAACATTACTAGTAAAAGTAACATAGCCCTAAAAATATATATTTCAATAGCACTATTCCCAGTTGGTATCAAATTAATAGTTGGCAATATAAATTTATATATGCTATTTTTTATGCTAAATATACAAATAAACCTCGCAACTTTCCTTAATTAGCAAAATATATATTGTATGTCTAATCAATCTAACGTTAAGTGATTACGAAAACAAAATGAAGAAATAATAATTACAGTAATAAATTAGTATAAATAACGTACAATAGTAACAAAGTTGATATAAAAGTATATATAAAACATAACAATGAACACAACATCTCAGAACCAGAGAATATTTCGAATACCTTAATAATGTAGGTGACAGAACTTACCCGGTACTTACCAAGAAATTGTTTACTGACGAAATATTGTGATACTTCATTTCAAAGTGGAACATTCAATTGGTGTCAAATTACAAATAAAAATTATCAGTCAAAATTGTAACCAAATACCAATTGTGAGTTCAAAATTTGAGGAATTCCTCAAAGCCTCGAAGGTAAATAAGCTGCCGTGAATGTGATAATATTACTACATATTTTCTTTAATAAACAAAAAATTCTGATTTTTAAAACCTATCAAAATTTATGAACCATTGCACATTTTCCGAAGCAGTTCCTCACTATCTTCACTGGATATATGTTCTCAGCATTGTTATTACAAGTTGATAATTACTATAGATTAATATAAGAAATGTAATCATGGTTAAATCTCTACTAGAATGCTGTTAATTTTCAGCAAGGATCAGCCACACTGCTAAAGGTGGACAAGTATTGACTTACAGTGGGCAACGGTACTATCGGGAGTACGGAAGAGTGGGAAGAAGTTACTGGAGATGCTCGAAGAGAGTCATGTATGCATGCAAGGCGACGGTCAGAATCATAAACGGACATATCTTTCCCTTAGGCATACACAATCATCATTAAAATCTTACAATAAGTGTTAATTTTAAGATATACTTATAATTGCATTTAATATAATGAAAGTTTTATGTCAATGATATTAAATCAGTTTTATTTTTATTCGATGTGATATATTCTATAACTTACCCATATGGTGATCTAATTACCATTAAATATAATGTTTCATTTACTCGTATTACATATCAGGACAATATCAATATCTTACAAACATTGTAGTGTTTGTCTTAAACACGAAAGAATATAGCAAATGTGACAAGACTTGCCCTATCTTAATACTCTTTTACAATGTTTTATGTATTATTTTAATATTTCTAAGAAAATTTTATAATATATTATGTCGGCAGTCAGGTTTTAGATTTAATAAAATAGCTTAAACATGTATTTCCCTGTGTCTTTTGTTGACTATATATTTTTTACTACTTATAAATTAAGCTTCAAACGCTATAATTGCTTCTTATCAAAGCCTTTTTAAACGTCTTAAAGTAAGTTTGTCATTATTTTAATGCTTAGCATTTTTCTCACTTTTTAAATTAAATATAAATGGAAAATTAACCAAAATGTACTCTTCAGAAAGAAAAACAAAAACACCAAAAATGACACGAGAAGAATATCTTAATAAAAAAAGATTAGCTGAAAGAGCGCGATATCGACGTATTAAAAGCGATCCAATAAAATATGAGGAACACCTTCAAAAGTTCAGACGTAAGTACGAAAGTCGAAAGCGTAGTGGTATTATAAAAGTAGTTAAAGATATGACGCAAGAAGAAGTCACGGAAGCAAGAAGAATTTGGAGACAGAAAGCTGCTGCATATAGACAAAGAAATTCATATAAAAGACAACGTATTAAGAAATCAGATTCTTCCTCCCGATCATCCTCAGAATAGCAATATAATAATTGCTTTACAAGTATTTTAAAATATTGAGAAAAAAAATGTGATCTAAAATATTTATTTTGTATTGTTAATAGTTTAACTTAAAAACATGTTTGGTTTTTGATGTTTTTAATAAATTCTTGGTCTTTATTTACAAACATTTGCATGTTAGTAGCTGTATTAATTTATTTCATCACATTATTAACATATGTTATAATCGTGTTAATTAGTTTCAGGCGAAAATGCAACGGAAATGCTAACAAATGCAGGAGCTGATAATATAGCTGATACTGAAAACGGTTCAGATGATGACGTTATTGAAGTTGTGAGAGATGAAGCACCAATAGAAATTCTTTCTGACGGTGAAGAAATGGAAATAGAAAAATCGAAACACGTTGATATATTCACTTTTGATCAATCGTTCAATTTCACAACTCCCCAAGCATTGGAGACGACCACCGAAGAAAATACATTCAAGGATCAATTAGAACCACTTAAAAGAATCTTGGATATGGAATACGCATTTACACAGTCGGAATCAGATCAAATAATGGAAACACCAAGCGTATCTTGTGCACCGTTATTGGAAGATACTTCTAAAACTGAGGACAAGTCTAATCACGACAGCAGTGGGGAGAATTGCTTCGTCAATGTCACTGATGTTGTAAACAGTTTAGATAATGACGCTGAAAAACTAAAGCAATCAGTCCAAGAGGAGCTGGAATCAAAATCTGATTCGGAACTCAACATAGATGTTACTACTATCACAAAAGATGTAACAAATCCTATTGACAACGTTGCTAGTGATAATAATTTAGGGGAATAAATATTTTTGTATGTACGATATCCTATTATAGATACGTTGATTTTGATGGAGTTAGTTATGTTACTATAAATTGAATACTATTTTTAGACATAAAGCTATCTGAGATTGTAGAGCTAATAGTGAGATTGTGTATGCCTTGTTAGATGTTGTAACACGGTACAAAATATATTATACATTTTGCTTTATGTGAGCTTTCAAAGTATTGTGTCCTGTTTGCCGGAATGTTTAGTTTTTTTATTAAAACTATGGAGGAATAGGATTATTATTATTATATTTTAAATCTAAATCTACAGTATTGTGAACAATTTAATATTTTAGTTAGTATCTTTTTTTGTCATTTTTTTCTTTATTCGGGAGTTCTTTAATTCGTTGAACCTCCGCTTTAATTTAGTTTTGCGCATTTAATTATAGTTTAACAATAATAAAACTAGTTATTGGAAAATGTTTTTTTGTTAACCTTATATCTGTACTGTATTTAGATGATATGTGACGGTTTTTTAAAAGAAAAAGGTTATTATTCTTTTGTATGAGGTATTTGAAAACAAAAAAAAATAAGGAGATCGAATATCCTGAAAATGTGTTAAGAAATTTGTGGTGTGGCCTTATGGCCTTCAAATCTCATAAGGTCACAACTGTTACTAATAAAACATTTAATAATAATGTTGACGAAGTAATAAATGAAAAGGAATAATTAGGAGAAAGTATATTACAGTAAAGGTAATTTCAGGAGCCGTTGGAGCCCGTTTTGATATTCTGAACGGACGGAGGGTGTTAATGATAGGGGAATATCGGTTCATGAGACACTATGAAGGCGGGAACGGGAGAACACGCTGGCGGTGTTGCAAATCCTTCAACAGGTGCAAAGCTATCGCGATCACGGACGGTAGCTTCATTAAAAAACTCAGGAATCTCCATAATCATTAGAAATATAACAATCTTTTAGATCTTGTAGTTCTGTAATATTTGTAATAAAAATAATAATAAACATGTAATCACAGGTAATATTTTATTAAACAATAAATGTAATTGTCATATCTGTAATATCATTTTTTTGAACTTCGTTTCGGAGAAAGGAATAACAATTGTCTAAATGTGTATTTTCCTTCCAGTGGAGGTGATTCAAGGGGGGGGATATCCCAAGTTAATGTATTGCGGTTTCCTGTATAGACCACACAACGCGTACAGACAAAGGAGGTTACAGCTCTGGTACTGTAAATATAGAAATACAAGACAATGTCGGGCCATTGTCAGAACAATGGATGGAAGGATTGTTAAGAACGAAGAGAGTCTGTTCCATACCTGTATTTATTATAATCGTAAAAAATAAAATATATTTCGCAGTGTTGCTGTGTATTGCCATAGTTTAAATTTAATTTTTCATAATTATAATTGTGTATGTGTTGCCATATTTTTTTATTAGATCGGTAATTGTTAAAGCGTAGATACGATAATTGTTTTTTTAATTTACCATGAAAGAGTTTTTGGCAAAATTACAACTACTTTCAGTTTCAAACTTTTAAACTTAATTCATTAATAATTTTTTGTTTATTAAATTATTACTTTACCTAAATTATTAAAAAATATTTTGAAATAATATAATAATATTATATAAAAAAATTGAGAATATAATGTAATGTTAATTTATCAAAACTATTTTTAATTTTAAATTAATATTAACAGACGGACGGAAGTCACATTTTTTAGTTAAATCTAGTCTCATATAAATAATATATTTATTTATAGTCATTTAGTAAATTGCCATATATTGCCAATCTCATTATTATATCTTTATATTAGTACAATTATAAATAAAACCAAATTATTTTTTAATATATTTTATTTATACCATACAGTACATTGAATAATCATGAAATATTAAAATCTTAAATATAATTCATTATCATTTAAGGCACTCTCACACTATTAATTCTAAGGCACTTACGGTACAAGAGAAATTACAACTATATGAAGGTCTTTTAAGTTTTAACATTATTATTTATTATAACTTTTGCAATATATAAAAATGATTTAATTTCTTATTATACCAAAATTTTATATTAATATTATTATTATTTGTAAATATTAAAAAAATTGTATAAACGTAACCCTTATCGGATGGAGCATGCTATCTCTATATCCTCCCCTAGTAATATTACCCGTCTCACTCATTTACGCACACCAGCGTAAATGTAAAAGAACAAATAGATTAGGGTTGACAATGATATAAAAGTATATGCTATGAATTTTAAAAATTGTATACATACATCAGATAATCTTTATCGAGTGGAGCATGCTATCTCTATATTCTCCCCTAGTAATATTACCCGTCTCACTCATTTACGCACACTAGCGCAAAATGTAAAAGAACAAAATATACTAGGGTTGACAATCCTATAAGTGTATGCTATGAATGATTGTGTTCCAAAAATGATCTGACGATAACACCATTGTGCGTGGTGAGGCTGGCTCTGCATCCGAGTTGGATACGTTTATTACAAGTCCAACGTATTTTCTTCCTGTAACTCTCGTGTTTAATAAATTTGTGGTTTCCAACGTGAACCACCAGATGTCCCCTGTTCGATAACCCGAAGCGTACTGCAAAAAAACAACTCATGTTATCAATAGTTAGTGGAAGTGTCTACATTTTGCTGTTAGCAGTTAAGTTTCAATGTAAATTTTTGAACTTTGGTTAACATATTTATTGTAAAGGAATATGTAAATAAATAAAATCAGTCACAAATAACTTTATTGCATCATTTTACATAACACCTTTCTTATTATTTTAAGAAAATAATTATAATAAGAAAATTTCGTTGTAAGAAAGACACTAATAGTTTTTTCTTTTCAGACGCTTTGGTCGGTACTGGCGTGGACTGTTTCGCTTCCTACTGTCTCAGCAAGCAAGGGAAGATGGGCATCACCTTGGGTGGTTATAGGTTCAGATTCAACGGCTGTGCCAGGAATGGTAAGATCCGCTGGCGTTGCTCCAGAGGGCCCTGGTGTAAAGCTGCACTTCACACATACAGAGGCAGGATCGTGTACATACAGAGCACACACAACTGCGGCCCCAAACCGGCTACCTAGATTGCTGTTGGTTTGATCACGGCTTTGCCGGCTATCTAGATTGCTATTAGTTTAATCACGGTTTTGTCGGCTACCTTGTTTGCTACTAGTTTAATCATTATCTTGCCGGCTACCTAGATTGCTGTTAGTTTAATCACGGTTTTGCCGGCTACCTTGTTTGCTACTAGTTTAATCATTATCTTGCCGACTACCTAGATTGCTGCTAGTTTGATTATGGTATTGCCGGCTACCTAGATTGCTGCTAGTTTGATTATGGTTATGGGTATTGAAGATTAGGGAATTATTTTTATTATATGCATTATTCAATTTATTGTTAAACATATTTTATCCTCTACTTGGAATCACGCAATTTTTCCGTTCCATCAAATAAAATATGACACTTTAGGCTCAAATCTATTGAAATTATTATAACGATTCAGTCTTTACATAATGTCAATAAACGTGTTGATGTATCTCAACTATAAAATTGATTGCTTGATTGATTGATTTGAATTGTAACTATGATAGACTGGATCGAAATTTTAATTTTAATTGATATCAGCCTTTATTACTGACAATGTTATATTTATCATATATTATTATAATAATAATTTTTCATATAAATAATCTACTATTAACACTACATATTAGATTTAATTTAGAAATCATTAATAATTAATTAAACATTATTTTGTATAGACGCTTGTATGACAAGTACGTAGAATAGAACCATGACATGGGTGTCTGTTTGTGTAAGTAACGTAGATATACATATAATATATATATAATTTTTGGATGTTAGTTAATATCAAAATAACGGACAGTACAAAATAATTCAATAAGTATATTTTATAAATCTATATCACTCAATACATACAGGGTCATATATAAATAATATTATGAAATAGTAAAAGATAAATTACTATTATACTTAAATTCACCTCGTCTCAAATATATCAAAATTACATGTAACATTTAAATTAATACGTAATTTAAATAATGAATGTTGAATGTAATTGTTTTTTTTTTTAATGAATTGTAACTAACTTTTTTTTATATTTTTATTTTATTTATCACGAGCACCATATACGACTAGGATCGAATACAGGGTGTGCTTGTTCTTATAACAGGTTAAATTATATTTATTGTACAGTAGTTGATGTAGAAAATATTTAATATATAAAAGCGATGTCTCCTAGCAACGGTAGTTATATTTTAATTGTTTAGGTAATATTTCGATATTTTTTATTCGATAAACAGAAAAAAACACATATTACACTTTTTTATTATATAATTACATTAGCAGTAATTTGTATTTTAAAAGATTTTATAAGAATGTATTATGTATATGTTAATATATCATCAAATCCCTTTATTCCATCGAAAAAAATTAAGTCCAATACAAAAAAGTAGTTTAAAGTCAGTGACAAATGGGCCCCCGATTATACTTTTTAGGGGGCCTTTTTTAAACATTACAATGTATTTCATGATCAAATGTATACTCCTTCACCACAATATCATTGCGTACACTTTCATTATTTATTAATATTACTTCATAATTAGGCCCCTTCTTGAAGGTGCCTGTATCGTGAACATGTCTGACACAGACAATCATATCTTATAAAAGTGACCTACACATTTCGTTTATATATCTAATTGTAAACGAAGGTACCATTTTTCGTTCTAACCAAATTCCTCGCGGAATGGTTGTGGCAGAGCACGCCATGGATCACATTAACATCGTCAAGGACCACGTACGCCTGACAACGGGGATACGATATACAATTCCACCTCAAACTTTTATTTTTACTATAGTATACGTAACCCATATAATAGAAGCGTTTCTTCATATTGTTCATTATAACGAAATCACCTGAACCTGAAATTATTTGTATTTTAATATCTTTTTAATTGTTATAAATAATACTATAACTAACATACTCACTACACTCTAATGTATCTCCCTGATGCTGTTTTTGCTAGTTTTCGTATCGGGTGTGAGTGTTCCTCGTTGCTGTCGTGTATAATCAAGTATTCGTCGAGTTTGAGATACGCTTTACAGGACGCGTGCCCCGTACACGCCCACCTCATGTATTGTCCGGATTTATTTTTCTTGTAATACGTATTTCCATTGTGAAGTATAACTGTCTTTCCGTTTAACATTGTTATTATTTGGGCTGTAAAATATTACTATGTTATACTAAGATAAGTATACTAATATCAATTCAATAGCAAATAATATCAGTAGCAAAGAGATTGTATTTAAATAAAAAAATGTTGCTATGTTAAATAATTAACTTTATTAAAATTAGATATTGTGACGTATGTATAATCGATGTTACCATTAATTGAATTTGGATTATCCTAAGTAACCCGTCTACCTCTCGCACTCATACGTCTAAAGGGGTTGTGTTACAATAAGTTACCTGTGGTAGTGATTGCCAAATTATTATAATATATAAATGTATTTAGATGGTGTAACAATAAAACTAGTCACACTTAAAATATTTTTTATTTATATAATCCATAATAAGCCCACTTATAATACCAATGTGCTCAAATCGTATTGCACAAAATAATGTACATACACCATCAACCAAAAAGACTCCTTATTCTATAGTAGTAATAAAGGTTATATTTGTGCGATTTCAGCACTCTCCATCTCATACTCCGTCCCAGTTATGATCTGGTCTCCGGATATCACCCCGTGCTCCGTCTTCAGATGCTGCAGGATGCATCTTATACTTTTATCGACGTCATCGAACTTCATACATTTGAAATTACATATTTTACACGAGAAGAAATGCTCCTCGGTGTTCTCAAAGACTTTCCATACCCAGCTGTGGTCATCTGAAAATTTTGTTTGATCTTTATTATCAAACAGGTGAGTTAGTCAGTTTAGTAACATTTATATTTTAAAAGAGTCAGTTAGTAAGTGTTCAATATTTTAAACTAATTTCTTATAATTTTTTATAACAATAAACATCAATCACAAATTTGATTTTATATATATATATATAAATAAAATTTTTCTTCAACAAAAACTATCTAACGAAAAAAAATGTATAAAATAAAAAACTAATAAAAAAAACATGCTCTAAAACCACAAGTCCCATTACAAAAATTTGATAGGATATATTATAAAATGTGTTATAAATAATATCTTATTTTTCTCTCTAACAAAAAAGTATCTAATAAAATAAATTTAATATGAAATAAAAATATATAAAAAAAACATCATGCTCTATAATCACAGATCCTATCCAAGAAAATTATTGAATCTATTATAAAGTATTTTATATATAAAAAAAAACTAACAATTTAAATTTAATTAAAAATTAAAATAAAATAAAAAAAACATCACGCTATATTACAAAATACTATAAAAAAAAAAAAAACTCACCGGCCGTCTTGTGGTGTATCATCTTGAGGTGCCTGTTCATGTTGCCGGTGGCGTTCCCTCCGTGGCATATGTTCCTTTTACACAGCTTGCACTGAGCCAGTGTGCTGGTGATGCGCTGGAAGTACGACCAGATCCAGCTCCGACCGTGCTTGGACGTGTCTGGGGATGTGCGTGGTTGTACTTGGGTATCAAAAGTGCTTGGTTGTATCAAAAATATCTTCATAAGGAAAATATTGACACCAATATTGAGTTTTAATTATAAAATTATTCTTATTAATAATAAACTTACCAAGACTTTCATCAAATTCTTTATCGCTATCAACTTCTTTCTTCCAACTCATATCGAGATGTTCCAGCTCCTGAGAATCCTTCTTCTTTTCCACCTCAGATTTGTATACACTAGGATGTCTAGTTCTAACATGGCGGTTCATGTTGTTTGTGTTACATCCCTTTATTGATAGAACTACATTGCAGAGATTGCAACGGTAGATAATATTTGTGAGCTTGTCAAAATATTTCCAAACCCAACTGCGTTTACGGCTAAACTCTAAAAGATATCATTTATTTAGTGTTAATAGCTGTTATTACCACATACAAGTTACTTTATTAACTTTATAGCGCCATCTATTGGATAATTATTAATTTAGTGTTAAGTATATTTGTAATGAATATCTTAGTTCATAAATACATAAAAATAGAAATTATACGTTTTACATAAGTATTTTGAAGCACCTACAGGAAATAATTTTTCAAAAACAGTAAGATAAACAATTTTTTATTGTTTAAAGATCAATATATCTTTTTGATTAGGATGAAAAAGTGACGAGTTTCCCATATACTTTCATACTATAATTCATAACCTCCCTTTTATGATGCACAATGCAGTCATAAGAAAACATACATATTCCCATACATATTACTATAGTTATACTGATTACAAATAAGCGATAAATTGTCTCAATATGTAAATTTCACATTATTATAGTAAACTATAGACAAGAAGTTGTATTTATATAACCATCTACTTACCATAACTTCTTTTCAACTTTTTCTTCCTCGGCACAAGCACGTACTGCATGTTTTCTATCAAATCCTTGTCCGTTTTGTCCTCACACTTGATTATTTCATCAGCTTCGCACACCTCCTCCAATATCACGGGCTGTGACTTCCCGTCGTCGTCTTTCAACATGTTAAACTGAACAAATTCAATTTGAAAGCCAACTGTTGACTCCTGACTGCTTTTATGAAGTTCATAAACTTCGTGGTGCATTGCTTTGATGTGTTTTACGAGTTCCGGTGATTTTTCTTCACATTGAATAGTTTGTTCACATATATTGCAGCGAAACTCATTATTGTTCCTGACAAAGTATATAGATATCCAATCCTGGCAGTCTGTAACATTCAAATATTTATTATTAATATCAATTTATCATATTAAAGTTATTATTACGATTAAAACATCTTAACATAAAATAAGGAAATAAAACAAAACTTGACATTTTTATTTTTTTAATAAAATACATAAATCAAAGGTTTATTATAGACTTAAATAAGTTGAAAATGAAACAAATAAAAAAATTGTTACATTATTTATTTATTTAATACTGTATATTTTGAACAACATTTATTACAAGTCTTATTCAAATGCACAGGAAAAAATACATAATGTAAAAGGAAAATAAATAAATTAGGAAAAATTTATCAAATTTAGACACTAAGTGTTTGGAGTAAATATAATATGGTGGTTTAGGGTAAACTTTATTTTGAATTGTAAATAAATCATATGCCATCTACGCCATTATTTTGGAACAAAATAACATAATGTTACGAAGTAAATGAAGGGTATTAGAAAACTATATATATTTAACAAATACTAATACGAACAGTAATTTAAATAAAATAAGTGGCAACAATTCAATTAATCAGTAAACATTGGTTTCTTGTGATTATGGAAATCTCTCACCACCTGGACCCCATAAGTTTGCATGTTAATAACTGATATACAGCCGGTTTTCTGACGATAAGAGCAGTACCACTGTTCAGCTCCACATTGTAGTCTACTTTTGAACACATAAGTGTAGCCCTTGTATAGTAAAAGGTGACCCTTTTTCGTTGGTACACACTGCACTAATTCATCACCTGTAATATTTGGTCATAATTAACACAATGCAGTAACTAAACTATTTTTCAAAACACAAAAACTTTTGTAAACCAAAACACGAGCTACAATTTTTTTTGACACAATGAAGAAGTCGTTAAAGTTATTATATTGCACAATCTAGGAATAAAAAAGTCACAAGTGTGTTTATTAATACAAAACTATCTATTAACGCAACAAAGTTATTGTTTTTTAATAAACTTATAAAAAAACAATATAAGATTAATCCAAATCGTAAGACCACTGTCACATTGACATTAGTGACGTTTAATAAATCCTTTATTTCGAGTTTGTAATTACCTAAGAATAGAATATAAATTAACAAGGTAAATTCGCATTATAAATTAAATATTGTTTCATAATTTGTTATTCATATAAAATAATATACTGCGCCAATGAACATTCCCGCGACCACATCTACTTCACAACGTTCCAGTTAACGCTTAGTCTAGCTTACTAAGTAACATGAATATTAGGTAAAATATTATTTTCCTAAAACATATTTTCAGTTTATTTTAATTAAATATATTCTATTATTAATTAGATTAACTTATATAGTGCAAGCAATGGCGTAGAGTCTGGACTATTAACTAGCGCTCATGTGCGAGGCTCACAGACAACTTGTTACCTTTTATTAAATGACTGAATTTTCTCGTTACTAGATGGCGCTAGTAGTATCTAAAATGTTTCGATTTGCAATTATTATTCGGAATGACGTCACGGTGTTAAACACTGGTGCATCTGTTACTTACTTAAATCCTTTTTTATTAAACTCTCATTCTCATAACATGTTTAAAAAAAAACATAAAAATAAAAAAGTTTCTGAAAAAACTTTATGTTTTAGGATGTATATTCCCATCCTGACGTAGTTTATACTTTAAATATTTTAAAGGTTGTGTAAAGGCGGCCATTATTATTACGGTCTAAAATTTTTTTTAACTTTAAAAAGGAGCGTCTACATAATTTTTTTATATATAAATTCTTGTCATCCGTTTAATATATAAAGTGACTGTCGGGTATCTGTCTGGATAATTTTAGTAATGAGATAATGATATATGATAATATTAAATTGCTCATTTTATCAATATTACATTTTAAAAGCCTGATGTTTAATTTAACTGTTCTAATTATAGTTTTTTTATGATAAAGGTCTACAATAAATATTTACTGATTTTGTGTAAATTATATAGCACAAATAAGGACGAAAGCAACATCTACGTAGTGAGCTTTTTAAATGTTCCTACCTATAAATAAAATTTAAAAAAATATCTCCTTCATGTTTTATGATTTCGTAACATGCACTACCCTGTGACATCACTAATTGTCATCGTTCATCAAAGGTTGTCTGTAAGAGATTGCTTTAAGCAATAAGACCGCCATTGCACGTAATTTTACTGCATTTATACAAACCTTTTAATATTCTTTTATAACATTGTTATGTGCACTAAAGTTTTAAATAATAATAATAATGTAATTTATGATTTTATAGTAATATAAATAGTAGTTTAGAACGTTATCAAATAAATGACCTAGAATGACGTGTTCAGAAGCATATGATAACGGAAACAACAGACGCGGTTGGCTGTACTAACAACAAAATGACCTTGGTTTGTTGGTAACACTGTTCCGTTTATAAATCACTGCAATTCAAATATTTATTTTAGGTACGTACAGATTACAAAACATTATTTTTGTCACTAAACTCATTAGTTAGTGACGTTAGCAAATATCATTAGTATTTTATGCAAATTTAATATCTGATTTTATAAATATTTACGTTTAAATTATATATATAATATTGTTATATTAATCTTAATGTTGAAATTTGTATGTAACAATATTTTTGGTAGAAAAAAAAGGTTTCTTTGACAATGTCGTAATACTTTATTATGTGCATAAGAAAAACTATTTCTCGCGTATAATTTTTTAATCCTGTTTTAAGCATTCGTCATCATTAAGAATTATAGGTATTGTTAAACTTTTTGCTTGAAAAAAAAAAACCAACAAAAACCTAGTTATACAGAAGCACTGAAAAATGTAATTCTCGTCAAAGATATTGTTATCAGATAAGATCAATGTACATGATCCCCTCTCATTTTGACTACATGATTATCTATGGTATAAATTTTTGCATTGCATCGGTATCTCCTTTGCATGGCGCACTGCCAGCGCACTCTGGAGCCGAGGACGGTGTGAATGATGAATCTATAATTCCCGATTACCATGACTGGCTTCCCTCGTTGGGATATTTCGAATTTTGGTACTCGGTATGCTGCAATTAGACATATGGGTTAAGTCTCACAACTTTTGTACAGTTGATAAACAAATGTATTATAAGATTTGTTATGGTAAGGATTCTCATCACATTATATATTATGTACTAAAAATATGTGATCATTTTTATTATAAATAATGTTAAGTACATGGTACAGATTTTATAACAAGTTAAAAAAAGTATATTATATTTGTTTTAGGACTTCACTCAAATATTGTTAGAAACTGTCATAAATTTTGAGGGTTAGTCTATTGTTTCACTGTATGGTACTGCACTGTGGATTATTCCAAAAGTTGTATTATTTTGGGGAAAAGGGTAGATGATATCACGGGGAGAACTGGTAATAAAACACAATACATTAATTCCTTTAAATACATAAGTACATTATTTTTAACTAATTTACAATAAACATAAATATCTACACGATTCATGAACATGTTACAAATTGATTGATTTATTTGTATTTTATCCATGTGATACCATTATCACTACACCTAATTATTATTTTAAAATATACCCGATTATATTCACATTCCAAGTTTATCTTAGCGTTATAGAAATTCATATCTTATCGTTATCAAGATATGACGTGTGATATTGAGTATTCTTTGAGTATTTTATTCAAAACACTTAATTACTATGAGATCATGTAACAGAAATAGGTTTTTAGTCATATATTATAGATTCTAACTCGATATTTCTCAGGAGTCGTGGATTGTCTCTAATAGAGGCACAACTTTATATAAAGAAATTAATTAAAGATTGTTGGTATGTATCTTCTTCGGATTTTTATCTTTTCCACATGTGACTTCTTGATGTAGCAGCCCAATGTCCTTCTTGGTATTCCGTACATTCTCGCCGCTGCTCTTTGTGATAATTTTCCAATTTCGACAGCGTCTATGGCCGCCTTCATGTCTTCTTGAGACCAATTTCTGTAGGTCCTATCGATTTTATTATATATATCTGTGAATATAACATTAATTATTATTTAAGTTATCTCAAATTATTCAATATCAGCTTCTATTTTATTATTATTGAAAATATCTATTAAATAAATTTTACAATTTTTAATGGTGATTGAAGTTTTTTTTAAAACATTAATATTCAAAGGCAATAAACACATTGAGAACAGCATTCAGATATAAGAATGATCTTTATTATTTGGTCTTTAAACAATAAAATAATATTAATATATAATTTCTAAACTTAAATCAATCTTGAATCACATAATTGTCACAAAATTAACCTTACATAAAAATAGTTCATCCACAAAAAAAAAACAATTCTCCGATTACAAAAAAAATCTACATCAGAGTAAATATTGTATTGAGGACAAAAGTTATTTATAAGATTACATTATCAATTCCTTGCTATACTTAAACACGAGTAGTGAAAGCCGATTTGATTGACAGTATCCGATTATCAAATGTATACAGCGTACACTGTATGTGTGTTGTTATGCATGTGTGTGTAAAATTAACGACTTCGATTATAATCGCTGTTTCGTACAAAATTTCCTTATTAGCCTCATGGAATCATATGAATGGAATTTTTAAATGTCGACGGATGATTTATTAATCAATCGATCCGTCTGGTCACATCTGAATACATCCTCCATTCATTAATCCAATCCGGATTTTATGACCTTGTAATACGGGTGAATATTGAATAAGCGATCAGCAAATCATACGAGCCCTTGTTGCTGTAGTTTAGGCAATATTTAACCTTAAACCCATTGGACAAGGTTAAAATTAATTTGATACTTCATATATAAATAAAACCAATTGGTATCTTCGTCTTGTTAAACAATGATTCCTTTAATTTGAACTCAATCATGACATGAACAGATGAGGTATAAAAAATATAAACATTTTGCCTTACAATTATTTATAATACAAAAATAAAAGTAAACAATGTTATATTTAATAAATTTTTCATAAAATTTAAACTCAAAAACAGCTTACATTTATATTTATTATAAGCACTTTGGGTTATAACATACTTTGGATTACCACAAATTTCTCTAACGCAACACTTAAGTTATTGGCAGTAAACCTTAAAGTAATATTTATTAACTTTGACATATATGTATATGTAAGAAATCTTTTAAACTAAGTCTTCAAGTATATTTAGTCTTATTAAAAAATACTTTAAATATAAATTTGATCACATTCAGTGTACATTAACACTTTTGAGACGTAGTTAGCACAAAAAGCTAAAAAATACATACAGTTTGGTTACACATATAGCTGTTAACCTAATATTATAATAGGAATTTCAATATATATCTAAGATACATTTGGAATACTCATTGACCGGGGATAAAAGATTATTCCTTTTCCTTTTGTGTGTTCTTGGGATCGGGGAGAGGAGGGAGGCTGTATGATTTACCGTCAGGAGTCATCCAGCATGTGGGAGGATCGTGATTATGTTTCCCAATAATCTCTGTAACCCTGCCGGCATTATTTATTCTCAACTTTGCAGGACAGCATCTACTGAAGAAATACCAGCAGTACCACAGTTGACTTCCATATGCCTTTTTGTACATGAATCTGAATGTATGGTTTTGATACATAAACAACTTTGAATTTCCTCTTGTGTTTATAAATATACCTGAAAAAAAAATTAAAAAACTTAGCCATTGGTTAAAACTAGAGAATCACTTAAATTTATTGTCATTTAAGGAAGGAAAATAAAACCAATATTATTTCAATATATTTAATATTGTCCCACTAAGTACACACTTCACACCACAAAACCAATAATTCATCATTGATAATGTAAAGTTTATATATATTTACAAGGTTATGCTTATTTTTTATTTACACAAATTGAAAAGATAAATCTAAAAATAAATAGTAGATAATATGATGAATGATTTGAAACTAGGAACAATATTTAACACTCTTTTAATTTAAAAATGAGTTCTGATAATTAACTTTTAGTTCGATGTTACAAAAATTGTAAGCAACTTTCAGACGCGATAATCACATCAACTTAACAGACTTAACACATATTTATATTTCCAGAATTACTTAACAAAAGCAAAAAATATTATCAAATCTCTATCTCAAAGTTTACAAAGTTTGCTGCATGTATTACAAATAAAAGCAATATCACAAAATAGAAACAGACTTGAAACTTGCGAGTTACTAAGATTTAAGATTGACATTTTGACACTATAATGTATTTGACGTTCCCTACACTAATAAAAAGATAAAATTTAGATTAATATATTTGAGATTTTGTCTCATACATTGACCCAATATTATTATTAAAACAGTATATATAAAAACATTATAAAGAATAATATACAAGAAAACAAAACTGCACAAATACGACATTTTAATAAATTAAAATACAAATAAGCGTACTAGCAACACTGGGCGGTCTCGTCACACAATTTGTTACTCGCGTGCTTGTTGTGTACCTCTTGTTATGTGTATGCAAAATATAAATAATATAATAGGCTGTGCAAAAAAATATTGTTTATTATTTTCATAAATTATTATATGCAATAAATACTTCGTTTAGTGTGTGATAAATTACTTTAAGTTCGATTGTGATAAGTAGGTTAGCAGTGTAAAACAAGTTCTCGATATCAAAACAATTCATGAATCTTGAGTGTCAATATTTATGTGACTTGGAATGTGTATCTGACTTAAACTTAAAATGATATTCAATAAATATTACTATATATTTCAAGCAGTTTTATTTTTCTTAAATATAATAAAATTTAAGAGATAATAACAAATCCTATTAATACATTTATTAATAAATATTTTTATTTCAGAAGCAAACTTTATACCAACCAGAAAAGGGAGTATGCTATTAGTACATGAAGGATTTGCGTTCCGTTTAAAAAATAAGTTGGCCTATGGCAAGAAGCAATGGTACTGTACTTCGAGGACTAAAACAGGATGTCAAGTGGATGTCACTACAATATTCCATGAAGCCCGAGTTGTTGTAAATCGAGTGAGGAATAAACATAATCATCCCGCACCTGGATTTTATCGTCGGAATGATGGTTCATTTAAGGTTGTATAAATTTTATATTTCATGTTTTTATAGATATTACTGCTGATATATATTAATGTAATCATGGACCAATAATAATGGATCAATTAAGCTTTAAGTCATGTTTATAAGAGGCTAAAAGGACACCTACTCATATAAAAATAATTTGGTACTATATATTTTTTATACACCTACAGAGTAACTTACAACATTGCTCAAGTAAATATTTCCAAAGACTGATTATTACTTTCTACCTCAAACAGATACCTGATTTTATTTTTCATATATTTATTATTTATATAATCTTTTGTTTTAAGATAAATGCATCATATTGATATTTAATTTTAAGTTAATTACTGGTTATGTTCTAATTATATTAATTAAAATTAATACTGTTAAGAAATTTGATAGTTTTTTTGGGTTTTAATTAGCGAATACTTGAAGAGAAAAATGTGTAGACATATATATATCAATAATTTTTATATAACTTTTATTTTATATATACAATAACATATATTTTCTAAGTAAAGACTGATTTAGAATAATCTACCTCATTTCATACTGATAAAGACTGTGTTTTTATTGACATTGTTAGAATAGATATAAGATGTTTTGATTTTTTTTATTAATAAATAATTGTAAAGAATTTTGTTTTAATGATTTTTTAAGAAAATACAGGGGGGGGGGAAATACAATCTTACTTATGATATAATAATAATTTATTTCACAGCCGCACACATTACAATACAAGTGACAAAATATTTTTAAACAACACATAATATAGTTTATACAATTAGTCTTATATCTTAAATAAAATGAAAACCTGTTCTTTGGGATATTTTATTAATTATTATTAAAACAAAATGTATGCACACAGCATTCAAATAGTGGTGATAACATTATTTTTGATGAAAAATCATAGTATATACAGATTAATAAAGTATTATTAAACAAAATATTGACTTACTGAGTTGTCATAAAGATCTTCCCTACTAAATAGTTCAAGGTAAATTGCTTTTTTTTTGTATATTATAGTATTTAAATATATTAATTTGAATTTTGTTTGTGTTTTTTTTCTTTAATGAATTAGTAAGCAAGTAAAATGTGTACAAGTAAAGACCTTGAAACTTTTTGATAATTTTGTCTCTTTGTTCGCTCATCAAGCAAAACATTACTTGGTTGACTATGATGTAGCCATACAATATATCGGGATGAATACACTACAAACAATTACCTTATTTTTAGGGAAAAACCTTTAAATTGATTTGTGTTATAATTTAACTATTAAAATGTATGGATATGTAACACCTTATAATTTTAGTCGGAGATAATGATAGTCGCAAGCAACAACTAGTATGAAATCGAGATTTGAAGAGGCGTGACTATCTATATTTTTAGATTGTATCTATATATATTTTTAAATTGTATCTATTTACGTCCAAAAATATGGTGATAACTGCCATCCTGTGATACGTAGTATTCTGGGGCGGTATGATTATGAAAATCATTAATATTTCTAATTATATTATCATCTTCACCGGTAGTCACGTATGCTTTGCATAGTTTAGATCTGTGCGACGAGCAGCGCCATCTGTGTCCTTCTTTAGAAGTAAAACCGGAAGAGCGAGAGTATGTGAAGTTTCGAAATAATAGTAACGGTCGCCCACGTCGAGAGTTGATTATTGTAACTGCAGACATTTTAACTATATATATATTGTTTTTTTTTAATTACTAAATAATTTAAAATAAGGTTAAGGTTTGCTTTTAATAACATTCGTATGAAAAAAAAAATGTATTTTTGTCATATCTTGAATTATTATAATAGTATTTATAGTAAAGAAGGTAAGTAAAAAATTATTGAATTGTGAGAAAAAATATTTATATATGAAGTTTCAAAATTAAATCCAAGGTCCAATGTTCTATATAGGGAATTCAACTAAAAAGCAATGTTTGATCACATAATCTATAATTAATTTATATTAATAATAAAACAAAGTAATTTTCAGAAATATTTATTACGGTTGTAATTTATAATTATAAACGTCCTACTTATTCTATATTTGTGTGATAAATAAAATACGAACTTCAACAGATTTTATTTAAACATAATTAAACTAAATATTAATATTATTTCACAAATCAACAAGTCTTCAAACAAAGATAAAAGGTAAGGAAATGCAGGTAATAAAATTAGTATATCATGACCAGTTCTCACTTAATTTCTAAACAATTCGACGAACCTTAGAAAAAGTCAGAGGATATTTACTCCCGCTATTGGATGTTGGTGTGTGGTCGTGGAAACCTGTAGCTGCCAGTATTCTATTATCTTCTGTGGTGAGGAGATAGGCCTTGCAGTTCTTTACTCTCGAGCAATACCATCTCCACCCGTATTTTAGAGGATACGGAAACTTTGCGTATGTATAATTTTTGTACATCAACAGTGGTCGGCCACGTTTGGACATCACTTCATAGGCTGTCGAAAATATGAGTATTATTGCTTGATATGGATATTAATAAAATATTAGAACAACTAGTGCATAGTGTTTTTTGATTCTTTTGAATCGGTTCAACTTTACGGCAAATAAGCTTAAAGTATTTTAGAAGATCATAATCGGGCAAGTTATGTATGGTAGCGAGTAGGCCATAACTCAAAGTCATCTCCAATCCATAATTGCAGAATGCAGATGTAATTGCAAAATGCAGATGTAATTGCAGAATGCAGATGTAATTGCAGAATGCAGATGTAATTGCAGAATGCAGATGTAATTGCAGAATGCAGATGTAATTGCAGAATGCAGATGTAATTGCAGAATGCAGATGTAATTGCAGAATGCAGATGTAATTGCAGAATGCAGATGTAATTGCAGAATGCAGATGTAATTGCAGAATGCAGATGTAATTGCAGAATGCAGATGTAATTGCAGAATGCAGATGTAATTGCAGAATGCAGATGTAATTGCAGAATGCAGATGTAATTGCAGAATGCAGATGTAATTGCAGAATGCAGATGTAATTGCAGAATGCAGATGTAATTGCAGAATGCAGATGTAATTGCAGAATGCAGATGTAATTGCAGAATGCAGAATACTGAGACTTGTGTCCGATGTACGGTACGGTATGTTACATTGGGCACAAAACCTCTACACATTCAGACAAGACGAGATGGATAAAGTTGTCGAAAAAATATTGCAATGTCTATTAATCGCACTGTATAGCGAAGTGGAAGCAAAAAAGGAACCCAAAGGAAGGTCTCATCACCATATGTGAATAATAATAGCATAAAAGATAAATTTGTTTAGTGCTCTAAATCTAAACATCAAATACTTACCAATCTGCAGTAAGTAAAGTTGCACCTTCCAAAATTTGAATTGGCTAGTTATTTTAAACTGAGCTTCAAAATAAGTTACAAATATTCTGATACGGATATCGTAGATGTTATAAAGAATAAGCTAAGCTTATCAGTTAAAATCAGCCATAAAGTTAAAGGAATTTCCTAAAACTTCGCTACCATATTATACATATTTAAAATGTACCTTGACCTCGAATAAAAAAACAAAGTATATCTATAACTGTATTTTGTATCAACCACTTATTAAAACCTAAAGTGACATTCGTTTATATTCTCTTATCATATCTTAGGAGTAAATAATTAAAAAAATATAAATAATTAAATAAATATAATCAAGCTTGTTTACAATGTTATTAAAACAAAAATAATATTTTAGATTACATTTTTATTTCTTAAATTAAATCAGATATAAAAAAAATACAACCTAATTATAAACTAAGTGGTTTATTTAAGCGATGTACATATGATGAATGGATTTTAATCTTTGATATACATATTTTAAATACCCATCGTTATTTCATTTAATCAGATTCAAATACGAGGGGTTCTCGTATAGCCTCCAGGATGTGGGAGGGATTTAGGTAATACTTCGGTGGATCGTGCTCGTGTTCTTCAAAGGCGGATGTTATAAGGTTATTGGAATCGGTAAAAACGCAAGCGCGACAGTTCTTCAGAGTGGAACACACCCACCTAGCTTTACTTCCAGTATCGTACTGTTTCCGGTAAGTGTATTGCCGGAAAAGTAGCATCTCTTTACCCTTCCGCGAGGTTATAACGACCGCTGTGTCTGAAATAAAAAAATTTAGGGTAGTTGAAAATAATCAATAACAATTTTGTATACAGTTAAAAAACTCACTACTTAAATCCGGTTCAACGCTTTCTGCCACAGTATTAGTCTTCTTGTGGTCGTGGTACTTCGAAGTCATTATGATCTCATCTTGATCATTTAAATAGACAAACGCGGAACAGTTTCTGCTGGTACAGTTCCAACGTGTACCATTCTTAGTTTTGTACGCTTTCCGATATCTGTAGCCTTCGTACTGCAAGATGGTTCGCCCTTTATCTGTTTCCAGATACATGGCAATACCTTCACTGTTAGCTTCATCTTCGAGATATTCTGTTCTGAATATATCGCTTTCGTCGTCTGAAAGAAATGAAACAATAAGATACAACATAATAACTTATTTTCAGTGTAATAAAAATCAATAGGCTTTAAATAAAAATCCCGATCATAAGAGAATAAAATTTATTAAAACATTTCTGTATTCTAATAAAAATGATATCAATTCCACATATCCGCTGTATAAAACAGCTAAAAAGTAAAAAAATAGTCAATATTTCTAATATCTAAAACAACATGGCTGCCCTGGCCTTCCTTAAAACTAAACTAACGCTAAATAATCTAAAACAACTTTAAAATCAACATAGTTAAAATAAGCTCCTGTTAAATGATTCTGCCTTGTAAGAGACGACAGAGTATTGGTTCATGATTGTGATTGTTCACTATTAATACTAATTCAAATTTATCGTTAACATGTGCGTAGACGTCGCATTTCCCTTTACTGGGTTCGTTGCAACACCACCTGCTGGTGGCTCCGTTCACGCAGACTTCTTTACGAAATGTATGCCCATTGATAATGAGGAACGTGTTGCCAGTGGATAAAGTAACCGCTGTAACTGGAAGTAAAAATCGATTATAATAACTATAATGACAATTCTTTTGGAACGGAATATCGTAAAAAAAACTACATAGAATTTAATTATTTTTTTAATTTCAAATAACATTTAATTAATTTTAAAGTAATGTCCTTCGTTATTGACAAAAAATTTCGGTGGTTCGTGATTATGGACGAGATAAGAAAAATAAATTTGATTCAAACTATTTATACGTATTCTTGCCTTGCAGTTGGATCTAGTCTTCTTAGAGCAGGTCCAAGTAGACCCGTTGGAATGTGAAAACGTATTGTCTTGTAACAATAGTACAGATTTTCCGGATAGTTTTACAAATTTGTATTTTAAACCTAAAAATTAAAATCTATATATCAATCTCCAAAATCTGATATTTAGGTATTTAAAACGTTATAATTATATATAATTCTTTATAACGAACTTCACTTACCGAGTATTTTCTTCGATATACATACGTTATAAAAAATAAGAATTTCTAAAGAAATATGAATAAAAATATAGACAATAAAACATAAATAACATTGGGTTTGAACTGGAAACCTTTGAAACACTGTTTTAGCGTTCTGTAAATTGAGTTATCGTGTCCATGTCAGTAATTAAACGTATTATTAAAAATATAGACTAAAATATATATAAAATTTACATTTAGTTCGACAGTTAATTGGTAGATATTGTTAATTCCACTCATACAGAAAATAAATAAGATATCTTAATAATACAGGTAATAATCATACAAAATTGCACTTATAAGCGATTAATGTTTTATTATTAACCTATCAAACTGATTATTTAACTTACAAGATAAGGTTAAAATTATTGACATTTTTGAACAACAATTGCTCAAAAGATACACAGGAAATTTGTAAACAATCCAGGACAAAATAGGACCGATTACATAAAACACAATACATGCATGCATGCACGCATATAATGAAAAGCGTTAAGTTATATAAAATAATGTTATTTTAATCACACTCTAATGTAATGACCATTTGACAGTTTCACTAGTTTGGGCGGTTCATGGTTATGTTCAAGGCATGAAAATTTCGTTAAAATCTGATTTTCACTTAAACGTATTTTTGCTCCGCACGAATGATTTGCTTTTCCCGTACAGTACCAGTATCTAATATCTTTGTTTATTTGACTAAATGTGTGTTTGTTTATAAGTATGTTTTGACGCTTGCCTGTCTTGGACGGTATGAATTCGAAGAATAAATCTGAAATTTTATTTGAAGATTAATAATACTCAATATATGGCCGAGTGGAGACATACATAGAATCACTCAAAGAGGGTAGAAATAAATTCAACATAATATATTAGCACGAAACATTAATCTAATTACATAATAGTTGATAAAGTCACATTTTAATATAATTATTACAATTAACTACAACAACACAAGTAACTAAAAACTTTTTAACTTTAATTTTTGTTAAAAAACATTAAACTATTAACATTGTATTTTCCATCTAACTTAATATATTTCCCATCTTTGGATTGAATGTAATTTGGGGGCATGTGGTTGTGTTCTTTGAAGCTGGCAATAATCTTCAAGTCGTCCCCAACGTGGATATATTTTTTGCACCTCTGCCCCCCGCGGTCTGTGCAACACCAGGAGGTGATGTTATTCCCCTTCCGCAAGGGTTGAGGCCGACTGAAGGTATACCCGTCATAGCTTAACAATTGTTTTCCAGATATTAATGTTATCAATCCCCCTGAAATATTTATTTGCCTTAACACATATCTTTATCGATAATACAATAATGACAAATAACTCGAACTGTTTAGAATGGTAAGTATAACAATATAAAACAATTTATTTCCCTTTCTTTGGGGATTCAAATTCTGGAATACTTTTTACTTTTCTATAGAAGCTTGCTTAACTGTTTCTAACAACCAACTACTCTTAGACATGTAATTTCTTATATATCCTACTACTGTGGCTTGTACCATATTATCACATTCAGATTTATGTCGTCAACACTAGAAATATATTCTTCACATCAACAGACGCATAGTTTAAGAGTTTATTTAATCTAGTGTTAGAAAACAAACAAACGATTAGATGCTTACGTAATCAGTTATACTAATAATTAAACAACAATTAACATACTAGTAAGATCACCCCGAATGACATATAAACCTCTACAAGGTACCTTCATTTTTACATTAGAATAAGATATGGTTATTGCTGTTTTACTCTCAATTCAAATGTAACAAATTATCCAACAGTATTACAGTGGGTAGTACCACCTAGAACTTATGTAGGGTAGAGCGACAAAGTGGCAGTCTAAGAGCGAAATTAATAACCGATCCTAATTCATTATAACTACTGAATTGAAGCAACAATCAATCCATTATCAGTCCAAAGCATTTGTTGATTATGTTGGAAGCCCTTTAAAAATTATTGCAAACTCGGATTGAAGATTGCTAATTAATTTCGACTTCGACGTAACGGAGTGATCTACATGCACAGCTGATAAATGACACTTTTTTTATTTGAAAATTATATTAAAATATATGTTAAAGAGATACATTCTCATTATTTCTAAGAAGGCAGAACTTTTATTAAAATATGGTTAAACTTCAATGTAGTACTAAAATATTTATTCAATTTTAATAATTAGTAAATATTTTCAATTAAAAAATACATTATATTCTATTATTTCAATGTAAATATATTTTATAACAGTAAAACTATTAGGCGTTCTTAGTAATCTTAGTACACTTAAACCTAAGCTTGAAATAATGTAATCAGCAAGTACACTTCGTATAGACAAAGAATAAGCACATTTAAATTGGGGTCAACGAGTAAAGACCGCTCTGCGTGATCTCGTAGGCTGGTGGTTCGTGGGTGTGTTCATGAGATATGCACACCAGTTCGTAATCGTCATTAACGTGCAAACATACAGTGCACTTCCAGCGAATCCTGCCGGAACAGTACCACCTCTCACCCCCCGAAATCGGTGATGGGTTGGTGAAGACAAACCCGTTCAGCATGAGGAGGGTTGCTCCATCAGTCGCTGTAACCACTTTTACTGGAAATAATTTTTAGTTGATAAAAATATATTTTTTTACGAAGTACCAAACAATTATGTTCAAACCACAAATGGCGATACTATATTTACTATTTCCACACTAAAATTAAGCCGGTAGGGGACAAAGAAGATGTTTCAATTTCAAAGATTTTATTTTAATTTCCTTAATATTCTATTTTGTATTATTAGTATTAATAATTACAATATCCAAAATAATGTAGGTAGTACATAATTATCCTAAATTTTAGTAAAAAGTATAAGTAATTAAAAAATCTTAAAACAATGATTAAAGAAAACTGTCAAAAAACTTATAAGAATAAGAATCAATATATTTGTATATAATTGATACATACATGTGTTTGTATACACAAGATTTGTTATGTATATAAAACTACACATCTTAAAATATCCTTTTCCGTACCACAAAAAAATATATAAAAAAAAATTAATATCTAATTACAAAATATAAAAAAGAATGAAACAAAAATTTAAATAACAATGAATTTTGTTTCAGACCATAAAGAAATTTACTATTTCACAAAGCAAATATTATTATTATTGATTAATTGATTGAGTAAGAGTAAGTGAGCCAACAAAAAATTTAGAATATAAAAAAAAATTAAACTTGTACCGTTATAATTAGAACTTTTTTTTAACTGGCAAGCTTTCCTTTAAAGTATTGGGCTAAAAGAAATAAGACGTGAATAGGGAGATAGGTGGTAAGACTACCGGTTCTATACGATTTGTATATAATCTTAAACTTAATCAAACCACCGATTAAAAGCGCTTTAGTCGCTTGATATTACAACGTCATAAAATACACGTGTTTGGGCTTAGCTTCCAAATCAGGTTTTGTATGTGTGTGTTCACCTTTCGTCACAACTACATTGAGATTTGCGTCTGTAGTTAACATATAACGACACTCGTCCGACTTAGCTGCACACTTCCAAACGATGCCTTTTTTGGACTTTGAACTTCTCGTGAATTTGTACCCCCTGTAGAGCAAGATGTACCTGCCTTTTTTGTCTCCTTTTATCAATACTGGATCTGTAATTGCGATGTATTTATATTTCTTGACTAAACAAATTAAATTTTGTTATTTTTTACGATTAAAAAAAAAGGAAATACAATAAAATAATATTAATATTTTTAAAATTATATTTATATTATAATTTAATATTTCAATCTTAATTTAATTGTTTGTACGTAATATTATACACCTATAATTGCAACACCAAAATATTGTACATTAAGTAACGTCAATAAGTACATAAATACCAACTGAATCTTTCCCAACACTAAAAAAAAATTATCCATTTTAAATGTACAGAAAAAAAATTGCAAAACATTCTCAATCAAGAACTTTACTCCATTATATACAAAAAAAATCTGTATATCTTTTTGTATATCGTATCTTCATCTTCTTTTATAACACCATGGGGGGAAAAGTGGGAGGGATTGAATCACACTAATTCGACACTCATTCTGCTGAAGTAGTCTAGTCTTAAAACTTTAACAACTACCCTCTTCCTCGGCCTACCGCTTAATGATTATCCCAGCAGATACAATAAACTTTACGACCGTTAGTAGAAGGTAGGTAGTTTGGCAGGTTGGTAGGTTCGTAATCTTACATACTCTCCGTTCCTGTTAACATGTAATGTTGGTGGTTCATGTGAGTGATCCTCTTTAAGGACTGAGAAAACACCGTCGTGAGATAGAAAAACTTGAGCGGTACACTTCTTAGAGCTTCGAGATGAACACGCATACGACACCCCGGACTTGCTCGTGTTACTCTTTGCATAAGTAAATCTATTATATAATAAAACTTTTGTACCCCTTAACGAGTTAATAAATTCAAAACCTGAAAATAATTTTTATATTAACAAAAAAGATGGCAGTAAATGTAAAAATGTTTAAAATTAATACTAATGAGTTAAATAACTTTATAATGCAGATACTTACCTATAATTTAAGATAAAATAAAATAAATTAGGTTCACTACAATATAATTTATTTAATATAAAGAATAAAAATTATATTACATTATGTTAAAATTTTTGTACTAGTTATATTAGGTACTAATCGTCTAAAAATATATTCATATATCGTAAAACAAAATAAAATATATATAATATTGATAAGTTTAAATGCAAATTAGACATGACGTTTCCTGTTTAAAGTGACCACGGTAATATTTAATAATACATGTTTTATACTATGGTTTCATTTATTTTTTGTGTCTTTTAGCAACAAGTAGTTATCCCGAGACACAAGTACCATACATGTGGAGCAAGTATTAAGTCATTGTTAACTTCAATAAACTAATTTCTTTGGTGTTTTATAAATATATTATCTGTGTACTTATGACGAAATTATGATATAAATATAAAATAATCTAAGCTCTCATTCTGGTAATAGAAATTTTAGTTAATTTATTCTTCGTACACTCAAAGAAAAGTTATATCTAGGCAATACTCTTAAATTCCCAAGTCTATCCAGCAGTCTTCTCTGTCATGTCATGTCTTTATATGTCACAGCCTATTCAACACTGTATTATGGAACTTACAGACTAGTTCTTCATACTATTACGTACTATACTGATTACATCGTATATACTCTCCTTTACAATTAAGAGATAACTTCGGTGGTTCATGACAGTGATAACTATTTAGCATTGAAATAAAACCATCGTGTGTAAGAAATACACGAGCGCAGCATCTCTTTGATATTCTAGATGAACATATATACGATACCCCAGCTCTGCTTGTGTTGTGCTTCGCGTATGTGTATTTATTGTATAGCAATATAGGTGTCCCCCTCGAGGATAAAATGAATTCTTATCCTGAAATATTAATGAGATTAACAAAACAATAGTGGCCATTAAATACAAAAGAAAGATAACTTTAAAACCAGATAAAACCATTGAATTATATTACGTGTGATTTTAAGATGAGAAAAATTCAGATGCAACATTTTTACCATTTTTATTGAGTTTCGGATATTACGGCACAAAATAATATATAACGTTATGGCAAAACGCTATGATTGTTAAAGCTCAATAAAAATATTCTCTCTTCATAAGGTTTCTCTGTTTGATTTGTAAATTTTTGGGATGTTATAAAATGTTACGGAAATTTGTTATTAGATTTCTATATTTTTACGAAGTTAATTTTAAAAAGATCGTTGCATTCACGAATCCTTGTCTATGAATGCAAGTTTAAAAATATATTTCTATGAAATGTATTATTCTTATGAAATGTATAAAAAATTAGTACATATAAGATTTATTGTAGCATAACACTTTACATATTGGTTTATATGATATTATGAATGTTAAATATTCTGATGGTGGTAGAGCCTAGCTGTAGTTATTTGACTGCAGCTCGCATTAGGCTGGCCCGATCGGGACCAACCTCTCACAGAACACCGACGTATAGTAACCAAATTCATTCGGTTATGTTTCGTCGGTGAGTGAGAGAATCCGGAAGACATGGAAGACCATGTCAGAGTCTACGCGTGCCTCTACAGGTCCCATACTGGTAATGCAGAAACGGCACAACTCTTGGGCCATGTCAAGGCGAAGATTGACGATCTGCTCTCACAGACCCCCTCCGCCGAAGTCGTAGTCCTCGGGGACTTCAATGCGCACAATACCGATTGGCTAGGGTCACGTGCTACCGACTATGCAGAGAGATCTGTGTTTAACTTTGCTCTGGCAAATGGTCTGTCCCAATTGGTCAAGACGAACACTCGTCTACCGGACATGGATAACCATATGCCTTCTTTGTTGGATCTTCTGCTGACTACACATCCCGGAAAATACCAAGTCACTGTCGAAGCTCCCTTAGGGTCCTCTGACCTTTGCTTGGTACCGAGTGTAGTGCCCGTTCACCGTCCGGCTCACACAAGACCTCGGTCCACAAGAATGCGGTCCTTTTTTGCATCCTACCCATGGGGGCCGATCTATTTCCCTTCCAACGATCTTAGTGACTGCGCTGCGGCTGTGGCTGATGTGATACTTCAGGTCATGGAATTATTTGTACCAAGCTCTGTGGTACCACTTGGTGGCAGATCGCGGCCTTGGTTTGATGCGTCTATCAGGGATGCAATAGCTGGCAAACGGCAGGATTATCAAGCTTGGGCTAATGCGTTAGTCACTAACAATCCGAACTCTAGAGTTCTGAAGAGGAAATATAATCGTGCCTCCAGATTCTTCAAACAGAAAATTGCTAGAGCAAAGTTCAAGCATGTCGTCAAAATTGGGGATCAGCTGGCAAGGTACCCGCCTGGCACGCGCAATTTCTGGGCGCTTTCCTAAGCCGCCCTGAGAAACTTTTGCCAGCCATCCCTACCACCACTACACACTGGGAACGACTATCTGGCTCACACGGCAAAATAAAGCCGAAAGCCGAAAGCTTTTTTGCCTCTAACTCGACTTTGGACGAGCAACATATCGCCTATTATCCCGCGGTGTCAGCGCTTAATTACGGTAATAGTTTTTCGGCAAAAAATCATCCGATAAGCCCTCTTTTCCTCGGAAGTTCATTAGTCGAGTGGGCCAGATGGTATCTCTCCAATTGTCTCTACGGACATGTGCCCCCGGGGTGTCACCAGTGCTAACGCGTTTATTTCGGTACTCCTACCTTAAAGTCCCAGTCTTATGGAGGCGTGCCCTAGTCCATGGGATCCGTAAAAAAGGTGATAGTTCGGACCCAGCTAACTATAGACCTATCGCTATTACCTCTCTTCTCTCTATATCTTACGCACCGTTGGGCAGCTATTATTGAAACCAAGGGAAAGGGTCTGGCAGTTAGTCTAGATATGGCGAAAGCTTTCGATCGTGTATGCTATATGGCACATGGGGCTTCCTTCGTAGCTACCTTCCTATGGGCTTCCCGCCAATTTATGCAAGTGAATCACCAGCTTTCTCACTAGGCGGAGCGTACAAGTCATTCTCGACGGTTTTTGCTCGGACTACAAGCCCGTGAACGCTAGTGTACCCCAAGGCTCCGTGCTATTCCCAACTCTGTTCCTCCTGCACATCAATGATATGTTGGATGTTTCCAACATACATAGTTATGCGGATGACGGCACTGGGGATGCGGTATATTCCGGCCATGCAGGTCTCTCTCGACGAGTGCCGAAAGAAACTTGTGTCTTCTATAGAGACCTCCTTGGGGATGGTCTCTGAGTGGTGTGAATTGAACCACGTTCAGTTCAATGCCCTAAATACACAGGATGCGCGTTTACCACTAAGAAAACCCCATTTGACGTACCACCGCTCTTCGAGAGCACTCCTCTCATTGCCTCGCCAAGTATTAGAATACTGGGTCTCGACATTTTGAGCGATTGTCAGTTTCGTGGCTATCTGGAGAGCAAGGCCAAGTAGGCCGAGATGCAATCGGGAGTGATAAATAGAGCGAGGTAGTATTTCAAGCCTGACCAAAGACTTGTGCTTTATAAAGCCTAAGTGGCCAGCCACACATGGAGTACTGTTCTCATCTCTGATCCGAATCACCCCAATATCAGCTTCTACCATTTGACCGCGTACAGCGGAGAGCCGTTCGGATTGTCGGAACCCGGTGCTCTGTGAACGGCTGGACTCTTTGGAATTGCGTAGAGACTTGAATCTCTGTGCGTCTTCTACCGCATTAACCACGGGGAGTGTTCCAAAAAGCTATTCGATCTGATGCCTACCGCCGAATTTCATCACCGCACAGCTCGCCATCGCCTCCAACACCATCCGTACTACCTGGATACGTGGCGATCCTCCACTGTGCGGTTCTTAAGTACATTTTTTCCAAGTACCACTCGAATGTAGAACGAACTCCCATCGGCGGTATTTCCAGATCGGTACGACATGGGTACCTTCAAAAAAGGCTCGCTGCGCTTGCAAAATCTCTGTAAAGTTCAGCGAATTGAGAGAAGCGAGTAACCCATCTTCAATTCAGCGTTCACAGTTGTTACCGACAGGTAAAAAATATAGAATAATCAAATATCACATAGTGAATTTTTTTTACATAAAGATTTTTTTACATTATCCGTAGAGCAAGATGTACCTGCCTTTTTTGTCTCTTTTTATCAATACTGGATCTGTAATTACGATGTATTTATATTTCTTGACTAAACAAATTAAATTTTGTTATTTTTTACGATTTTAAAGGAAAAGAAATACAATAAAATACTATGTAATATTTTTAAAAATAATGACATGACTTTTTAGTATTTCAATCTTAATTTATTTGTTTGTAGATAATATTAAATATCTATAATTACAACACCAAAATATTGTACATTAAGTGACGTCAATATGTACATAAATACCAATTGTATCTTTCCCAATACTAAAAAATGTTGTCCATTTTAAATGTACAGAAAATAAATTGCAAAACATATTTTCAATCAAGTACTTAACTTCAATTATATACAAAAAAAAAATCTTTATATATCTTTTTGTATATCATATTTTCTTTCATAACACCCTGGAGGGGAGAGTGGGCGGGATTGAATCACACTAATTCGATACTCATCCTGCTGAAGTAGTCTAGTCTTAAAACTTTTACAATTACCCTCTTCTTCAGCCTACCGCTTAATGATTATCCCAGCAGATACAATCTATATTAATATCCCTCTCACCAACACCACGGGTCGACCGGAAGAGAATGCCAACTGGTATTAAGTCCGCCCTTTGTATTCCTTAGTTTTAGGTTTATACAAATAAAGTTAAAATAAATAAATTAATTAATTAACTTTACAGCCGTTAGTAGTAGGTAGGTAGTAGTTTGGTAGGTTGGTAGGTTCGTAATCTTACATACTCTCCATTACTGTTAACATGTAATTTTGGTTGTTCATGTGAGTGATCCTCTTTAAGGACTGAGAAAACACCGTCGTGAGAAATATAAACTCGAGCGTTACACTTCTTAGAGCATCGAGATGAACACGCATACGACACCCCGGATTTGCTCGTGTTACCCTTTGCATAAGTATATTTATTATATAACAAAACTGTACCCCTTGCCGAGTTAATAAATTCAAAACCTGAAAATAATTTTTATATTAACAAAAAAGATGGCAGTAAATGAAAAATGTGTAAAATTAATACTATTAAGTTAAATAATTTTATAATACAGATACTTACCTATAATTTAAGATAAAATAAAATAAATTAGGTTCAGTACAATATAATTTATTTAATATAAAGAATAAAAATTATATTACGTTATGTTAAAAATTTTGGTACTAGTTACATTAGGTACTGAAGCAAGTGATCTTCTAAAAATATATTTATATTTCGTTTAAATGCAAATTAGACAAGACGTTACCTGTTTTCATTTATTTTTTGTATCTTTTATGAAAGTGTATAAGGAGAGCAACAAGTAGATATCCCGAGACACAAGTATATGTGGAGTAAGTATAAAGTCATTGTTAACTTTAACAAACAAACTAATGTCTTTGGTGTTTTATAAATCTATTTTCTGTATACTTATGACGAAATTATGATATAAATATAAAAAAATCTAAGCTCTCATTCTGATAATAAAAATTTTAGTTAATTTATTCTTCGTACACTAATAGAAAAGTTATATCTAGGCTATACTCTTAAATTCCCAAGTCTATCCAGCAGTCTATACATATCTTTATATGTCATAGCCTATTCAACACTGTATTATGGAACTTTCAGACTAGTTCTTTCATACTATTACGTACTATACTGATTACATCGTATATACTCTTCTTTACAATTAAGAGATAACTTCGGTGGTTCATGACAGTGATAACTATTTAGCATTGAAATAAAACCATCATGTGTAATAAATACACGAGCGCAGCATTTCTTTGATATTCTAGATGAACATATATACGATACCCCAGCTCTGCTTGTGTTGTGCTTCGCGTATGTGTATTTATTGTATAGCAATATAGGTGTCCCCCTCGAGGATAAAATGAATTCATATCCTGAAATATTAAACCAGATAAATCCATTAAATTATATTACATGTCATTTTAACATGACAAAAATTCAGAAGCAGCATTTTCACCATTTTTATTGTGTTTCGGATATTACGGCACAAAATAATATATACGTTATGGCAAAACGCTATGATTGTTAAAGCTCAATTAAAAAAAAGTCTTTTTCATAAGGTTTCTCTATTGGAAAAATATATCCCAAGAGGGTACCGGCTTTGACGAAGCCGGGGAACCCCTCCCCGAGCGAGCGACCGGGGGAGCGATTTTGAAATTTTGCTCGGGCTGCCCGTCCTATCTGGGGCGGGCAAAGTGTCGCCTTTTATGTTTACTGAGGGCAAACGACGAGTCAACGCAGCGTCACCCCGACCCAATCTAGATGTGGACTTTTGCAACATCCGGGGACTTCATTCCAACTTAAACGTCGTCCATTACCATCTAGAGACGGCGCAGATGGCCTTGTTGTTTTTGACGGAGACGCAGATATCTCAACCTAGCGACACAGCGTACCTGTCATACCTCGGGTATAAACTAGAACATCATTTTATACCACATGCCGGGGTAGCTGTGTTCGTAAGGGAGGATATGTAATACTATCGCCTTCAGGTTTTTGAAGGTCGGGACCTGTCTGTACTCTGGCTGTGCGTGGACATGGAAGACCATGTCAGAATCTACGCGTGCCTCTACCGGTCCCATAGTGATAATGCAAAAACGGATCAACTCTTGGACCATGTCGAGGCGAAGATTGACGATCTGCTCTCACAGACTCCCTCCGCCGAAGTCGTAGTTCACTAAGTCAGTCAGTTAGTCACTAAGGATCCGGAATCTAGAGTTATGAAGAGGAAATATAACCGTGCCTCCAGATTCTTCAAACGGCAAATCGCTAGAGAAAAGTTCAAGCATTTCGTCAAAATTCGTGTTACGAACGTGTGCCCCTGAGTTGACTCCAGTGCTAACGCGTTTATTTCGGCACTCCTACCTTAAATGCGTAATCCCGGTCTCATGGAAGTGTGCCTTTGTCCATCCGATCCCTAAAAAAGGTGATAGCTCGGACCCAGCTAACTACAGACCTATCGCCATTACCTCCCTTCTCTCCAAAATAATGGAGATTATTATCAACCGACAGCTCCTAACGTACCGCGAGGATCACCAGTTGGTCAATGACCGGCAATATGGCTTTCGCCATGGTCAATCGGCTGGTGATCTTCTGTTATATCTTACGCACTGTTGGGCAGCGGTTATTGAAAGCAGGGGGGTCTGGCAGTTAGTCTGGATATGGCAAAAGCCTTAGATCGTGTATGGCACATGGGGCTTCTTTCGAACCTACCTTCCTATGGGCTTCCCGAGAGTTTATGCAAGTGGATCACCAGTTTTCTCACTGGGCGGAGCATATAGGTCGTTCTCAACGGTTTTTGCTCGGACTCCAAGCCCATGAACGCTGGTGTACCCCAAGGCTGCGTGCTATCTGCGGATGATAGCACTGACGATGCGGTATATTTCGGCCGCGCAGGTCTCTCTCGGGAAAACGTCGACGAGTGCCGAAAGAAACTTGTTTCTTCTATAGAGACCTCCTTGGGGATGGTCTTCTGAGTGGGGTGAATTGAACTACGTTCAGTTCAATCCCCTAAAGACACAAGTTTGCCCGTTTACCACAAAGAAAACCCCATTTGTCGTATCACCGTTCTTCGAGAGCACTCCTCTCAATGCTTCGCCAAGTATCAGAATACTGGGTCTCGACATTTCGAGCGATTGTCAGTTTCGTAGTCATCTGAAGAGCCAGGCCAAGTTGGCCTCAATGAAATTGGGAGTGATCAATAGAGCGAGACAGTATTTCAAGCCTGACCAAAGACTTGCGCTCTATAAGGCTTAAGTCCGGCCACACATGGAGTACTGTTCTCATCTCTGGTCCGGATCACCCCAATATCAGCTTCTACCATTTGACCACGTACAACGGAGAGCGGTTCGGATTGTCGGGAACCCAGTGCTATGTGAACGGCTGGACTCTTCGGCATTGCGTAGAGACGTTGCATCTCTGTGCGTCTTCTAACGCATTTACCAAGGGGAGATTTCCAAAGAGCTATTCGATACGATGCCTACCGCCGAATTTCATCACCGCACAGCGCGACGTCGCCTCCAATATCACCCGTACCACATGGATGCGTGGTTATCCTCCACTGTGCGGTTCTTAAGTACATTTTTTCCACGTACCACTCGAATGTAGAACGAAATCCCTTCGGCGGTATTTCCAGATCGGTACGACATGGGTACCTTCAAAAGGCGTTTACTCCAACCTCCTGGGCCGGTATCGCTCTTGTAAATCCTCGGATGTTGCTAGAGTTCATGTGATCACATATCATCTGTGACCCGCCAGCTCGTTTGCCCTCCTCCTACATGAAAAAAAATAAAATAACAGTGAAATTGGTTCCAGATAATAAAGAATTTACTATTTCACACAGTTATTGCTTAAAAATTATTATTTTATTTATGATTTTATAAAACAAAATACTATATAAGTCGCAAATATTTTTGATTAAGTAAACATTTGATTGAGTAATGTAGCCAACAAAAATTATATACTAGGGGCGCGAATCGGACCTCGATTTTAACTCGCTGCGCTCCCAAAATCTCGGTAGAGTTTAGCGAATTGAGCGAAGCGAGTAACCCATCTTCAATTCAGCGTTCACAGATGTTACAGTCAGGTAAAAAATATAGAATAATCAAATATCACATAGCGAAGTTTTTTTACATTATCTGTAGAGCAAGATGTACCTGCCTTTTTTGTCTCTTTTTATCAATACTGGATCTGTAATTACGATGTATTTATATTTCTTGACTAAACAAATTAAATTTTGTTATTTTTTACGATTTAAAAAAAAAAGAAATACAATAAAATAATATGCAATATTTTAAAAATAATAACATGACTGTTTAATATTTCAATCTTAATTTATTTGTTTGTAGATAATATTAAATATCTATAATTACAACACCAAAATATTGTACATTAAGTAACGTCAATAAGTACATAAATACCAACTGAATCTTTCCCAACACTAAAAAAAATTGCCAATTTTAAATGTATAGAAAAAAAATGCAAAACATATTCTTAATCAAGAAATTTACTCCGTTATATACAAAAAAAAATCTGTATATCTTTTTGTATATCGTATCTTCTTTCATAACACCCTGGGGGGAAGAGTGGGAAGGATTGTATCACACTAATTCGATACTCATTCTGCTGAAGTAGTCTCGTCTTAAAACTTTTACAACTACCCTCTACCTCGGCCTACCGCTTAATGATTATCCCAGCAGATACAATAAACTTTACGACCGTTAGTAGAAGGTAGGTAGTTTGACAGGTTGGTAGGTTCGTAATCTTACATACTCTCCGTTCCTGTTAACATGTAATGTTGGTGGTTCATGTGAGTGATCCTCTTTAAGGACTGAGAAAACACCGTCGTGAGATAGAAAAACTTGAGCGGTACACTTCTTAGAGCTTCGAGATGAACACGCATACGACACCCCGGATTTGCTCGTGTTACTCTTTGCATAAGTAAATCTATTATATAACAAAACTTTTGTACCCCTTAACGAGTTAATAAATTCAAAACCTGAAAATAATTTTTATATTAACAAAAAAGATGGCAGTAAATATAAAAATGTTTAAAATTAATACTATTAAGTTAAATAATTTTATATTACAGATACTTACCTATAATTTAAGATAAAATAAAATAAATTAGGTTCAGTACAATATAATTTATTTAATATAAAGAATAAAAATTATATTACATTGTGTAAAAAATTTTGTACTAGTTACATTAGGTACTAAGTGATCTTCTAAAAATATATTTATTTTTCGTTTAAAGGCAAATTAGACAAGACGTTACCTGTTTAAAGTGAACACGGTAACATTAAATAATACATGTTTTATACTATGGTTTCATTTATTTTTTGTCTTTTATGAAACTGTTTAAGGAGAGCAACAAGTAGATATCCCGAGACACAAGTACTATACATTTGGAGTAAGTATTAAGTCATTGTTAACTTTAACAAACAAACTAATTTCTTTGGTGTTTTATTTATATATTACGATACAAATATAAAAAAAATCTTAGCCCTCATTCTGGTAAAAAAAAAAAAATTAAATTAATTCTTTGTACACTCATAGAAGAGTTATAGACAATATTCTTAAATTCCCAAGTCTATCCAGCAGTCTATACATATCTTTATGTCACAGCCTATTCAACACTGTATTATGGAACTTTTAGACTAGTTCTTTCATACTATTACGTACTATACTGATTACATCGTATATACTCTCCTTTACAATTCAGAGATAACTTCGGTGGTTCATGACAGTGATAACTATTTAGCATTGAAATAAAACCATCATGTGTAATAAATACACGAGCGCAGCATCTCTTTGATATTCTAGATGAACATATATACGATACCCCAGCTCTGCTTGTGTTGTGCTTCGCGTATGTGTATTTATTGTATAGCAATATAGGTGTCCCCCTCGAGGATAAAATAAATTCATATCCTGAAATATTAAGGAGATTGACAAAATAATAGTGACCATTAAATTCAAAAGAAGGATAACTGTAATACCAGATAAAACCATTGAATTATATTACATGTCATTTTAACATGACAATAAATTCAGATGCAGTATTTTCACCATTTTTATTGAGTTTCGGATATTACGGCACAAAATAATATATTACGTTATGGCAAAACGCTGTGATTGTTAAAGCTCAATAAAAAAAAATGTCTTTTTCATAAGGTTTCTCTGTGTGATTTGTAAATTTTTGGGATGTTATAAGATGTTACGGAAATTTGTTATTAGATTTCTATATTTTTACGAAGTTAATTTTAAATAGATCGTTGTATTCACGAATCCTTGTCTATAAATGCAAGTTTAAAAATCTATTTCAATGAAATGTATTATTCTTATGCAATGTATAAAAAATTAGTACATATAAGTACACTTTACATATTGGTTTATATGATATTATGAATGTTAAATATTCTGATGGTGGTAGAGCCTAGCTGTAGTTATTTGACTGCAGCTCGCATTAGGCTGGCCCGATCGGGACCAACCTCTCACAGAACACCGACGTATAGTAACCAAATTCATTCGGTTATGTTTCGTCGGTGAGTGAGAGAATCCGGAAGACATGGAAGACCATGTAAGAGTCTACGCGTGCCTCTACAGGTCCCATAGTGGTAATGCAGAAACGGCACAACTCTTGGGCCATGTCAAGGCGAAGATTGACGATCTGCTCTCACAGACCCCCTCCGCCGAAGTCGTAGTCCTCGGGGACTTCAATGCGCACAATACCGATTGGCTAGGGTCACGTGCTACCGACTACGCAGGGAGATCTGTTTTTAACTTTGCTCTGGCAAATGGTCTGTCCCAGTTGGTCAAGACGCACACTCGTCTACCGGACGTGGACAACCATATGCCATCTTTATTGGATCTTCTGCTGACTACACATCCCGGAAAATACCAAGCCACTGTCGAGACTCCCTTAGGGTCCTTTGATCATTGGTACCGAGTGTAGTGCCCATTCAACATTCGGCTCGCCCAAGACCTGCTTCTCGACGCGTTTTGCACTACAAATCAGTAGATTGGGGTGGAATGCGGTCCTTTTTTGCATCCTACCCATGGGGGCCGATTTGTTTCCCTTCCAATGATCCTAGTGACTGCGCAGCGGCTGTGGCTGATGTGATACTTCAGGTCATGGAATTATTTGTACCAAGCTCCGTGGTACCACTTGGTGGCAGATCGCGGCCTTGGTTTGATGTTTGTCTATCAGGGCTGCAGTAGCTGGCAAACTTCAGGCTTATCAAGCTTGGGCTAATGCGTTAGTCACTAACGATCCGAACTCTAGAGTTTTGAAGAGTAAATATAATTGTGCCTCCAAATTCTTCAAACGGAAAATTGCTAGAGCAAAGTTCAAGCATGTCGTCAAAATTGGGGATCAGCTCACAAGGTACCCGCCTGGCACTCTTTTTGCCTGTAACTCGACTTTGGACGAGCAAGGGAATATATCGCCTATCATCCCGCGGTGTCAGAGCTTAACGCCGGAAATAGTTTATCGGCAAGAAATAATCTGAGAAACCCTTTCCTTTGAAGTTCATTAGTCAAGTGGGCCAGATGGTATCTCTCACATTGTCTCTACGGACATGTGCCCCCGAGGTGTCACAAATGCTAACGCGTCTATTTCTGTACTCCTACCTTAAAATCCCGGTCTCATGGAAGCGTGCTCTTGTCCATCCGATCATTAAAAAAGGTGATAGCTCGGACCCAGCCAACTATAGACCTATCGCCATTACCTCTCTTCTCTCCAATGTAATGGAGAGCATAATCAATAAACAGCTCCTAACGTACCTCGAGGATCACCAGTTGGTCAATAACCGGCAATATGGCTTTCTCCATGGGCGATCGGCTGGTGATGTTCTGTTATATCTTACGCACCGATGGGCAACTATTATTGAAAGCAAGGGATAGGGTCTGGCAGTTAGTCTGGATATGGCGAAAGCCTTTGATCCTATATGGCACATGGGGCTTCTTTCGAAGCTACCTTCCCTTCTTCTTCCCAACAATTTATGCAAGTGGATCACCAGCTTTCTCACTAGGCGGAGCATACAGGTCATTCTCGACGGTTTTTGCTGGGATCCCAAGCTCGTGAACGCTGGTGTACCCCAAGGCTGCGTGCGTGTATCCCAATCCTCCTCCTCAACCAATATCCTCCTATATGATATGTTGAATATTTCCAACATACATTGTTATGCGGATGACAGCACTGGGGATGCGGTATATTCCGGCCGTGCAGGTCTCTCTCAGGATAACGTCTACGAGTGTCGAAAGAAACATGTGTCTTCTATGGAGACCTCCTTGGGTACAGTTTCTGAGTGGGGTGAATTGAACCACGTTCAGTTCAATCCCCTAAAGACACAGGTTTGCGTGTTTACCACTAAGAAAACCCCATTTGTTGTATCACCGCTCTTCGAGAGAACTCCTCTCATTGCCTCGCCAAGTATCAGAAAACTGGGTCTCAACCTTTCGAGCGATTGTCAGTTTCATGGTCATCTGGAGAGCAAGGCCAAGCTAGCCGCGATGCAATTGGGAGTGATCAATAGAGCGAGGCAGTATTTCAAGCCTGACCAAAGACTAAGATTATAAGGCCTAAGTGGCCGGCCACACATGGAGTACTGTTCTCATCTCTGGTCCGAATCACCCCAATTTCAGCTTCTACCATTTGACCGCGTACAACGAAGAGCCGTTGGGAACCCGGTGCTCTGTGAACGGCTGGACTCTTTGGCATTGTATAGAGACGTTGCATCTCTGTGCGTCTTCTACCGCATTTACCACGGGGAATGTTCCGATGAGCTATTCGATCCGATGCCTACCGCTGAATTTCATCACCGCACAGCGCGCCATCGCCTCCAATACCATCCGTACCACCTGGATGCGTGGCGATCCTCCACTGTGCGGTTCTTAAGTACATTTTTTCCACGTACCACTCGAATGTAAAACTCCCTTCGGCGTTATTTCCAGATCGGTACGACATGGGTATCTTCAAAAAAGGCGTTTACTCCCACCTCCTAGGCAGGCAACGCTCTTGTAAATCCTCGGATGTTGCTAGAGTTCATGGGCGGCGGTACTCACAAATCATCTGTGACCGGCCAGCTCGTTTGCCCTCCTCTTACATAAAAAATAAAATAAAATAACAGTGAAATTGGTTCCAGATAATAAAGAAATTTACTATTTCACACAGTTATTGCTTAAATTTTTTTTTTTTTGATTTTATAATACGAAATACTATGTAAGTCGTAAATATTTCTGATTAAGTAAACATTTGATTGAGTAATGTAGCCAACAAAAAAATTATATACTAGGGGCGCGAACCGGACCTCGATTTTGACTCGCTGTGCTCGCAAAATCTCGGTAAAGTTCGGCGAATTGAGCGAAACGAGTTCAACGTTCACAGTTGTCACCGACAGGTAAAAAATATAGAATAATCAAATATCAAATAGCGAAAATTTTTTACATTGAGATTTTTTACATTATCTGTAGAGCAAGATGCCTGCCTTTTTTGTTCTTTTTTTATCAATACTGGATCTGTAATTGCGATGTATTTATATTTCTTGGCTAAACAAATTAAATTTTGTAAAATTTTACGATTTTAATAGACAAAAAATACAATAAAATAATATGTAATATTTTTAAAAATAATGACATGACTTTTTAATATTTCAATCTTAATTTATTTGTTTATAGATAATATTAAATATCTGTAATTACAACACCAAAATATTGTACATTAAGTAACGTCAATATGTACATAAATACCAATTGTATCTTTCCCAATACTAAAAAATGTTGTCCATTTTAAATGTATAGAAAATAAACTCAATCAAGAACTTTACTTCAATTATATACAAAAAAAAATCTTTATATATCTTTTTGTATATCATATTTTCTTTCATAACACCCTGGAGGGGAGAGTGGGAGGGATTGAATCACACTAATTCGATACTCATTCTGCTTAAGTAGTCTAGTCTTAAAACTTTAACAACTACCCTCTTCCCCGGCCTACCGCTTAATGATTATCCCAGCAGATACAATCTATATTAATATCCCTCTCACCAACACCACGGGTCGACTGGTAGGGAATGCCAACTGGTATTAAGTCCGCCCTTTGTATTCCTTAGTTTTAGGTTTATACAAATAAAGTTAAAATAAATAAATTAATTAATTAACTTTACAGCCGTTAGTAGTAGGTAGGTAGTAGTAGTAGTTTGGTAGGTTGGTAGGTTCGTAATCTTACATACTCTCCATTACTGTTAACATGTAATTTTGGTTGTTCATGTGAGTGATCATCTTTAAGGACTGAGAAAACACCGTCGTGAGAAATATAAACTCGAGCGTTACACTTCTTAGAGCATCGAGATGAACACGCATACGACACCCCGGATTTGCTCGTGTTACCCTTTGCATAAGTATATTTATTATATAACAAAACTTTTGTACCCCTTGCCGAGTTAATAAATTCAAAACCTGAAAATAATTTTTATAATAACAAAAAAGATGGCAGTAAATGTAAAAATGTGTAAAATTAATACTATTAAGTTAAATAATTTTATAATACAGATACTTACCTATAATTTAAGATAAAATAAAATAAATTAGGTTCAGTACAATATAATTTATTTAATATAAAGAATAAAAATTATTTTATATTATGTTAAAAATTTTGTACTAGTTACATTAGGTACTAAAGCAAGTGATATTCTAAAAATATATTTATATTTCGTTTAAATGCAAATTAGGCATGACGTTACCTGTTTAAAGTGAACACGGTAACATTAAATAATACATGTTTTATACTATGGTTTCATTTATTTTTTTGTATCTTTTATGAAAGTGTATAAGGAGAGCAACAAGTAGATATCCCGAAACACAAGGAAAGACACCGCCTATCATCACGCGGTGTCAGTGCTTAGTGCCGGAAATTGTTTTTCGGCAAAAAATCATCCGAAAAGTTTATAAGTCAAGTTTGCCAGATGGTATCTCTCCAATTGTGCTACGGACATGTGCCCCTGAGTTGACACCAGTGCTATCGCGTCTATTTATATTTATTATACTCCTACATTAAAGGCGTAGTCCCGGTCTCATGGAAGCGTGCTCTTGTCCATCCGTTCCCTAAAGAAGGTGATAGCTCGGACCCAGCTAACTACAGACCTATCGCCATTACCTCTCTTCTCTCCAAAGTAAGGAAGAGCATAATCAATAAACAGCTCCTTACGTACTTCGAGGATCACCAGTTGGTCAATGACCGGCAATATGGCTTTCGCCATGGTCGTTCGGCTGGTGATCTTCTGTTATACCTTACGTACCATTGGGCAGCTGTTATTGAAAGCAAGGGAGTGGATCTGGCGGTTAGTCTGGATATGGCGAAAGCCTTCGATCGTGTAAAGCACAAGGGGCTTCTTTCGAAGCTACCTTCCTATGGGCTTCCCGAGAGTTTATGCAAGTGGATCACCAGCTTTCTCACTGGGCGGAGCATACAGATCATTCTCAACGGTTTTTGCTCGGACCCCAAGTCCGTGAACGCTGGTGTACTCTAATGCTGCGTGCTATCTGCGGATGATAGCACTGACGATGCGGTATATTCCGGCCGTGCAGGTCTCTCTCGGGAAAACGTCGACGAGTGCCGAAAGAAACTTGTTTCTTCTATAGATACCTCCTTGGGGATGGTCTTCTGAGTGGGGTGAATTGAACTACGCTCAGTTCAATCCCCTAAAGACACAAGTTTGCGCGTTTACCATAAAGAAAACCCCATTTGTCGTATCACCGTTCTTCGAGAGCACTCCTCTCAATGCTTCGCCAAGTATCAGAATACTGGGTCTCGACATTTCGAGCGATTGTCAGTTTCGTAGTCATTTGGAGAGCCAGGCCAAGTTGGCCTCAATGAAATTGGGAGTGATTAATAGAGCGAGACAGTATTTCAAGCCTGACCAAAGACTTGCGCTCTATAAGGCTTAAGTCCGGCCACACATGGAGTACTGTTCTCATCTCTGGTCCGGATTACCCCAATATCAGCTTCTACCATTTGACCACGTACAACGGAGAGCCGTTCGGATTGTCGGGAACCCGGTGCTGAACGGCTGGACTCTTCGGCATTGGGTAGAGACATTGCATCTCTGTGCATCTTCTACCGCTTTTACTACGGGGAGAGTTCCGAGGAACTATACGATATGATGCCTACCGCCGAATCTCATAGCCGCACAGCGCGCCATCGCCTTCAATACCATCCGTACCACCTGGATGCGTGACGATCCTCCACTATGCGGTTCTCAAGTATATTTTTTCCAAGCACCACTCGAATGTAGAACGAACTTCCTTCGGCGGCATTTCCAGATCGGTACGACATGGGTACCTTCAAAAGGCGTTTACTCCAACCTCCTAGGCCGGCATCGCTCTTGTAAATCCTCGGATGTTGCTAGAGTTCATGGGCGGCGGGGATCACATATCATCTGTGACCCGCCACTTCGTATCCTACATAAAAAATAAAAATAAAATAAGAGTAAAATTGGTTCCAGATAATAAAGAAATTTACTATTTCACACAGTTATTGCTTAAAAATTCTTATTTTATTTATGATTTTATAAAACAAAATACTATATAAGTCGCAAATATTTTTGATTAAGTAAACATTTGATTGCCTACAAAAATTATATACTAGGGGCGCGAATCAGACCTCGATTTTAACTCGCTGCGCTCCCAAAATCTCGGTAGAGTTAACCGAATTGAGCGAAGCGAGTAACCCATCTTCAATTCGAATAATCATCAATTATTCAAATAGAATAATCAAATAGCGAAATTTTTTTACATTATCTGTTGAGCAAGATGTACCTGCCTTTTTTGTCTCCTTTTATCAATACTGGATCTGTAAATGCGATGTATTTATATTTCTTGACTAAACAAATTAAATTATGTTATTTTTTACAATAAAAAAAAAAGAAATACAATAAAATAATATGCCATATTTTTTTAAATAATAACATGAATGTTTAATATTTCAATCTTAATTTATTTGTGTATAGATAAAATTTAATATCTATAATTACAACACCAAAATATTGTACATTAAGTAACGTTAATAAGTACATAAATACCAACACAAAAAAAAATTGCCAATGTACAGAAAAAAATTGCAAAACATTCTCAATGAAGAAATTTACTCCATTATATACAAAATAAAAATCTGTATATTTTTTGTATATCGTAACTTCTTTCATAACACCCTGGGGAGAGGAGAGTGGGAAGGATTGAATCACACTAATTCGATACTCATTGTGCTGAAGTAGTCTCGTCTTAAAACTTTTACAACTACTCTCTTCCTCGGCCTACCGCTTAATGATTATCCCATCAGATACAATTAAATTTACGGCCGTTAATCAATTATTGACTTACACTTTTAACTGTTAATGTATTATTTATTATTTACTAAATCTAATATATTCTCCGTTGCTGTTAATATAAAATATTGGTGGTTCATGTGAGTGATCCTCTTTAAGGACTGAAAAAACACCGTCGTGAGAAAGATAAACTTGAGCGCTACACTTCTTAGAGCTTCGAGATGAACACGCATACGATACCCCGGCTTTGCTCGTGTTATTCTTTGCGTAAGTGTATCTATTATATAACAATACTCTTGTACCCCTTGACGAATTAATAAATTCGAAACCTGAAAAATATTTTTATATTAACAAAACAATGACAGTAAATTTAAAAATATTTAATATTTATATACTATTAAGTTAAATAATTTTATAATACAGATACTTACCTACTCAATTATCGGAGGCTCTTAATTGTTTGAAAAATTGCACTCAAAAACAATTTTAGAGGAAATAAAATAAGTTAGGTTTAGTAAAATATAATTTATTTAATATAAACAATTATATAAAATCAATAGAATAATAAAAATTATGTTTAAAATTTTGTACTACATAGTTACATTAGGTACTAAAGCAAGTGATCTTCTAAAAATATATTTATATTTTGTCTAAATGCAAATTAGACATGACGTTTCCTGTTTTAAGTGAACACGGTAACATTAAGTGACACATGTTTTATACTATGGCTTCATTTATGAAAGTGTTTAAGAAGAGCAACAAGCAGTTATCCCGAGACACAGTGCATGTGGAGTAAGTATTAAGTCATTGTTACAAACAAACTAATTTCTTTGGTATATATATATATACATTGTCTGTATACTTATGACGAAATTATGATATAAATATAAAAAAATCTAAGATGTCATACCAGTAATAGAAATTTAAGTTAATTAATTCTTCGTACACTCATAGAAAAGTAATAAACAATACTCTTAAATTCCCTAGTCTATCCAGCAGTCTATACATATCTTTATGTCACAGCCTATTCAACACTGTATTATGGAACTTTTAGACTAGTTCTTTCATACTATTACGTACTATACTGATTACATCGTATATACTCTCCTTTACAATTAAGAGATAACTTCGGTGGTTCATGACAGTGATAACTATTTAGCATTGAAATAAAACCATCATGTGTAAGAAATACACGAGCGCAGCATCTCTTTGATATTCTAGATGAACATATATACGATACCCCAGCTCTGCTTGTGTTGTGCTTCGCGTATGTGTATTTATTTTATAACAATATAGGTGTCCCCCTCGAGGATAAAATGAATTCATATCCTGAAATATTAAGGAGATTAACAAAACAATAGTGACCATTAAATTCAAAAGAGGGATAACTTTAAAACCAGATAAAACCATTGAATTATTGAACTGAGCGTTAGCGAAGCTCTTAACCGTTTGGGAGACCTTTTTTGTGTTTAGTTGTCTCCAGAATGCGACGAGATAATTAGCTAAAAATTTTCTCATGTATGTTTGAGCCGAACGCGGATGTTATAGCGAAAACAGATAGAAAAAATGTTGAACCATTCAAAAGTTATCAAGAAAATAAGAAAGAAGAGGGGCTCAGCTCAACACCCGCCGCGCACGGATGGCGGATCCTAGTATTACATGTGATTTTAACATGACAGAAAATTCTGATGCAGTATTTTCACCATTTTTATTGAGTTTCCGATATTACGGCACAAAATAATATATTACGTTATGGCAAAACGCTGTGATTGTTAAAGCTCAATAAAAAAAAATATTGTCTTTTTCATAAGGTTTCTCTGTTGAATTTTTAAATTTTTGGTATGTTATGACCGGGGGGGTCTACCGGGACTCTAAACTGTATTAGTAAGATGTTACAGAAATTTGTTATAAGTATCTTGCAACATCTGTGGGGAGGCAGCAGGAACCGCGAAACACTTGCTAGTAGGGTGTAGGGTACTTTTAAATATAGGTAAATACTCGCGTCGCCACGGTAAAGTATTAGAAATCGTACGAGAAGCGGCTAGTCTTTCTATAGCCAGAGCGCAGAAGTGTATAACAACCACCAAAATATCAGTAGAGTTCGTAATGACCGGTTCGTCCAAAAATCTTAACTAAAATCTTATTCCATCTTGGACGCGTCTCCTGATTGGACTCTCATGATGGGCACGTTATCTAGGCCGGACTTATTCCTGTACTCAAAACAACTAAGGCGCTTTATACTTGTGGAGCTTACTGTACCCAGGGAAACAAACATACCCAAAAGATCATACATTTAAGCTTAACAAGTATTACGAACTATGTAACGAACTGATCAGGAATAAATTTATAGTTAATTTGTACGCTGTAGAAGTAGGAGCGAGAGGAATAAGAGCAAAATCTCTCCACAACTTATTTAAGGATCGCGGCCTTTCTAGAACGATCATCTGTTCATTTGTGGAACCTATTTCGAAGGCGGCTTTAGTAGGTTCTTACGATATTTGGTTAGGAAGGGAGAGGAGCGTGAACATTGAAGGTGAGCGTGTATGCGCATAGTAAACCCCCTTAAACCTACACCTGGGTCGTAAGTCCCAGGCATTGTTTGCGCTCCTCTTCTTGCAACGCGATGGTCCCGGCACTCCCACGGTATCATGGAATGCTAAGAAGCTTCGTCTCATGTAGTCTAAAAAATCTATATTGTAACGAAGTTAATTTTTAAAAAAATGTTGCATTCATTGAATCCTCGTCAATGGATGCAAGTTTAAAAATCTATTTCTATGAAATGTATAAACAATTAGTACATATAAGATTTTTTGTAGCATAACTTATTTATTGTAGCTTTACACATTGGTATATATGATATGATTAACGTTAAATAATAATACCAGCACATATAATAATAATAATTTTAAATAATGAAATAAAAATATCAATAAAGTAAATTGTCGCAAAATTAATAATACATACTAAAAAAAAAAAAAATTATTATAAATATTTCTAGAACATTGGTATAAAATAAAATATAATTATAGACATACAATGAAGACAACTTTTATATCAATATTTATCAATCATGTCACTGATAAGAGTAACGTAAAATTAATTATATTATTTAGTATATCTTATGTACTCGCCCTTATTATTAATATAAAAAGATGGCGGCTCATGATAGTGATTCTCTTTTAACACCGAAATTATACCATCGTGGGATAAAAATACTTGGGCACTACACTTCTTAGATATCCGAGACGAACACGCATAAGTTACTCCAACTTTGCTCGCACTGTTCCTCGCGTACGTATATTTATTGTATAATAGAATTTGAGTTCCCTTGCCTATGGCCTTAATAAATTTATAATCTGTAATAAAATAATAAAAATAATATTTATGATATCCTTTGGAATTAGTATTTTTTTTACATTTAGGTATATATTAAAAATAAAAAACGGCAAAGATTTAATACTCTTTATGTGCACGTACATAGTTACCATCGTTATTTATATAAAAAATCGGTGGATCGTGTGTATGTTTGGAGTTTATTAATGTAAGGACACCGGTATTAGATAGTCTGATCATGGCGTTGCACTTTTTCGAACATCGCGATGAACACGACCACCTGTTCTTACTGTCCCTAGCGAACGGATACTGATCGAATATAAGCAACTGCTTCCCTCTCCGCGACGTTATAAAATGTATTTCTGAAATTCCATACTCTGTTTTTAAATCTTTTATAGTGATGTAACAACTGACACACCTAATTAAGTGTAAGGAACGCAAATAAGAAATGTAATATCATTTAAAATTTAATAAGAATATAACCATTTTTTCTTACTTACAACAGTAAATAACATTTGTATAAAAATTATACTAGGGACGCCAACAGACCCTCATTTTTGACTCGCTGCGCTCGCGAAACCTCGGGTGCTGTTTGCATATTCAGCGAAGCGAGCCCAGTGTAAAGACTCATCGTTTCCCATTGACTTCAATGGAATATCAGTTTTTTGACGATTATTCCTCAACGACATGACATTTTACTTAACTTAACTTTTTTTAAACCATCACACACATTTTTGTACACACACAAAAAGACACCTTTGTGATGGCAAAATTTCATGATTTTCCGTCAAGTAGTTTTCGTGATAAAGAATGTGAAAAAAGTCTCCATTAGAACGCTCCGCTCGCTACGATCGCTTCGCTCAATTACGTTTCAATATATTCAACATCCTCTGGTAAATTCACATCGGGTGGGGGGTGGTTGTGTTGTGTGTTTAAGTTTATAACGTTTATTGGCTTTTTGGACTCGTCCGTTGTGACGTTAGCCTTACAGCCCTTTTTGTGATGGCTTGAACATGTCCAATACGTACCGTTCTTTTTAAAATTACGCACGGAGTAGGTGTAACCCTGGTATAATAAGAGACCGTGACATCTCTTGGACCTTTTTCTCGATGGAATAATAAGAGCATCTGAAAGTAAAATTCATTAATAAATACTATATTTTTCTTAATTTCTACAATATTAGATTCCATTTACCTTATCAAAAATATTCAGTCACTTTAACGGTTTGTCGTATTGCCTTATTACAACTATAAGATTTATTTCCCCTATAAAAATACCGTAATAAAGAGCAATATGGATTCTTTATCAGGGATGCCACAACATTAGAAGACGTCTTTCCTTTCACGCGTGAGAATTTAAAAAGTAAAATATTTATATATTAAAATTTTTATAATAATTTAATATAAGTAAACAGTAAATTAAATTCAGGTTAGTGAAATAATAAAACAGTTTTCATAAAATATCATATTTATTTTAATTAAAGATTGTTAAAATTTTAAACAAACAGATTAAATGTATCAAGGCTAAATGAACACATTTTCAATAAACTAACTAATAAATACATATTACCGACCCAAAAAAAATGTTTAATTTTATATTAATTGATAAAATAAGAATAAATTTCCAAGTCTTCGAGATGGACGTCATGAAGTGGAAAATTATTTCCAAAAATAATACTATTATAAGTATAATAAAACTTCTGTGTCAATAGATAAAGTCTTGGTACAGATAAAGTCAGATAGGAAACAATGGCTGTATTGAGCATATTATTGTAATGTAATATACTTAAAATTTTATAATAATAATAATTATCAATAAAACTTACCAATATATATGTAATTTCACACACTACTTACCTGAAATAGAAAAATACTATTAATAATACTCTAATCACTAATGGCATAGTCAAAACGTGAATGTTGAGTTTATGAATAAATGTATGTGCATTTTTTTACCATATTGTGTAATGATTTTTTTAATATATAATCTATTTGAGGTATATAATGTGGGCGGAACCCACATCACCCACCATATTTTGGTGGAGATAGAACTCGATACCCTGAGTTGGTTCCCGATATTAGATTTTGTTAGTAAAAATTTTATAATCAATTTTGACTCAGTATTTGAATAAATTATGACATTCTGGGGTTGACCCCCACCCCAAAACATTCATATCATAGATAAATTTTGGAAAATGAGAAATCTATACTTGACAGATACTGTTTCTTTATGTTCTGTTAATATTTATTTATTCAACTTCACGCCATATCCCTTGCGAGGTAGCCAGAGACGACGGAACGCCAAATGCTACGGTCCCTGCATACCTCTTACGCCTATGCCATAGATGTCAACCTCTTCATACATGCCCTCCAGGGGGTCCTCATGCTTTGTTAATAACTTATTAATTTTTTTTGCAATGTAATAATTGTTTAATTTCCAACAACAAGCACAGTAAACAGTTTAAAAAGTTAAAAGGTATCGAATAAAAATATGTGATTTAGATATTATTTGACGTTATAAACTAGATATAAAATATAATTATTATATATTTATTATGTTTTAACAAAATATAAAATACAAAAACATAACTGTAAATAGGCTATGGAAATAACTATTTCATTTATAAAGAACGATACGGACACACTTTAAAAACTCTTAATTTTTAAAAGAATCTAGTAAGAAATCACTTGGAACATTCTAGCGTGTGTGTTTTGGAATAGGAAAGAAAACTCAGTATGATGCAAATATAAAAAAAAATTAAAACTGGATTACAAACAATGCTTAGTCCTAAGTAGAATTGTAGTAATGTACAATTTTAAATTACATATAATGATTAAAGACCTTTTCTTTAGGATGAAAAATAGGAGACAAAAAATTTCTTGAATATAATATTTCACTGCTGATACTGCTAAAATAACCATCTAACCTTAAATCACCACTCAGATAAGTGAATATTTAATTATATGTAGACTAAAGCTGACGCAGATATAATTGATAAAAAGATAATGAATTTTGCTAATAATTATTTGAGCGATAATAAAATGGGAAACAACAACATGCTATTATTTACTAATCATTCTAGTTGGATCATTTTAGTAAAAAGGGTTTTAATGTTTAAGTAATAGTTAAGTATATCATTGAAGTTTTTTACATTATTTGTAATAATAATCTCAATTATATTGGGAATTATAAAAAATAAGAATTATAAAAAGGTGGTAGCTATTTTATTGATAAAAGTACTAATTTTTAAAGTTTAGATAGAAATAACTGTATGATAAGAATCAAAATGTGTTATGTAAGAATATGTTTATTAAATTTGTTTTTACAAACCTGAGTTTTCTTTTCGATATACTTCCCGCCATTACACTGATATAATTTATAAGCATTTATCACTTTATATACACTACTTGTACATACACTACACTGTATAACAAAACCAAATATTTTATTTACACAAATATTTTAATATACCTCATAACTAAAAGAAATTTTACAACCGAGACAACAAAAATTGTTTTAAAAAAATCTAAAAATTATTTTGTGGCGATTATGAAGTAATATAGTAACACACGGAAAAGGAATAGTTGAAGCAACCGAAATATAAAATTTTTTGAACTATAAATTACACAAAAAACACTTATTATTTGAAAATAAACAATGTGTATTGTAGGTTATGTTTAAGCATCGAGAAACGTCAGTCGTCAACGAATTGGCGGAATTAGTGATGGAAGAGTGCACATATTTCTTGTACTCTACGGTTTTATGGCAATAAATAAAGCAGGCAATATTTAAAGTATATTTTTCTGATTTTATACAAGAAATAAATTTCAATTGTAAAATTAATTATAATACACTATTAAAACAGTTAAAAATATATGAATTATACTTGAAAAAATACTTCTTAGGTGTGCAAATGATTATTTCAAATAACGTAAAAATATTTTTGTGTGTGTATTTTTTGTTTTATTATAATTGTTTTTTAGCTTAGTTTAAAATTGATTTCTTTTTTGAGGCTGCTAAATATTTATTTTTATAGTTATATTTAAGAGTATGCTATTACAATTAAATATGATGTACTATAAGGATCCAGAGTAATTATTCAAACATACAAGCGAAGTATTCGTTTTTGTTACATTTGTGCTGATAATTATTAAAAATATTTTTTATTAAAATTCTAGGGTAAAGAAAAAAATATTCAAAAAACGATAGAGATTGCAATTTGCTGCGTCACTAGTTGTTGTTTAAGACTTGTCAAATACTGGAAAATTCGTATTTGTTAATATTTTTAACCGATATTGGTATTTATTTTAAGGTCGAAAATGTGGTAAATCGTTATCAAATACTTTTCTACTTCGTATTTATCTGAGTGGTATATAGGAGGTGTTCTAGTTCTTGTGTTGTGTTTTCTAACCTATAATGGTTTGTCAAGAATATTATTGTTGTGTTTTCAGTGTTTTGATAAATTGGTGGGAAAAATGTATTAACCACAGTAGTGTCTAATAGTGTACAGTGATTAAAGTGAGGCCCATGAGATGAAGATTCAGAGAACCGAATGGTAAGTACCTAGATATAAGTTTCAGCTTACTTTCAGTTTTTTAGTTTTTTTTAGTTTTAGTCACTTCATTTTGGTATTAAGTATATTTATATGAATTGTATTGTATGTTTTCGACAATACTATTATTTCTTATTGTCTCATTTCAAAAGGGTTTTTTTTAATCCTTAATAACAATAAAAAATTTCAAAACATAAGATATTGTTGTGATATTTATTAATAAACCTTTTTGTGTATAAAATGTGTCGTCCAAAGAATATAAAATTGTAAATTTACATGAAACATTATTTTTATTACATTTTCTTTTAGGTGTTAAAATTTAGGTACATATTGTAATAATATTGAATAAAAACATTTTGTTACTATTTGTAAAATATTTCAGATTACCTTAAAATGTGAAATTGAAAACAAATCTCATAAACTACTAAAAGAATAACTTGTTTAAAAGTTATTTATAAAATAATTTTAAACAAATGTTGCAATTCAAAAACATTTGTAATATAAAATTATTTTTATTACAAGTAAGTAAGTATCAACTATTACTAACTTAAGTTCTATAATAGATCTGTCTATTGTAAATTTTTAAGCATTACCTTTTTTAAAAGATTAAAGAAATATTTATTTTCAGTTAGATTTCAATATATTCCGGCAAGAAAAGGCCACCTACTATTATTAGATGGATATACGTATTGGAAGGATGCACGTAACAAGAACTCAATATATTGGTATTGCTCAAAACGTCATAAAAAGTGTCAGGCATTTATAAAAATGGATAACGATCAAAGAATTATATTAAAAGCGTGGACACACCACACACACAAACCAACGAATTATGTTAGAGATGATTTTGGAAACTTTGTAAAAATATAATAAAGAATATGATATTTTATTTTTTATTAATACGGGAATTGGAAAGTTTAAGTGGTTGTTTATTGTATTTATACAATATTTTCAGAGGGTATCAATTATGAATTTATTCCGACACATCGAGGTAAACATTTGTTGATGTTGAACGGATACACATATTCACAAATGAAGTCGACTAACAATTATTACTGCTCAAAAAAGCAGTCCGGAAACTGCAGAGCTAGAGTGAGGCTGAACGATGAAGGGGTTGTTGTGTGCGCTGACTTCAATCACCAGCACTCACCACCAAATTATGTGAGGACAGCTACAGGAGAATATTGGAAAGTGTAACAGACATGTATAATGTAAAAAATATACTCATATTACTGTTTTTTTTTTTTATATCCACTATTTCATCAAGTGCATCAAAAATAAAGCTTAAGTACTTTATTGTAATTTTTGTTTTTTTTTAAATATTTTTAATGAGTTCTAAAAAGTTCAGTTACTTCATTAGTGTATTGTATTGTTGCAGAGAGTGTGGAGTATAAATTTATTCCGTCATCGAAGGGACGTTACCTACTTATGCTCGATGGGTTTACTTACTTTCGTATGAATGCTAAATCTAGAAATTATCATTGCTCAAAGTCGTGGTCGGGATGCAAGGCGCAAGTGAAGTTTAATAAGCAGGGAGACTTTATTAAAGTTAATACTGATCATAAACACGAACGACCCAACTTCATTGTAACGAAAACTGGTCAATATATTAAAGTATAGATAGGAATGTTTTAAATTCTTAATTGAGCAGCAGAGCGAAGCGAGCAGCGGAGCGAGGGGAGCGCTCTATTTGAGACTTTTTGCATGCCATGTCCGGGGTTGGCATGAAAACGGCTTTACCGATCTTCATGAAATTTTGCATATTTATAGCGATGGTTATTGCGATAGTTTATAAAATATATAAAATATAAAAAGTGAAATAAAAACTTATGTCATTTAGGAATAATCACCAAAAATTGACAGTCATAAAAACTTTAATGTAAAAAAATTTCGCTTTGTCATATTTGATTATTCTATATTTTTTTGCCTGTCGGTTACGGCTTTGAACACTGAATTGAAGATACGTTACTCGTTTCGCTCAATTCGCCGAACTTTACCGAGATTTTGCGAGCGCAGCGAGTTAAAATCGATGTCCGGTTCGCGCCCCTAGTAACTTATTAAACGATTGTAATTATATCTACATTATATTATATTTCAAGTACAAATTACTTACCAATGTCGAGAAAATTCATTCTAGATGTACCTTACTTATTCATTGATAGTTATGGAATTTCGTATATGCTATAATAAATTATTACAAACAATATTGTCTCTTCCTATATCTTTTTTCTTTCTTTTATTGTCTTTAATATAACAGATAACGTGTTTTTGTTTCTTGTTGTTACTGTACGTCTATTAACAATAGACAATCTTTTCAGATACATATTACAAGTTCATACCAATAACAAATAAGAAACGTCTGCTAATGTACAAGGGTTATACGTTTTCTAAAAATAATCACGCAAAAAATACATTTTACTGCTCCAAAAGATATTGCAACTGTGAGGCAAAAATCAAATTGGATTCGGAGGGAAGAATCGATTTAGTATCGAATATACACAACCACCCACCACCAAAATATGTTATGGATATCAATGGAATGTATTTAAAAGTATCGTCTTAATAAATTAAATTTATATTAAAAACATATTTAATATTTTTTCCATATACCCTCATTAGTTAGTTACATATGTGAGTTGAGTGTGAAGAGTGCTTATAATGTTTTTTGTCACCAGATGCAATGAACTATAAATTCATCAAAATAAGTCAAAGCGCTAGTTTACTAATGTTAAACGGGTATACATATTCGAAACACTGTCGGACCAACAATTATTATTGCTCAAAGAAGGAGAAGGGTTGCAAAGCACGGCTTAAGATTGACAAAAATGGATCTGTTATAAACCAATATCTGAATCATCAGCACCCGCCGCCTAGATACGTAGTGACGACAACCGGGATATATGTTAAAGTGTCGTCTTAGTTTCTTAACTACTTCTTTTTACTTCTATTGTAATTAACTATAAATTTCGCGCTATTAAGTGATGTTTGTGTCATGGCGTCTTATGTAGAATAAAAATGTAATATGTGTAGAAAATGCACAGAGTATAAATAAACATAGTAAGTAGTCTGCACTCTTATCGTTGTAAATAGTGTAAGTCTATTGACTCATTAATTAATGGTACAGTAGATAATATTGTAGTTATAGATAATACTGGTCGATAACAATAAATGATATGTGTATATTAAATGATAAAAACTGTTACATTGAAAATATTTATCTACTTATTCTAAACCATCTAGGCTTTCCAATAGCACGTAAGCATTATATTTTAATTCATATCTATAATGTATTTAATTAAGCGATTTTTTATCTATAGATGGAATGGATTATAGATTCATAAAGACAAGAAAGGGCGGGCACTTGCTTATGTTGAATGGTTACACGTATTCAAAGCATAACCGTTCGTTAAATTATTATTGCTCCAAGAAGGACCGCGGCTGCAGGGCGAGATTGAAGCTGGATTCCAATGGAGCGATATTGAACTGTGACAATTTGAACCATCAGCACCCTCCACCCCAGTACGCTGTAACGCAGAACGGCTTGTATTTAAAGTTGTCATCTTAGATATTTAGAATAAATATAAAATTATTAAGAATAAGAATTCATTGCCTATTTTTTTCTGTAAATGTCAACAAAAATGGTAAAATATAAGGTATGAACCTGAAATGTATACTCTAATTATAGATACGAGTTATCGTTTCCTAGAAACAAGGAAGGGCGGTCAACTCCTCATGTTAGACGGATACACATATTCGCGGCGGTCAAATACAAGAAACTATTATTGCTCCAAAAAGGACCAAGGATGCAAGGCTGGTGTTAAAATTGACGCAAACGGGACATTAATTATAAAAGATACATCACACCCCCATCCTCCCCCAAAATACTATATAACAGAAGCTGGGACTTACGTGAAGTTGTCTTCATAGATTGAATAAAAATATTGATAATAATAAAACGGTTTTCGACAATAAATTGTTTATTTAAGAATAGTTTTCGAAGTCTTGTCAAAATATATAATATTTAGCATCTATCGAATCCGGAAACAGTAATGGGAGTGTTTGTATTGATATTTTTTCAGACTTCCTCACACACAAATTCATAAGAACTTTAAACGCATCTTTGCTTATGGTGAATAGCTATACCTTTGCGAAAAATTCAAGAAGCGACAGTTATTACTGTTCGAGAAAAAATTATGGATGTAAAGCAAAAGTTAAAATGAATAAAAATGCGACTGTGATATTGAGCTGTGAGGACATTCACAATCACTCGCCACCACAGTTTGTGCAGACGGCGGCCGGGATCTACATCAAAATATAATATAAACTATTTAATTGTCAATATAAATTATCAAATTAGCCATTAAAGAAGCTTTCATTGGTGAAAAATAACTTATTTGTAGACCTTATACAGTGCAACACCATAAAGTACACCATACACCAGACTACAACTCGAGTTCCATTTTCTTCTCTATTTACAACTGTTACGTTCAATATCTATAGAATAGAATTTAGAGTATATTCTATAGATATTTAATTTTGTTATCTATATGCGAGGGAACTTCCCGGCCCTTCGGGCCGGAAATTTCACACCAATGGCAGAAAAAAAGAAAATTGTGTACTGGGTCAAATAAGGGTCAGAGGTCACGTATGAGGTTGGCACTCACTCTATTTTGTAGCCTGATTAAATAGCTTTTTTTTTTTGATGTATTACACATTATTGTGTGATTTGTGGGTGATAAGGGATGCGCGTGCATACAGAGTCAATTAGCTCGTTATTATATAGTAAGGATAAGCGATTTACCACTTACTGATTCATCATGAAATCTCCGAAACTATCTGTACGATTAACCTAAAATTGTACGTAGCTACTTCTTTTGTGAAGTAGACGTCCTCTAAGAACAGATTTTACGGAATTCCTATCCCAACGGATTTCAACTTTTTGCATTTCGCCAAGTTTTAAACCTGTAGGTGCTATACACTTAACGCGGTTACCATAGCAACGGTTACGATGACAACGGATACTATGACAACCTAAGTTCCCATCCAAATTAATAGTGTGTCTAGCGAAGCGGGTGGGCATCAGCTAGTATAGTATATATTTTAAGGAAAAATTAAAATAGTAACGTTCCCGTTCTATTATCTAACGTTTATTATGTTGCGGTTTTTAAAATATATATGAAAACAAATGTATATAATTTGAAGAAAAAAAAACATCTCTAAAAAAGATAAAGTAAAGTTCATATTAAATTAAAAATAAGATAATTAAAATATGGGATGAATATAATTAATACATGGATGAGTTAATTTGTGAAGGCTGGTCAGTATTAGCGTTAGATATTTTAGTTAGGACTTTTTTTTCATGCAATCTGATTAAAACACAACCGACTGAATAGAATTAAAAAGGTAGTTTGTTACATCTAAGTTAAAGTTATTTCAACAAATAAAATGTTCATGTTTCTCTAATCTTTGCCTTCGGTGGTGTTAGAAAATAATTTCAGACAACTGGTATACAATACAGCTTCACTTATCGTTACATATTCTTCTGAACCAATTACCATCATAACTAATTATGTATTATAGATATTTAATTGTAAGCTATGGTACATAATGTTTTTTCATCATCTTTCAAACAACTTGACTACCATTCACAAATTGCAAGGTAAGATCGTCCGTACTCAGTAGTCACTTATACGTTATTAACAACAACTGTGTGACGTATAGAAAAATAGAACACCATAAAAATATTTTATATTTTATATAACTTGTAATAATAATATATTTTATTAAAAAAAATTAAAGACTACAATTAATTTAATATAATAAAAAGACTTACATGATTTTTTCCATTTCAGTGTCATTTGATTACAAGTTCATAAAGACAGACAAGACGGTTCTGTTGATGTTTAATAATTACACATACACAAAAGACAACAAATCCAATAACTACTACTGCTCAAAGAGAACGAGGGGTTGCAAAGCGAGGCTTAAGTTAGATAATTCAAAAATTGTTATAAAAAACGAAAAAGATTTGTTCCACGATCATCCATCGCCGAAGTACTATCAATCTCCATCGGGATACTATTTAAAAATATCCTCTTAACTGTTTTTGTCTATGTCAATTGTCATCTTCTTAGAAAATATGTTTTGATTTAACTTAAATGTTAGTACATAAATGATTGTGAAATAAAATGCTTTGATATGTTAGTCTAGAGTTTTCTTTAATCTTTCCGGTAATATATATATGATTTCAAACTATAATAAAAAAAATACAGTAAGTATATGGTTATTGTAAGGTATAGTAACAAATGATCGAAAGTATAAGAAATATATAATTATAAAAATTTTATTTCAGATATACTAGATTATAAATTTATAACTACCCGCAATGCAACTTTGCTTATGTTGAATGATTATACGTATGCGAAACATTGTAAAACAGACAATTATTACTGTTCAAAAATAAAGAAAGGCTGCACCTCAAGACTTAAGATCGTACGTGACGAGATAATTGTAAAGCAGGGTATACACAATCACCCCCCGCCAGTTTTCTATCAGTCCGCTGATGGTGTTTATGTTAAGATGTCCTCGTAGATGTTATATTATTGATAATGTAGCTTAGTCTTTAGAGCACCGAAATGTGTCAAATTATAATTTAAGTATAATATATATTTTTTTATACTAAAGAGAAATAATTATACGTTAAAAAAATATTTTTTTGAGTTCTTTCTTTTCCTGTAAAATGTAAGTTTTTTTATTTACTGACCATATATGTGTTATTTAAAACTAAACCCTTTACTTTGCAAAATACTTGATTTATTTATAGATGACGGTTGTAAAGAATGATTATAGATTTTTTTCAGGCCTCTTCACTCACAAATTCATAAGAACTCTAAACGCCTCTTTGCTTATGGTGAATAGCTATACCTTTGCGAAACATTCAAGAAGCGACAGTTATTACTGTTCGAGAAAAAATTATGGATGTAAAGCAAAAGTTAAAATGAATAAAAATGCGACTGTGATATTGAGCTGTGAGGACATTCACAATCACTCGCCACCACAGTTTGTGCAGACGGCGGCCGGGATCTACATCAAAATATAATATAAACTATTTATTTGTCAATTAAACTTGCCAAATTAGCCACTAAATAAGCTTTCATTGGTGAAAAATGTAAAATGCCTATTCTATGCCAAAATATTTATAAAATTAATATTTTAATTATTTGTTTAACATAAACAATTTTAATATATTTTGAGTCTTAAAGGAATAAGATTTTTTTAAATAAATTAATTTTGCAATTTTATTAAATTAGACGATGAAAATGTCAATGAAGGTTGGTCGGTTTGGTACATATTAGATACCTTTTTGAACTACGAAAAATACCTGGTTTTACTTATAGATGCTGACTATAAATTGATATCGACGAGTCTAAAGAAAGAGTTACTTATGTACAAGTACGTGTACCCTACACGTACTCGTCGTATAATAGCGTAAATTATTACTGTTCCAAGAGAACTGTCGGGTGTAAGGCCAGGTTGAAGATGGATGTAACGGGAAATTTGGAAACGAAGGCACAAGATTTACACCATAACCACAATCCCCCCCAATACGTAATGAGTCCTAACGGGCTGTACTTTAAAATTGCATCTTGAATTCATCTCTGATTATTATTTTTAAGAATAAAAAGTAAATATAGTCCACAGATTAAATTTATATATCAAATAGGCCATTATTCGCCAACTTAAGGGACCTGTTTATTTAACTAGTTATAATAATTATATTTTTAAATTTTACTGATTCATTAGTTACAATTAAAGGAAATTTTTTTTTTGTTGTTTGTTGTTTTTTTTTAAATTTTATATATATTGAAAAAATACAGTTTCTATGTTCAAAAATGACAGTTTCTATATTAAAAAGTAATATTTTGTTTATTTTTAATTTTAACAGTATTTATGGCCAGTATTAACCACTTGCGCTAAAAAAGACGTGCCACGCACGTAGAGATGCTTTTGTCTCAAAACCGCGAGCGACGTGTTCACCACGTCGATAGACATTAAAAAAAAAAAAATTAAAGTTAATTTAAATTTCATAATTTTCCAAAATCCGATTAGATGTGGCGCAACAGATTTTAGAAAGTTTATGTATGCCTGAATACAAACGTGGAAACCTGTCTGCCGGTGACGTACCACTGCGTTTGAAATCAAAACATTGGGAACCATTTTCCAAGGAATATTCCACCCGCGGAAGCTAAAAAGAATCCCCAAAGGTTTAAAGTGTGTAGCAACCATAATAAACGCAGCGAGACTACTTGGTAATGCAAGAAATGCCTTGTGGCATTACATATCCCAAAATGTATCGAAATTTACCATACAAAAGTAGATTATTAATTAATAAAATGTTATTGTTGTCATTTATATGTGTAAAGTTCTTTATGTATGAGCCTACTAATGCGCTAAGCGCTGCTTGAAGGATTACACACTCAGACGCGCAGACTTTATCGCATGGCATCGCAAGTTTATAGCGCAAGTGGTAACAATAGAAAAAACACAAAATGTTAATCAAAGTCACGGATAAAACATTCGAATCTAAAATAACAAGAAGACGAATAAAAAAAACATGAGAATAAAAAGGGAAATCCTATAAGCTCTCAAACAAAATAAATAAAACAGGATGCTTCGTACCGAATAAGTTACCTACTTAAACTATAGTGTTATTTTGTTCTAAATTTGTTACATATTTGTTAAAATCTTTGTGATTAATAAGGCTAAGCTTCATATCATTTCAGTTGCTACTGTTTTAAATAAAAACTACAAATAAAATATATTTTCCAAGTAAATAACGTGTATTAATTTGATGTTAATGAAACTTCAACTCTAAGTATAGTGAAATTAAACTTAAATTACAATGTACATGTCATTGCTGTCATATTTTTGGATAATATTATAAATAAATTTACCAGCATTTTATTATATTTGTTTTTTTTCAGAATTCGAAGAATATAAGTTGATACCAACACGCAGCGGTAAATATCTCTTAATGTTGGATGGGTTTACATACTCACAAATGAAACAGAGCAATAACTATTATTGTTCAAAGAAAGATTCAGGTTGTAAGGCTAGAGTGAAGTTATCTGATGATGGAAAGATTTCATCCTTATCAGTGACGACACACGCGCACCCGCGTCCCAAATACATGATAACGGCAGCCGGACATTACGTCAAAATTTATAGTTAACACTAAACCTACCGACAATTCTTGTATTCTGTTCCTACCGCACGCCGTCAGATTGACCGGTAATTAAAAGTTATTTTATTATATAACGCAGGTAATAATGGAAATAACTAAAAGTAAAGAGTGTAGAAAATATTATATGCATATTCTAAGAATTGTCATGTAGTTTCATAACGATATTATAACGTTTAAAAATGTGTAAGTTGTACAAAAGTTTAAGAACGGTCAATTTGACCGGTACTTGGTAGGTTTAGTGTTGACACTGAAAACTAAATGAATGAAGTTATATTTTACGTATTCTATATATTTTTTATTTGAAGGTTTACCTAGAAATTTTTTGTTTATTTTGATTGTTAGATTGTCATTTTTGTAATCAGTATTAACTTTTTGTAGTCATTTTATTTAATAAATATATTAATATAATCAGTTATTTCATTTTAATTATATCATCCATGTAAAATATGTTTATTTACGGTATAAATTAGATTAAATTATTAATATAATTTCAGAGGATGTTTATTATAGCAAATATGTACAAAAAATACCAACTCAAAGGGGAAAATATTTAATAATGGTAGACGGTTACACGTATTCCCAGATGAGGGATACGAATAATTATTACTGTTCAAAGAAAAATTCGGGATGCAAAGCTCGGGTGAAAGTGAGTGCTGATGGGAGATTGATATCTAATACAGCTGTGAACCACATCCACCCCCCACCCAATTATACACTCACAGCGTCTGGGACTTTTGTTAAGATTTAACTAGGACTAAATATCTGGCAATACCAAAGATTAAGATAATATAGAAATTTAAATGAATGTTTAACTGTAGATGGAAAAATTAAAAGTACATGGGAAAATTATTTAAGTGATTTTTTTTTCTTAAAATTTTGTTTTTTTTTTAATGATTATTTAACCAAAGGAGTTTTGAAGTCGTGTTTGAAACAAACATACAATTTTCAATAGTGTTTTACGTTTTATTCAAATGATATAATCTAACGGCTTATAATAATAATATTTTATGATTTATGCATTTTATTCTTTATCCGTTATTCTATTTGACTTGCAAAAAAATCCTTTTTTTTTAATGTCATATACTTTTTAACCAAGGCGGTTAAGGTCATACGTTGACAGAGCGTTTAACCTGGCAAAGAATATTTAGGATAACAATTTTTAAAATTGTCAATTGGTCTGAAAACCATTGATCGTAGTTAAAATTTAATCTAAAACAAATAAATAATGTTATATTATATATTAAAAAAATTATATGTCATATGACGTTTCAGATAAAATATTTTACGAATTCGTCACATCTCGTCGCGGTAAAGACCTGATAATGGTAGATGGGTATACATTTTCACAGAACACCAGTCGTATCTGGATCTGCTCGAAGTATCCGAAATGTAAGGTGAAAGTTAGTAGACATCCCGATGGTACCATCTCTTTAATGTCAAACGTTCACAACCATGAACCGGATAAGATGGTGAGGACACGGGACGGAAAAGTAATTCGGGTGTAATATTAATTTTGCAATTGCAATTTTGCAATTGCAATTAATTGCAATTTTATATGAATGTTCGTGCTTAGAGTAGATTTTAGTGCAAATTGTATAGTATGTAATGGACATGTGAATTATAGTAATTATAAAGAAGAAATGTTTTAGTTTCTTTTTAGTCTGAATTATCAAATTCTTCTTCTTCTCTTCTTACACGATATTGTTTTTAGTTTAGTGTTCATATTAAATGGTGATCTCAAGGAATAAAGATTTATTATTGATTTTTATATTTAATACACTTCCCATGTGTCTTCAAAGTATCCAAAATACAAGAAATTTAATGGAAAATTATCAAAATAGCCGAATATAATCATGATGCAAATAAAATTGTGAAATACCAAAACATAATTTTGAAATAACCATAAAATTCTTATTCTATTACTTGGAATTTCAAATATTTGATAGTTTCCATATAAGGAATGTGTAATTCAAGCTTTATTAGCCAATATTCGATCAAACTTCTAAGAAGGATCAGTCAAATTTCAAACAATTAGTTCTCGGCCTCCGTGATAGAACTTTCTTAGGTATCTTTATGTGCAAATGACTCAATTTTAAATAAACATTCCACACACTCTATTAACTTTAGGTTTTCAGTCTTACTTTATATAACCTGGAAAACAATCGTTTACCTAAGTTTTATATATATAAGACTTTATATAACAAAGGTCCGTTTAATACTATATTAGTCACATTTTATATATATATAACCTTATTTTGAAAATGTATTTCCTATTTGAAAATTAATTTAGCAATAGTTATAAGATATTTCTGATTCGGAGATGAGATGGGTGGTAAGGTAAGAAAATAAAAAATTGTCAAAAATATGTTTTTATTTTTATTTTATTATAAGTAAAACGAAGGTTTAACATTAGGTAAATAAACTTAATAGATTCCTAAGACGCTAATAATCACAAATTGAATTATTACCTAATTATAATCAAATCTTTCTTACAGGTCTCATTCATTACGACGTGGTGAAGTCACAGAGAGGTAGAGACTTGTTACTTATCAAAGGCTACACATACGCGAGGGGGGGACAGTTGAGATGGATCTGTTCAACCCACCATCCAAGCTGCAAGGCTAAGATTAAACTAAACAAGCAAGGACATATCGAACAGTATTTGGATAACCATAACCATCCCCCCAAGAGGATATTTAAGACCAGCAGTGGGGGGTACTTGCGTGTTTGAAAAATAGGACTCTGATGGCAATGTCAATTAGTAATGTTTTGTTGGTTTTATATTTATAATAAAGTTATATATATTGATCTTTTTTAAGTAAACTCTGTAATAATGGACATCGAAGGTTTGATTAAAATTCAATTCTATGATATTTTGTTCACGTATCGGTATACTTAGAGTAATGATTTTAAAATAATTGTTGTATTTTTAAATTTGTTACAATAAATATATTTTAATTTGAAATCGGCTTTATCCTTAAGTATTAGGAACCAGGATAACAGAGATGTATTGACGACATATTTTAAAATGTACACAACTTCTTACTATTCTCAAAGAGATATATGTCGCTCCATAATAGCAATGTTATAGATGTTACAATACATTTCTATCGGAAATCTTCAAATTATTGTCTTTCTACATGTAATCAATCAAATGTATGTTAGAAAAATGTTAATTGTTTTTTGCATTTCTTGGTGAGAGGCTCCAGCGTTAGTTATTTAACAGTTTATGTGGGTAGTTGTGAAATATGGATAAATATTTGTAATTATAATGTTACTATTATGAAGTAAATTAAATAGGTTATTAAATATAAGATGTCACATTACAATGTTCCTCATTATAGTTATATCAGTTCAAAAGATGTTACTTTTGAATAGTGTTAAACAATATATATATATATATATATATATATATATCATTCAGTATCCCTATCTTAGATATTATGAACAAATTAGTTAATATCACTTAAACATATATAGATAATAGATACACATTTTTTTATTAGTTAAATAATAAGTATAAAATATTAATTAATTAGATTTAAGATAATGTACGAGATGCCTTACATGTGTTTTTATTATTAAATAAATTATATTTTTATACAAAAATTGTTTCTTTTTAAAATTATAATTGTTATGTTTTATATCACTAAGTTATGGTTTGTCTTCAGGGGTGTCATACGAGGTGGTGACGTCACAACGTGGTAAATCATTGCTCCTGATCGGAGGGTATACATTTGCTAAGACAAGCATGAATCTGTGGGTGTGTTCGAAGAGGTTACCAGACTGTAAGGCGAAAGTTAAACTCAATCGTCAAGGTGTAGTTACAGAGATTAATAATTGTCACACACATCCACCAAGGACGTACGTGAAGACGCGTGAAGGGACACTAGTTGCTGTATAGATTAGATTAGATTAATTAGGTACATATTTTTAAATATTTAAGACATAGAAGCGTTAGAGATGATTTAGTGGAAAAAATCAACACAAATAGTAATGACATTTGGTCTTAAATTTAATATAATATAAGGATGTTATTACGATAAGGGTGTAAAATATGAGTTATTTAAATAGTGAACGATTATGATGCATTCTTATACTAAAAGCTTCAAAGGTTTTTATTTTAAGTTAAGTGCTAGTTAAGACTGGAATATTTAATAATAGTAAAATTTTTGTCTTCATATTATAACAAGAATAATAAGCTATTCTAATGGATGTGTATTATTTTTATGTTATATTTCTATTATAAAATATTTTTAATCTAATCCTACTCTAAAAGATCCTTATAATAAATCATTAATTACTCCAGGTTTACGGTACGAGATAGTGACGTCACAACGCGGTAGAACATTGCTGCTTATTGGTGGACATACATTTTCAAAGAGTAACGAGAAGCATTGGAGGTGTTCCAAGAGATTTCCAGATTGTAAAGCCAAGCTAAAGCTCAATTGTGAAGGAATTATAACAGATATCAGCAACGTACACACGCACCCACCGAAAAATTACATCAAGACAAAGGAGGGAAAGCTTATCGCTGTTTAAATTGAAATTTGCATAAATATAAAAATATTCTGTTGCTTCCGCGCCTTATATTAATGCACCAATTGCGCTTAAACTTTGACACGATATATAACCGGTTTCAGAGATGCTTTGTTTATCTATCTTATCTTATCTATATATATTTTGTTGTAATTGTAATCGATTCATTGCACGTTTCCCTCACACGAGGTGTTCAGACGGGTAGAACGTATTTGCAATGCAGGAGGATAATTTTGATATTCAAATGCATTGAATACATCGATTTTGTTTTCTTCCGGTACGACAACTATTTCTCAATCAGGATGTGCTATTGCGAAGTATGGCAGGGTGCAGCTAGTTGTATAAATATAATTTCTTAGATACTCCATTTCTATTGTCTAAATTAAACTTACATACTAAGAAACAACATGGTTATTCTTAATAATGTTTAACATTTTTAACGTTTTCCTCATTACAGATGATTTCGGATTTATAATGATATCTGGAAACAAACGTCTCCTAATGGTGAAAGGCTATACCTTCGCTAAGACAAATAAAAGACATTGGTACTGTTCTAAGAAGGCTAAAGGTTGTAAGGCGAGGGTTAATTTTAATGCCGACGAATCGGAAGTAGTGTTCTGTGATAACAACCACCAACACGAGCCGCCGGTTTACGCCAAAAGTTCTAATGGGTTATATGTAAAGCTTAGCGGTTGATATATATATATTTACTATATTTATATATATATAGTAGTCAAATTTGTTCCAAAAGATGTATTTACTTTTATTGTAGCATTTTAGGATACTTTGGTATAAGATATTGAACTTTTCTGGAACTTGCTTTGCTATGTCTTTTTGCTTTATAAAATAAGTTAAACATTTCACTTGTTTAGTACTTTTCGAAGGTTATCTAAGACTATAAGAGTTATAATAATAAATTCTTTCAGTGCAATACTTAACATACGTTCTTTGATAGTAATCATATTATGTACAGAGTAAAATAGCAATAATTATTTATCAAATATATTATAATGAAAATAAATTATTTTATTTTAATCATTAATAGTAAATATAGTGTCAAAGGGATCAAAAGTTTTGGGTTATATTTTTGAGGTCAATATCGTATTGAGCTTCTCAATGAGTTTGTACCATTAAAATATGTTGTATGCAAAAGTTACATAAAAATCCCTGATATGATTTCAGTATCAAAACCTACGGATTTTTTTATCAATTCAAAATCTATAACTGAGGATAAAATACACTTACCAAGCAGCCTGCCGAAACGTAACGGTAAGACAATGAGGAAGAGTTGTAGAGTGTGCGCGAGATCAAATAAACGTAAAGCTGTCCTGTACTGTTGTAAAAGCTGTAAGGGAAGTCCGGGATTATGTTTGGAATGCTTTGGGGAATTCCATAATTACGCTTCATAGATATAAACTATCAAAATTGTATCAAATTTGAATAAATTTTATTTTTTTATCTTAAATTGTTTTATTAACAGGTATATGTATGTCTTTGTCTTTTTATAGTGATTCGCTAAAGTTTAATCATTTTAACACTAAACCTACTGACAATTCTTGTATACCTGTTCCTACGCGGTCAAATTGACGGGTAATTAAAAGTTATTTTATTATATAACGAAGGTAATAATGGAAATAACTAAAAGTAAAGAGTGAAGAAAATATTATATGCATATTCTAAGAATTGTCATGTAGTTTGATAACGATATTATAACGTTTAAAAATGTGTAAGTTTTACAAAAGTTTAAGAACGGTCAATTTGATCGGTACTTGGTAGGTTTAGTGTTAATAACATAATTATGTGTTGAGATTCTTTTAGTTTTTCAGTGTTTTATATATATTTCATTTAGGCTGTATTTTGATTTTACTAAAGTTCACAGTACAAAATAAAATGGGCCCGATGACTTTGTTGAAAATTTTAAAATATTTTATTATTAAGTATATATGTTAATAAGGAATAATGTGTTTTATCCTATTATAAAAAAATCCGTTATTTCTTTATTTTATATCATCTTTTTATTATTGCATGTATCTTTTAAGGTATTCTCATTATATTACAAGGGTTAGTTAATAGTAATTTTTTACAAATATTAGTACAGTAATACCCCGCTTTACGTGAGGGATACGTTCAAAAAAAAATCGCGTTAACTGAAATTCGCGTATAACGAGGCTTATGATTAAACATAGTCAAAAATTATTACAAAAAAATACAAATCATTTTAATCAATCACTTTAATTCTAGGAACACTTTATGCAATACATACTCTTATTTTTTACTGTATTTATAAAATTATACCGTATATATTGATATACGCCAGGAAAAGTTACGTCTTTTTAACAACGGGCGTCAACCTTTTGATAATTCGCATGTATTTTTGGTTATAATACTTTTTTGCATATAAAACACTCCTATGTTATACAATTTTGATAACTTATGTTATATAATATTTAACTAAAAAAATTTACTTTACTTCAGGTTAACTAATTAATTCCACTTCCAAGAGAGGGACCCACTTTTTATTGTGTGCGATGCTAAGGCATCGTATTTTTTATGTATATACCAAAATAAATCATACTATAATTTCAGGAGGAAAAAAAAAGGAAGTTTTAATAAGTCCTACACTGTTGGGGGAGGAGATAATTCATTTACCCAGCAAATTACCAAAACGTAACGGAAAAACAACGAGGAAGGATTGCAGGGTGTGCGCCAGGTCGAGTAAACGGAAAGTTGTGAACACTTGTTGTAAAGGGTGCAAAGGAATGCCGGGATTGTGTTTGGATTGTTTCCGAGAATACCACAAATATTAATATGATGAATGTTATTGTGTTAATAAAATGATGACACGTGAAGTCGAGATTAAGGGCTCGAACCTTCGTTTCGAGCTTCACGAGCGAACTAGAGCTTCTTGAGCCATCTTGACCTACTCGAGCCAGCTAGAGTTTCTCAAACTAGCTCGAGCTTCTCGAGCCATCTAGAGTTTCTCAAACTAGCTCGAGCTTCTCGAGTCAGCTGGAGTTTCTCAAACCAGCTCGAGCTTCTCGAGTCAGCTAGAGTTTCTCAAACCAGCTCGAGGTTTTCGAGCCAGCTAGAGCTTCTCGATCCAGCTCGAGCTTCGAGACGAATATTGTTATTTTGTCGTTATAATTTATATGCATAAATCACATTGAAAACAATACTCCAGCACTGTTAAAGGTTACAGTTTTCATATTTTCTATCGCACTTACCATATGAATTTTAATTTTCATTAATAAATTATCAATTAACTATTTCAATATGATTGCGTTACCTAAGCTTTTATTTGTTATTATGAATTATTTTGGTTACGGTGAAGTTAATGTATTATAATTAGTTATTCAATTTGTAGGAATAAAATAATATTAAGTAGTTTCATATCAGTCGTGGAGTGAGATAGTTCTTCTATTTTATTTTCTTTACAATATTGTTTCTTTGGTTATTAGTAAGGAATACTTTCCTTTGTCTAAAGTCTATCTTACGTCTGTTAGGTGATCCGTGCAATTTATCTTCAATATATTTTTTCCCATATCAAATTCTTGGCATATTTTAGAGTTAGAAATAAAAATTTATATTGCTATATTTATTGCATTATTTTATAAATTAACCTAAACCGACGTGAATAAGGTAAAACAATATATATTTTTTTATTTTTTTTACGTTAAATGTATATTAATATGTTAAATATTTGCAGAATACATCTTCATACCCACCGGGTTGAAACATAAACTGCTGATGCTAGGAGGTTATACGTTCGCTCAAACTTTGAAAAAAAGAAACTGGTACTGTTCTAAGAAGAAAACTGGATGCAAAGCAAGAGTACGGTTAGCTGAAGATGGAACCATAATTATGGCTTACAACCAACACACCCACCAGCCCCCGAGATATCATGTATCCAGCTCAGGAGTTTACGTCCTTATTAAATAGACAATTGTTATGTAATCCATGTACGAATATGTGTCATCCGTACATGTACGAAAGTTTGAGTCCATGTACGAAGTGTCAGTATCTATTTTGATACCATACATAACCCTTTTTGTAAAGCCTTCAACTTTTATTAAGGTTAAGAGGGTTCCAAACGTGACCTGGTCTGAGAAGAATCAGATTTTAGTTATGAATTTTTGACGAAAAGATTTTGTAATTTTGAAATGGGATGAATGTATGAAAACTGTATTGAAATTAAATAAAGAATTGAAAAAAAGCACGATATTTTTGTAAAGTATTTTATACTTTGTAATAAAAACCTATTTTTTTAGGTATTTTTAACCGATATAAAGGCTGGTGTACACGTGTTATCTTTAAAAGTACTCCCTGGAGTTTTATTAAAAATGAAATAAGTCAAATTACTACCATAAATGTAATTATTAGATTAAACAAAGAAAATGATATTTATCAGTGCCTAGTATATGTATGAGTGTAAGTGTCACGATTTTTTTACGTACAAACCTGATTGGTATCTGTTTATTATAATATTTTAAATAATTATTTCATAATACCTGTGTATAAATATGTTATAAATGCTTGCTTCGATTATTATCTAATATTGTAGTTTTCGATGAGAAAGAATTTGTTAGTACCTACATTTTCTAGAAAATTTTCTATAATATTATATATTATTATACTTCTAACACGCCATGATAACGTTATGTTCCAAGAAGGCTTTGTAAAGCAAGACTTATTACTACCATTGTAGGTATTAGTAAAGATTGTAAATGTTGATTAAATCTACCTAAATTTTTCTGTACTGATAGGAAAGTAAGTTTAAAGTTATATAATAGGAAATAAAAAGTTTGAGTAGGAAGCTCCAACTTTTAAAGTAATTTTGACTTATTTTGTTTAAACACAATAATATCATCTAAGTTATACCTAAGCAGAAAGCCAGAATACTTATATTATTAAGCTAAATAATAACTTCTCTTTCAGATATACTTGAATTTATTCAAAGTCCTCGTGGTAAGAGAATGATAGCTGTATGTGGAGGATATACCTTTTGTCAAATGCACATAAACAATAAAACCAGGTGGTACTGCGTGAAACGGACGTCGGGGTGTAAGGCAAGACTTATAACAACTCCAGACGGCAGACTTGTACAAGCTATTGGAAATCATGAACATAAGCCACCAAATTTCCTCGTTGAACCGGGTAGGCATATTTTGTCATTTAAATAATATAATTAGAAAAATAATTTAATTTTAATCTCTACGTTCCTAGTACGAAAAACTTAATTGCAAGAAAACTGGAAATAAATAATTATATATTATCATAGGTTGTGTCAAAATCATGTTCTTTGGAGTTAATGTGTAGTATTATGCCTATTTTAATATTAGATTTGATTTCAGATTTCGTAACATTCATGCCAAGTTCACGTGGTAAAGGTATGGTCGCTTTATACGGTGGTCATACGTTTTCACACATGCACGCACAGAATAGAACCAGATGGTACTGTATGAAGAGGATGGGTGGATGCAAGGCGAAGCTTCTCACAACTCCCGAGGGAGGACTTAAACAAGTGATTGGGAGTCATAATCACGATCTCCCAGATCAATGAGAGGATGTCTTTCCGGATAGCGTAGCATTTAAATGATGATATGAATATTAAGACCTTTTAGTATTATTTAACACTAAACCTACCACTATGTACCGGTCAAATTGACCGTTCTTAAACTTTTGTAAAACTTACACATTTTTAAACGTTATAATATCGTTATCAAACTACATGACAATTCTTAGAATATGCATATAATAATTTCTTCACTCTTTACTTTTAGTTATTTCCATTACCATTTCATACCTGCGATATATAATAAAATAACTTTTAATTACCGGTCAATTTGACGGCGTGCGGTAGCAACAGGTATACAAGAATTGTCGGTAGGTTTAGTGTTAAAAGTGATGCAGAGTAAAGCAAGACTTATCGCTATAGCAGATTTATAAGATGCTTTGGAGTTTGAATTTAATAATCATCATTATATAGAAATAATAATTGATAGTTAATTATAATTTGAGCCTACACTTTTTCTGTCGCGAATAATAAAAATTCTTCTTTTCTTCTACCTCTTTTACATGAAACTACCTTGTGTTTGCGTGTTTGTGAGCGTGTGCGTGTGCGTGTGTTTGCGTGTGTCTGTGCGTATGCACGTTTAGTTGCTAAGTGATAAGTTGTAGAAGTAACTCTATTTAGCTATAATTGTAATGTTTATTTAGCAGTTAATTTTTATTTACATTATATATATGGTCCTGTGGGACGTCTAAAATAATATCTGTATATCTGAATAATAATTTAATAATTTAGACTTCAGAATATTGTATTTAGAGAGAATTTTTGTATGCATGTATAAAATTTTTATTTCTGATATTGTTTTTACAAATGCTTAGACTATCTATTAGTCTGTTTTTCTAGCTAAATGTAAGCAAGACTATAGAATTGTTAAGCTTAGCTAATAAGATGTATTTCTATAATTAATTTTAAGCGATGTCTTTAAACACTGTGTGGAAATTTATTAAACATATTGGATATTTAATAAAATATGTCTAATTTAAATTATTATTATTAATAAATAAATATATAATATTATAATAATAATTATAATTAATAATTTAATGTTATGATTTATTTAAAAAAAATGTAATTTTCAGAATCATTTGAAATTGTTCAAAATTATCGAACTAATGGATTGCTGTTGATATATAAAGGTCATACTTTCTATCACATGCACAATAAGTCAAGATGGTACTGTTCCAAATGGCAGAAGGGGTGCAGGGCGAAAGTCATTGCCACCACCAGTGGTGAGATGCTGTCCAGTTCAGGGGAACATGATCACCTACCACCAACTATTATCAGGACTGTCGATGGAAGAGTTTATCGTAAGTTATATTTATTAAATATACTGGATTTGTATCCAGATGATGGTGGTATTAGGTGGTGATAATTCTTTTTTTTTTTTTTCAGATAAGTTTTAGAATAGGTACACCACGAGTATTTTAATAGAAATATAATATCTTCTTTAGTAAATATGTATTTTTCTTATATGGTACTTAATTTGAATGTAAGCATTGTGTAACTTAATAAGTGCAGACAAAGTTTTACTTTGTTAATGCGACCAGAAAAATATTATAAAAATTGTAATATTTAATAAATAACTCATTTATTACAAACACTTTTTTTTTTTTTTTTAATTTTCTAGCTCTGGGAAAAGGAACAAATATTGTAACCATAAAGAATCCAAAGGTTATAGTTTTGTGGTGTATTTTACTTGGTTTTCATATATAATACTTATTTTATTCTCAGATATACTTGAATTTATTCCCTCAAACCGGGGAAAGGGGACCGTGCTTATTTACAACGGATATACATACGCACACATGACTCACAAGACTCGGTGGTACTGTTCCAAGAAGGCAGCCGGTTGTAAAGCAAGACTTATCACCACTTATGAGGGTGAATTGATAAAGATTGTAAATGATTATCATAACCATCCACCTCCCAAGTTATACCGCACTGCTGATGGGAGAATTCACAAAGTTTAATGTTATAAATAAAAAGTTAAAGCTCATATGTGTAGTTTGACTTATATTGTTTAAATATAATTAATTATATTTGTAATTTATTTCAGGTTTGTTTCGGTTATACAATAACATTTACTATTTATATCTAAATATGCAATATAATAATACTTATCTTTCAGAATTCCTTGAATTTATCCCAAGTTTTCGTGGTGGACTATCGGTTTATTTATGATAATATATGTTCTCTTAAATGCATTCACATAACAAATCCAGGTATGTTGTAAAACAGGTAGCCAGGTGCAGGTGTAAGGCAAGACTTAAGTCTTAGTCTCAGTAATTTATAGAATGAATCCTTGAAGACATGATCACAAATTACCTAATTTCTTCGCAGCTCCTATTGGACAATATATTATTTACGGCTTACATGTGTTTCTATAATTGATTATTGAGTTGATTTCAGATTATCTTGAAATCATGCCCAGTACACGCGGTAAAGGAATGATCGCTGTGTATAATGGCCATACATTTTCGCACATGCACCTACAAAACAAAACCAGGTGGTACTGTTCGAAACGGATGGGTGGATGCAAGGCGAGACTTATCACAACCCCAGAGGGAGAACTTATAGAAGTGATTGGGTATCACGATCATGATCCTCCCAACCTCGTGAGAGGTCCTAACCGACAGATATTTAAATTTAAATAAAATACTTTGTCGGCACTTGTTGTTTTTTAATAAAAATATTGTTCGTCTGAAAACAATTAAGTCTTTAGTCTGACTTTAAACCATTTCTATTAATGAAAAATAATTAAAATATTTACAGATGTTTTAGAGTTCATGCCGACAAATCGCGGCAAGGGCATTTTATTAATATACAAAGGCTACACATACGCTCATATGAATAATAAGACGCGATGGTACTGTTCTAAAAAAGCTGCGGGATGTAAAGCACGGCTTATCACAACAGCTGAGGGAGGGTTGTCAGATGTCTTGGAGTCTGAACATAATCATCCACCTCCTACATTGTACAGAACCAATGATGGAAAGGTCTATAAAGTCTAAAGTGATTTTCAGATTCCGATAATATGAGAAAAGGCATGTGAAAGAAAAAATCATATTATTTAGTAAATAATGGCTGTAAACACCTCCCTCGATATCGCGAAGGGGTTGATGGCTGACCGGGTGCTGCTTGCGGTGACTGGTCTTTCTTGCCACGGCTTATCGGCTTAATAGATATTGACGTTTGTGGAACAGTGATCACTATAAAAAAGGTTGAGATTGTGTGGTTCTTCCCACACTAGGGCGCGTTTATGAACAATACTCTGTTTTACAGAAGGGCTTCTTAGATAAGTATGGAATCAAAATAGGCCCTCCTACCTCCTGCCACTCCCATTGGACGGACACAAGTGATCACTTTTATTGTTTCAAAGAGGAAAAGATATAAATAAGTTCAAATTAAGTTTTACATTGGTTATCATTTTATCATATATTTACATATAAATAAAACTATAATAAACTTATTAAAAGATACATAATGTGGTATTTTTTATTAATTAAATAATGAACAATATATATATATATAATTTGCATACATTAGTAACAAAAGTGGTTAAAAGTCACAAAGTTAATGTTTTTAATAATAAGGTAGTAATAAATGATAATTGCTGTAACAGTAAAGTCACTAGTTAAGAAGTTAAATTAAGGAATAGTAAGTTTAGTTTTGCTAACTAGTTTAATTAATACAATTAATCTGTTAAATAAACTTATTTCGCGAAGGACTAAACTGTCAATATTTTCGTCTTCCTTTGTTATAGAAACATGGTTTTTCACCTCAATATTTTTATGAATATATAATAATTACATATTTATTGCAGATGTTATAGAATATATGCCAACAAACAGAGGCATAGGAACCTTGTTAGTTTATAGAGGGCATACATATGCGCACATGAAGAGTAAGACACGTTGGTACTGTTCTAAGAAAGCTGTGGGATGTAAAGCACGACTTATTACAACACAAGAGGGTGATTTGTTACATGTTTTGGAATCTAACCACAATCATGACCCTCCAGAATTGTATAGAACGGACGACGGAAAAGTCTTTAAGCTCTAAGTTTTTGTTTAAAACTTAGAAAACAAATGTTACAGTACATTCTTCAAATGTACAATATAGAAGTTGTAAATTCATAATAAATCCTAATATATTTTACTATATTATTTTTTTCCTTATTATTAAAACTAGGGGCGCCAACAGACCCTCAATTTCGATTCGCTGCGCTCGCGAAATCTGGGGTGCCGTTTGCATATTGAGCGAAGTGATCCCAGTGTAATGACTCATCGTTTCCCATTGACTTCAATGGGATATCAGTTTTTTGATGATTATTCCTCAACGACAGGACATTTTACAATTTTTTTTAAAACCATCAACTGTGTGTCTTTTTAATTGCAAAATTTCACAATTTTCCATCAAGTAGTTTTCGAGCCTATTCGTGACAAAAAGTGTGAAAAAGTCTCCAGTAGAACGCTTCGCTCGCTTCGCTAAATTATCTGAAAATATAAAACCTTATAAAAACATGATAGACCACCATTATTTTAATGTTAGTGTTGTTACATTTTTCAGACGAAATAGAATCTATTCCTAGCAATCGTAGCAAGGGGCGCCTGTTAGTTCATAGGAATTATACTTACGTCTCTATGAATACAAAGACACGTTGGTATTGTTCTAAAAAGAACATGGGGTGTAAGACTAAGTTAATAATCACACCGGAGGGAAAGTTTGTTGAAATTATAGGTCATCATATACACCCACCCCCGCTACTGTACCGCAGTCCGGACGGACAAATATTTAAAATTAAATGATTATATCTATTAATTATTAAAAAATACCACCTTCTATTAGCACATTTCTTTAGATTTAGATGACTCTTTGTGGATAATAAATATAAGATGTTTTTTTTAATGTTTAATAAACATATACAAAGAGTAGTTATTTTATTGAAATATGTCCTTAACACGTTGAGCCCGGCATCAATATTGCTGTACTTTCCATTTAGCCGGCAATGAGCGAGAAATCGGGAATATTCAAGCCTGCTACCGCATTGTCTTCTGAGCTACTCATATAATAGACGAGATCCACACACTTTGTTGGGACTTGTGTTCTAGACTGGTGCGATCAGTTTACAGAAAGTACAGTTTGGAAATACTCAGTGCTAAAAATCAAATCATAAAAGTGTTGACAAAACACAAGTAAGTAATTATAAGTTTTTTTTTAATTTAGAAGTAACCGGAAAAGATATATCAGTCACATCATTTCGAAGACAATCGGTGGATGCACTTACGCAACAATCAGATGAGGAAGTTCATAGGCATTTTGAAAAAACAACTGTTCATCAATTACAAAAAAAAAGAAGGAGACATTCACAAAATCAGAAGATATTGTTCAGGATGTTATGACAAAAATTCAACGTTATTTGGACGCAAGAAAGCCAGAAATGTGACTAAAAAAGTCATCACGTTTTGTAATAGATGTAAAAACAAACCATATTTTTGTTTAGAGTGTTTCAATAAACTTCATTAAAATTACTATACATTTATTTTTTAACTGTCGGTCCCTAGGGACCGACGTCGGCTAAAGGGAAAGTTCACTGTAAGCAGATATTTATTTGTGTTAGATGAAACATATACAGTAATTTCAAAATATAATTTGAACTTAAGTTAAGATTGAAACCATATAAAAAAAATTACAATTTGTAAATTCATAATAAATCTAACTATTTATGAAAAATGTATTAAAAATGATAATTTATGTATTTTCTTTATTAATATTATTTTGTTATACTTTGCAGATGAAATAGAATTTATACCTAGTAATCGTAGCAATGGACGTCTGTTAGTTCACAGGAATTACACTTACGTCTCAATGAATACTAAAACACGTTGGTATTGTTCTAAAAAGAAGATGGGATGTAAGACTAAGTTGGTTATCACACCGGAGGGACAGTTTGTGGAAGTTTTAGGTCATCATAGTCACCCACCGCCATTATTATACCGCAGTCCTGATGGACAAATATTTAAAATTAATTAATTATATATTATTATGTAGCACATTTTAAGATGTAGCTTAGAATTTGATTATTTTAAATATGAAAATGTAAGTGGATGCTTATTTGAAGAATTAAATAAATGTAATATAACATATTGTAATTATTGTAATTTGTAAGCAAATACTTATTTGTGTTGTATGAAAACATCAAAGAAAGAATATATATATATATATAAACCGTTAAATGATACTTATATTTCAGAACCATTGGAACTGATACCGACAAACCGTGGCAAAGGTCACTTGCTTATGTGTGATGGATATACGTTCGTAAATGTATACAATAACACCAGATGGCACTGTTCTAAGAGACTCGCTGGGTGTAAGGTGAGACTGAGTACGACTATGCAGCATAAATTAATTGGAATAACTGGAGGACATAATCATGAACGTCCAAGTTTCTATCGTGCTAGTGATGGGAAATTATATAAGCGTTGATATGGTATGGTGATGTTGTAAGTCTAGCTTTATGACAAATAAAAACTATTAATATTTTTGTGTATCATTTTTTTTGTAAAATTATGAATGGTTATTATTATTATTTAAGAAATATTTCATATATTATCAATAATAGTGGTAATTCCGGATATTCAATTAATTGAGTTACTGAAAAGAATAGGGTGCCTTTTACAGAAGGAATCTGTTACTGTCTGTACTCTACTTAAAACTACTACTATTAAATTACTGTAAATTTCCCATTTACTTTTGAATATTCGAATGGAATGAACATTCCTAGCTGTCCGGCAACATGGAATACATCACACAGGGACTAAACTCCAACATAATCAAATATAAGCCTTAATCCAGAAATAATATGCAACTAATAATTTTATGATTTTCAGATGGTTATAAGGAAATACAGTTATTTGGAGGTGGGGGTTCGGTAGTGTTGTACCAAGGTTACACATTCTCATATCAAGGTCCAAAGAACGTCAAACGATATCTATATTGTTCGAAAAAAACTCATCACAACTGCGGGGCTCGTATCAACCTGGATAAGAGTAGGAATATAGTGTTTGCTAATACCGAACATAATCACCCGCCCCCGAAATTAATTAAAACCTCAAACGGGACGTACTTCAAATTAGGTTGATAGAACAACATCCAGCATACTATCTAGCTTACTTGATTTAGGGCAAAGGTGCTGAACGTGGGAAAACTGGCCAGTTCGTCCATCATATCTACTGATTCACTTGCCCTTGAATTATGGAATGACCCAAAGCAGTGGTGGCATCACAAAAATGGAAGATGGATGAATGTATGAATGTAATTTAAAAACTCTTAATTGAGCTCGTAATAAAAGCACCCGAATATCGTGTACAGCGTGCAAAAAGTGTATTTGTTGGGATCGTTTGAAGATAATGTGTCCTTTTTAGAAAATAAGCCATTTATCTAATCTAGTAAATGATTTAAGATCTCAATTAGAGTGAAAGCAGTGTCTCATTGGGTCATTGGCGTTTTTATATTTTATTTACTAAAATTGAAATGGTAATTGAGCGAAGCAAGCGTAGTGAGCGAAGCGTTCTATTGGAGACTTTTTCATATTCTTTGTCACGAATAGGCTCGAAAACTACTTGACGGAAAATTATGAAATTTTGCAGTAAAAAAGACACACATTAGATGATGGTTTTATAAAATAATTTTGAAAAATGTTATATTGTTGAGGAATAATCGTGAAAAAAAAATATCACATTGAAGTCAATGAGAAACGATGAGTCATTGCACTGGGCTCGCTTCGCTCAATATGCAAACGGCACGGTCTGTTGGCGCCCCTAGTTAAGTTTTTAATGGCTGCGTTTAGTTAAAAAAACATAAAAAAATATATGTTATCATTTTTTTTTAAATTGACTACGTATGTAGTTCACGCCACTATTGTTGTCATATATTATTGTGCGACTCCTGCCTGCAGGAATGTGTATTCTGAATGTAGTTGTTAAAAAATGGTATACCTACACAAAGAATATAGAAGCTAAATTGTTTGACTTCGGGATCGGATGTTACAAAAAATATTAAAATTATTGGTTCTTTCACTGATAGGAATTTTATTTCATATACTTATTCTTTAACAATGAAACAAGAGATCTATACATGAATCGAAACTTATTAAAGATTTTACCATAGCCACAAGTTTTTTATTTATAAAAAAATATATAGTTTGGTACATATTTTTTACAATTCATACTCTTTGACAGAACTCATGGATGAAGATGAGGATTTCCTGAAATACTACAGACGTTATAAAGCGCAGAATCCAGAGAGATTCCAAATGAGACGAGAAGAAGAAAATGATGAATCGGATCCCATTGGACGTGTCAGTGATATTCTTAGCTCGTTACTGCCGAGTAGAAAAAAGTAGAATTATTAGGAGTTTTTATTACTATTAGTAGAAGTAATAATTACTGCATTTTAGTGTTTTTTAATAAAGAAAAAAATATATATATATTTTATTTATTAATCTCTAGTTATCATAATGTTTTCGATAATATTTAATCTACGATCTAATAATTTATTTCGAGATAAAATAAATTTCAGATTATGAGATAATGAAGCTGCAAAACGGGAGAACAATAATAATGTATCAGAACCATACATTTTCATACCAAGGGGTTAACAGGGGGACCTTTAGGTACCTCTATTGTTCGAAGAAGAACAGCGTGAAGTGTTCAGCTAAACTGAAGATGACGAAGGATGGGATCATACTGAACGCAGTCACAGAACACAATCATATACCGCCGTTTTATCAGAGGTGTTCTGATGGCACCTACATCAAAATAAGTTAGATATATTTATATTTTGTTGTATCAATTATATAGCGAGGTATAAATAATCATTCGTGATTTTTTTTTTCTATATATAACTAGAATAAGCACGCAACGTTCCTATTACTAGTATTCTCAACTCTTATTATTATAATCTAAAGCTGAGTACTGTAGGTCACTGTCTAGCAAAATATTGTTGTTTTTTTGTACTGTATAAGTCACTTTGTACTACTGATTTATCTTAAGCTTGGAGGACATCTACAGTTGACTTATCCTGATTTCGTCAGCCTTGGTTTGCGCATATAATAGACGATAGTTATTGTATTTTAATAGCATGTAAGATTGTGAGATTATTGTGAAACCCTGTCTAATGCTTCGGATCGAATAAAAATACTTTATGTCAGAGATTAAACTATGCCAAGAGATCACTTTATAAAGAAGTAGAAGATTGTATCCAAGTCCTTTCTAGAAGTTCCGTTCGAGAGTATCGTACTGAAAAGTAATCATTCGACTAACATTTCCTTATCACTCTTGCACTATTCTGACAAATTCCCTAGGAACGAAGGACAATTGAAATAATTCATACATATGTTTAGAATTTATGTGCATACAAATATGTAATAAATAAATCGTTTCTGTGGTAATAATAATAATATTACTCTACCCCTTTTATATACACAAAAAGTATAAACAAATAATCAGTATGTTTATTTATGTGGTAAAAATATTTCCAGGTTATGAGGTACTGCAGCTGCAAAAGGGCAGATCGATAATAATGTACCAGAACTATACATATTCACACCACGGACTGAACAAGGGGGCGTTCAGGTATCTCTATTGTTCTAAGAAGAACAGCGCCAAGTGTTCAGCTCGGCTTAAGATGACGGAGGACGGCGTTATATTGAATGCAGTGACAAACCACAATCACATACCCCCGTTTTATCAGATGCGTTCTGATGGCACTTACATTAGAATAACTTAATTTATTTTATATATTTTGTTATACGGTGTTGGTTTGTTTTATATAGTGAAGTATAATTTATAATTGTAAAATATCCTTTAATTTAAAAGAAAGTTATTTAAGAGGCAAGTAAATTAAGCACGCAATTTTGTTAGTAATAGTCTATTCATCTGCCTTATCACTATTATTGTAGTGATGTGTATGAATTTTCTTCCAAAATGTTATCTTTGTCCTTTATATTGTTTAAGCATATTAGTGGTTGATGCCCAGTTGGTAGAACGTCTAAACTCAAACTTATCCTGTTTTGATCAGCCGTATCGGACACATGTTAAAGGACAATAATTATTCTTTTTAATGGACTGAAAGATTGGGAGATTATTGTAAAACCCTCTTTACTACTTTTTCGAAGTCAGTCATATCAGAGACTACATTCGGATAGAATATCGGGTAGAATATCAAATTGAAATATTTCCTTCTTAGGAAATATTTGATATTTTGATTTGATATTTTTTTATTGATTTTGATTGATATTTTGTACCGATGTAGTTAATCTCATCCCTGGGTATAAACTATTGTTTATTTCATTAGTACGTAAAAATATAACGTATAAAATGTTTAAATTGAGTTATTTATATTTTTTAATTGTGTTATAATAAATATTATTTAATTTAAATAATTTTAATTAATTAGTTATTTTATTTATATCTTTTCTACTTTGAATCAATACTGATCACTTGTGAGTCAAATGGAAGTGTCAGAAGGGCCTATTTTGATACTATACTTACTTATCGATATAAGATTTTCTCTAAATACATTCTCCAACTAAAAATTAAGGTTACAAGGGTTTCAAACGCGCCCTGGTGTTAAAACCACACAAAAAACTCGGTTGGTTATTTCTTTATCGTGATCACAGTTTCACAAACCTCAATATTTAGTGAGCGACTTATGAGTAACTACATTCACCGCAATCGATTCGATATTTTCAGGCTATGAGGTAATGAAACTACAAAATGGAAGATCAATAATAATGTATATGAATCATACATTTTCATACAAGGGTGATGACAGGAGGAGTTATAGATATCTCTACTGCTCCAAGAGGGAGAGTCTGAAGTGTGTGGCTCGAATTAAAATGACGAAGGATGGGGTCATACTGAACGCTGTCACCGACCACAATCATATACCTCCATATTATCAGAGGTGTTCTGATGGTACTTACGTTAAGTTAACTTAGTTACTAGCTGTTTCACGTGACTTTACCTGATTGGTTACCCCAGTAGTATCTTTAACAGCTGTTCATAAAGGTTGTTGTCCTTTCTATAATTTTCCGTAATAGAGATAAAATTATGAATCATATTATAGGCTATTAAAGCCCCAGATAACATTTTTGTTTTTTCTGCGCCCTGCTTTTGTGTTTTCTGCGATCAAACAGTCATATAAACAATTAAAAACAATTGTAAATTCTTAATTTATTCACATAACATGTCAATTTAGAATAGAATTTAAGCTTTAAAATACTTGAACCTGCGACTTCTTGGATAACGTTATTGTCACTCTGATAACAAAGCTATTGTGCCAGTACTAGATATTTTGAATTGAATATTCTGTATGTTATGTATTGAATTGTATATTTACATATCTAATATATTTAAAATAAAGCAAAAATCTTTAAAAATATTTACGTTATTGTCTTTTTTGTTAATCACCAAATAAATAAATAAAGTTGATTTTATGTATAATTATTTTGTAATGTAGTTTTGTATTTACACATCTAAACAGTCTTGTCAATGTCTATTCTAACTTCCAGGAATATTAAATGAAATTTCTACTTTTGGCGAATTTGATTGGATTACATTATTATTTTTATTTTAATCCGAAATATCAGCATTTTCTGAAAATACTAGAAATAGTTTTATTAACATTTTTTGGTTTATTTCAGAAAAACTTGCATATTTAAAAACCGATCGAGGGATGCTGCCATATTTTAGAAATCACACATTCTCTTTTGTGGGAAGTAAAAAGAGGCATTTGTGTTGTTCTAGAAAGAAGAGTGGGGGGTGCAATGCCAGATTGACTGTAGATAGCAACTCTGTTGTCGTCAAAGCTTTGTTAGATCACTGTCATCCGCCTCCAGAATACCACAAGACCAAAGATGGTATTTATATTAAAATAGGCATGTAATAAACATACATACATACATATTTATTGGGTAGACCTCGAAGAAAGCGGTCTGCCAATTCTGGTGTACCTGACTTCCGAATTTTGGAAAAATTTCTTTACAGGAGGTCTTCTTATGACCCCTGAGTCCGAAATGACCATTGATCAAAAAGTTATAGTTAAGTTATATATATATATATATATATATATGTATATATATGCGTGCGTGCGTCCAGATTCGACTTTTGTCAGCACGATAGCGGCCGCAGTTTTGCTCGGATCGCTTTCGATGACGGTCAAGTTTGTTAACCAGAGAAATCCGGCAACGGGGGACGCTAGGGCCTCACTTTTTCTGATTTCAGTTTTTCGACCATAACTTTTTTCCTATTCAAAGTAGATCAATCAAATCAAAAGGTAAAATGACAGAAAAATTTTGGAAAAAATTCATAACTTTTTTCTGGTAAACATTCTTACATCACGAGTATTTTTAATAGAAAGGTTATTTTTTACTTTAAATTTAGGTACTAAAAGTTTTTTCGTAAAAGGTACCGTTTCCGAGAAAAAAAAAAAAAAACCGCTTTTAGCTTGAAAATTTAAGGTAGGTAAAACCACGGCAACTTTTTTCTGCTAAACATTCCCTCCTCGCAAATATTTTTAATAGAAAGGTTATTTTTTACTCTAAATTTAAGGCAACGCATTAGGTACTCCTTTGACTAAGCCAAATAAAATTATCACAGTTTATTCTCGCAAGAGGTGTTATTCTTAGGTAGTGAGTTATATTTTAAACGAGTTACACACGAGGTCTTTTTTATTTTAAACGAGTTATACACGAGATTTTACTCGTATTGTGAATATTACTTAGATGTATTATTGTTTCGATGTATTAAAACTTGAATGAATTGTGTGTTTGTTATAATATTTGTTTTTAGTATTTAATTCGTTAATTATAATAGTTAGCGTTTAATTTATAATTGATTGACACTTGATTGATCGACTGATTGGCGACGAGAATTCATTGAGTAGTGTGTGTTGATGTTCGTTTAATAAATTACTCATTAAAAAATATGTTTTTAATTAATTGAGGTCGAATAATTTGTTTTATTATTATATTAGCAATCGCTTAAACGTTTAGTAAGTTTCATCAAAAATTTTCCATTTCAAGAAATTTTTTTCAGATAAAATACAATATCGGAAAACAGATAGAAGGAAAGTGGCATTCTTTAAAAATTATACATTTTCCTTCAGTAACGGTTAAAATTGTTTGAGATGCTCTAGAAGAAGCAGGGGACAGTGTAAAGCGAAGATTTAACTCGACGACTAAGTTAACGTAGTCCGAGGGCACTTTGAACACTGCCATCCACCGCCGGTTTGCAAACTTATTAAAAATGGCTATTATATTAAAGTTTTTTTTGGATTTTATTACAACAATTATAATAATGAAGTATGAATATAATTAATAATTAACGAAGTTTTTAATTTTTTTGTTTAATATACCTAACTTTATATTAAACAATAATTTTATTTTTATAATTATCAGTCAATGACCTTAATACTTTTGTTTAAGAAAATCATTATATTATGTACACTTAAATATGATATGCTTGTAGATATGTTTCAGAGTCCAATTTGACCTCAAAAATATCAAGTTAAAGTCCACAAGGCCTTTACTATGATGTTAGTACGTTAGTTGACCTAGCACGCGGTAGATTGGCTGTTCTAGAAATGAAAGCCAGATAGTATAGGTGGTAGTTACAAGTACTCAAAAGTGTAAACACACCTTTATATACTTCAAAATAAAACATCGATTGTGATGGGATTTAGGTTTTAGTACAATCCTATGTTAAGAATAATCTCTTATGCATTATTGTAACTTTATTGGTTGTTATAAAAATCTTTAGATATTAAAATGTAAATAATAAATTAAAGTTATGTTTTAAAACTTAAAAAATATATTATTTGAAGGCAGTATAAAATTTGTTCTCTATTTACGTAAAATATAATTAAATATTATATTTTAGATCGTCTAAATAAAAGGCAAGTAATAAATAATAATCAAAAGATCCCACTTTATGAAATTAGATTTTTCACACCTTCATTCAGCTACCTTGGAGTTTTCCGCAGATAGTATCTAAAATGACTGGCTTTGAACGTTGACATTCCACCTCCAGTATTTGTACGCTGGAGGTAAATAGTTAGTTTGTACTAACCAAAATCAATATTATATTAAGATTTCGTAACTTTAAATTAATACATAAACTAATACTTAATAGAGTTAACTACCACATTTTTTTTATTTAAAAAAAATAATTAAAATTCATATCCTAGAAGTAGTTTTACCTTAGTATTGGTCTTTCGGAAACAAAATCACAACCTCATTTGTAAGGTTCGTAAAAAAACTCCGAAATACGCAAAATAATTTTTAATTATTTATATTGTTTTCAGAAAAATTAACATTTCTGCGAACAGTTAAAGGAGATGTACCTATTTTTAGGAATTACTCATATTCTTTTAATAAGAAAGGTCAAAAATATCTACGATGTTCCAGACGTATCCGAGGTCCTTGTCGGGCGAAAATAACTTTGGACGACCGGGGCTTTGTTGTTGCTGGTTTCTTTAAACACACTCACCCCCCACCCTCTTATCATTTAACGAATAAGGGTTATTATGTTAAAGTTAAGTAAAAAGTATATGTTAAATTAACATTGTTTGTACATGATGATAATGTTGAGTGTTCTACGTGAATATACTTGTTTTTATAAACGTTTTGTGAATTTTACTGAATGTATTTTTGTACCTTGAATATTCAGTATTTATTATTATGATTGTTCAATGTTATATAATATTATTAAGATGTATTGTACTTTTAGAGTTTGTTTAAAGTTTTTTTTTATATCAATTCTGACTTTAGTACAGGTATTACAATTTAATTGATTAAAATAGATAGATGTGTTAAGCAGTCGGATAACCGGTAAGTTCGGTCTTCAAAGAAGTGAGAAGGTTATTTAATATTGTTATTCAATATAAGGAGAAATTTAGGTCGCTTACTATTGCTCCAAGAAACGAAACGTTGCATGACGAGGAGTTTGTCTCTAGAACACACCTTCCACCACAAGAATTTGATCACAATGGATCCTTCATCAGAGTAAAAGTTTATATGTAATATTTTTGAACACATTTTTATGTGTATTGTTTTACATGTATATGATAATTTGAAATTTATCTTAGTAATTGATACTTAATATGTTTCAGATTCCAACTACACCGTGTTACCGATGTGTGGTAACAAATCGGTTATAATGTATCAGGATTACAGCTACTGTTTTCACGTTAAAGGCGGCCGTACATTGCAATGTTCAAGGAAATTGAGCATGCAGTGCGGAGCGTATCTTAAGATGGATAGGAATCATAGAATTATATACGCATATACCAACCACACTCACCACCCGCCCGTCTATAAACTAACCAGCAGAGGATTTTATGTAAAAATAGCGTAGTATTCCGGTTTTTGTGGTTTTTTGAGCGAAGCGAACGTAGCGAGCGGAGCGTTCTACTGGGGATTTTTTCACATTCTTCGTCACGAATAGACTCGAAAAGTACTTGACGGAAAATTTTGCAATCAAAAAGACATACAATAGGTGATATTAAAAAAAAAAATTTTTGGAAAATGTCAAGTCGTTGAGGAATAATCGTCAAAAAACTAATATCCCATTTAAGTCAATGGGAAACGATGAGTCATTACGCTTCGCTCAATATGCAAACGGAACCCGAGATTTCCCGAACGCAGCGAGTCGAAATTGAGAGTCTGTTGGCGCTCCTAGTTTAATAAATGTATAATTTTATATTGCTATGTCTGAAATTTCATATTTATCTCAAGTTTCCTGTAACTAAAGTGTTGGAATGTTAGTCTCAGCTTAAATGTTCCAAAAAACTTTAACCTAAATCTCAAAGCTCAGAATCTCACACTTTTTATAATATATTGATCTCATGACAGTTGAGGAAGAAGCGAGTACCTTAATCAGCAATATGTTATATTAATTATTATTTGTTAAATAATAATTTTTAATTGAATCATCAATTGAAGTCATTAAAGTTAGTCATTAATTTGTTATATCGAGTGAGTTATTGTTATGTTTATATAATAAATTATTTCTGACGTTATCAATTTTTTATTTAAATCTAACAGTTTATGACTTGTGGGTGCAGTTTGAAAATATTTATATATTGCAATTAATTGCATGTTCTTCCAGTTTTGCAGTTCAAGTTCGTTGAGTCCGCTCGGGGAGGACGTATTTTGCATCTCCAGGGTCACACGTTCTGCAAAATGAATAGATTTACAAACTTCTGGTACTGTTCCAGAAGGGTGACCAGCAAGTGTCGTGCTAAAGTGAAGATGGAACCGACGAATACTGAGATTATATTTTCGTTTCTCTGTCACAATCATCCACCTAAAGCTAAATATTTTAACATACCCGTCTTCTATCCTGTAGTTAAGGGGGAATCTTAGAATAATGTTGTTTTGTTTATAACCAAAGTTGTTGTTACATAATACCAAAAAAGTACTTATTATTATTATTTCTTTTTTTTAAATTTATTCTTTAGTTATTAGTAGCTGTATATAGAATGATACTTACGTGACAAGAACGGACACGATAGTTCAGTCGACAGAGTATCAGATAACACAAAAGTAACAGATTCAAGTCCGGCTTTTTTACAAAATCATTGATTTAATTATTATGCATATACATTCAGTTCGTGTAATGATTGTTACCTATATTTAGATTTCAGTTATGACGTAATCAAAATGGCGTCCACCAAGAGACCGGTGCTGCGTCTGCGGAACTACACTTTCTCACAGACAACAAGCGACTCCCGGTACTGGAACTGTAGTAAAAAATTCAGTAACGCGAAATGTAAAGCTCGTCTCCGTTTTGATACTGATGGGAACATAGTCTTCCATGATTTAACACATAACCATGAACCACCTAAGTTTTATAAAAACAAAGATGGTATGTACATAAGGATATCTTAAGGAATATATAACTATTTTTTGTAAGGCTTTCATAATTTTTGTTAAAAATACATATGTAACTATAATATTATACTTTCTAATATTGAAGTAATTCATAAAATTACAAAAACTTATAGATAGGATTGAATTTTTTTCAAAGCTTTTAGACGCTATCTGTAGAAAAAATATCTGTATCTTTAAGCGATATTTTTTCCTAAATTTGTTAAGGAAAATATATAAAATGTTCTTGTTAGAAATTAAGTAATAACTGTAATATTTTACTACATTTAGTTAAGAAGAGTACTGTAATTAATAAATGACGTGCCATAACGTGCCCTTATAAGAAAATATAATAAAATATTAATATTTAATTTTATAGTACTATTTAGTATGGTAAGTACTATTAATTACTACTGGAATTAATAATGTATGTACAATAAATATTAAAATAAATTCAATGGCTGATAATCGCAATTCAAAAGTCAGTTATAAACCAGTGCCTATAACTGATCTGTAGATTGGGTAGCGATCGTAATTATTAACTGTAAGTACATAATATTTATAATGTATATTTTGATAATTGTATTTGAATAAAATATTAAGTAAAATATGTGTATTATTTTGATAAATTAATGGTATATATATAAGTATAAGTTAGTAAGTATTATAGTGAATTAAATTATACGCATTACTAATTAATACCTTGTATTTTTTAGGACGGTATTCATATAGTGGGGTATTTGGTGTGATGAGAAAAGTTAAAAGGAGACCACAACCCGAACCAGATTACGGATATAACATCGCACAGCAATACAGAAAGAGTAATATATATACATATATATATCAGTATAAATTAATATTTATTATATTAAATGTTGTGTTTTGTTTTAAGGCAAAGCAATAGCCCGTAAAGTGATGGCAGCTATAACCAAGAAGAAAAGGAATCCCATGTGTGACGTTATCCCGTCGGCATTCGTCACCACGACTTTGGGAGGTAGTTATATATATTTTTTGCATCAAATTCTGCTTGTGGTGAAATTTTAAGACTTAATACTATAAAACCTTCATTATCTCCTTAAGTTTTATCAAAACATGTTCAATTCTTGTTTTATAGTATTTCTTATAGGATTTTCTATAGCTACATAGTTTTTTTAGGATGACATAATATATTTTATCGTTTTAAGATGCACTGCGACCCCACAACGAATCGTCTTTACTGATGGCACGCTCCGAGAGCACAGAGCTCATACCACCGGCCTACAACGCTCTGGATATGGGAGGTGAGATTAATAAAATTACTACAGTTTCTAACATTAAAAATAACATTGACTATATTGCTTATTACAGATTTAAGATTTGAGGTTATCAGAGTGTCCAAAGTGAAGAGACCCTTACTATTGATTCAGAATTACACTTTTGCGAGGACCACAAGCGATTTTCGGTATTGGAATTGTAGTCGGAAATCTCGGAAATGTAACGCCCGTCTTCGCTTCGATAACCACGGGCGTCTGGTATTCTCTTCCCTGGAACACAACCACGTCCCTCCCCTGTACTACAAGCAGCCAAACGGGATGCACATACGAGTGCGTTAATTTATTAAGTGTAATTGTAGTATTTTGATTAATTATTTAGCTCACGTTTTAATGTAGACTTTACTCGCTTTTTTTAGTGGTTTAATCTCAATGTATGCTTCTAATAAAGCTGAATGTACCAAATATTTTTATTTAATAATCAATTATGTTAGCGTATTTCTTAGGTTCGTTGAAATATAAACTGGTAGTAATGATATTACAACTATATTTTTCATATTAGATTAACGTAACATAATCATACACAGTAAGGTATATATATCAAATTATTCAATGGTATTTAAAGGAAACAAATATTTGTCTATATAATATATAGTTAGTGTAAGGAATTTTAATTTAGACATACGAAGTTTGGATTATTAATGTTATATAGAAGACTTAAAACAACTCAGTAAATACACTGCTTCTTACACTTTACCCTGGCGTGTCCGCACCACTCCATATAATAACTTACTTAAACACGGGGATGTTTGGATGGAAGGAAATGGATAATGGAAGGAAATTTTATTATGCAAGAGGAACAGATGATAATTTAGATTTGAACTACCAACCTCGTTAGTCAATGATGAAGAGTTTGTATTGACTTTACTTCATTACCCTCGTCATATTTTGTTTATACTTCATAATTTTTTTCAATATATATGTTGTAAATAAAATAAACTAGCAATTATTAACGATATATTTTTTATTTACTTTTGGAGCCTACATTTTTAGATAACAGGCAACAAATTCTTACGAGAAAAAGAAGCAGAGACAGTTCAAGACAAGAAGACGATAGAATTGAAGAACTTGTGAATAAAGTAAATACAGATAAAAACTACTCAGATTATGATTAAAATAATTGAGCTGAGCGTAAGCCAAGCTCTTAACCGTTTGGGAGACCTTTTTTTGTGTTTAGTTGTCTCCAGAATGCAACGAGATAATTAGCTAAAAATTTTCTCATGTATGTTTGAGCCGAACACAAATGCTATAGCGAAAACAGATTCAAAAATGTTTAGCCATTCAAAAGTTATCAAGAAAAGAAGAAAGGAGAGGGGCTCAGCTCAATACTCGCCGCGCACGGTTGGCGGCTCCTAGGTTTATGAACTACAGTTACAAATAATATTTTCATTCACTAGGCGTGTTTATTACGTGTTTTCTTCTTGTAATTCGTAAAAAAAAAAAAAAAAAATTTTTCTTTATTATCAAAAATAATAAAGTAAAATTAAATATATTATGTTAATACTGAATTTGATGTAACTTGATCTAAGTTAAAATTTTCAATATTTTTGCCTCAAACCAATAATATTGTCATTAGAAAAGTTAATAAAGAATAAGATACATAAAAAACTAATTAAATGTTTTTCGCTTTTGAGATTTTACGAGAGATTAATTACTATCTTACAAGAATAAAAAATATTTTTAACCATTTTTATTTTTTAATCCCGCTACATTTTTCTGTTGATTCCTGTGCTTAATAAATTATAATTGAAAAATGTGTGTATTATGTTTGTGTAATAAGCTATTATATATAATTTTTTAATTAAATCTAAAATCAAATTAAAATCTTTGAAAAATAATCACATACGTTGAATTCCAAGCTTAATCCTTAATGTTTAATATTATTTTTTTTATAGATATGATATATAAAATAGTGGAAAGAGCTGGAAAATCATTGATGTGTTTCCAGAACTATACATTTTCTGACAGCTGGAAATCACGCTGCTGGTATTGCTCTAAGAGAAAATCACGGAGGTGTCCCGCTAAAGTTGTTCTGGACAAATACAATAATATTATAAAGTACAACGTCAACCACAATCATTGAATTATTTTATATTATTTTATGTTATCAAATACAATGTGTTTTCAAAAAGAGTTTTATTTTTTTTAAATATTTGTTTTATTTTGTTTATATAATAAGATTAATATGTGTGTTTTAATACAGATATCAAATACGAGTTCATCGACTCAACCCGCGGTGGTCGGCTGCTAATGATAGATGACTACACCTTCTCCAGGATCAACAAGACCTGCTACGTGTGGTCCTGTTCCGCTAAATCCAACCTATGTAAGGCCAGAGTACGGTTGAGTGCAAGCAATGTTATAACTGATTATATCCTGGAACATAATCACCCACCTCCCAAATATTTTAAAACTGTCAACGGGAATTATGTTAAATGTTAGTTTTTGTAATTGTTCACAACTTGTAGTCTATAACCAAAGTGCAGTGAATACTTGTAACCAATGAATAGTATTAATGAAATTTTATATAACATGTGTTTTAAATAGTAGGATGTATTTGATAGTAAAATATAATATTTATAAATGATAAGTCGTCTGTTATTGGTCATCTTAAATTCGTCAACGATTTGATAGTATCGTACATATTGAGTCGTTCTAAGATCTAGATTCTTCATTCCTAAATTTGACTTTAATTTGGTACATATTATAATTCTCATCTGTTAATAAATGTTGTTTCTAGCCAAACAGAAACTTACCTAGTCAAAAAAATGTTTCAGTCATTTTGGATTTAATATTTGTTATATACGTACTAAATTTTTATTATAGGTCATCCAATAAATTATATAACCAAGTCAAACGGAACAGTCTTGCTCTTGCTTCAAGGATACACGTTCTTCAGAACGAACAAGAAAAGTTACGTCTGGTTATGTTCAAGCTACAGAAGCAAATGTAAGGCGAAAGTAACACTGAGAAAGAATCAACAAAGGACGAAATGTAATGAAGTCCATAATCACAGCCCACCCGTCTATGTGAAATCTGGTGATAGATATTTTAAGATGTAGGCTGCAGCCAGGACCAACTCTATCAAACTAGGCACCAAGATATAAGGCACGTGATAGTGGACAAAAAAATGTAACAATAGGAAAAAAATATTTAATGACGATAAAAAGAAAAAAGAAAAAAGTGTGCTTTAGTTTGATTTAGTTTTTAGCTAAAACTGGGCACATCGCTGTAATTGAAAAAAAAAATTATGCGATTTTTTAAGGAAAAAACCTTTTCTTTTCAATCGTTAAAGTTAAGAACAAAAAGTTATGTTAATTAATAATTAATAATACAATTTTGGAATTTACCAAGAAACCTTATTTATTATCTATATCCAATAAATATCTGAATATATTTAATTTAAGTTTTTAAATATTGCCCTTTAGATTTCATCAAAGCATGTGATTTTTTTGCATATTTTTTCAATAAACCATTTCTTTAATATAGGCTACGACTACGAAATGACGAAAACAAGGAAGGGAAAAGACATGTTAGTACATAGAGGATACACGTACAGTTCAAGAAATAGCAACAAACACTGGTACTGTTCAACTATGAATTCGTGTAGAGGAAAACTACGTTTGGATGATAATAATATGATAATCGCTACAAACTCAGACCACAGCCACCCTCCTCCCAGGAGTTCATTGGACTTCAGAATGGGTTGTTATCTAACCAAAAGAAAGGACTACTAATGGAAAAGTAGCTATTGTAGCTGAATTTCGCGAATGTGAAAGGATCGGATGCTAAATCTCTTCTCTTTATCCTCCCGCGTCCTCTTGAGGCCTGCCTCTTCTCGAGAGGCAACTGTATTATTTACCGAATGTTATAATTATTGTTTTTACTTAATTTAATAACATAAATATAAGTTGTTAATGTAAACAATAAAAAATATATTGTAAAGTATTTTTTTTCTAATAGTATTTATCATTCCGTGTTGTGGGTTTTATATTATAAGCTAATTCAAACGACGATATCTCGACTTATAGAATTATTTTAATTGATTTTGTATTCGAGTGATTTTGGTGTTTGTTACAAGTAAAGATGATGTAGTTTTAAATAAACTATTTCTGTCTTTTAATTCATAGTACGGTATTAAGGAAAAAGAAAATATATTTATATTGTTATATAAGTTAAAGTAAGTATATGCGATGATTTTATATATAACGGTTAATTCATCAAGGGACGTAAGGTGGCTGTTGGCAGTCACAGGGAGTCCATCCAGAGGTGACAGGGTCGAGTCTTGCTCGTGGTGACAAACTCTTATTTCCAACTGTCCTGTCTGTCTGTACTGTCCTTAGGGATGCACTTCTTAGCAAAGTAAACAGACAGGACTGGTCACAAAAATGTAATCCAGTTGGATTACAAATTCAAATGCTTACAAATAAACCAAGGCAATTCAAGTAAATCATTTGAACGACTGAAACTTTTGAATGTCTTATCAAATATAGCTATTTATATCCGTAAAATAGTTTTATTTAAACGTATTTTTGCTTTTGAAAATATTAGACAACTCTAAAATAATTTTATGTATAGCATTCCGAAAGTATATAAATTAATAAATTAGTGGTGTTGCTATAAAATAAGATATTATTTCAGGTTACGATTATGAAGTGACGAGATCGAAGAAGGGAAAGGATCTGTTAGTGTATAGAGGGTTTACCTTTTATTCCCTGAAACCAGGCAGTCGGCTCTGGTACTGCTCCACGTCCAACTCCTGCAAAGCGAAGCTCCGGATGGAGAACAACAAGATAGTTTCATCAAGCACCGAGCACTGCCACGCACCACCCAGAATGTTCAGGTCCTCAGATGGATATCTTATTCGGATATAAATTTTTTATTTTCAATAAATTAATGTTCGTTTGTATTGATTGTTCGTATTGATTATGATATAGTACAAAGTTAACTGGAGTTTTGTTTTTTAATGTTTTAAACAGAAATGTATGAATTGTTTGTTTATTTAATTTATTACTTGTCTAGATTTGTATGTATGTATGGAAGTAACATGTGAAATGTTTTGTGTATTAGGTGGTTTGTTACAAAAATGAAATGTTACCTATTAAAAAAGTATTATATGAATAATTCTCCAAAGCATTGAATTGCAAAAATAATATTATTTATTACTTTAATAGATAAGAAAATAATGAAAAGGGGGAACTGTTGAACGCTATTTAAGATATTTATGATATATTTAAACGTGTCCCAATATTCATTAATTTGTTAACAAAAAGACGGATAATATTAGAAAATAGTTATATAAGAATAGTTATATAAAAATAAGAATATATTGATTTTATAAGTTTCTTATAAATAAAACTTACGGTATATTTTGTTGTTTTTATGATTGTCATCGTCAGAGTTGATACTATAGTTTTTCTTAAACTTACTAAATTCTTTTAGTCTTTTACCGATGTGATGTTTATGAAAATGCGTTTAACAACAGTATTAAGAACTTAACAAAAAAACACTCAACAGTTTTCCATATATATGTAATTATTGTGATAAAATGCCGTTATTTTTTTTCAGTTAAATTCATGATTTCGCGAAACGGCGAGAGTCTCATGAAGCTTGGGGACTTCACCTTCACCCGAGTGCTCTTCACCGGTAAAGATCAATGGTGTTGGTCCTGTTACACTCACAACGACCACGGCTGCACAGCCAGGGTGTACACCGACCAGCACAAGTTGATATACGCAAAGAATCACCACAACCACCCGCCGACTGAGTTTTTTGTATGACAACTATGGTTGATTTATTCTTTCTTCTTTAGTTCTTTACTGTCTTTCCACCTTTTATATTTCTTTTTTTGTATTTATACTCTTATTCTATACACTTTTAAAAGTAAACACAGCTATTTAATGAATGTTTACCACAATTTTATACATTTAGTTAGATAAGTTTTTAATACAGCATAATCGATCAAAGTATAATAATTATTCTAATATGCTGCTATTGTTTGTTTATTAATAAGGTGCTCGTATGTGATATTATATGATGTGATCTCTTTGGAATCTTGCCTCTAAAGTGAATTTAGTACAAATATAGTGTCATAATCGTTTTATGTCCAGTATTATATCTGCTATGTTCCGATTCTCTCTAGTTAAGGATTTAGTTGAATCTCTATTACCTAAGATTAATTGTATATGTAATTATTGCTGTCTAGATTAAGAACTACCCATTCCTATGTAGTAAACTAGTAAACAACTTATTTTCTGATGTTTTTTACTACTGTTATGTCACTTCTGTCACCGCCTCTTTCCACTAAACACATGATGTTACTTATCTCTGATAAATTGTATAGCTCATTTAGCTATATTGCAATAGAAAAGGATTTACAGATTTAACTAATTACAAGAAAATTTCCCAAGGACTATATTAAATTAACTTAGGTAACAAGGCATAAAAAATAAAAATAAATAGGCACAAGGTCATAAAGTATGACAAAGTTGAAGAATGTTATTCAAAGTTCATAAATAATATTAACTAAGTTAAGTATTTAAACATGGACCTGGCGTATCAAAGGCGACATTATTTAATGAGGTCCCTTCACCTCATTATAGTGCAATTATTAAAAATTATATTACATTTCCAGGACTAGCGTTCATTATAAACTCGGTTCGAGGTAAGCCGCTCATAGTGTACAACAAGTACACCTTCTGCAAACACTCCACGAGGGGGGGAGTGGTGAGGTGGACTTGTTCGACCCACTCCTACAAGTGTTGCAAAGCGGTTGTCAAAACCCGTGGTACAGCCATCGTTGAAGTGAAGGGATGGCACAACCACGACGCTTCCAACCTTCTGATCAATCGGAAATCATTTGGCGGTACACCCAGAAGTAATTTACTATATCAAAGCAAAGATTACCTACTGGGGAGTAACTTTTACAAATAGTATTGCAATAGCAATGCAAGTTAGTGAAAATTTACAAATTAAATTCGAAGACAATTCAAATTCATGTTGTTTTTTGTCTGTTAATATTGATTTTTTTATATATTTTTTTTTGATTCTTCAAAAGCTATGATATGAAGACTATGAATTATTAGATTTATTTTAATATTTTATTATGTTAGGAAGTGTGTTTTTTTTGGTGTATAATAATATATTTCTGTGATTTAGCTATATGATAGGGCTATTATTTCATTGCCAAATATATTTTCACAAATTTTATATTAATTTGATCTCAATGTACAATCATACAATGATAGAATGAAATATTTTTGTTAATATATATGTTTAAGGGTTTGTTTATATGTTAGTCAAGAAAACAATAAAAATATATAATAATATGTTTATTCATTATAAATAAATACATTTTAATTATTTAAGAGTTATTTATTATTAAAATTAAATAATAATTTCTATTAAATTCATTCTAAATACAATCTTTCTCAAGTGTTATAAATATTTAATTGGTATATAAATTTATTATTCCAGCCACGTTTGTCCTATCCAGAAACAAACGTACAATGATGGTGGTAGACGGTTACAGATATTCCTTACACTACTCAAGGAACAATAAAGCGAGGTGGATGTGCAGCAGACGGAGCTACTACGGCTGCAAAGCGGTCATACACACATACTCCGGGATATATAGATATTCTAACATACAACACAATCATCCTAAATCGAGATAATAAATATATATTACTAATAAAATTTAACTTTTATTTGGGTTTAAATAAAAATTATTTATTGATTTATTCTAAATAAACCGGTAAACGTTTTTTTAGGATTGCAGAAGCTATCCTGTCCTATATGTAGTGATGTTGCCAATGGGATGCACTATGGTGTAGCAACCTGTGAGTCGTGCAAGTCGTTCTTTAGACGGACGTTACAGTCAAACAAACATGAAACTTACACATGTAGATATAAAAGACGGAAGCAGCCCTGCGATATAAGTGTGGAGACGAGATCGTTCTGCAAATTCTGCAGATACAATAAATGTATTGAATCAGGGATGCAACCGGGACAGATTAAGATGATTAAAGCTACTACATTTAATTATAGGAATTATTATTGATAGTAATATTGTTGGAAAATATAAAGCACAGGGAACAGGAACAAGATGGATGGTTATTACATGAATGCACTTTTTTTGTCAATTTTGGTATGTTATAGCACATTTCATAGAAGAACAAGCGTATTTCCTGACCTTTGTTATTAATTAGGTTAAGTAATAATCTAAGGATTCGTAAAATTATAATTTTATTGTAGCTAATACATTATTAGACAAATAAGTGATTAATTGTATTTGACAATATTTTAATTGTTGCCTGTAATTATTTAATAAATGTATATATGTGCACTAGCTATTTACACATTCAAATTATTATTAAAAAGTTAATTAAAATTGACTTTTATTTTTTTCTACAACACTTTATAGCTAAAGTCTATAAAAGAAATAATTAATATTTAAAAAAATGGTATCCTCTTTCCATTACCATGTAAATGTATGTAAAATCTTTTTCCACCAGAGGGCATGGTGCCGCGGTACAGCTGGTCGCGAGCGGGGAACGCCATAATAATCCTCGGTGAGTACAGGTTCAAGAAAAGATCAAAACACATCAATCAGAAGCAGGAAACGCATTGGGTGTGTAACAAATGCGATAAGGGGTGTAAAGCGAAGCTGACGACCCTCAACGACGCGATAGTCAAAATGTACAACGTCCACAAACACGACGGTTCCAGGAAACTGAAATGACGATTGTGATTGGCTGACGCTGATTGGACTCGGTACGCACTATGCATTTGCGTATATTACATTTTTGCACATGTTAGATTAAATTAATAGTAAATTTGCTTAATATCACCAAATATAGTTATCATTAGTGCTTAGAATCGTTTTGTGTAAGTTATAAAAATAGAATATTTTTATAAAATTCGACTCTGTCCTCCAGTCGTCATGTTTTTGTAAAATTATGTGCTCATATTGTTTGTATGTCTGTAATTTATTTAATTCTCAAAATAATTACGTTTGCTGATTTTTAATTATATGTAATAAATTAAAAACTAAATTCTACCTCGGTTTTTAATTATTTTATATTCCTGATTTTAAAGATTTTTTTAGACTTAGATTTTTTTGTTTGTGTCGTCATTTCTTTTATAATATTATTATTAAGATGATTTATTTTTATATTTATTGTAGTAATAATGTATAAAATTTGAAAATAATATCAAAATTTAACACCAATGTTGTAATCGTTGTATTTTAGTTGTACTACACCTAAGTCTGTTTTTACACGGTCTTTTTTTACACGGTTTTGAAATAACACGGTTTGAAAATAAAATATTTTTAATTTTTTTACACGATTTTATTCCATTTAGCACGATTAAAAATTTTTTGGGCTTAATTTTTTTTGTCAAATTTAAATTTCTGCGAAATATGTTCATGTTACAAATTTAGGGTAATTCCCTTTTTGTGCATACAAGCAAATTTACTGGTCAGAACAATTGAAATGTGTTAATATTTTGTGAATAATCTTCTATAACTATGCTTGTAAAAATAAACATTGTATATGTGATTTAATTAAATAAACATGAATACTTGTTCTTAAAAAATCCTTGTTTTAATAGGTTTTAGAGTTGAGGAACCATTCATCTATTTTTGCATACGATCAATGTTTTTTTTTACACGGCTTTTTCTGGAACCAATTTCCGTGTAAAAACAGACTTAGGTGTATTTTCATTGACAAAGATCGTTTGTGGATAAAAATGTTTAAAACAGATATCATTAATGTACACATTTATTAAATAATTAAAATCAAATTAAACTAACATGTATGGTATTTGTTTAATTGTAAACATTTTTTGATTAAATAAAAATATAATTTACAATTTAATTCTGTAAACAGTGTTTTTTGTAATCTAAGTAATCCCCATATAACATGGTAGATTCATTCCGTGTTGTAGGAATATTCTTGTACAATGCGCTCATATGACCGTATAACGCGTTATGTATAAATAATAAATAATTCACGTTTAAAATTTCTCACTAAATGCGGTTTAAATAAAATACTAAGAAAGAACTTGATTAAATTTAATTTTTACTTTTTTTTATAAAAACGCAATACGCAAAGGTAAGTGAAATTAATTATGAACTGTAAAAAATAATTATAAATTTTATAGTATAGAAATATAAAGTGGGATATCTCCGCGTTAAATGGGGGAAAACACTTATTATACGAGGGACTGAAATCGCGTTATATGAAAACGCGTTATAAGAGTACCATGTTATAGGGGGGATTACTGTACAAACATTTTAATTAAAGTTACCTTAAAAATGTAATTTTCAAAATGTTTTGTACGTTTTTTTCAAAATGGTTTTCGTTTGTATTTTTTAAAATTATTTTAATATGCACATCAAACAACAATTATATAAATAATAATACATAAAATATTTTTCTGTCCATTGATACTTATTTTTTTTTGTAATAATAAAAATATGAAACCTGTATTTGTATGGACAATTCACCTTTCTTCGTTTTATGTAAAGATGTGTTAAAAATTCAGAAAATGCAATAATTTAGAATTGTTTTAAATACATTTTAGTAGAACATAACAAGTCTATTTCCTGACTTCTCATCATTACGTTACACCTCACTATAAGTTGATGTGAACATCATGACATACTATGACAATTGTTTGATCAAAATAAATATTATGATTTTATATTAATTATAATTTGTAAAGACAATTCACATTCCAATTGTACACTGTTTGATAAATAAGTACACAATAAATATATTTTTTACAAATAAATAGTTTTATTTATATATTTGCCTTAATTAACACTAAACCTACCAAGTACCGGTCAAATTGACCGTTCCTAAACTTTTGTAAAAATTACACATTTTTAATCGTTATAATATCGTTATCAAACTACATGACAATTCTTAGAATATGAATATAATATTTTCACACTCTATATATATAATATCTACACTTTTTACTTTTAGTTATTTCCATTATTACCTGCCTTATATAATAAAATAACTTTTAATTACCGGTCAATATGACGGCGTGCGGTAGGAACAGGTACACAAGAATTGTCGGTAGGTTTAGTGTTAAGTATAAGTAGGCATAAACGCAGAGTAAGCTGCCAGCTCGGAATGCTTGAAGAGTAAAACTCAATAGCTTTGGAGTTATTTAATAAAAGACTTTGACTTTTATAATATATTATATTAAATATTTTAAAAATGGAATGCATTTATATTGGATATAGTTATATTATTATGATAAAAGTTGCTAATTTGTATTATATCGTCTTCCGTTTCCGTGGTGATGTTCAGTGTTGGAGTGAACTATCGTGTTTTCGATAACCACCAGCCGAGCTTTACAGCCGCGGTAGCTTTGTTTTGTGCAGCGCCATATTTGTTTACCATTAGTATCAGAGTACAGGCTGTAGGTGTTATTCTGGTATTCCAGTATCGTGTGTCCGCGTCTGCTCTTTGAAAATACAACTGAAAATGTTATGTTATTAGATTTTTTTTGTAAAAAGATATCAAATTTCAGCCAAAAGGAAAAAAAAATCTCAGTCTATATATATATATCTAGACTAACAAATTATATATTTTTTACCCTATATATCAATATCATAATATCAGTTAATAGTAAAAATGAGAATACTATTTAAAACAGAGTGGAAAGTAAATATATTGAAACTTCAGCTTCAAGTTTTAATTCTGTTATAATAATACTATTAGCAAATTTAGTAACATTTTATATTATACGAGATCGAAGGATAATAAATTAGTGTCAAATCGTTCAAACCACTGTTCCGGACAAATATTTCCGACAGTGAATTGTATTAATTTGTATACAAAGTGGAATCAACAATATAAAATCAAAGTTCATTTAAACTTATTTAATCATTTATTACATAATATAAAAAAGATTATTATTGACAATATATCAAAAACGTGAGATTCAACGAAGAATTGCTTAAAAAAACATTACAGACCGATAACTTTCTTTCTATAACTTCGTATACGTTTATTTGGGGGGTGGTTGTGGGGTTTGACATGTACCACGGTATCGTCCACCATGGCCGCCATCGACTTACACCCCTTGGTGTGTCGGACGCATCGCCACCACGATTTATATGAAGTTTGACGGCGGAGACCATATCTATAACCGGCCATCGAGAGTTGGGTCCCTCTTTCAGTTATTATGATATGATGATTACTATCTGTAAATAAATGGTTCAGATTTAGTTATATCTATTTAAATTTAGAGTGGTTGTGGAGCGGAGTTGGGAGTGGTAACTTATAAAATAATAAAATTAAGTAATTTAGTACTACATTTAAAGTAAGTAGTAAGTAAATAGTCGGAGTTGGAACTATTAAAAAGTAACCTTTTTTTTTTTGCTGAATGTAAATGCAGTTAGCCAGAGCGGCTGTTACTGCGTCACCGGGTTACTTGAGAAAAAGTAACATAATACTACATTTTAAGTAAGTAAGTAGTAAGTAAATAGGTGGAGTTTAAAACACAATATCATATACATGTCATTTATTTGACTATGATAACATCAAGCGGTCTTTACTATCTAATAGTTGTAGGAAATCGCAGTCAGTTTGTCGCGTGGCGTTCAACAATGGCGGGTGGGTGTGTTTGTTCTGCCTGTCCACAGTCATGCAGCCGATCGTGACTACGATGGCGTGGCATTGCTTGTGTCTGCTCTCGGCACAGAGCCACTTCACTCTGGAAGAACAGACCGAGTGTCTGGTGTACCAATATCCCCGCAGCTTCATGATGCGAGCTCCTATCTTCGACGTGAAGAACGTTGGTCGATCTGAAAGGACAAGCATATCAATTTCCAAGGAATTAAACATACATTATAACAAATACTAAATTTATTCCACGGTATACTATATTTAAATTCGCATAGCAATTAATGAATTTAATAAAAACACTTTAATATTAAATGAAAGGAATTTGACGATTTTATTAAGAAAGAAGCCTCTGATCTGATTGACTGGAAAAAATGTATGTTTGATCAACAATAGATGCAGCAACAGTAACATCTTTCCTAAATATTTATTTGTTATTTTAAAAATAATAAAAGTAAGATTATATTAGAATATTTAATGTCACTTGTACAGGTATAAAAATTACATTTCTCGTCGTCTGAATATTTTGATAGTTGAAAGCAATTAAGACATCCGATCGATGGATCCGAGCTGGTGATTGTCAATAACAATTAGTAATCTTAGTTTATGTAGTTTATTTCTTAACAGGTTTTTAATATCGTTTATTGTTTTTTGAAGTTCTTGTTTTTTATTATTATTTTATTAATTTTGTTATTCTAAAGACCTGAAGAATACCAATGCTTGAATGCGATCTGTGATTTCATTATTTTGACAAACAATTTTTAATGACCTTTATAATATTTATAATTAAAGAGAGAATGGCGTCTTTTATAAAAACTTATTTAAATATCCCACGGAGCCTGGTGATTGTGGGTATAATTGTATCTGATGACTGTACCATCCCTCATGGTGACAATGAAGGCTTTACATCCCTGTGAAATGTTTCCACACCACCATCTTGTTTTGAAACTACAGGTTCTATGTTTCCGGAATTTATATCCGTTATGAACTAGGACTAGTGCTCCCCTCCTGCTTTTAGTGAGTCTTGGACCTAAAATAAATTAAACAAAAAATTATGACCTTTTTTAGGTACTCATAAAAAAAACAAAATGGTTAGGCTGGAAAATATTTAGTTAATAATTAATATACTTTGTTATTATATACTAAAATTATATATGCGATCTAACGAATATATGTGTAAGATATAAATCTTTTTGAAGACATAATATTTATTATATATTACTTCAATATTTATTTATTTTGCAATACTTTGTAGTATAATGTTGTCTAATATTTTCGGTGGTACTATTTAAATAAATCAATTTTACGGACGTAACTCGCGTTTATTGTGTTCCGTAATTCGTAAAAGAGTTTTATTTAAATACTTTGTCGTATTCTTCTGATTGAAACAGCATTCCTCTCTCAATTCTTCTTGATGTAGTAATTTTCCTGAAATAAACACAATATTTACAATTTTTATTTATTTGTACATATCTATAAACAATCATGGTGCCATTTTTTAATCCTATTCTCGCGTTCAGAAGCTATCTATGGTCTAAGTTTTTTTTACATCGTGATTATGATGGTTATTGACTCTAATGATATTCTCTTCCACGGTGTAAAGTGACGCGCGGCATCCCTTGTGGTGTTGGTTGCATTGCCAACGAATTTTCTCTCCAGTTATTTGTTGTCTGCTAAATCTGTATCCAGATACAACTAGAACAGTTTGGCCTCGCCTCGACTTGGAGTAAGAGATATCTGAAAAAACATTTCTGTCAGTATCATATCATAACATATGTATATACGTAAATAAGATATATTTATTATTAAATGATAATAAAATTTTATACACAAATTTATACGCAGCTTTTTATTTGATTGCTATATTCTAATTCTTAAGTTCGTGAGCTTCTCTTTTCCCTGAGTGTACTTTTAACTGTTTAATATTCAGAGATAATTAAAACTATTAAAACTAAAAATGATTCAGTAATTTTAAGATAAATAGTACATTATTTATTATATTATAATCATTGATGGTTATGGTATCTGTTGTATTTGACGATTTCTGTATTAATCGTATAGACGTATGCTTTACAGTTCCGACATGCGTAGCGACATTGCCATCTTGTTTTGCCTCCAGACTGACGGTGACGACTGAACCTAAACCCTTCCACCACTATGACAGCACCACCTCTCGGTGACTTGGCGAAAAACACTAAAAAGAAATTAATAATTATATTAATATTTCAGTAAACATATAGGCTATACAAAAATGTTAAAAATCTCCAACAAATTTTAGTTTGTTATTCAAACTTTTTAAATAAAAACATTCAATGTATAATTGTAATTGATAGTATACTTCACAAACTTATCGTATTCAACTGAAGAAATATATTTAAGCTAAAATTCGTATAGTAATAAATTATTATACACTTAGGAACATCTCATTAATATCCTCAGTAACTCTTCCCTATTCTTAAGATCAGACTGTTCTTAACCAACAATCAGCTTCAGCGTTTATTTTTATTTATGGTGGAAGAAGTAAATTCATTTACCGAGTCTCATTCACATTTTCCACTCTGCAAGCGAGCGCAATTTTAAATTAAAAAAAATCGTGATTGCACGCACACACGCACAAACAAGCACCATGGACGTACGAACACACACACGCACACACTCTAACACTACTTTACTTCATTTATATATAATAAATATGATTTTTCTGTGTCTTTATCTAAGTATGTATTACAAATATTACATTGTTTCATGTATTACCCGCAGGGGCATCTTATTACATCAACTCATTTTCTAAAGTGTGATGAGAAATTACTATAATATCATACTATATATAGAGATAACCATAAATGGAGCGAAATGTAAATTAAGTAACATAACTTCTGTATAAATAATGAATTGTGTAAGGCTTTCAGGACTTATTGACACCGCGAATAATTAATAATTACTTTATTACAAGGTAAAAACTATATTTTAAAAATTGTTAGAAATTATGACCTGATTATATATTTATTTCTTTATTCCATTTATTCCAGTCACCAGCTAATAGAGAGAAAGAAATAATATCAAAACCGTACCAATTTTTATTATATTATTAATTCATCTAAAAATACATTTTCGGTCGAGCGTGGTTGTGTTCGTTTTGGCATTTGACAATTATATCGTCTATAGTATACACGAAGGCTTTGCACTTCTTATGTGCGGAACTTCCGCAGCGCCATCTTTTCTTGGGGCCAGATTTTACGTGGTAACTGAACCTGTAGCCGTCCAGGACTATCATGGGAGCACCGCTGAGGGACGTGTCAAAAATAGCTAAAAAAATATAATTATAGAGCAAGTATTCTAAATAAGTTTTAATCGATTTTTAATATTATTTTAAAATATTTTGACTATAAAAATCTTTCTCTTTTTTCAAATGAATTATGAAATGTTTATAAAATACTATAATTTTCGAAAGTAATAAATATATATATTTTTTTTTAAGATATAAAAATAAAACTTTTTAAAGCACATATGTAATTTTTTTAGGTTAGAATCTAAAAAAAATAGTATTCTAAACGTGGAACGAAAACTGAGGGCCAATTTAAAAATATAAATATTCAAAGTATTATCAAACATAACCTTATTAAACAATAAAAGATCGTCCGTCGTTTGGATTTTCGGAAATAAAAATGTATACATACAGTCAAATCCTCTTTAATTATTAACATTTATTATGAGTTTCGTTTAAACTTCTTTAAGTAAAACAGGACACGTAAGTAACTTCATAGTATTTAAATATTTTATTCTAATTATATTATTATTTTATGGAGGGGGAGGATGATTATGAACGTTTTTACAAATCACCATCTCATTATCAAAAGTTATTATATACGCTTTGCATTTCTTCCTCCGGAGGTACCCACAGAGCCAGCGGACCCTAGACCCCATTCCTGATCGGGTCGCCTTATAGAACTTGAAACCACCCACAACCAGCATGGGTGTGCCAACTGACGTGGTGGTCAGCGTCATACCTGTAATCATTATACACACAAACATATCTGTTAATTAACTTGTTGATGCCCGCGACTCCATTCGTTTGGTAACACGAATTTTTTTAAGTGTTTTTTTTTGCGATTTAATTGATTACTGATTTAGTACAGAAGTAGCAATTGTGTCAGTATGTTTGTATGTAATGGAAACTTAATACGATTAACGTACTTCAAGATGTCGGATTAATTTGAAACATACTTATCTAGGGCCGATGACAATGCAGTAATAAAAAAATTAATAATGGTTTAAAAAACCAAAAAAATCGCTTTTTTAAATCCAAAGTAAATTTTTATTTGGTAATGGTGTAAATATGAATTAAATATGTAAAAAATGCATGGTCCAAAAGGACCCCAAGCATTTTTATTTTATATTTTTAGTTAGATTTTTAAGAAAATGTGTTTTTCAATATTTACATATAATAGGAAATGATTTTATTTTTTGTCATTGTTAGATGTCTCACTACAAATTAAATTAAGTAGCACATAAAATGAAAAATCTAAATCCTAATGTAGCAATAACTTAATTAAAATATTTATCTTTCATATAAAAATTTTACCTCATACGTTTTAATGCAGAAATATATAATTTAAATACATTTTTATATGAAAAAAATAACGTTATTTAAATTTATAATAATATTAATACTATACATATATAAAATATGTTTTAATTCAATCATATTTTTATTGAGTTATCACAATGAGACAGAGACGAAGCTTCTTAGCATTCCATGGATTCACCGTGCGGGTGCCGGGCCCATCGCGTTGTAAGAAGAGGAGCGCAAACAATGCCTGGGACTTGCGACCCAGATGTAGGTTTAAGGGGCCCCTTTACTATGCGCATACACGCTCACCTTCACTGTTCACGCTCCTCTCCCTACCTAACCAAATATCGTAAGAACCTACTAAAGCCGCCTTTGAAATACGTTCCAGAAATGAACTGATGATCGTTCTAGAAAGGCCGAGATCCTTAAATAAGTTGTAGAGAGATTTTGCTGTTATACCTCTCGCTCCTACTTCTACAGCGTACAAATTAACTATAAATTTATTCCTGATCAGTTCGTTACACAGTTCGTAATACTTGTTAAGCTTAAATGTATGATCTTTGGGTATGTTTGTTTCCCAGGGTACAGTAAGCTCCACAAGTATAACGCGCCTTAGTTGTTTTGAATACAGGAATAAGTCCGGCCTAGATGACGAAACACAAACATCCCCGGGGATTTTGTATTGCCTTTCATACGTGTCCATCATGAGAGTCCAATCAGGAGACGCGTCCAAGATGGAATAAGGTTTTAATTTAGATTTTTTGGACGAACCTGCCTTTACGAACTCTACTGATTTTTTGGTGGTTGTTATACCCCTCTGCGCTCTTGCTACAGAAAGACTAACCGCTTCTCGTATGATTTCTAATACTTTATCGTGGCGACGCGAGTATTTACCTCTATTTAATAGTACCCTACACCCTACTAGCAAGTGTTTCGCGGTTCCTACTGCCTCCCCGCAGATGTTGCAAGATTTTTCGGTGGCTTTGCCCCATCTTACTAAGTTACTTTGATCTGGGAGAGTCATTTGGAATGCATTAAGATAAAATTTTAATAATGCTGGGGACCAATCATGAAGCAGGGTGCGCCATCGTAAAGCTAATGGAATACAAAAATCTCCTATGGTCACCCATTCGTTTTGCAATTCTAGGCTCATCGCGTGCAACCGGTAATTATCATTTTCATCGTGCCGAATAAAGGATTTTATTATTTCTATGTCTGGTTCTTTCCTACTTGATCCTAGCCCTGCTTTATTTGTTTGAGCACCTATCATAAATTGTTTATGGAATTGAAGTCGTGACTCCAGCTCTGCGGCAATTTTATCTTTTGGGAGAGATGTTACAGTATCATCATTCGACTTTGAGATGATATGTCTCTTGGTCACTCTTAGGTGTTTATAGAGTTCCGATGGTTTCTTTAATTTTAACCCAAAATTGTGTCGGTCTCTAAATAAGGTAGAAGAGTCCGCTGGATGCGCTAACCCGAGCCATGACTTCAATGTCCTTATGACGCTTGCATCTAACTTTAACAAAAGGGTCTTATTAATATCGTAAACGAGGAAAGGCCAATTTAAACGTGATGTTAAATAATTATCGTATATCCAAGCCTTTTTGATGTTACTTATTGGCTGATTGTCTACCTTTTTAAGATCATTCAAAAAGCTATCGACTATTATATCTAAAGATGGAGTACGCCCTTGGTAATCGATTTTTTTGCCTAAGAATTTGAACGGAGCTGCGTCGGTAATAGTAGTAACGCACTTACCGCCTATTATAAGACCCGGATCGTAAGAGGTATATCTGGTGTTCCGCCTACCCAGACACAGACTGTAGCATTTATTGGGTTTTGTCCTCAATCCGTCCGTCCAAGCACAGAAATCCTCCACAACATTTAAAAGTAGCTGACATTGTTTTGGATGCTAGTATGGATTCTGTGTATTTATTGTTAAACTTAAACCGATAACCCCATTTCTTTTCGTTTTTAATTAATTTATCTATTAAAATATTGATCACTATGTTAAATATAATTGGAGAAATACAACAACCTTGAAATAAACCTATGTTGTAATTTAATGTTTTAATTTATCATCAACTCTGTAATATATGTAAGATAATATTAATTTACACTTTGAAGTAGACGGATAAATCTCTATGCTTTAAACTTTTATAAAGGTCATTCAGAAATAGTAGTGGGGCGTTGTCGTATTTAGATAATTCTATGAAAGAAAGAATAAAAGAAAGAAAGATAAATAAAAAAAAATAAACATGAAAAAAACTATTTTATTATTTTTAACAGAGGTTAACAACATTTTTTAAAAGTTAAGACGAAAAATGTAAACTTTTATTAAATGATGACAAACAAATGTCTGTATAATTATGTGGGTGGGTGGTTGTGGTGGTTGAAGCACATCACTGCCTCGTTATCGACTGTTACAATGTGGGCCTTGCATTTCTTCCTCCGCAGTAATCCACAACTCCAACGCACTTTGCTTCCCTCCCGGGATACGCGCTGCTTGTAAAACTTAAATCCTGATAAAATTATCATCGGCGTCCCCACTGATGTTACAGTGAATATAAGTTTTCCTGAAAACAAAACAATCTCAATATAAAGAAAAACTAGTAATAGTAATAAACCATTTATTTAGAGCAACTCTTGAGTTTCTAGCCGGCTCTTCACAATTCCGACCATAATAAGCATTCCGAGCCGGTGGCAACTTACTTACGGACTGACTCAACGGATTTAATTAACTAATAACTAATTTTATAACTGACAAATTAAAAGTGGTGTAAATGCCTACTTGAATAAAGATAGTTGAATTTGTAAACGGTATCAGTGAAATGTAGAAACTATTTTGAAAATTCAAAGTTATTTTTTCGATTAATATTTATAATTAAACAACTAACTTAAGGCGATTACAGCTTTAATGTTAATATATTTTCGTTACCGAAAAATATAACTCATTAATAAAGAATTTAAGGGATCCTTTAGAAAAAATATATAATGTGGGTTTATTAAAAATCAAAATCCGTATTATTTTTTAAAATTTGACCATTAAAATGCCTGCTAGTAGTATAAATAATATCAAATATTATAGTTGAGTTTGCAACATTCACACACATTACTGTATTCTTTTTACTCAACTGTAAAATCGTTTATTAACCCATTAGAGGTCAAATGAGAACTACAAATATTATTTTTGATTTTTTTATATTTTTATATTAAAGTAAGTAAAAAAGAAAATATTAATTTAAAAAAATATGAAAAATTTTGTACACTGACCGCCTAAGTATGATAATTATCTAACCACGCTTTTTCAACACAAAGTGTTTTCAGGCATTTCTTACATTGCCAAAGCACTCTAGAACTGCAAAACTACACACCGCAGCTGTTTATTAATTTTGCGGGGATAATGTCCAACTCCATCTGGACGTAGGCCTTCGACAATGTATACAGCTTGCCTTGATTTTCTTTGTTCACCCTGTCGTAAATAAAATCGTGAAATGTGACGTCGGAACATGGGCTGATCCATAGGATTATTATTGTACATTACATGTAAGCGCCAGGCATTAGAAACAGCCATATTTATCATATATGTAAATATAACCCACCACCACCTTTTGTTCCGTGAACAGCAAATCTATATAATGAGACAGACTGGTCAAGTTCATCAACATCTCCCATATTTTTATTATAAGTTTAGTACAAACGTGGTATGTGTTCATCTAACGAACAGTACATTGGTTCTCGAGGTAGCTTATGGTAGCCAAAAAATTATCAAAATCCCAAAAGAAAATTGTCATGTCAGTGGAATCTAGCTGAAACTCGTATCTATTGTTTTGGTTAGCGTATAGTTTGCTATTAGATATTATCATATCCATTATGTATTGTACAGGGTTGAGGCCCTTTAGTTGTTCATCAATAGCACTTTTCTTGTCAGAGACTTCAGATGAACTCTGAAAAGTCAAAGAATATGAAGGGTTACATTTGCACCAGTTTGGATTCGGATTCAAAGAAGATTGGCTGGTAGCATGAGCATCAAGTCGTCTATTTTTTTGACGCAACTGGTTCATCATCACTGACACGGTGCGTAGATTCCTAGCTACCATTATCCTCTCGATGAATAAATATCTCAATAGTACCAGGTACTTCTTGCGGTATGGGACACGGTGCCATATCCTCGTCGGCACCCTCCTCTTCATCAGTCAATCTACTTGAATCAGGTGGTATGATAGCCAGGTCAGGTTCGTTATCTTCGCTAGCCTGTAACACAGCTTCGATAGCTTCCTGAAGCCTATGGTAACTATTTTAAGCTGTAAATCGCTGCTTCTTCATTGCAAAGTATCTGAAAGAAAAAACTGTTATTTTAGTTACGTATGTTGTCAGTGTACTCAACTGAGTACAGTTACATTTACAAGATTCTAGTTTTATTTTAGTAATATGTAATTAATTTAACAGTTTCTAATATTTTTCCTTTACATCTAATCTAGCGAAATAAATCGAAATAAAACACTTAGAAGCACTAATTACTTTAAAAAATCTAAAATAATGTACTTACCTCGATGACGTTTCCGTAACACAACTTTAACCGACACTTTTAAAATAAAAATGTCGCACTATTCACTTATTATTTATGAATACACTTAAAGGACCTTACAATTAAGTAAAATAATGAAGTATCCCACGCACACTTAAGAGTTCTGGAATATATGCCTAAAAATATAGCTGTACTCAAATGAGTACGGTGACCTCTAATGGGTTAACAACTACAAAGTGGCTCAAGACCGTTTAAAAAAATCTAATCTGATAGCATTTTACAAAAAGAAATATAAAATATATTATTTCAAAATCAACAGCAATCGTATTATCGAAGATTTTAATTGTTATGAGATAATTGAAATAAAACACATTTGATAAAAATTATACTATATTTGACATCAGTATATCTAATCTAATAATCATTGGCCATCCTCGAAGATCATGTAAAGTGATGTTCAAGGGTTATATTAGTTTTAAAATATTTAAATATAAATAATTTATATTTAATATGGATAGAATACAACTATTTCGAGTCACCCAGTTACAAGTCAAGTGACTTGCAGTAAAGTATCTTATCTTTGTAATCAAAGGTAGTCATAACTACACTCAGTTACAAGTAAGTGACTTGAAGTAAAGTATCTTATCTTTGTAACCAAAGATAGTCATTATAAAATAGAAGGCGGTGGATGGTTGTGAGTATTATTACACGATAGCAGTTCGTCGCTATCATTCAAGTATAGATTGGCTTTACAACCGGTTTTGTTATGGCTGCCACAAAACCATCTTGTCTTGAATCCGCTTCTCTGCTGACGAACAAACTTAAAGCCGGATATCACGACTATACGTGCTCCGCGACTCGACCTTGTAAATATCGGACCTGGAATAAAAAATCATATTTATTATAAACATTTTTTACTTTTTGTAGTTTTTTTTGAACAAATATGTTTAATTCCTGGGACCTAGGATTCATGGTAGAATAAAATTTTAATATATATAAAATATAATTTTATTTAAAATTCCATGTAGGGTAGTGGGTGTGGATATTATTTACTTTAATTATAGTATTGTTAAACGTGAAGAGGGATGCTTTGCAGCCTTTATTGTTATGCGTGCCGCAGTACCAGCGCGTCTTCAGGCCGGAGTCACGATGCCTGTGGAACTTGTATCCTTGAACTACGATGATACGGGCACCTCGAGACGTCGTCACAAACATTGGGTCTACAAATAAATATAACATTAGGAGTTTTAATATATACATTATATGGTTCATTAACAATTACATTTTAAATAAAATAGCAAGAGCATATAAAAATATGTTTATTCTTTTTGAACAGCATGTCCATTGAGCACGGACCCAAAAATATGGCGTTATTTTCTTCAAAATAGGTAGCTTATTCTAGTAGAGATCGTTTTTTTCTGCACTAAAATATACAAATAATAAATACCCTTAAATAAATATTACAAAAGATATATTGTTATTAAAATATAATATACCTAATGTATAACTATTATTATTAAAACACTCCGTGAGATGGTTTCGGCTGGAGATGATTATGGTCATTATTGCACTTTGTGATATAATTCTCCGCATTAATTATAATTACTGCCTTGCAACCCTTATTGTGGTGGGTGGAACAGAACCACCTGGTCTTTGTACCGAGCTGATAATGACGACTGAATCTGTACCCTCCCAACGACACGAGATACCCACCGCGAGATGATCTCATGTATTTGATTTCTGTAAGATATACATGTATTAATAAGTATTAACTGTATGACGAAAAATTTTGTTAAAATTTTTATAAAGTTTTTGAAGTGAATCGTTGTGATTTGAAACTCGATGTAACGAAAAATGCGTCACGATAGAGAAACAAATACATAAATGTATAGAAAAGAATAAGATAGAAGACATTACACACTGTTATGGTAAAATCTATTTTTATTACTTTCTGTTTATTATTTTCCAGTGTTTAAAAAATATAAAACAATTACATGAAGTGGTTAACTTTATTTAAAATACTAAGTGTAAGTGGAACTGTGATAAGGTTGAAAGTATTTTCTGTCCGTCACTGGTACAGATTTTTATGCGGCTTTTGTTCACAGCTGCTTTTGAGTATATATTTTTGTCTGTGTGTGTATAAGTGTAAGGAGATATGTATGTTTAACTGTGTGTGTGTCAATGTCTACAATGTCTGTTTTTTTTTAATTTGTAATAAAATATTACAATAAAAAAATATTATTATATATAAAACTTTTAATTTCTAATTAAACCTATATTTAGTGACATTATTATTAGGAACTAGTTGTTTATAGAATAATTTGTCATTTTCTTTAATAACTATAGACATAAATTATCAAAATATTAAAATAAAAATAATATATTACTAAATTACTATCTAAAGAGCAAGCACAAAACAAATACACTCACAGGCACAATTAACCGCCCACCTTGTATTTCCTTCAATTTACAGAAATCGTCAAATTTAGACCACATTTTATGAGAAGTACATTGAAAACTACCTTTAAGGTCTTGAAAAAAAACAAAATTCTTCAAAAAAGGGGTTTTATTAAACGCTAAATTCCAAAAATCGATTTTAGGAAAATTTTCGATAAAAATTTAACAATTTTAATTTGGAAAAAAGTGGTCTAAATAAAAAGAAAATTTAAAATTAATAATGGGTGTTGCCGCTTCGGGCTCCAATGACTTCTTGGAGCCGGTTTGGCATTCCATCCATGATATCTTGGATATCCGACTGGGGGATATTGTGTCACTCCTCTACCACAGCCGTCTTGAGCTCTCCTAGTATCGTAGGTACTGGTACTCTTGCTCGGACACGGCTTTTGTTACAGTTACAAACAATAAGCGAACACTGGAAACTTAATTTAAACAATATTCACACGCTATGGTAGAAAATAACTGGAAATGTTAATACGGGAACACAACGGCAACAATGTCAAATAACGACTGAAATCCAAAAACCTGTCGATGACACACATTTAGGAAACGAATTATGAGTATAAGTGTTTAATTTATTGCTAGAGTACCCACTTGACAAAAAACAAAACAGTTTATAAACCATAATAGACGTAAACAAACAGGGCGATTAATAATAAAGATAGGCGGTTAAATGTGCCGGTGAGTGTATAACAATAATTTTTAAATATATTTTTTATCATTTAAATTATCGTAATAAAACATACAAATTAATTTGATAGCAGATATTAATTTATATAATTCCTAATTAAAAAAATAACTTATATTACGCACACATTCTTTGGGATACCAAATTTACCAAACTATGTATTACGTATTACAAATATAGTTACTTACTATTTATTACATGCTAAGGAATATAAATAATGTTATCTATAGATTTAGATTTACAGCAATGTAGCAGCAGCAATTACATAAGACGGAATTAATAGACGTAGTATTAATTCGCCTCAGGTTTGTAAAATGGGACCAGTTTATGTGGGATATATCTAAACGTTGGGGGCGGATGTGTGTGTACGTTTTTTACGCTAATTATCTTATCACCCACGGTGTACACCACGGCCTTGCATCCTTTGTTGTAATGGGTACGACACCACCATCTTGTTTTAAAGCCGAGTTCACACTGACGAAGGAATCTGTAGCCTCCGACATCAACCATTCTAGTGCCCCGGGGTGATGTTGTGAAAACTGGAACTGAAATTATATAACATACTATTTAATATATGTCCCATGAGACATTTAGGCCGAAAAGTATATATCCTATGAGTTTAGTGGAAAAAAGGAAAGTAAATAGCGCCAAATAAACGCCTTGATCATTTATTGTATAGCAAAAAAGGTAATGAAATATGCTTAAGATAATAATAATATTTATTTAATTAACAATCATTCATTCAAATTTTTTTATAATTTACAAACAGTAACAATTTATCAAAAATCTGGTGGTGGGGAGTGGTTGTGCTCGTTCCTTATAAACACCACCACATCACCACACGTGGTGACGGTGGAACGACACTTCTTTGTGTTGTATCTCGAACAGCGCCATATTTTTTTATTCTCCCGTTGAAACTTAACGTGATACGTGTATCTGTTAAACTTTAACAACACATAACCTTTTTTATTCCTTATATATTGCGGTACAGACAAATCTGCAAAAAAACCGATTGGTATTATTTTCCACTTTGACACTGTTACTATTGGCGAGGAATCTGAGTTTAAATGAAATTATGGTAAATATTTTATAAGTATATTTTTAGTTATATTAATTGACAGTGTCTTTTCATTATTGGTTTTATGTTATGGTTTAGACAAGAGGTTTTGTTGCTTGTCGAATATAATGTTACATGTCTCATACATTTATCATTCTTTTCGACTATATATCGCTCACTAAATACAATCGCCGACAATCTTACAATACTTATTGAATAAATATATTAACAACATAACGTAACATTTCATAAAAAACATCGCATTTTCCTCTGTATTAAAAATAACTCATAATAGTCGATATAAATATTATTTTAATGTATGACTCACATAGAAGTATATTTATAAACAAATTTAATAACAAAAATAAATAAATAGGGTAATGCAACCATTTCATTATCCAATCTATCAAATATGGTCAAATAGCTGCTGACATCGTACTCGTGTAGTGAAAAGACTTAGTAAACTTTTAGTTCACTTCAAGTAGTGCCCTTAAAATTGGATAATCAAATAGGCACTTAAACTAGAGTGGATGATTCTTAAATGTTTAAGGAAAATAAATGTTAGATTGTTCTAAAGAATCATTGGGTGGGGGGGAGTGATTGTGTTCGTGTCTTATTTGGATCACTTCGTCGCAGGCCGTCGTCAGAGTAACACGACACTTGCAGGAGCAGTGCCTGGAACAACGCCAGACTCGTTTAACACTATGCTGTAACTTCAGGTGATAGGTGTATCCGTTGTAGAGCAATAGCGTGTATCCTTTCTTTGTCTTTACGTACTGTAGAGTTGATACTTCTGAAATAATGTATCTTTTTAAACGATTGTATTATGTTATTTATCACAAATAAATTTGGTGCATGAAATGCCCATATATATAAAGAGTTTTGTAATTATCTTGTTATAACTAGGTAATAATAATGAAAAAAAACCAAAATGTCGGTTTTGAACCCATAATTCGACGGATTCCTTCATTTTAACCTAACCTAGCGAAACCTATCCTCGTAAGGGTTTAGTAAACCCCTTGGGGTCAAACCAAAAATGGTCGTCATTCGTCGAAAAATAGAATCAAAATTCTTTCATAATATATACTTTCTTAATAACTAAATATGTTTTTTGTTTGTTTGTTTCCTAATAAATTATGTTTTATACGGGCATCTTAGTCCTAAAGTGTTCTTAATCGTTCAAGCGATGCGTGGTTATGTGAGTCTTTTGGAAAGATTATTACATTATTAAAAGTATATAAAAGGGCATGACATCCGATTTACCGCCATCTTCTTTTAGGACTGTCCTTCGATACCGAATAGTAGGTGTAATTATTTTAGTTTTATTAATGTCCTGCCTCGCTTTGATATCAAAAATTATAGGTTATATTATAATTTATCAATTTGTTTTTTTTTTATGTGAGGGATGCCACGAAAACATTTATGATTGCTTTATTTCATTTAATCTATCAAAATTCACTTTAAATATTACAAATTAAAATGTTATTAATAAATATTTTACTTAAATGGCACGTTTGCAATAAATTATTCCTTAATTATTATTTTACAATAAATAGTAAGCTATTTTATGTTCTAAATAAATAAAGTTTTTGAAAAGATCTGGTGTTGCGAGATTATATTTTGTGGGTTCGAGCTTGAGTTATGCTCCTGTATTTTACCATATTAAATTTTATGTTTGTTATTAAACATTGATCAATGTTTATGGTCATCGTTTATACAAATGATTTCATCCCCAATAGTGACAATGAAGGCTCTGCATCCTTGAGGGTAATGAGTGGAACAGCGCCATCTCGTCTTCATACCTCGAGCTGGTGTCGCACAGAAAGTGTACCCTCGGAGCCTAATCAACTTTTTTCCTTTTTGTGATAATGTATATTCAACTGGAAAATAATGATCAAATATAAACGACATTGGTATTAATTCCGATGTTCAATATAATATTATTTAATAAAACATATTTGTGATCTTGAATGTGTATATTAGTTCTTAATCTAATTTGTCGATAGATTTATTATTTTTTTACAATTAGACAAGTATTTGTTTGACACTAACAAAAAGGAATTAATAGGCTTAAAGAAAATAAATAATGTGTTAGCAAATATCTAATAAATGTCAAAATGTAATCGTCAAGGGTAAAAATATTATTAAAAATTATGATCACACATAAATTATGTGGACACAAGAGTAACGGACTGGTTCTTAAAAATCCTTATTAGATTCATCTTCTTTGCTGAGGGTGGGCATGAAGTTCACTGATCCTAAGAATTTCACCCTCTACGGTATATACAGAGGCTTTGCAGCCGAGGTGCTGGTGGGTGGAACACTTCCATCGCTTCTTCAGTCCAACTCCTGGGGTAGCGGAATATGTATACCCATTGATTCTCAGCATTAGCTTACCTCTTTTAGACGTTATGTACTCAACTGGAATAAAATACTTTCATTAATGGTATTGTTTTTTTATGTATATCTGGATAATCTAATAATAAGTGCAACGGGAAGTTATCAATAAAAACAACATTAAAATATAGGAGGGTGTGTATGTTCGTTGTTTTTTATAAATATATTGTTGCCTATCGTATGTATAATTGCTTTACAGCCTTGAGGCTGGTGAGTAGAACACTTCCATCTCCACTTATAACCGCCACCGGGTCTCTTTGAGTATGTATAGCCATTAATTTTTAATAAATGCTTGCCTCGTCTTGATATTATCCATTCCCCTGGAAACATATGTTATGATAAATCTGTAAAAGGTAAATTAGTTTGGGATTAAAATGAAAAATCGTTTCGATAAAAATATATATTTATGAACATCAAACAAACATAAAGCTCGATATAAAAGTAAGCAGACATTAATAGAATATTTGCTTATTCATGTTATAAGGAGCAGGGTGGGTGTGGGTCCTCCTTTGGAGTACAATTTCATCCCCCACAGTGTGGAGTACAGCGAGACACCCACGGTTGTTGTGGGTTGAACATTTCCAACGTACTTTCATACCAGTTCCTTTTGTACACGAATATGTATAACCGTTCAGTTTTAACAAACGTTTTCCTCTTTGTGATGTGACGTACTCCACTGCAATAAATAAACATATTATCGTATTTAACTCGTGATAAACCATCATTTGTTTTTCAATGAAACAGAAAATTATAATATAATATATAACAAAAACATTTATTAAGTTAATTAAAATTTTGTATTTTATATTTAATTTTCGGTGGGTGTGTGTGTTCGTCGTTAATGAATACGATATTATCTTCAATTGTGTGAAGAGTCGCGAGATATTTTTTATTGTTATGCGTTTAACAAACCCATCTTATTTTGTTTCCACAGATTGCTCTCGAAAAGGAAGTGTAATTATTGAGTTCTAATAATCGTTTTCCCTTTTGTGATGTTTTTTTTTTATTTTGCGTTAGAAGAGGGCATACGAGCTTGCCGGTCACCGTTGTTCTGTGATCACTACCGCCCGTGAACTCTTGCAATATCTGAGGATTTACAAGAGATAGCATAAAATGCCTTTTTTGAAGGTACTCATGTCGTAACGATCTCGAAATACCGCCGAAGTAAGTTTGTTCCGCATTTGAGTGGTACGTAGGAAAAAAGTCTTTGAAAACCGCACAGTGGAAGATCGCCACGCATCCAGGTGGTATGGATGATAAAGGAGGCGATGGTGAGCTGTGCGGTGATAAAATTCGGTGGCAGGCATCAGATCAAATAGATTTTCGGAACACTCCCCGTCGTAAATGCGGTAGAAAACGCAGAAAGAAGTCACGTCTCTACGCAATGCCAAAGAGTCCAGACGTTCGCAGAGCACCGGGTCCCCGACAATCCAAACGGCTCTCCGTTGTAAGCGGTCAAATGGTAGAAGCTGATATTGGGGTGATCCGGACCAGAGACGAGAACAGTACTCCCATGTGTGGCCGGACCTGCGCCTTATAGAGCGCAAGACTTTGGCCAGGTTTGAAATACTGCCTCGCTCTATTGATCACTCCCAATTTCATCGAGGCCAACTTGGCCTTGCTCTCCAGATGACCACGAAACTGACAATCACTCGAAATGTCGAGGCCCAGTATTCTGATGCTTGGCGAGGCAATAAGAGGAGTGCTCTCGAAGAGCGGTGATACGACAAATGGGGTTTTCTTAGTGGTAGACGCGCAAACCTGTGTCTTTAGGGGATTGAACTGAACGTGGTTCAGTTCACCCCACTCAGATACCATCCCCAGGGAGGTTTCTATTGAAGACACAAGTTTCTTTCGGCACTCGTCGACGTTTTCCCGAAAGAGACCTGTACGACCGGAATATACCGCATCCCTAGTGCTGTCATCCGCATAACAATGTATGTTGGGAATATCCAATATGTCAGTGATGTGCAGGAGGAACAGAGTTGGGGATAGCACGCAGCCTTGGGGGTACACCAGCGTTCGCGGGCATGGGGTCCGAGCAAAAACCGTCGAGAACGACCATATATGCTCCACCCAGTGAGAAAATTGGTGATCCACTTGCATACGCTCGGGAAGCCCATAGGAAGGTAGGTTGGAAAGATGCCTCTTGTGCCATACGCGATCGAAGGCTTTTGCCATATCCAAACTAACTGCCAGACCCTCTCCCTTGCTTTCAATAACCGCTGCCCAACGGTGCGTAAGGTATAAAAGAAGATCACCAGCTGATCGACCATGGCAAAAGTCATACTGCCGGTTATTGATCAACTGGTGATCCTCGAGGTACGTTAGGAGCTGCCGGTTGATAATAATCTCTATTATTTTGGAGAGAAGGGAGGTAATAGCGATAGGTCTGTAGTTAGCTGGATCCGAGCTATCACCTTTTCTAGGGATCGGATAGACAAGGGCACACTTCCATGAGACTGGGACAACGCCTTTAGCACTAAACCTACCAAATACCGGTCAAATTGACCGTTCTTAAACTTTTGTAAAACTTTCACATTTTTAATCGTTATAATATCGTTATAAAATTACCTGACAATTCTTAGAATATGCATATAATATTTTTTATACTCTTAACTTTTAGTTATTTCCATTATTACCTGCGTTATATAATAAAATAACTTTTAATTACCGATCAATTTGACGGCGTGCGGTAGGAACAGGTAAACAAGAATTATCGGTAGGTTTAGTGTTAAGGTAGTAGTGCCGAAATAAACGCGTTAGACTCCAGTTGACTCCAGTGTCAACGCAGGGGCACACGTTCGTAGCACCAATTTTGACGAAATGCTTGAACTTTTCTCTAGCGATTTGCCGTTTGAAGAATCTGGTGGCACGGTTATATTTCCTCTTCATGACTCTAGAGTTCGGATCCTTAGTGACTAACGAACTACGACTTCGGCGAAGGGAGTCTGCGAAAGCAGGTCGTCAATCTTCGTTTGAACGTGGCCCAACAGTTGATCCGTTTTATGCCTTACCACTATGAGACCTGTAGAGGCACGAGTAAACTCTGACGTGGTCGTCCATGTCCACGCTCAGCCAGAGCACGGACAAGTCCCGACCTTCAAAAATCTGAAGGCGTCGGTAGCAGATATCCTCCCTTACGAACACAGTTACCCTGGCGTGTCTTATAAAATGATGTTCTATTTTATTAATATATATATATATTATATATTAATATGTTTATAATTACATCTACTTATTTTAATGATTTCGTCACTACTCTGTTATTAACATTTTGTAAAGACAATAAACAATGTTTTTTCGTTTTTGTTTTAAACTTTTATATCTATTCATTTTTTTTTTTTTTTTTTTTTTTATGTAAGAGGAGGGCAAACGAGCTGGCGGGTCACGGATGGACGTGATCACCGCCGCCCATGAACTCTTGCAACATCCGAGGATTTACAAGAGTGTTGCCGGCCTTGTAGGTAGGAATAAACGCCTTTTTTGAAGGTACCCATGTCGTACCGATCTGGAAATACCGCCGAAGGGAGTTCGTTCCACATTCGAGTGGTACGTGGAAAAAATGTCCTTGAGAACCGCACAGTGGAGGATCGCCACGCATCCAGGTGGTAAGGATGGTATTGGAGGCGATGGCGCGCTGTGCGGTGATGAAATTCGGCGGCAGGCATCAGATCGAATAGTTCTTCGGAACACTCCCCGTTGTAAATGCGGTAGAAGACGCACAAAGAAGCCACGTCTCTACGCAATGCCAAAGAGTCCAGCCGTTCGCAGAACACCGGGTCCCCGACAATTCGAACGGCTCTCCGTTGTACGCGGTCAAATGGTAGAAGCTGATATTGGGGTGATCCGGACCAGAGATGAGAACAGTACTCCATGTGTGGCCGGACCTGCGCCTTATAGAGCGCAAGTCTTTGGCCAGGTTTGAAGTACTGCCTCGCTCTATTGATCACTCCCAATTTCATCGAGGCCAACTTGGCCTTGCTCTCCAGATGACCACGAAACTGACAGTCGCTCGAAATGTCGAGACCCAGTATTCTGATACTTGGCGAGGCAATGAGGGGAGTGCTCTCGAAGAGCGGTGATACGACAAATGGGGTTTTCTTAGTGGTAAACGCGCAAACCTGTGTCTTTAGGGGATTGAACTGAACGTGGTTCAGTTCACCCCACTCAGAGACCATCCCCAGGGAGGTCTCTATTGAAGACACAAGTTTCTTTCGGCACTCGTCGACGTTTTCCCGAGTGAGACCTGCACGGCCGGAATATACCGCATCCCCAGTACTGTCATCCGCATAACAATGTATGTTGGAGATATCCAACATATCATTGATATGCAGGAGGAACAGAGTTGGGGATAGCACGCAGCCTTGGGGTACACCAGCGTTCACGGGCTTGGGGTCCGAGCAAAAACCATCGAGAACGACCTGTATGCTCCGCCCAGTGAGGAAGCTGGTGATCCACTTGCATAAACTCTCGGGAAGCCCATAGGAAGGTAGCTTCGAAAGAAGCCCCTTGTGCCATACACGATCGAAGGCTTTCGCCATATCCAGACTAACTGCCAGACCCTCTCCCTTGCTTTCAATAACAGCTGCCCAACGGTGTGTAAGATACAACAGAAGATCACCAGCCGATCGACCATGGCGAAAGCCATATTGCCGGTCATTGACCAACTGGTGATCCTCGAGGTAGGTTAGGAGCTGTTTATTGATAATGCTCTCCATTACTTTGGAGAGCAGAGAGGTAATGGCGATAGGTCTGTAGTTAGCTGGGTCCGAGCTATTACCTTTTTTAGGGATCGGATGGACAAGGGCACGCTTCCATGTGACCGGGACTACGCCTTTAAGGTAGGAGTACCGAAATAGACGCGTTAGCACTGGAGTCAACTCAGGGGCACACGTTCGTAGCACCAATGGAGAAATGCCATCCGGCCCACTCGACTTATGAACGTCCAAGGAAAATAGAGACTGCCTAATAGTTTTCTGCCGAAAAACTATTTCCGGCATTGAGCTCTGACACCGCGGGATGATAGGCGGTGTCTTCCCCTGGTCGTCCAAAGTCGAGTTGGAGGCGAAAAGAGTGCCCAAGAGATCGGCTTTCTCTTTTGCCGTGTGGGCCAGAGAGTCATTCCCCATGTGCAACGGCGGTAGGGACGGCTGGCTAAAGTTTCCCAGAGTGGCCTTTGAAAGCGCCCAGAATTTGCGCGTGCCAGGCGGGTACTTTGCCAGCTGATCCCCAATTTTGACGACATGCTTGAACTTTGCTCTAGCGATTTGCCTTTTGAAGAATCTGGCGGCACGATTATATTTCCTCTTCAGAACTCTAGAGTTCGGATCCTTACTGACTAACGCATTGACCCAAGCTTGATAAGCCTGCCGTTTGCCAGCTGCTGCAGCCCTGACAGACGCATCAAACCAAGGCCGCGATCTGCCACCAAGTGGTACCACAGAGCTTGGTACAAATAGTTCCATGCCCTGTAGTATCACATCAGCTACAGCCGCAGCGCAGTCACTAGGATCATCGGAAGGGAAACAAATCGGCCCCCATGGGTAGGATGCAAAAAAGGACCGCATTCCATCCCAATCCGCTGACTTGTAGTGCCAAACGCGTCGAGTCGCAGGTGTTGTGCGAGCCGACCGTTGAATGGGCACTACACTCCGTACCAGACAGTGATCAGAGGAACCTAAGGGAGCCTCGACAGTGATCTGGTACTTTTCTGGATGTGTAGTCAGCAGAAGATCCAACAAAGAGGGCGTGTGGCTGTCCACGTCCGGTAGACGAGTGTGCGTCTTTACCAGCTGGGACAGACCATTTGCCAGAGCAAAGTCAAACACAGATCTCCCCGCGTAGTCGGTGGCACGTGACCCTAGCCAATCGGCATGGTGCGCATTAAAGTCCCCTAGGACTACGACTTCGGCGGAGGGAGTCTGTGAAAGCAGATCGTCAATCTTCGCCTGAACATGGCCCAAGAGTTGATCCGTTTCTGCATTACCACTATGGGACCTGTAGAGGCACGCGTAGACTCTGACATGGTCGTCCATGTCCACGCGCAGCCAGAGTACAGACAGGTCCCGACCTTCAAAAACCTGAAGGCGACGGTAGCAGATATCCTCCCTTACGAACACAGATACCCCGGCGTGTGGTATAAAATGGTGTTCTAGTTTATACCCGGGGTATGACAGGTACGCTGTGTCGCTAGGTTGAGATATCTGCGTCTCCGTCAGAAACAACAAGGCCGGCTGCGCCGTCTCCAGATGATAGTGGACGGCGTTCAAGTTGGAATGAAGTCCCCGGATGTTACAAAAGTCCACATTTAGAGTGGGTCGGGGTGCCGCTGCATTGACTCGTCGTTTGCCCTCAAACAACACAAAAGGCGATACTTTGCCCGCCCCAGATACGACGGGCAGCCCGAGCAAAATCCGAGAATCATTTCCCCGATTTTGCTCGGGGAGGGGGTCCCCGGCTTCATCAAAGCCGGTACCCTCCTGGGGTATTTTTGTTTTTGGCATCGCTTTCATGTTTGGCGCGGGGGGGGAGGTTGGGCTTCCGGATTCTCTCACTCACCGACGGAACATAACCAAATGAATTTGGTTACTACACGTCGGTCTTCTGTGAGAGGGTGGTCCTTCCCCGGTCGAGCCAGCCCAATACGAGCTGTAGTCGGATAACTACAGCTAGGCTCTACCACCTGAAAATTTATTCTATGTATGTTCTTTTTGGGTGGTTGTGATCACATTTCAATGTGATTATTTCATTGTCTAAAGTAACAATCGCGGCTCTGCATTTGTGATGTGTGTTTGTTGAACATCACCTTATCTTTGATCCGTTGACACGAGCTGAATAATACGTATAACCATTGAATTTTAACAATCTCCGCCCTTTTGGGACACCACGAATTCAGCTGGAGTATTAATCTAATTTAGACATTAAAACATGTTTCATACTTTGAGCCTTTTATTTTTAATAAATGCTTGCCTCGTGATGATATTATCTATTCCCCTGGTAACATATGTTATGATAAATCTGTAAAAGGTAAATAGGTAGTTTGGGATTAAAATTAAAAGTCGTTTCATAAAAAAAAAAATATTTATGAATACTAAACATAAAGCTCGTTATAAAAGTAAGCAGACATTAAAAGAGTATTTTTTTGTTCATATTATAAGGAGGAGGGTGGGTGTGGGTCCCCCTTTGGAGTACAATTTCATCCCCCACAGTGTGGAGTATAGCGAGACACCTACGGTGGTTGTGGGTTGAACATTTCCAACGTATTTTCATACCAGATCCCTTTGTACACGAATATGTATAACCGTTCAGTTTTAACAAACGTTTTCCCCTTTGTGATGTGACGTACTCCACTGCAATAAATAAACATATATCATATATTATCGTATTTAACTTTTGATAAAATATCTTTTTTTATCAATGAAACAGAAAATTATAATATATAACAAAAACATTTATTAAGTTAATTAAAATTTTGTATTTTATATTTAATTTTCGGTGGGTGTGTGTGTTCGTCGTTAATGAATACGATATTATCTTCAATTGTGTGAAGAGTCGCGCGACATTTTTTATTGTTATGCGTTGAACAAACCCATCTTATTTTGTTTCCACAGATTGCTCTCGAATAGTAAGTGTAATTATTGAGTTCTAATAATCGTTTTCCCTTTTGTGATGTTGTGTATTGAGCTGAAAAATATGATTATTGTCAATAGTTCTAATTTTCTTGTTTGCATTTTTATTGAAAATAATATATTTATCATGTTTATTTCTTGTTTATATCAATGCTTTAGAAGGGTGTCAATTAACTTCAAAGATATTTTTTTCGTTCCAAGTGCGTGTTGCAAGGCACTCAAGGCTATAACGAATTGAGCATCTCCAATGCTTCAATGTACTAAAATAACATATTACCTAATTGTAATTCATAACTTATTGGTAAGAACGAACGTTTGTTAAAACTCAATATATTCTTTAAATTTTGTTTTATTAAACAATTAACAAAAATATATATTAACAGGAAAAAATCAGAAAGGTTTAATCTTTGTCTCTATCAGAGTAGATAATATATTCTAAAATTTGCTTCTTCTGATCCTCTTATTTGTGAGTTTTTGAAGAATAATTTATTTAGATTAAGAATATTTAAAACATGTTAATATAATAACAATAAACAATAGTTCTTCGTTTTATTTTACACATATATCTCTATTCATTTATTCTATGTATGTTCTTTTTGGGTGATTGTGATCACATTTCAATGTGACTATTTCGTTGTCGATAGTAACAATCGCGGCTCTGCATTTATGATGTGTGTTTGTTGAACACCTCCACCTTATTTTTGGTCCGTTGACACGAGCTGAATAATACGTGTAACCATCGAATTTTAACAATCTCCGCCCTTTTTGGGACACCACGAATTCAGCTGGAATATTAATTTGATTTAGACATTAAATAATATTTCATACACATTTACAAGTGCCGACCGATTTATGAAGCCTAAATTGTAATAGTAAAGGATTTTGTTTAATTACAATAGTCCTTATAGCAATGCAAATACAAACCAAATCAATCGAATATTTAGTACCGTAAAGAAAACACCAACAAATGAACTATCGGGGATAGTTAATTGGGTAATAATTAGATAATAAATTATCTACAGTATTTTATTTCAATATCACATTAACATAAACGACGTTTGAAGATAATAAATAAGCAGAGATTTTGTCTCCAGCCTTTTATCCCACAGGAGGATGGTTATGTACAGATTTGAGACTGACGACCTCATCATCAATGGTGTAGAGAGCAGCCTTGCAGCCGTGTCTCATGTGGGTCGAACACCGCCATCTTATTTTAGCGTCCAGTATCGTGGTTTTGTAATACGTGTAACCCAAAAGCTTTATTAACTGCTTGCCCTTGTGTGATGTTACGAACTCAGCTGCAGAATTAAAATAATTTTTATTTGTGTCCGATATTAAGTATTAAGTAATAAACGCTAAGGGGTTTTATTGAAACATGCAATAACGTGATATATTTATTGTAGGAATATTTCACTTGTGCTACTTAAAATTGTAATACCTATTTGACAACGTTAATTTTGTTTCTTTACGATATAAGGAGGCTAAGAGAATTTTCAAAACTGAATGTACTGAATATTGTGGCTTATCTCATTTATGTATACATAAATAAAATTGTAGTGTCTGTTTGTAACAAATTAACAGCTTTTAACTAAATGCATATGAAAATATATACGGTATTAACAGATTTTTTTTTCTAATTTTTCTCTGACTGTCTGTCTGTTTTCTCTGGATAATCTTTGAAACGGCTGGACCTTTTTTAACAGGACTCACACTGACGGCTAATGTTAAAAGAAGTAACTTGGGCTATTTAAAAAAAAAAGTATTCCGAGCAAACAAAGTCGTTGGCAAAGCTAGTTTTTAATATAATTAATAACGATGTGTTGGAGAGTGAGTGTGTGTGTCCTTGATAGCAACAAATTCATTATTAACAGTGAAGACGGTCGCCCGGCAGCCTCTGTGCGCGTGGGTCGAACACCTCCAGCGTACTTTGAGCCCCTTACCGACGATCTCGTAATAAGTGTACTCATTGACTTTCAGTAAACGTCTACCTCGTTTTGATGTGAGGAACTCCGTATCGTATGCTGTAAATATTTTATCATTAGTTCTTATGGTTTTTCAGTTATTTATTAGGTTTATTATAAAAAAAGGGTTTTGATTATATATATTTATTCAAATTGTTATACTACGATTTGTATATACATTTGTTGTGTGTTGGGTTTCTTTTTTGGCAAATTTGATCACGTGTATCAAAGACAATATAATGTCCATAATTTGATATCAATTTATATCATTTGCATTCTACACTCTTGGTGCCATACTACCAAACTCGTTTGGGGGGTGGATGATTATGATCCTCCCCTACAAATATCACTTCATTGTTGTATGTCTGTATGTTCGCTCTGCACCCCCGTGGTGTGTGTGTCGAACACCTCCATCGTATCTTCTGACCTGTTCCCGGGAGACGGTAGTATGTGAAGTTATTCACTCTTAACAAATACTTTCCCTTCTTTGATGTTATTAACTCTACTGAACTTTCTGGAAAAAAGGTATAAATTTATTATATTATATTAAATGTTTAATTTAATAAAATGTGAATTTTAATAAAATACAAATATGAACTTAATTAAATTTATTGTTTACACACAGACCGCAATACAATTGTGATAATTAAATCATAATACTAAATTATAAATCAACAACAAAATTATAAAGCAACACAAAGTTACATTTTTTTATTAATAATCTAATGTATATTTCTTCAAACATATCTAAAAGACACTCAATACAAAGATTTTAATGAAGTCTTCCGTACCACGGGATCGTGGTCATGGTTGCCGGTTATTCTTATAATGGTGTTGTCAGTGGTTAATAAGGACGCCTTGCATCCCCTCGCGTGGTGGGATGAACAGTACCACCTCACCACGGGTTTGCCGTCGCATTGAGGCCACGGGGAGAAAGTGTATCCACCCAGTTTGATCTGACGCTTACCACGGACTGATTTCACGAACTCTGGATCTGTCAAATAAATTATTAATGAAATTATTATCTCAAATTGTATGCAACATGCATATACTGAACCCTGACTATCCTCTATTTATATCTGAAATTTTGTGTTTGGGAATTAATTAACAAAATAGAAAGATTAAAGTGAAACTTGTATTAAATACATTTGGCATTTACTATAAATATTATCACATATACAATTAGTGGTAATCATTAAAACATTGGTAGCAAAAACCTTTGTTGCACACTGTACATTGTTGTTGTACTCTAGTAGCTCCTTTGCGTGCGTATCCAGAAGTATTCCCTTCTTGGACGAGTCTCCTGTAACATCCAACACATCGTTTCCTATTCGTCCTCTTCCCTGGTAATTTTGGCAATTCTATCAAATAATGATTTGAAGATGTCCTTGAGGAGTCCGTCATTGCTCGGACATTGAAATGAATTTGGTCTGTGGAAATTTACGGTATAATTACGTTTTTTAAATATATTTTTGTTATTGTATAGTCAATCGCGGTTCGCGTAAATTTTTGGACAATCTCTATAAACCCTTATTCAAATAAATTTTAAGATTATGAAAAAAAAGTTGGAACTCATCTCTACGTATTTTTATGTAAAACTAACACGAATTAAAAGCGAAATATTCTTTATATTTCGCTTAACACATTTTTTTAAATCTCGGTACTAGTTTCAACGAACCTACAAATAAGGGAATAATATATAAATATATACAAATAATGTAGCTAATCCTATCTATCTATCCTGTTTTGCGTACAAAATCTTAATTTAAGCCCCAATTTTAATAACTAGACATTACATTTCATATTTTTATAGTCGTTCTGTTATTTATTAATTGAATTATCTGAGGACAATTTTTTATTTTTTTTATTGCATTACTTACTGACAGGTAAAAATGTATTTATATAAAAATAATAATAATAAAATATATTAAATAATGTATTTATTAACTTAACTGACATTATTTATATCATAAGACACTTTTCATCGTGAAAAAACAGACTCATACTCATTTTAAATATTGGAATCAAAAGAAATTATAAAAAAAAAACTTCGAAATTAATATACGCAAAGAAACGAATAGTTAAACATAAATGAAAATTGTTATAATAATGAAATCAGTGTGTGTGGAGGCTGTTAACTGCAACTACAATGTTGTCCACTGTTAAGAGGTAGGCGAGACAACCCTTGGAGTGGTGGGTGGAGCAATACCAGCGTCTCTTGGCCATCGGAGGCATATCCACGTTTAAGTGCCGCGTGGAGTACTTGAAACCCTTCAGAATTATTTGTCTGTTACCGCGCCTCGACAACGTATACGTCGCAGCTGAATTGGAAATGTTAATTAGCATGTTAACACACATCCATTAATAGTGTTGTAGTTATTATTAATTATAAATAAATTAAAAAATATATATATAATTTATATTTTATTTAGACTTAATTTTAGAAAATAAACCACTACAAGATCACAATAAATTATTAAATAATAATACCGATACAATACAATTTATAAAACTACATATGACCGTAGTTTTAGTTGAAATATAGTTCTGTTATGTTGTTAATGGTTGTGGTCGTCGTTATAAGAGTAGAGTACATCATTCAGGGTGTACGCAGATGCTTTGCACCCCTTGGTTCTTCCTCTACAGTACCAACGTATTTTGGTAGTTGTATCGCTCAGCTGCTTCTCAAACTGAACTGTATATATGTAGTCGTTCAGTTTCATGTATCTACTGCCTCGCTGGCCGAAGAAGAATTCAACTGCAAATTAAAAAATACAATAAATTATTTAGATAGGATTCTGAAAAAAATATACACTTAACAAACGCACTTTTGATTTGTATTTGGTGACTTATTTGGGGGATTTGAACGATTATATTGTTGTAATATCTTTTTAAATTATTTTTATAATAAGAAAGCACACTTTTTATGTACTTTATAAGTACTATTACGTCTAAACGCTAAGTAGTAAATTTACTTAAAATTCTATGTTGAAATAGCAAAACGCCTCTACCCTGGTGTGTTACTTTTATGTTTTTAATTAAACAGGCAGACAGTACATGCTTTTTTGAGTTTCAAAATAAAAGAATGTTCATTACGAATTTAAGCAAGTATACTAATACGATAAATGTAATATATAACATTTGTTGATTTTTAATATTTGCGAACTTCATTTTGCTTTTATTTTATGGTATCTACCCTGGAAAACTTTGATCCGTTAATATAAATAGAAATATTAGACAGCCATATTAAATATTGTGTATGACGCGTATCAGTGTGAAGCTGATAATACTAAACACACGATAGGTTAGATTGATGTCATTTGTTACACATTGCTACTCAATAGTACGTTCCAGTGAGCAACGTCTGAGTCTCTCCTCTGGTAAATCATAAACCTAGAAAAATACTTAAAAATTTGCATTAACTGATCTAATAACACTGTAAACTATAATATAGTATTCATCCAAAATAGACTTTCATCAGTTGAATTATCTATGTATATACTTACATATGAATAATTTCTTTGTATAATATTTCTTTTTTAGGAGTTATAAAATGTCATTAACATTATATCCTATTAGAGTGTTACTTACACCTCCAGCTTACAATATTGATTTTCATAAAAAAAACATCGCAAAAGTTTTATAAGTATTATTCACTTTCTTATCACTATAACATTTTATCCTAACCTTTGCCATAAAAGTTAAGCTTGTTTGTAATATTATTTTTTATAAAATTATATTATAAGTAGTTAGCGGCACTGATAAATTATCAGATGCTAGAAATAGGAACTATTCTAGCCTTTTTTTAAAACGAAAATATCCAAACAAATAACGCTTCATTGTGACCGAGGTATTCTATAAAATAGTTACTGTATATTTCAATTTGATGGACGTGATAGTTTATTTCATTTCAAGTTAAAACATGCACTACTTACACCGAATATTAAATTAACAGGGCAAAAGATGTACTGCCTCATAAAGCCGGTATTTCTTTGAGACGCCATAAACATTTACTATATATATATATATATATATATATATATATATATATATATATATATATATATATATATATATATATATATATATATATATATATATTGTATATGGTATGTCCTCCTTATTATTAATTGAAGATGCCATATTAAAATATTTGTTGTTTATCACAGACACTAATAAAGATTTCATTCTAAATTAATAGACTGGCTGTAATAGAACTGATATTTTGATTGCGAGTTCAGCACAATGTTTTATAAAAGTAATTTTATTCATAGTTTTAATACGTCAAAGTCTCTCCTTTCAAAAACGTATCTACCCTGATCTTAATGTTTAAACATTACTCCTGGACCGCATTTTCCACGAGCTCGAAACCTCTTATCGTAGAACCACCCATTTCATTAATTAATTAGTATTTAAAAAATTTTATACTTTTTCTTAAATAACTATACACTAAATTAAACAGTTTTTATTCAATAATATTCAATGAATTAATAGTCGAATTATGAGTAAATTTTGTATTTGAAATGTCACGATTATTATTAATTTTAAGTTTTAATAATAATTCACAAAAATAAGAAAAATAATTTAATATTTTATTTCATTCCACACTTGACACGCCTATGCATTTGTCCTTTATCCTAAAGTAGGGTTGTATTTACTACACACACACACACATTTATTTATTCACTAACACTAACATAAAGGTTTCAGTAAAAAGTTTTTATATTTCTAATAATCAGGATTATGGTTATGGCATGTGTTGCCACAGATAACAACATCATCAATGGTATATATTGCAGCTCTGCAGCCACGTGAGTTTCTTGTTGAACAGCGCCATCTAGTTTTTGAACCAGCGCCAAAAGTTCGAGAAATATGAGCGCAGTAAAAATATCCCGCCATTTTGATTATCCTATTTCCTTTCTGTCCTCGAATAAATTCGAAAGATACTGAAATATGAATTAATGGATTATAACCATGAGGATTGAGACCAAAATGAGATATATATATTAATTTAATAAAACACGTTTTATTATGAATTGTAACCATATATAATTGTCAACCTATTTAATACAAAATTAGAAACATCAATAAATTTAAATAAAGAGATCTTAACAACATGTCCTCGGTAAACACTTTCTTAATATATTTTTAATCTATCACACTAAATTATCATATAAAAACATGCGGAACTGATAGACGGGTGTGTACCCAAATATAGAAATAACAATTACATAATATATTACAATGAATTAATATAAATTCTCAGTCAAAATTAATACTTAAATATATCGTATATATATATAAGTAACTGCTGGTTATACCCGAAGGTAGGTAAGGTTAAACTTGTTAGCCAATCTGTTCTTGTCCCATATAAGGCTGGTTACACACATCAGTCATGGTTGTGTCCCGCTCCTATCGACACAATACTATTGTCGATAGTGTGTACCGCGGCCTTACAGTGCGTCTTATGTCTGGTGCACCGCCATCTTATTTTCGTGGACATTCCCAATCTCCGGATTTTATGTGTCGCGAATAAATTGGTACCTAACTTCAGCATACGTGTTCCTATTTTACTGAGAATATATTCTGCTGTATCTGAAAATATTTTTTATTACAAATAAGTAACATTCAAATGTTGCAGTAATTGTGGTCTAGAGGGCCCTGTTTGTATTGGTATAGGTAGTGTGATTATTCCTAAAATTCATTTATTTGGTACTACTAATATTGCTGGACAGAAATCTCCTTGTCAATTATGGAAAAGGATTAGGATTATAGATTAGCGTCTTAAAAATTTAAACAAACTCCCTGTAAGACGTGGTGTATCTCTTGCAACATAACCTTCTTTCTTTGGTACGGGACTTATTTTTTATAAAATTTCGTTTGGAAAATTCCTAAATCACTTATTATAATTTATAAAAATCGGTTGTTCCAGAAATAAAAGATAAATCGAAATGAAAATATACCACTGTAATTAAAATAATTAATCATCCTTAAACCTCCAAACAACATAAATATAACTTCTTTAAAAATATTAAAAACTCTATACTAATGATTATGCAGCAATTTACATGATATAATACTATCGTCCAATGTATATATGATGGCTTTACAGTTGAAGGCGCTGTGATGGTGGCAGCGCCATCTTGTTTTCGTAGCGTTACCGACCGTTCGCGAAATGTGAGATGAGAACGAGTAAGACCCGCACTTGATCAATCGAGTTCCAACCCTGCTCCGAATGAACTCAAAACCTGTAAACGATAAATCTTTTTAACAAAGATATGATATAATATTTTTATTGATGGCTTATTATATTATTTATGGGGATCATATTAAAATCAGAGGCAATTTCAATAATATATTAATGGTTATGATCAAGGTGAGTTCTTACAATGTACCCGTCTATTGTGTGTATCGTGGCTTTGCAGTTTCTGAATTTAGAACAGCGCCATCTTATTTTAATTTTCCCGCCAAATTCAATTTGAGTGTGCACGCAGAAATTGTAACCGCCCACTATCAGGATGGTACTTCCTTTTTTACTTCTTATGAAAATGGGATCTGAAACAAAATAATGTATTTAGAGTATAGGATACAAATTGAATGTATTCAGATAGTTATAAGTATAAACAATAATTTTTAAATAATCAGGTAATTAAACTAAGTTGTATTACTGATGAATTAATTTATTAATAGAATTTTAAATATATTGAACAAAATTACCCGCTAGAGTCACTTGTAAATACTGAAATAATGATATCAAGTAAGATCCCAATAATAATTAAATTTAAATCCTTGGCGCCACTAACAATGGACATGCGAAGAAATATACCAGCCCTTTGTCAGTGAAAGCAGACTGCGGTCTTCTATAATAATATAATAAATAATATAATATAATATAATACACTTATTCTTCAAACATTAATATTTGGTGTTGAACAAATGTATAGTTCACATAACCATAAAACCTCCCAAAATTATAACGAAGATCAGGAACTTAATGGCACCCCTTACATTCAGCTAGAAATACATAAATAGTGTTGCTACGCTCACTGAACGTCAACTGATTGTGGGTAAATTAGAAATAACAACCAACAAATATAATTAGTTCTGTAATTTTAAAGAGAATAACTGATTGTCTTTTGGCAGACACATTATCACTTATGCAAATAAAATAATATAGGGTGCTTAAGCATCTGAAATAAATGACTGTTAATAATATTTAATAAAATGTTATCAATGTACAAAATAAAACAAACAAACAAAAATAATAAAATAGGGTTTATTTTCCTTAATATCCAAAGAACTTCTGTATATGGCAACACTTTAAAAGAAAACTAAATGTCAGACAATTAAGTATCTTTAATTAGCAGTAAAATAGTCTAATTTTTCCACTTCACCAACGACAAAAATATAAAAACGAAGATATTATAAAAATGAGCAAGTGTGATCATATATATATATTTTTAACTGGTAACATTTTTATATATAGTAATTTTTTTAAATATGACCATTCAATATGAAATAATAACAAGAACCGATAAATATAAAACGAAGGTAGAAATAAAGATTTTAATAATCAATAAAAAAACTGAATTTTATTGAACAATTTATAGATGTTTATAATATCAGTGATTATGATATAAATACTTCTTTACAACATTATTATCTATGGTATGAAAAGACGCTTTGCAGTTCTTGAACTTGGAGCAGCGCCATCTTGTTTTAATGGACGTTCCTAAATGTTGTATTTTGTGAACGGAGTATGAAAAACCTTTACACATCAGGATGTTTCTTCCGCGTTTATTTTTACATATTATCATATCTGAAAATAATTGAATAATTGATTGATAAATGTACTTATTTTTACTGGAACGAATGATTTAGAGTCAGAAATAATTTTTACATTATATGATTTTACTATTGAAATCTTTTTTTCACATTTTACAGAAATAAAAACATGTATTTAGTTAGTTTTTTCTTATTGTTTGATTACATACATTATATATCTTACAGGCTACTTGTTTAAGTATTCTTAAATTATAAATGGCATATTAAAAACTATAAAACGCATAGTCAATAACAAAGCCTAAACTTTTTTACTTAATTTTATACAAAAAGCGAACCATTCTCTCCCTTATAACCATCTAAAACATAGATTATATTGATTTTTATGATTAATGATTAATTATTAGGGACTATTAATGATTATGATCAACTTTAGCAGACAGAATCTCATTATTTATAGTATAAATGACTGCCTTGCATCCCCTACAGCAGTGAGTCAAACAGCGCCATCTTGTTTTCGTAATCCCCTCCAATTGCTTCTGTATATGTCGAGTGTAAGTGTAACCTCCATATTGGATTAGTTTTCTGCCTCTTCTTCCATTTAGAAATATTGCTCCTATAAATATTAATTTTTGTCAATGATTTTAGATAAATTAATAATATATTTCGATTAAAACTTTTTTATATTCGTAATAATAATAAATAAAAAAGTTATTAATATTATTTATTAGTCATGATAAAATAACATAATATTCAAAACTTATCTACACAATACATATTATTATATAAATATTTCATTTAAATATAATTATTTACTCGTAAGAGAAGAACTACACTGATATAATATTACATATTTTGTTTATAATTACAAATTATCAACATTGTCTAATTTATATAATCCTTATGACTTAAGTGACATATATTGGTGCTCTAAATACAAGTGCTCTAAAATCGGTAGCTAGGGTCATGATTGTGTTGTGACTTCATACTGACGACCATATCATCGACCGTTACGAGCACCACGTGACATCCACGACTGGCGTGAGTCGAGCACCTCCATAACTTCCGCCTCGAATCATTCGTGTTCTTATACTTCTTTAATGAGAACGTATAACCATCGTATAACATTAATGGATTGCCGCGTTTCGAATATATGTATTGGAGACCTTGATCTAGTTTGTGATATTCTGAAAATAATAATAAACCCTTATTAAATATATATACATAATTGATTCGTTAACTAAGATGTTAAATAATAATCAAAGCTTTAATTGTATATATTTTTTATATTATATATTTCTTCTTACTCTTTAGACATTAATTACCTTAGAAAAGTTTATAATAAAATATTTTCACTAAAATCTGGAGCCAAGCAACGGCGCTGTTTCTATTCTTTGAACGAAACCGCAGGAATAGAAATAATTAAGTGGGTATAATCGAAATAAATTATAATAACGAACTAATATTTTTTTGTTTTATTTTTTTATTTTGTAAATTTAATTTTATTATTATTTAATGTAGTTAGATGTACATATTTCTTTAATGTTATGAAAAGTTCAACTATGACTTTTCTAGAATGTGAAAACAACTAATACATTTTATTAAAACACTAAACTGATCGTGTGCATGAAGGTCGTATTGATTTATGTATTTATAGACACTGATACCATTTAGTCGTCTTTTAACTATAACTCCATTTATTGAAAGTATTAGTAGAAGTAACGGTAGTCACTTTTGCAATTATGAATATTTTATTAGGTAATACATAATAATAAAAAAGTGTATTTATAAAATAGTCATAGTCAATAGTGGTCCCCAATATTAACTTATTATTAGGCCGGTAGGTACAACAACAAATCTAAATAGGAACAAAGAAACCTATTCTTATCTCTTTTACACTCGCTACATTTTATATTGAAGAGATTGTGTAAGGTCTCGTTTCTCGTTAAAATCTCATAAAAATAATAATTATAAACTCACATTTAGTGAATCTTACAACTTCGTTGTAGAGACTACAATGCTTTAACGGTCATTGACTAATTAAAAAGTACTAAGGGCCTTTTATAATAAATAATTGATTATGTATATGTTGAATTGAAAAAATATTGATTTTAGCGGTTATAACGTTATAGATGAAACACATTTTAAAGTTTCTATTGAGGTAAGTGATATAACTTTCTTCATAACTATTTTCAATTAATATGATACCACAATTTGAGACGAGATTAATGTAACAAAATAATTTGCGAATGTTTTAATGACTAGATGTATTATGGCAGTGTTGATATTATAACATATTTATAGTATTTGTACTTATTACACTTGTGCTGAGGTATTATACACTTTGACGACTGCTTTACATTATCTCGTTTATAAACAATAATGTGTATAAGTCCTTAGTTTTAACATCTGTTTATTTAAGTTCTATGACCTCTCAGTGATAGCTTACTACAAATACTGTTCAAGCTGTAGCACGTGATTAATTCTATCAAAGGAAAATAGTTAATTGCGACAAAAATTTTTTGCATGTGTTTTCAGAACGGAATTAGTAACTTGGAATTTCATTTCTTTGAGCATTGTTTTTGATATAATATGTAATTTTATTAATATCTATAAAATTATATAATAAAACCCAATGTACAATATTTTGTAATGAATACTCTCAATTAATACTCATTAGTTTATTTCAAATTCGATTTTTTTGTATTATATTATATAAACTATAATATAATATTATAATACAATATTTGACTCTGAAATGGTATTAGAAATTGACACTAATTACAATAAATAAGTACATATAACATAATTAGAGGATTAGAAAAAAAAACAAATAGAAAATAAAGAGATAGCTTAGAAAAATATGTTAAAATAAAATTAAATCACATAAAACCATGTACTGGTGCATGATTGTGTAGGTTTTTCATTTTTATAATAATGTTATCGAGTGTGATGACAGTGCCACAGCAGCCTCTGTTCGTGTGGGTCGAGCACTGCCACCTCTTTTGTACAGACATACCGACAGACTTGCAGCTCTTCATCGAGTACTTATAACCAGCTAGCAAGATCAATGGATTACCCTTTTTGGACTGTATGAAGATTGGGGAGACTGAAACAGTGTAATAAACATTAAATAATTATAGCTAAATTTATTGTTTGTATATATTGCACATATAATCCATCAATATTGTATAAGGTTCACAATACACAGCTTTATAGATAACCATATAACATACCATAATTTTCCAACTTACATATTTAACTTTATTTTCTAAAAATGAAAGATTCTAATATTCGTATGATATATTTTTATTCGTTTATAATGATAGTATATAATTATACTTAATTGTATACTATGTAACAATAAAAAATCTAAAATATAATTGTTGTAAGCTATTTTCAATTGAGCTTAGTTTGATCTTAAAAATATCTTTCAAGCTAGATTCAAAAACATTTAATTCAAACCAAAACCAATATCAAAATATTAACATTACAGAAATATCTATATTAAAATAATTACATATTAATGTGTTTCTTAACAGGTCCATGATTGTGTACGTTAGTAATTTTAATAATTTTATTATCTACGGTCACCATAGTGCCACGGCAGCCTCTGTTTGTGTGAGTCGAGCACTGCCACCTCTTTTGTGTCGAGGTTCCGAGATTTTTTATTTTCTTCATTGAGTAGCTGTATCCGGACATCAATATCAATGTGTTACCCTTTTGAGATGTTATAAACTTGGGCGTATCTAAAAAAAATTTTATTTTTTTAAATTATAAGTTGATTATAAAATTAAAAATTAAAATTTAAGTGTTATAAAAACTAGATTACAATAAAGTGTTAAAAAAGGAGGACAAAAAAAACAAACGTGAAATATGATTTTTATTTTTACATACATTATTTCTCTAAAATTATTAATACTGTAAAAGTCGAAATAACAGAGATCATAACGTTCTAATCTCTGGTGTCCGATTATGTTAAAATCAATTCATAAAACAAACCCATAATTTATAATATATTGTAATCAATTGCTTAAAAGAAGCTTAAACATCTTTTGGACAAATTAAATTTCAAAAACATAAAATCAATAAAAAACTAAAGCATTTATTAAATGGCAACTTTTATCCAACTTGACCAATACATGTAATTGAAAAAGGGTTAATACTAATAATAGATAAGAAGACTGGTTCCTTTCAAAGTTCAACAGGTCCATGGTTGTGAGCGTCGTTTATTTTAATAATCTCACCATCGAGGGTGGTGAGGTTGCCATGACAACCTCTATTCGTGTGAGTTGCACACTGCCACCTCTTTTTCAGCGATGAACCACTACTCTTATACGATTGTACTGAATATTTATATCTCGATAGTAATATTAATGTGTTACCTCTTCTAGATTTTATAAAATGTGGCATATCTGCAAAAATTAAAAATAATATTATGATTTTAATATCAATTTCAACAAAATATTTTTTTGACAGACAGACAGCAATAAAATAAGAAACAGGAACAAAGAACAACAATTAATTTATATAAATGTATCATGGTTGTATTTGTTTTGTGAGTCTCTCGATCTTGTTCCTTAAAGAAATGAGATTGGCTCGACACTGTTAGAGAATGGAGCAATGCCACGTCTCCGTTTCAACGTGCCTACAAATTTGGTACACTTCTTAGAATATTTGTAACCATATAAAAGTATTAAGGTTATCTGTTTGAGACTTAATAAAACGAGCTGTAAAACGTAAGGATTTATTAATCAGAGGCCGAATAAAATTTTCTCATATTTCGTTTTAATCTTTGTCTTAAATATTACAAATAGTCTGTTAGTCTTAAACTAAATAAACATTGATCCGAACTAGAAATGTCATTAGAATCATTATATTATTATATTTTATATATTATATTATTTTTAACATTAACGATAACATGGCGTTAGATTATTAAAAATTTGCACCTTTACGATAAAAGGAATTAAATAAAAGATATAATTTATAATAAACAATATAATAATATTTATATACACTAAATTCTATCTACATTAACTATATAAAATAAAATCAACAAGTGTCGACGGGATGATGGTTGTGTATGGAGTTGATACTTATAATCTCGTCGCCAAAAGTATATAATGTCGCGCGGCATCCCTTGCCGTTGTGGGTGGAACAGCGCCAGAGCTTCTTCTTCACGTGGTTCTCTATACCGTGACTCATACTTTTGTATTCCTTTAAGTGATAACGGTACCCTAAAAATGATATCAACTTGTTACCGCGCCTCGAGTCCACGAAAATTGGCTTGGCACCTGAAATTATCAATGAATATATTCTTAGCAATAGATGTATTTTATATTGAAAAGATACTTAATTGGTTATATAATGTAAAAAATAATAAAAATGAGCTTTCACCGTCCGTCGCGAAGCACGGGTAACCTGCTAGTATATTATAAATAAAATGACTACTTTTGCGGTCTTTAAGATAATGGATGAAATTTGAAAGCAATCAGTGATGTACAACGTTGGCATCATGCGATAATTAGGTACTTAATACAGCGTTTAAATCCTTATTTACCATCTTTGAAGTTAATAATCTAGGAGAATATAACAGACAAAATTAAGTTAAAAAATATATTAAGATTTAAAACATTTAATCTTTGTCACTTGTAAATTGTAAAGTTAAATACATTTTAGATTTTTCGACATATTTACCAATCAAGAAGAAGACTCAATAAAAACGGTGTTTAATCTTGCAACTTATATTGAATAGAGACCGATACCTCAATATACATGTATACATTAATATTATCAACATTTCTTAACATTCAACGCACTATGGTTATGTGTTATGTTCATTTTGATTATTTCATTGTTGTACGTGACTAGCGTGGCCCTACAGGACCTCGTGTGGTGGGTGGAGCAGTGCCATCTCTTCTTTATATTACTGGAGTCCTTTATCGAGTATCTGTATCCCCCGAAAACAATCAAGGGTTTACCTCTTTGAGATTTTATGAAGAGCGGATGATCTGTTGAAGAAAATATTAAAATTATGAGTAGAAAAATGATATGAAAAACTAAACTTTAAAAAAATATATAATTTTATAAATTGTTTCAAGGAAGAATTAGTTGAGCATATGTCATTGTTAAAAAGATTATAGATGTTCAATTATTTATTATTATAATAATAATATTTTGTACATTATATAATCCGTATATTGTTATCAGTTTATTATAAAAGTCAAATAACTAAAAAATTCTGCGTGGTTTATTTAACTTTAAATAATTAACTAACACAAATAATTTATTATGCCACTAAGTCCTAAATGTATCACATGCTTAAGTAATGTTCATGGAAATATAATTATCAGATTATAATATTCATTTGATCATCCTTCTTTTTTTAATACAACACAATAGAGAAGTATTAATCATAATTTTGATGAAGATTACACAAGTACATAAACAAAAGAAACTAAGTACAGTCCCACCTACAATAAACATTCAACATTGGGACATTCAAAGAATTGCACTTTGTGGAAATCAAACCACCTTATCTAATTTATGGCTATGCGAATTATTACCAAATTAATTTAAGTACTTCTAGCTTCTAGAAAGATCTATATTGATTTTATGCCAGCGTGTCGATTAGAGGTAACTCTAATTTGGATTCAAAGGGTTTGGATCCAGTAGAGGAGAGCCTTCTGAACCATGACCGACTAATGATGGTGACCATATTGCAAACACCAACGTTTAGAACTATAAGCGTACACTTTGTTGTTTTGGTTTTTGTAATCGTAATTTTTTTTCTTCAATAATGATAATATTTCTATACCATAAACTGCATATTCGCATTGAAGACGTTCTCAGTAAATGTACATGTTGGTTATAAGTCCTTTACATATATAGACCATAAGGACCTAACTTTAGGTCTTGTTTTATTTTGGCTTTTACAGCATTTAGTCGCTCAAATCTTTTTTTTTCTCCACATAGAAAGTCTGAAAAACGGTATCTTTTTGACGGTGAGATACGAATGTAAGACAGATACTATACTTTGTTTCGTGGTGATGCTTGATTTCATCGTTGGTTTTAAGAGAATATATACATTGTACCCAGACAGCTCGGAAATCTTTTGATTTGTGTCTTAAATAACAAGAAATCCTTATTTTATAATAAATACGAAACTATAAACTAAACTAAATTAATATCCTGTAAATTGTAAGAACTATTTTGGTGACATGCTTATTCAATACGGATCAATAACTGAAAGATATTTCTAAAATAAAATAATAAAATCACCAAAATATTGATTAATTCTATGGATACATTTATATTTATCATAATACTAAAGTAATAGAAAAGATATAAATAATTAAAAATAACAAAATTCCATCCGATAATAGTATCAGCTGACACACTGTCGTTACGGTTAGCAAACAAAACAAAATACTATTAAAACGGCTTGTATTTTTTTCAGTACTAAATTACAACGTTTGAAATATTAGTTATTTATATATTTCGTCCTTAAATAGTTAGTTTAAAATGATACTTTTACACTTACATATGTCTTTCAAATATATTTCATATATAGCTCACCTTCACACGCATTACCTGCAACAAGAAACAACAATTAAAATAATTACCAAAATTACCAGACATATTTAAAATAAAATAAATAAATACTACAGTTTAAAAATAAATTAATAATATTTGTAATGCCATTACCTTATTATATATACATACTATTTTGTGACACAAAATAACAATATCATATAATATTTTCAATTAGCTTAGACTAATGATATTATACAAGAAATTAACAAATACACAACCTTTCACTTATAATATATACCTAAATTTTCTATGTATTTTTATTCAACAATTGCCCTTGAGATATTTAAAAAACCGGGCCATGATTATGTTCGTTTCTTACAAATATAACGATATCCTGGTATGTCCGTACCAGTGCTTTACATCCTTGCCAGCTGTGCGTCGCACAGAGCCATCTTTTCTTAGGGTTGTCGACTCGACGAGCAGGTTGCGGCCGGAACGAGAACCCCCCCATTTTTAATCTCTGACTTCCCGTTGAGGACTGGAAGTATGATACTGAAATGGAGAATATCTTTAGATAGACACTTCGTATATATATATATATATAATATCATAATAATAAGTTAATTATTCTCAATATAAATACAACATTTAGGTATTTTTTGTGACTTTATTTGTGTTATTAATTTAATTGAGGTAGGTCAGTTATATCAAGTTACTTAGATATACGAACAATTATAAAAAGAACAATACGTACATACAATGTTAAAACTTAACTTTAATAATATACGATTATTTTATATTGTAATTATTAAATTATTATATTATTAACAAACAATTACAACAGTTACACAACAGGTATTTATAAATTAATAACAGTAAAATTAACATTCAAACAATTAACTTTTTTTTAAAATATTGGTTAATTTTAACAAAACTTCGTGAACTAATTAATTCCACATATCCTTATTAGAAATATAGCACGTAATTTGTTTGTATATAAAGTTTTTGCAAAACTTTTATTAATTTTATAATGAGTAATCAAATTATTAATTCATTTTTTTATTAAGATAATTTTTTTTCTAATTTCACCTTATTTAGTAAATTTATAAAAAAAAAATTTGAATACTATTCAGTTACGAAAACACGCTTAGAAGAAAATAAAACTTAACTAATACATTTAAATATTATCTAGTTCCTCCAGCGGGACCGGGACGGGACCTTGACACTGGACCCCGTAGTTATTGGAGGGTGGATGTGTTCGTTTTTGAGAAATATTATCTCATCCTCAAATGTATACAAGTACGCCTTACACTTCATGCTCTCGTGAGAAGAGCATCTCCACCTCATCTTATCTGGTCTCTTCTTCTTCTTACTCTCTTTAGAGAATCTGTATCCCCCTATACTTATTAGGGGATAGCCTCTGATTGATGTCATTATTTCGTAAGGTGGTATCCCTGAAAGAATAATTAATGATTCTTAAATCATTCATATACTTATTATGTACTTTAATAAAATTTTAATAATATCAAAGATTTATTAATAAAATATTAACTAGGGGCGCCAACAGACCCCCAATTTCGAATCGCTGTGCTCGCGAAATCTCGGGTGCCGTTTGCACATTGAGCGAAGCGAGCCCAGTGTAATGACTTATCGTTTCCCATTGACTACAATGGGATATCAGTTTTTTGACGATTATTCTTCAACGAAATGACATTTTTCAAAAAATATTTTAAAACCATTCCCTAGTGTGTCTTTTTGATTGCAAAATTTCATAATTTTCCGTCATGTAATTTTCGTGACAAAGAGTGTGAAAAAGTCTCCAGCATAGCGCTCCGCTCGCTTCGCTCAATTATTAAGTCAGTTAGTTAGCTCGAGTAGTCTCTTCCAGGTGGAAAACGCTGTCAACGTAAATCTCTAAAATAGGAAGAAATGGTATTTTTATTCGTTTTTAGAACATATGTACCTTTAAATGTTTTAAATAAAATAAAGATTACAATATCGATGAAACTAGGTTCATGGTTTTTGGATTCTCTGTACTAATATTATCTTATTTGCATTAATACAATATGTTCGCCTGTTACCATGTAAATAGAAACTAGGGTCGCCAACAAACCCTCAATTTCAACTCGCTGCGCTTGAGAAATCTCGGGTGCCGTTTGCATATTGAGCGAAGCGAGCCCAGTGTATTGACTCATCGTTTCCCATTAACTTCAATGGGATATCAGTTTTTTGGCAGGATAATAAAAAAAAATTAAAAATTTTTTGAGGACATTTTACAATTTTTTTTTAACTATCCCCTAATGTGTGTCTTTTTGATTGCAAAGTTTCATAGTTTTCCGACAAGTAGGTTTCGAGCCAAAGAATGCAAAAAGTCTCCAGTAAAACACTCCGCTCACTTCGTTCGCTTCGCTCAAAAAACATATTGCAGCACGATAAAAGAAGCGACACATTAAGAAAGATATAAAGGCGAAAAGAATATGAAATAGCATAGACGTGCAGAGAAATATGATGCAAAGAATAAGATCAAGGAAATTGATAATGTATCTATATTTAACAGCAAAATGGAACAAGTCTAGAATGTTGATTGAAATATAACTAATAGAAATTACAACATTATTTTACATATATCTGGATATTAAGAGTTCAAAATATAATAATTTACATTATATTATAAAAAAACAGAATATTTAATATTCTATTGGTTTGTGGTTATGATTATTATTAACTAAAATAACTTCGTTCCTAACAGTGAAGAGCGCAGCTTTACATTTTAGGCTGTGGTGAGTTGAACATCGCCACCGGACTTTAACTCTATTAGAATTGGAATATCTCCTAGAGAATCTATAACCATCTATAGATATAATAGGGTTGCCACGTAGAGATTTCTTTATTGTATATGTGTATTGACGTCCTGTAAAAATATACATTGGATTATATTATTTATACGTGTTTAATATTAATCTGTCTCAATCAGTTTGAAGTTACGTCTATTTTGCAATTTAAATATTTAACTATACATGTAATTTCACTAAATGCATATGATAGTATATACGGTACTTAAATGTAGAAATATATTTCCCTGTCTGTCTGTCTGTTTATTCCAGTTAATTTTTGAAACGACTGGACCGAATTTACCAGGACTTTCACGGGCAGATAAGTAATGTTATATGTAATTTTTGAGCTGAGCGTAAGCGAAGCTCTTAACCGTTTGGGAGACCTTTTTTTGTCTTTAGTTGTCTTATTCTGGAGACAACTAGACACAAAAAAACGACGAGTTAATTAGCTAAAAATTTTCTCATGTCTGTTTGAGCCGAACGCGGTTGTTATAGCGAAAACAGATTGAAAAAATGTTTAGTTGGCGGATCCTAGTATTTAAAAAAAAACTATTTCACGCAAACGAAGTCGTGCACACAACTAGTATAAAAAATCAATATAGAATATTAATAATTTATTTTTAAACAACATCTCTATAAATAAGTTATTTAGTTTATTTTCCATAATATTTATGATTGGTGGTCGGTAGGTGGTTGTGTTCGTTCTTAACACTAACTATGGTGTCATCGATGGTGTATATGACGGCTCTGCAACCCCTACAAAAGTGGGTTGAGCAGACCCACCTCTTCTTTATGTCTGGACCCCTATCTTTCTTCTTGTTGTAAAACGTGTAACCCTCCAAGTAGATGAGTGTGTTACCTCGCTGAGAGGTCACGAACGTAGCTGAAAAATCATGAAAATTGTAATTTTTGAAAAAATTTATTCTTATATGTGAAAATAATATTATCCTATCAAGCCAAATAATTAGAATAGAAAGGTTGTTTTAATGAAAAAAACATTATAAACATATTGGTTTATTGTAAAAACTGATAATCAGTTAACAAAAGTTCTTTGAAACGACAAACAAAATATTATAATAAAGATGGTCCCAATATATGATTTAATTTAATACAATAATACGTCAATACAATATATTAATACAATAATAATTAAATTATTTTAACTACTAACAATTTCAAACATTAATTACGGTGGAGTCGTTATATAAAATTATAATACCGGTTAAATAGGATAAGCCTTACAACTTTTCCATCCAAATAAAGGCATATATACATACATATATATATAAAGTTACATACATCAAGATATTAGAGACACGATAGCTCACTTGGCAAAGCGACGGGACCGACCTAGAGATCACAGCTTCGAGTCCTACTCATATGAATGTTGAGTGCTATATTTAAATATTATATTTCATATCTCTTACTGGGCGGGTGGTTGTGTTTGTTATCACACTTGATGATAACATCTCCTACTGTGTACAACTTGGCGGTACACCGCGAGTGGGTGCGGGTCGAACACACCCATCTAAACTTCACATCGCTCCGACTCCTCTTATCCTTCATCTTAGTAAATTTATATCCGTTCACAGACACCATTCTGTTCCCACGATTAGATATTACAAATTCCGCTGTAAAATATACCCGTTTTAATATAGTCTTAGAAGAATATAAAAAAAATTTAATCAAAAAAACTTTGGAATAAAAAAATATTATTATAAAATACATTTAATAATAATAAAAATTTATCTTCAAATGAAACAGTCATAATATTTATAGTATTATATAAAAGTCTAGATTGGATCTAAATTTATATAAAACTTCATAATATTAATTAATTTATTAATTTATATAGTGTGTCTATAATTTATCGTGATTGTGCGTGTTGTACACCGCCACTACCACGTCTTCCACAGTGTGTATGCAGGCCTTACAATACTTATTCTGAGTGCATCCCCACCTGACCTTTCTCGCCGTCCCCTTTCCCGGCTTCCGATAAAACGTATACCCACCCATCTGTATGTTTGTTTTCCCTTTTTTTGTTTTAAAGAAAGTAAGAACTGAAAGAAAGCACACGCTGTTTTAGGAATCGAATTTAAATACATTAGTTTCAAAACTTACATTAATAATAATAGTCAATGAAAATGTTAACATATTTTTTATAATTGTCGTCGGTGATAAGATTCAACCATGGACAGAACATTTAACAGTCACAATATATAATAATATTAACATTTAACTTAAAAAAAACTTTCCATTTACACTTGACATTTGTACATTTGACTATTATTTTTTGCTTGTCAAAAGTTCAGTAGCGCACATTGACAGCATATTTTATATACCGTGTAATAATTATAAATAAGGGGCTTTTTGGACCCCGTATTGTCGTATAAGGTTTTTTAATTATACTCAATGTTTTTCATTAAAACATTTTAAACAAAAAGCTCGTTTACACCCCGTACATGAGGTAAGTACTTTCTTTACTTTCTTGTCAGCTTCGCGGCTTTTCAAGAATGCTCTTAATTTTCTGTAACACCCCGTGCATTTTCTCTTCTTTATTCCTTTTTGGATAACATGTTTTATTTTGTTTGCTTCTAAAAATTATAAAGATTAGTGAAATAAGGTTACTGGGAAAATAAGATGTAACATTTTAAAGTTTTTTTTATTCAGCTAATCGAATCTTCGTCTCCACAAAGAGCTAACCAAAGGCATAGGTAGGTCTCGGTAGGTAAGTAGGTCATAAACAAGGCAAAGGTAGGTCTCGGACAAGACGCAGTACGGGTACGGGGCCCGAGGATACGAGGTCCTTTGATTTTACTACATATATATGTTTTTATTAAGAAACTAGAATTACACAGGGTTTTAAAAAATCGTAGGTATATAAATATAAATAAAACTACAATTCTTAAATATATAATAAATGGATATTATATCTTACATAAGTACTTTATAGATTTCAAAATACCTTCCATATGATAAGATAAAATTTGTTGTCCTAAATAATAGCTGAGATTCAGTTAAATAAATGAAAAAATAAATACTATTAAGGTTGAGAAACTTGGAACAAACAACGTAAAAGAGGACAAATATTTGAACACAACTGGTGTGTTCTCTTTGATATGGATTTTGATTGAAAAACACACATTGGTTCCAGACTATTTATGATAAACCACGCTGAAAACATTCACCCAGATATACCAAGTTAAAAGAATTATCGATAATTCATCATCACTAGGCACTTTAGACTTCACCAACACCAAAAACGCAACACATGTGTTATTTTTCATATTATTTTTTCTCATGATTGTGTTCATTGAATATGGCGACTATCTTGTTATCTACAATGTGTAGACAGGCCTTACAGTACTTGTTCTGTGTACAGCTCCATCTTTTTTTGTTTGATTTACTATTTCCTGGTTTTCTATAAAATGTGTATTCTCCCACTTTTATGTTCGTCTTTCCTTTCTTCGTTCTAACAAGACATACTGCAACAAATAATAAAATATGATCTATGGCATCAGAGCTTCAATACAATCGAATTATCGAGTTTAAAAAAAAAAATTATTGAAATAAATATAACAATTTTCTAAAAAAAAATATTTTTTTTGGGGGTTAAGACGAAAATTTTGATATCTATTAGTAACATTCATTTTATTTTATTTTTTTAAACATCAAATACATTTAGAATTATATTAATATAACATTGAGATTATAAATTAAATATATATGTAAGATATGTGGTATATTATAACATATACATTATCATCTATGATAAATCTCACAAACTTAACTACAAATGTAATACTGCTAGTATTAAAACTATTGTGAAACACACGGTTCTTATAAATGTATTTTTTGTCATTAATATATTATTAATCAATCTATTATACCATTATCTATAGTTAAGATAGACACAAACAAAATCCTAAGAGGCATCACTTTGTTTATTCGTCCATAAGTGATAGATTTTGATGCAATTTTGACCATTGATTTAAACAATTCACAGATATAACACCTGTTTAGTCATTAATTAATAACTATCATTATAATTAAAAAATCAGATTCACTTTAAAAAAGGCAACCCGTAACAAAAGTAATATAAATATCAACAAAAAAAATTAAATAAAATTATCTACTCTTTGGTTTTTAAAGGTACACTTTTATCACATTGTAACATAACTTATAGCTAGCTATATTATATAATATATATTTCATATACATTTATTTATTATTATTTATATAACTTTATTACATACACAAGCAATACCTTGAGAATACAGAATCAATAAAACAATACTACCTTATCACTAGTGATCACTTCCATGTAAAAATACTAGAGATTAATATATAATATATATATATACGGTTAGGTAGGGAGAGGAGCGTGAACAGTGTAGGTGAGCGTGTATGCGCATAGTAAACCCTCTTAAACCTACACCTGGGTCGCAAGTCCCAGGCATTGTTTGCGCTCCTTTTCTTGCAACGCGATGGGCCCGGCACCCGCACGGTGAATCCATGGAATTATAAGAAGCTTCGTCTCTGTCTATATATATATATATAAAACAATTAAAATTTGCGCTAATTTGTTGTAAAATATTCATAACAATATATAAAGTGGGACATTATAATATAAATTCAATGATTGTGTAAGTTTTTAATGGCGACTATCTCATCGTCGATGGTGTACATGCCGGCCGTGCAGCCTCGGTACACGTGCGTGGCGCAGATCCACCTCTTCTTGTGACTCGTACGAGAACTGCGCTGACTGAAGACATAACCATCGGCTTTTATCATCATCTTCCCGGTCCTCTTCGACTCGAAGAATTCAAAACAGACTGAAAAGATACATTTGTCAGTAAATAATTATTGTAGAGTTTGTTGTGTACTAAGATTATAATTTAATAAATTTGGATTAGATAAATAATAATTTTATTAAATTAATACATATATACTTCACATTTTTGTAATAATTTAAAATGTTATGTTTTATGTTATGTTACAAATCATTTTAAGTGCTATTCAAGCTTTTCTACATTAGTAAGCTTTAGTTACGTTAACTGAATAATGAACCAATGACTGAATGAATGACTGTAGGACTGAATGATGGAATGAGATGCAAAACATACAATTCAATGAATTTCGATGTTTCTAAAAACTTATATTAGTACCTCAATGTAATAGTTAGGTATACCACAGAATTAGAGATTCTGTGGTATACCACAGAATTAGAGATTCTCGTATAATTTCGACATCATTTATTATAAAGATCATGACAATGGTTGTTATTTATTCTTAGTATTTGGTTGTCGTACGTGTGGACCACGGCTCTGCAGTGCCGGTGGTTGTGGGTTGAACAAATCCACCTAGTTTTGAGACCGGAGACGCTCTGAGAGCAGAATGTGAATCCATTGATGCTGAGAAGCGTTTTCCCACGCCGTGACGTCACATACTTAACTGTTGACAAAAATAAATTTTAAAACAATTTCCATCGCATTTGCAATTCAGTTATCATTTTATATGAGATCGACTACATTTTTCGGTGAAGTAAAGAAAACAAGGTGTACTAAATGATATATTATAAACGTTGCACGTTGGATATTAACACTAAACCTACCAAGTACCGGTCAAATTGACCGTTCTTAAACTTTTGTAAAACTTACACATTTTCAAACGTTATAATATCGTTATCAAACTACATGACAATTCTTAGAATATCCATATAATATTTTCTACACTCTTTACTTTTAGTTATTTCCATTATTACATGCGTTATATAATAAAATAACTTTTAATTACCGGTCAATTTGACGGCGTGCGGTAGGAACAGGTATACAAGAATTGTCGGTAGGTTTAGTGTTAAATAATTAATAGGAGGATTAAAAAACAATTGCAGATAAACTGAATTTATTTACGCTAACATCATTTCACCATAAAAATATAACGAACAGTAATTAAGTAGTTTGTTATAATTCAATTTATCACAACATGACAATAATTCCTATTAATTGTATGATCATATTGTAAACAGTTTTCCCTCACTTCATGATTGTGTTCGTTCTTTAGTTTAACAATCTGATCGTGGACTGTGTGTACTATCGCCCGACACCCCCTGTGGTTGTGGGTCGAACACACCCATCGTATTTTTCCATTTGGGTACTCTTGCCTCTTGCAAAATGTAAAACCTTCGATTTTTAGAAGCGTCCTCCCACGTTGAGATGTTATAACTTTAAAATCTGCAAAAATATATTTCATTATTAAACTTATAAGGAGTCAAAATTAATTAAATTACCCCTGATGGTCAGGGGAAGGGCTCCCTCAATCTGACACCAGAAATCAATTCAGGGGATCTAGTTCTACTTCCTCTCTGGGATCCATGTTATAGGGGAGCCCGGGGATGGTTGACCAATTTTCAGTTTAAAAGTTAATATTTTTATTGCTGTAATGATTATTTTTGTGAAAAGCAATTCCATTGATAGTGACACTATTCAGCTCTAGAAAGAAATTACAATAAGCTCGATACCTATTAAAACATAGTATATAGGCTCGATTTTATAGATCGGGAAAAACGAGTCAACCTACCCCGTGCCTGGGGCAGGTTGACTTGTCACTAGGGGTAAGTTGACCTAAGAAGTAATGAGTACCAAGACTACGAAGGAACAAGATTTAAATACTAAAGTAAATGCAATCACCATTTTTAAGAACATCTTCAACAACATCAAACACCGTTAAGAACCTATGGGTCCACCTCCAGTCTAAAATAGTCTTTGATAGTCCTTTAGTCTAAAATAGTCAAAATAGTATTTATAGTGAACACGTAGGAAAACGAAGAACGGAATTACCATATTGCCGAGGCCGAGATAGGAACTGCGACTCTCACCAGCGAAACCTCGGTCAGCAGATGTCATTTTTCCCAATTTTTTGGTGCCAAGATGAGCTATTACTCTATCAGGAATGTGAACCGTTGTCAGTCCTGTTTTATCTACATTCTAAATATATCCAGGGCTTACATTAAAACGTAGGTAAACGGTTCTTAGGTAATCAAAGAACAACTGCACGTTGTTTTTGTTGAAAGAAGTGGCTCGAAATAGTAGCTTGAGGAGATCGAATAGAGAGAATAGGATGATGTTTAAGCACACTCCTTACCCAATCTTTATCAGCAATCTGTTTTTTATCCCATGATTCAGGAATAGATTTTTTTTTTTTGCAAATTCATATGCAAATTTTCGGGACTCGTAAGGCGTTAATCCATAATAAACATCATCATCTCCCTTATGGGCAATTTTCTGATGCATGCTCTTCCTCGTCACTGAATATTTGTCTGTTTTTTATGTAGCCAACGCTTTCCAAGGTCAATTGAGATCTAGACAGTCCGGGATTGCATTCTTTTTTTTTCATATTTACTACATGGCGATATTTTATATGGTATAGCAAATTCTTTTGATGGAATTGATAGTTCGGCGAAAATAACTTGTCGACATACCCTCTCCAGTATGTCTTTACGTCTTTTCTAAACTGGAAAAGTTAGCTTAAAAACAATAATTTTTATACCAATTTATATCTAGTATATCCAAAATTGTATGGGGCAGGTTGACTAGATAGTCAACCAACCCCTTCATAAATGAGTCAACCAGCCCCAAACGACCTAGTAATTTTTAACTACGTGCCAAAACCTTAAAACGGTGTCGTAATTAAAAATAATAAGGAAGCATACAAAGTTCGGAAATCAAACATTCGTATTAAACAGTTTGACAAGCAATCAAAATAAAATGAGAACAGTCATAACAAATAGAATTAAGGCAAAAATAGTTACTTAAGTGTCTTGTTTTTGAACAATAGGCTCTAGCTGACAAACGGTTTGGGTCTGCTCCGCGGTTTTTCTGATGATTGTGCGCGGGGGAATAATGGATACGCTCACCTAGTCGATCTTTGCAAAAAGTTTGCCTAACTCGCGTTGTTGACAATTAGTCTACCTGCCCCTATAGTCAACCAGCCCCGGTCTCCCCTATACCTCAACCGAGTAAATTTGGAAAGGAATTTTTCGAGTTTAAATCCTGATGTGGAACTTTATTGTAAATAAAAATAAAATAGGGAACTGATTTAATGTAAATATGATCAATTCAAAATGTCAAACTGTCAAAAAAGGGATGATAGAAGTGATTAAAATTAGTGTTATTAGATTCAGTGGTTTTCAAATTAAATAGGATAAGATCTGGTAAATTTAGTTCTGCTGTATATACTGTTACGAATAGATCCATTGATAATATTGTTGATAACATATTTATTTATAATTATTTTTATACCATAATATCATATGAAATGCAGTCAGAGTAAGTTCTGGGGAAGACCTATAGATATAATATTATATATTATATTGTTATTATTATTATATGATTATTTATTGTATCTCATACTATTCGTTTCACAAACGAGAGTTATGCGTGCTATTTAAATCCTGAGGGATGTTATTTTTTTTATAGGATAAGTAATATGTTCTTTCAGTTACTGGTCCTTTTATTTTCGTAATCTTAAATATGACAAAAAAATCATAAGAAAAGTTTGATGAGTTTCTCTTCTCAAGTCTGTGCCTAACTTAGCGAGATGTTGGTAGTTTTGACAAAAAAAAATAAAAAAAATAACAATAAATCAATAAAAAAAATAGAAACCTTACCATTAGCAAGTTCAACGATAAAAATTAGATACAAACAAAAAATATGAAATAAAAAAAAAAAAATTACAGCTGTCGATATAAAATTAATTAGTGAAGTTCAGAATTTGTTCGCGGATCGTGATTATGGTCGTTGTGCAGTTTCAAAATCTGTTCGTGGTAAGTGTGAACCAGCGCGCGACAACCCCTATTGTTGTGGGTTGAACAAACCCATCGAATTTTCCCGTGTGAGTATTGGTGTCTCTTGCAGAATGTGTAGCCTCCGACTAGAAGCAATATCCTTCCCTTTTTAGATGTTATTAATTCAAAATCTGAAAAAAAAACTCATTAAACTTATAGAAAGAATAGTTTACGGTAAAAAATGTTATTTATTTATATTATAAGAATTGATTTAAATCATTTGTGTTTATTAAAAATATAAAAAAAAAATTAAAACCTAACTTATTATTTACTTATTATTATACTAAAAGTATAACAAAACTCCAATCTTTATTAAATTGTATTTTACAAAAAAAAAATCAAGCAATCAAATATACTCACGGTTCCCAGTAAATGTTAAAATTGTCCCCTTTAATAAATAAAAACTCGTTAAGGTACGTTTGTGTGCTAATGGATACAGTATATCTGAACATCTAGATCATGATGCCTATGAAGCGCTCTACCAGACTACTTCAAGATTTATTATGAACATAATTTAGGTCGTAAGTATGGCTAAATTATGCCTTAGGCCATACTTAAGTATTTCTAAATCAAGCCTTAAGGCTTACAATAAAGGAACAAGACAGGCGAATTGAATTTCTGTCGCCATCTCTTTTCATGTCAGGCGCAAATAATTTTTCGAGCTGTTCACCAGCTCGAAAAATTATAAGTTTTTGCAAAAAAATATGTTTTGCAAAAAACTTACTTTAATTAAAGATTTTGATTTTGATTCTTTATTTTATAAATTTTACATTTTACAATATAATTTTGTAAGATATTAACAATTTTCGTATGAAGGTAGGCCATACTTTCGTTGTTTATGATTGTGTACGTTTATTATATTTATAATCTTGTCCCTGTACGTGTGTACTTTAGCGATGCACCCTTTGTTATTGTGGGTCGAGCACACCCATCGTATGCTGCCGTGGGATCCGGATTTCTTGCAAAATGTAAAATCACCGACTCTTATCATCGCTCGACCCCGCTGGGATTGTAACGTTGTGAATACTGAGAAGAAATATATTCAATTAAAATTACTGTATAGATTAAACGCTGTATTAATACAACTTATTATTGAATAAATTTTATTCAAAACATTTAACGATATCTCAGAGCTGGTAAATTGAGTACAATTTTTATTTAATTACGAAAAAATAAATGAATGTTGACAAATATTTATTTAAATATAAAATGTTAAGTCACAAAGAAGGTAAAAAACAATTTGGAAACTGCCTAAAAGTATAGGATGCAGGACAAAATCAGAATTCATATAATGCATCGCAAAACCCACGTCGAAATTCATAGTATCAATTGAGATGATACCAAATGATATTTTAATGTTTTATTTATTATAAAATATTATTTTACATAATATAATAATTAATTTGACTATAATACGAAACTGTGATAGGATTAGATTAATAATGGTATCTATTTAGATTAAGACAGCGATTTTCATAGATGAGATTTGATAATATGACATTAGATGAAATGAGCTGAGATGAGATGAGATGAGATGAGATAAGATGAACTGTACAAATTAGTCTTAGATCTTTCACTAGACTTTCTTTTTAAAAAAACGAATGTTTTTTAATGTGTGGCGCCCTCTATGTCTTGGCTCCTTATACTAAATCCTAATAATAATGCTAATAATTTTAAAAATATTTTAACATTCATTCCAAAACTCTGTTCTCTCATCAGCAAGTGTGTGCTGATCAACCATATATACAACTTCATTTTCAACAGTATGAACTATGGCCTTGCACCGAAATCGTTCGTGGCTAGCGCACCGCCACCTGACTTTGCCTCCCCTCGAACCATTCACTCGGAACTTGTATCCATTGCATATTAAATACTGCCTCCCAGTTTTTGAAGTGTAGATTGTTGCATCCTGTCCTAAAAGAACAAAAATTCAGTTAAATATAATATAAGTACATAGTAATTGCATGTTTTTTTTTTATATTGAATTAAAATTAATACATAGTAAAAAATATTTTATTACCAAGACAATTTTTGTTAAAACGATCTTTGAACGTAATTATATAATGTATTTTTATTCTGATATTTTTTTACATTAGACTTTTTGTAACATATTATATAAGTATCACGTTTTGTTAAACTTTTAATTACTAACATTACCTTAAACAATAATAATTCGATAAACTTAATAAAAAAATTATATAGGAAAATTACAATACTAAAATCTTGAAAGTAGATAGCATTTTTAAAGATTTATAATTATTCCTAACGCTCAATAACGTTAAGAAAAAAAGTAAGGTTAAAAACGAGTTTTAAGTCGTTTTTAAGCTTACTTATTTTTATAATGTGTTTGGCGCTTATTTTAATAAACTAGTAACATTGGTAAATCCTATCCTTATCTCGCGGTGGATGGTTGTGTCTATCCGCTTCTAAGACTATCTCTCCATCCACGGTGTGTATCCTGGCGGAACACTTCCTTACAGTGCACCGCCATCTTGTTTTATTTTTAGTCACGCTATTTCTCGTAAACGAGTAATTGTTTACTAAAAGGAGTTTGTAACCGCGTACTGTATGAATCAGTTTCGCTGAAAATATTTATTTTTTACATTTAAAATTGAAAAAAATATTAAGTTTGTAACAATTATAAGTACTTTTTTCATTGTTGCAAAGAAAAAAGTGTTTTTTTTATTTGTGCGTTGTAGAAAAGTTGTTACATTTACGGACATTTAAAGAAAAGATCTTTTGTTTGACTCACAAATTATTTATATAATGTGTCAAAACAACTTTTTGCAAAAAAACTAACATATATACAACTTAAATATGAAAAAAAAATCACAAAATCAAATAAATTAATAAATATTACTTAATAATATATTTTAACAAATTCAATGCACATACTATTTACATCTTCTAATAATTTACAACAGATCATATCCTGTTGTTTCTTATGGATGACTTATTCTTTCCTTGATCTATACATCTTGAGTATTCGTGATTGTGACGTTCCTGTGACCTCACTATGATCCCGGCGATGGTGAAGTAAAACGCCCTGCACCCCCTCTTGGTACATCTCCAGCGTATCCTGTCCTTGCCTTCCGGTTGTTGATAGAATTTCATATCCTTGTACACCATTTGCGTCCTCCCATTAGATGTCATATAGACGTAAGCTGTAAATAAAAAAATAATAATCTTTTTATTACCATATAATATCATTATAATAACGAAGTAGGTAAAATAGTATATAGTACTATTTTTTTTACTTTTTCGTTTTATTTCTAAAAGGTTTATTATAAATGAATATATTTTTACAATAAACGTTTATTATTTAAAAGTTAACTATAATTGTAACAATGAAAAACTGTGGCGGGATTCAACAAAGAAGTTTTATACAAAGTATAATAGTTACATTGATCTACACAATAATTGAACTTAAATAATCACAGGGACAAAATAAGTATGTTATAAAAACTACACAACCAACAACATTGATACACTGAACTTTATATATATATATATATATATATATATATATATATATATATATATATATATATATATATATATATATATATATATATATATACACAATTTCTAATAAACCTGTGATCGTTTTCTCAATATATTTAAGAACGGTGATGTGTGTGTGTGTTCGTCTCGCAATTTAACTATTTGTGAGCCCAGGGTGTAGCACATGGCGTGACACCACCTCTTGGTGCAGCACCACCTGATCTTACCACCAACGTAGCCGCGGTTGTAGTACTTGAAGCCGTTGTACAAGAGTTGTTCCTTTCCTTTACTACCAATCACTATTTCAGCTGAAAGTAAACACGATATTAGTTGGTGTTTAATAATATAATATATTGATTTATGTTTGTATGTAAATACATGATATTTATTTTAAGCTTTACATGTAAATTTAAATGTAAGTTTTTGCTGTATCCTTATTCAAAAAAAAAGAGTATTCATAAACGATAAAGTTTACTTTTATTATATATTTATTAGAATAAGGAATTAAATTGAATTTGTTAAATAAAAAACAAATTCTGTAATATTATGAAACGTTAACATTTAATTCAGAAAATAACTTAACAAATAACTTCGAATGCATTCTTAAATATATAATTTCTTATCAACATAGTAATAATAAAATAATTCAATTCTCTAAATATATCAAATGATAATTTAATCGTGGTTGTGATTGGATAAAAATGCAACCAGCTGCGAATTCAAGGTCCTGACGATGGCCGGACAGCGCCTGCTCTTCTTCTTGGAGCAGTACCAGCGGCAGGGCTTGTTCTTAATCAGTGTAAACCTGTCACACCAGAAAGTATGGCCATCGTATAGAAGCTTATAATTTCCTCTTTTCGTCGGTAAAAATTCCACTGAAACAAATTCATATATTATTTTTGACGTCAAAAAGCTCTGTGTGAGTTTGTCAGAAAAAAACTGATGTTTATTTAAATAATCGTTTATTTACATTTTGTTTTTCAAATTTTCTTATAAACAAATAAAACGAATAATTTAAACATATGGATGATCAACAGATATTTATAGTGTACCTCGATAAAGCTAATTTTCGGTGTGCTATAGAAGAATGTAGTTCTTTTACAATATATTACCCATAAATTCATATCCGACTTGCGACATATGTGGACTCGTTATCGGAATCTAATTTCTAGTAACACAGTTTCCTGATGACTAAAAATAACTGAGAGAACTAATTTGTTGTCAAATCAAACGGAACACTTCTGATTGGCTGACAGCGAGCCAATGATAAGTCTTAAAATTGCTGCAAAGAGTGGAGCCGGCCAAATAAATTCAATGATTGTGATCTCCAATGATCATTTCGATCGTATTATTCGTAGTTTTCACTAACACTTTACACCCACACTTGGATCGTTTGGAACAGTACCAGTTCCTCGTGGGTTTATCTCTGGGTTCGTGTTTGTACCAATTGGACCAGTACGTGTTAGCGCCACACCGTAGTATAAAGTTTCCTCCCTTTGTCGGTATAAAATATACAGCCTCTGGAATGTTGCCAGATATACAAGTTATACAAATATTAAATGTACAATCAAATACAAATATACAATGTATAATACAACAACTTTTTATGTCAAATAAATGTTTTTGTCACGTAAAATAAAATACAATTTTTCATATTCAGAAATGTATCATATTTTTTTAATCGTTATTATTTTTATTATGTAATTATTTTAATAGAAACTAGTTATTTTCAAAGCAGATCAGATATTGAAGATTATTATATTTCCAGATACCAATACATGATCTAAAGAAATTAATAGTTAGAAAGTACAGTTAGAATAATAAATATTATATATATAAATATTAAGACTACATTTTTCAATCGTGTGTGTGTCTTCCAAAAATACTTATGATGGATTGATCTATCATTTTAATAGAGGCTTTGCAGTGTTTTCTTCTTCTTCTGGAACAATACCAGACACTTCTCCCCGTGGTACTCTTATAATTACTGGAGTATGTGAAATTTCCTAAACGCAGTAAATGTCCTCCCTGGACCAGTGGTATCAATTCGTAACCTTAAACAATAAATAATTAATTAAATTTAGGGTATATCAATATTCAAAGGACAATGCAGTAATTATATCAAGCAAATGGAAATACGATTTTTTTTATGATTCTTTACCATTAAATAAATTAGACCACAACTATTATTATTAACTATATATATATTTTTTTCGGTTTCTATTTCTTCTCAAAATTCTACTACACATGTTTCGCGCATCGCGTAAGGATTCCCTATATTCAATATAAAATTTACGTAAATAAAATAATTATTTGAGCTCAATTTTTTTATTGTATACCATGGGTGTGTTCGTTTATTATACTGAGCATTTTTGTGTTTAACATTCTGACTTTGACCGGACATCTCTTGCTTACACGTTTCGAACAGTACCAGGTGGTGTAACCACTTATATCCTTCCTATTTGTGGAGTAAGTGTCGTAGCCGATACGGAGCAAGTATCTCCCACTGGGCAACGGTAGCAATTGTAAATCTGGAAGAAATTACATACATATATATTTAGGGAATGCCATATAATTTTATTGTACTTTACCTGTTCTTCTTATTAGAGTTTGCTTGTTAAAATTGTAAAGAATTCGATCTTAATATGATGATTTGGTTAGATCGGATTAAAATAAGTCAAAATAATAATAAAACGAATATAATAAATCTAAAATTTACAATAGAGTCCGTTATGGATGCGGTATTGGGCCGGGGGGTGTGTGTGTTGTATGGACATTTCGATGATCCCGAAGTTCTCATCCAATTTGAGTTTAGCGTTGCACCCCTTCCAGTTGTTAGTGGAGCAGTACCAGTGGGAGCGGTTGGTCTTTTTGCATAATTTCTTACAATAATATGTATAATTGTCGAGAATTACGATCTGCTTGCCCGTGTACCGCGACTTCGCCAGCGTCAGTACTGAAAATCGTCATTTTATATAACACTGAGGATAAGAATGAATTTATTTAACATCAGTATTTAATACAGTTGTTTAATGGTTTTATTTCCATGACATTAAGAGTAAAAGAAAATTTATTTTGGTGGTATTTTGTCGTTCTGCCTAATAAATATTTCATTCATGACATTAAGAGTAAAAAAATCCCTTTTTGTCTGATATTTTATCTTCTCCGTGTAATATATTTTTTTGTAGAAAAAAAATTATATATATACTTTCTAAATCAATCTATTCTTTGCTTTTGAGGTACATTTGTTACATATAATAATATATGAGTGGTAATCATATTATTAACTATAAGTATCTATTTGCATATGAATCTATATTTATATCTAGTTAAGATACACGTAAAGGACATTAAGTACAATACAGAGTACAGGTACAATTACATGAGTACTCTAGAAATAAAATCTTCATGTAATTTGGTACACACCCATAGTTAATGAGTTATTACATATCATTATGAAATAAATAATATATACTCAACATACATACACTATTCAGTACAAAACTAGATCTATGAGGACAACTTGGATCACTACATACTCATATTATTGTTAAAAATCATTAATCAAAATATATGTTAGCAATTTGTAATTACAATACATTACAATATATTTATTTGATGAGTAAAAAAAATTACATACGAATATATACGCCCCCCTCAATAATATATTTGGGAGGGAGATGATTATGTTCCAGGTGGCACCTGACAATCATTCTGTACTGATCGTTAGTGACACTGAGCCGAGCGGGGCAGGGAGAGCCATGTGTACAGCTATACACGTTACTCTTCAACAACCTCTTGTGGTGGTAGAAGGTGAATCCATTGATGATGGCCAGTTCCTTGCCAGAAGACTTAATAACCCACCGCACTGAAAATATAATTCTTATAACACCATTCTTGACTTTATCAAAAGAATTACGAATTGTATGTTGTGTTAAAAAATAAGAGGCATATTTCAACATATTTATTTAATTTTTAACAAAATTAATATATTTTTAGGCAAGTTTGATATAAAAACCGTCTCTTATAATGTATTTTGGGGGATTGTGATCATGATCGAAGATCGGCTGAGTTATTTTATTAGTTTCGTTGCACAAGAGAAATTTAGCTTTGCAGCTCCTCGCCTTAGTGCAGTACCAGTGGCTGCTCCTCTTAAACTTGAACTTTGGGTAGAATGTATACCCGTTGACAATGGCCAGTCTGTTACCATTTGTTTTGAACACCCACATAACTGTAGATATAACAAATTACATATTATTGATAAGTATGGTATGAAAATAGGAACTCCCTCAATCCATCCCTCCCTCCTGAAACTCCCATTTAACGTACACAAGTGATCACTCGTATTGATTCAAAGTGGAAAAAAATATATATTTATTTATTTATTTATTTATCTTCACGCTATATCCCTTGCGGGGCAGCCAGAGGCGACGGAGCGCCAAACGCTACGGTCCCTGCATACCTCTTTCGCCTCGGCCACAGACATCAACCTCATCATACATGCCCTCCGGGGGTCCTCATGCTTTTTACGTGACCTTCCTAAAGTAACATAGATACTTTGTTTTCGAATGTCACTCGAGGCCTCCCCCTGTCTCTCTTACCGCTCACTTTTCCTGTATAAATCTTTTTTACCATTCTTTCATCACTCATTCTTTCGACGTACCCAAACCACTCGAGTACGTTCTTCTTCATAAACAAAAAAATATCCAATATAAAGTTTAGTAAGCTAATTATCACAATATACAACATACAGACAGCTATCGAAGTAAGCTTAAAATATTCATTAACGCTGATATCACACTAATTATAATTTATTTATTAAAAGCTTTAAATATACAAAACATTTATTAATAAAAAAAATCACACTGCAAATAAAGTAACATCAAATCTTCATATAAATTCCGTCTTTAATTATGAAGTGCGGAGGTGGGTGGTCGTGCTGAAGGAGAATGCGTGTCATCTTTTGGGAGCTGTTGTGAAGAGTGAACTTAGCTTTACAGTTTCCTCCTTTAGTGCATCGCCAGGCGCTCGTCAGTTTGTACTTGATACCACAATAGAATGTGAATCCGTTGATAACAGCTAATTTTGTTCCAGATATCTTATGAACCCATTGCACTGTAAATATTTTCTCTCATGATCATTTGAAATTTACATAATAATTTTAACACAGGTTTTGTTTTAAATAATAAACAATTATACATAAACTACAACATTTATTAATGATGTTATATTTTAAAATAGACGCCGTCGTGTACAAGATACTTGGAAGCTAGGTGCTGATGATAGAAGTTGTGTCTCACGATCTGGGAATCAAAGGTGCTGGTGAACCTTGCCTTGCAGCTGGGTCCTCTGGTACAACGCCAGATTATTGTACGGGCGTTTCTATTCGCTGGGTAGAACGTGAAACCGTCTATTAACGCCAGTTCTCTGCCAGATTTATTTTTCAAAAATTGCACTGAAATTATATTTTATATTGTTTAATTACTGAAGTTTTTGTTGATACACCACCACCGAGTAACAGTGCGGGGTTGGAATATTAAAAAAAAGGTAAATATTTTTTTTATGTGAATGTAATTTTTAAAATTAGTTGATACATTCAATACTTTTGCAACAACAGAGCAACTAAACAGTTACTGGCCCCTAAAAGAAGCGTCATGACCCAACGAGACCCTACTTTCCCTGATCAAATTTGTGGCGAATACATTTGGATCATTTTAAATTGATTCCAACATATCTTGAAGTCACGCTTTAGTAGATCTAGACAAGGTAACGCAATACTATCGCCAACATACACTAACGTCGCTAACAAACACTAACATCGCCAACATACACTAACATCGCTAACATACACTAACATACACTAACATACACTAACATACACTAACATACACTAACATACACTAACATCGCTAACATCGCTAACATACACTAACATCGCTAACATACACTAACATACACTAACATACACTAACATACACTAACATACACTAACATACACTAACATACACTAACATACACTAACATACACTAACATCGCTAACATCCCTAACATCGCTAATTTACACTTGGATACTGAAATTCAAGGAAGCGTACTGAAAGACTCGGTCATTAGACTATTTGAAAACCTTTCCTAGGGAGATCTTAACAAAAAACATGAGTTTCTTTGGTACTCGCCGACGTTATTGCGAGAGATGGATGAAAATAACTGCATCTCCTGTCAGCTGATAAGAATGATTATTGGGCATTGATATTCAGACCATTTTTAACATTTTATTTGTAATTATTAATATTACATAAGTCTAGTATAAATTAAGACTATTACACATAACCTACGAAACATATTGAGATCGTTATGTTAAATAAATAAAATAAAAAAATTATATCTAATCTACATAACTACGAACTCACAGACTAATCAGGTAATCTTAGAAAACTATAGCTTAACTATAACTATAGCTTAGATAAGCTTCCAAATTTTTGTACCACCACCCTAAATCCTAAAATACTTTTCGGATTAGTTTCTATGGGAACGTCGAAATTTTTGAAATAAATATTACATCTAACATTGAGATTTTTAAAATCAATCAAAGAGTATTATTACAGTTTTTATCAGCACATGCAACTGCTGCTGCTGCTTTATCTCAAACGATATGTTAGAGCTTGACGTAAATTCCGTTATGGATGACGTATTTAGACGCAATGTGGTTGTGGTCTAAATTCTGTCGTTGCATGATGTTGTTGTGGTCGACTGTGAAGCGCGCCTTACAGGTGGTACCCCGGGTGCATCGCCAGGATATCGTGGAGTTACTCCGTTTATCGTTGTAAAAGGTAAACCCGTCGATAATCGCTAGATCCTTGCCAACTCTGTTCTTTACCCATTTAACTGAAATAGCTATACATATGAATATTATATCTTCGTCTAACAATTAAACTATACTTATATGATAAAATTTTAATCATCAGAGTACTATAAAGAAAAAAGGATGAAAAGGGGAAGAAGAAGCAATTAAATAATGTTATAAAGTAAATATATTCTTTTTCATGTGTCAATTTTTAAGTACCGCAAGAGTGGTTAACATAAAAAAATAGCTCGATTTTCAAACTCGTAAGAGTTAACTAAGAGTAAAGAAAAAAGGTAAAAAAAAACGACAAAAAAACAACATCAGACAGTCATAATTTTTTTAATAACCACGTGCCCGTTAAGATTTTTCCTAAATAAAAATATTTTTTTTAAATTTCACATACGCTGTACAACAGCAAATTCAAATTTCAACATTAAAACCAAACAAATATTTTAACTCTCTGTTCTAAAATGCGATATGTACAAAAAATATATTTTTACAAATTATTAATATTTTATATATATACCATCTTTAATTAAATATCTTGGCGCAATGTGATCGTGTTCTAAGTTAATTTTGACCAAACTTTTATAATTGTCTAGAATAAAGCGCGCTCTACACGTGCGTCCCCTCGTACACCGCCATGTTGATGTTGTCTTACTCTTGAAGTCGTTGTAGTACGTGAAGTCGTTGATAATCGCCAGTCTCTTACCCGTTTTATTTTGAACCCACTGCACTGGAACTAAAAACCGATATTACTTTAAGTGTAACTTTAATAGTAATTTTATTCAGGATATAAATAAATTAAAGTAAAAAAATAAGTAATGTGTATTCATTTATTAATAATAATCAAAATTAAATAAAATTAATTTCAAATTAGACAATTATTTAGAATTTAAAAACATAAAATTAGTAATAAAAATTGATTAGTTTATTAATTCTTAAATTGTTAAGTAATATGAGAACATCGATTGTAGCTAGAATATATAAAAAAATAATTTAAAAAAAACCGTTAAAGAGCTTGTCTGTAAAATACAAAACCACGTATTATATATAAAAAAAAAACATTCAATAAACCTTTAAACGTATAAAGAATTCTGTTTTAGTTACAATGACAGTGACAGCTGACAGTTGACAGGTAGGTGACAGATAATAAATTTTATTGGAACAAGTTTACATGTTAAGGAGATTATCAATAAAGTTCGGATACTTTTTGTGAGCCGCAACATGTATGAACATATAAAAATGTTTAAAGTATAAATCTATGAATATTTAAGGCTCTTTGTTTTATTCACTAACAAAGAATGGTTAGAATAATTAAAAATAAAAAAAAATATCTATGCTACAATCTATAATAGTAGCCGTCTTCAATGTAATAGGCCGGCGGGTGATGCTCGTGGGCCAGCTGGGACTTCGTGATCTGCATGTTCATATCCGAGATGAACCTCGCCTTGCACACTTTCCCCCTGGTGCAGCGCCAGGCGAGGGTAGTGGTACTTATTTTACCACAGTAGTATGTGTATCCGTTTACAAGTGCTATTCGTTTTCCGGCTTGATTTGTTACTAATTTCACTGTAAAATATATTCTTATTAGAAAATGATACTTAAGGACATACATATAAATATTTTTTTAAAACTAAATGAAGAAGAGAAATAATGATAAAACATGATTATATTATTATAATTTTTATTACCAATCATTGAGGTAGTTCTCTGTTCAATTTTTTTTGGATATGATTTTTGTACTTAGTTTATTTTATTTTTAAATTAATTAAAATAAATTAGTTCCTGGATGGCAATTCAAGAACTAACAACATAGTTAAGGAGATAACAATTCTCACTTATAATAAGAATAAACAAAAGAAACTATGAAATCAATATAATTTTGAAATCTTTTTATCATCCAAATTAACTGACTGTATTCAAAATATTCTCTAAATTTGATAAAATGAAGTAAACAATCGAAAAGACACACAAAAATATTTAAAAAAGACAACAATTAGATCTTATGTAAGACCCCACCACGTATTATGAATCTGGGTGGTTCGTGCCCATGAAAGGGATGAGACCTGATCACAAAGTCCAGGTTCTTGGCTGTCACGAATCTAGCTTTACAGCTCTTCCCTCTGGTGCACCTCCAGGCGGTGGTGGAGGAGCCGGTCGCCGCACAGTAGTATGTAAACCCGTTGAGGATGGCAATATGCTTGCCTGCTTTGTTCAATATATGAGTAACTGTAAAAGTATTTTAAATAACTGGTTAACTTTATGTATAAACGAGATACAGGCTTCATTTCAATACAAGTCACAGTACTAAAACAAATTATAGAAAGAAAATATTTATTATAAAACACATCGTAATACACTAGAGTCTATAATAGATTCCATTCCTGATTTTAAAGGGGCGTCGTTCGTGGTTGTGTTCCAGCTGTGTTCTTATAATGGTGTGGCAGTGCGTGGTGACGAGACGGGCCTTGCACAGCCCACTGCGGCAACATCGCCACAGTAGTGATGAATTATTTATGGTCTGACAGTAATATGGAAACCCATTCAAAACTGCTATAGTTTTACCCGCGGTGTTCTTCAGCCATTGCACTGTAATTATAAAATTATTTATAAAAAAACACTAATTGAAGATAATAAAAAAAAAATAAAATTGTTTAACAATAATAAAAAATAAGCAGATTAATAATAATAAAGAACAATAATTTATTGAAAAAATATAAATTATATCATAATTATTATATAAATATACATATTTCATTCTACAATATACACTTAGATTTTTATATTTATTGAAAATAAATTTAAAAAAAAATCATAATTATTATTTAAATATACATGAATATACATATTTCATTCTACATTATACACTTAGATTTTTATATAAATTCCGTTTTTGATAGTGAAATTCGGTGGTTTGTGATCATGTTGTAGGTTGTATCTCAAAAGCTCTCGATGGTGGGTGGTGACGAGGCGAGCCTTACACCTGCTGTTGCGACAACAACGCCACGTCTGTGTTGAGTTACTTTTAATATTACAGTAATACGCGTAATCATTCAAAACAGCTATTGTTTTTCCTCCAGTATTCCGTAGCCATTGCACTGTAATATAAAAAAAATATTTAAAAAGTGACCGATAGAAGAGTTAAAATTATACACCCAATAAAACAAAAACAAGACAATAAAATATTAATACGTAATATATTTTTAAACACAACACTAGTATTTATTGAGCTGAGCGTAAGCAAAGCTCATAACCGTTTGGGAGACCTTTTTTGTGTTTAGTTGTCTCCAGAATGTGACGAGATAATTAGCTAAAAATTTTCTCATCAGCCGAACGCGGATGTTATAGCGAAAACAGATTGAAAAAATGTTTAGCCATACATAAGTCATCAAGAAAAGAAGAAAGGAGAGCTCAACACCCAACGCGCACTGTTGGCGGATCCTAGTTACATGTTTTATTAATACATCGAGGAAATATATAAAAAAAATGTTGGTAACCACTAAATATTTTTTTAATTTAATTAAGTCATCTACAAAGATATATAATCCAACAGAAACAGACAACAACAAGAAATATATAACAATTGTAAATAAACATAAAAACTACAAAATATTAAGTATTTATTTCGTAATAAAATTGACAGTCAAAAAAATATAAAACAAAAAAAAAATTCTAAAATAATCTCATGGTACGTTTTTATGTCTTGTTCTATTAAAAAAAAAACTTATCTAAATCTAAATATAACACCATTTTTTATAATAAATCTCGGTGGCGCGTGTATGTGTGTGAAGCAACCTCTAACTATCTGTAACTCTGTGGTTATTAGGAATCTCGATTTACATGGCGCGAAGCTGCACCGCCACGACATTGTGTTCCTACCACGGCTGCCACAATAATACGTGAATCTATCCACAATGGCAACTTCCTTACCCGCTTTATTCTTTACGATTATTACTGAAAAATAATTATATTATTAAATTATAGTGTTACATTTATATACAAAAACTTGTAAAAAATATATAGGTATATAACATTTTCAAATATTTATTGCACACATACCGTAATACATATTTAATCTACATAATTATTCACATACACCACAATATAAAAAAGGCAGATGAAAAGAGATAGAAGATAATAAACACAATTTGATTAAAGTTCTATCAAGCTTAATTAGTGTCAGTTTGTTAGATATACAAGTTGTTATGAAAAGCTTAGACACTTACAAACATTAAAACTACAATCACATCAATAATTTATATCTTATGGTAATACCCTTCGCTTATAATATATTTCATAGGTACGTGGTTGTGTTGGAGGTCTGCCTTCAGGATCTCTTTGTCCTTGGAGGTCAAGACCTTCGCTGTGCACTTATTCCCTTTGGAGCACCAGTAGTAGTCAGTTATGGTCTGCCGTCTCATCAGTGTGAAGGTATAATTATCTATTATGAGCACGTCCTTCCCTGATCTCTTTTTGGACCAAATCACTGAAAACATTTTAAATTAGAGAGATGATACAAATGCTTAGATATTGCATTGTTATAAACAATTATTTTCATTGAATATTTTTGTTGAGACAAAGTATGGGATAATATTTTAATTAATTCTAAAGCAAGTTAATATAGCTGATCTTAAAGTATTGTCCATATATTCTGAAAGGAAATGGTAGGAAAATTCATATTAACTAAAATAAAAGATCGCAGAATAAAACGATTATCACTGCCTAAAATAAATATATTCAGAAATAGTCATCACAGGATCAATAAAACAATAATACTTTCAAATTAACTAATGATATTCTATTCCTTCCTTAAAATATTCAACATTTACTAAAAATGTATTACAATTTGTGTATGACGCCCTCCCGTATAACAAAGCGGGGTGGTTCGTGGATATGTACAATGTTGCCGCGGATAATCTTAAACTCCGGGGTGGTTGAGACCCTTGCTTTACACGGGGACCCTCTCGTACATCTCCAGGAGTACACGAGCTTGCTCCGGAAAGAACTGTAATACGTGAATCCGTTCAAAACAGCCACTGGCTTGCCCAGAGGGTTCTGGACGCACAGCACTAGAAGAGATAAAATTTTTTAGTTATTCCTAACAGACATGAAATTTAACAAAAAATTCTAAGAGAAACCGATTTGATAAGAAAATAAGGTTTCACTTTCTTCAATATATTCTTTTTTTTACTTAATTTTGTATTAAATTTGATAAATAAAAACTTAGGCAAATAATCTTTTATTAAATGAAATATACATTACACTTTTTAAAAATAATAATTAATTATAAACTGACTTATATATTTACATAAACCGAACATGTTATAAGAAGATCTATAAAGGTACTTATTCGATTATTTATTATTTAATTAATTGGCAAAATATTTTTTTATACACATTATTTAATATATATTTATCTAACAATATTAGAACATTACATAGAGAATACATAAAATATTTATTTTGAAATAAAATAAATATAAAATTAAAAAAAAACATCATGAATAGGACCTCTCGGATTCTGGGAGGTCCTGAATAAATTTTTTATTCATAATATTTTTTAAACTTAATTATATATCTAAACCTTATAATAAATGCCCTCTAGTATGACATACATGGGGGGTTTGTGATTGTGTTCGAGGTGTGACGTCACCATCTCCCCTCCGAGGTTCATGATGAACCTGGCCTTGCACTGGCCCCACCTCGTACATCTCCAGATGGCCGTCTTAGTGCCGCGGGATGCGCAGTAGAACGAATGACCACCAACTATAGCCAAGGCCTTACCATTTTTGTTTTGAACGAAGCGAGCTGAAAATATGTCTCATTAGATAACAAGCAATGAAATACTTAACACAGTATACTATAAATAATAATAATAATAATGAAAGACAGTTATTATTTGTTCTTTTTTATTTACATATAGCTTATAAGGTCTTAAATTATTATGTAACCAAACCATGTAATATAGTTTTGCGGGAGATTTTGCTCCTGGACCGATTTATTTGAGACATCAAGAAGAATATCAAATGAGATTTGTGATGGAAAGAATTCCAGAATAATTAGCATAAAAACCCAAATATTTGTGATAGAAGAAGCTATTAAAATGTACATGCAAAAGTCGATCAAACTGAAAAAATGGGTAATTATTGTAAAAAAAAATACAATGTTTCATAAAGTTTCTTTTTAATTATCATCAATGAAACATATTAAATCTAAAGTCGTATATAAACACCATTACATATGGTGTATGAGGGTCGAGGATGCGTGTGGTAGATGTTTAATTTGATCACCTCCCTGTCTTTGGTGGTGATGAAACTCGCACAGCATTTACCGGTTTTCGTGCATCGCCAAACATCAGTTTTCTTCCGTTTTCCATTATAATAAAAACTGTATCCATCTAACAAGGCCGTTGGTTTTCCGGCTCGGTTTCGGAGATACGTAACTGAAAGAAAATATACTCTTATAAGAAGATCATTTAAAGATTAAAACAGAATTAGGATATAATAAAAAAAAATATCAAGAGAAAACAAATAAAAAACAATTAAACAATATATATATATTAAAATGAATATTTTATATTTTATTTTATATTAACGGGTGCCTTTATTGTAAGATTAAAAATAATTAATATCTATATATCACATCTACACTCTTATATAAACACCGTTCCGTATCCTGTAATTTGGAGGGGGGTGATTATGGAGGACGTTCCACCTTATCATCTGTTTCTTCTTCGTGGTGACGAATCTCGCACGACATTTGGGTGTTCTGTGACATTGCCACACGTCAGTTTTTTTTCTACGACCATCGTAATAAAAGCTATAGCCGGCTAACAAGGCGGTTCGTTTACCAAACTGATTTTGGAGATACATAACTGTAAACAAATAGCAGTTAAAATTTATTATTAATATTAATAATTAATTAATTTGATTAATAATTTTGTTGCTATCTGATCGATGGCGCAAACTTTTGATGTTTTACATTATTTGTATAAATAATTCAAATCTAAGAAAATAATAACAAATATCAAATATCAAATGTCAAATTTTATATAAAAAAAACAATTGTAAGTCTCTTGACTAGCTCGTAATTATTATTTTTTTATTTTATAAGATAATCGAAGAGACAGTCTACCTAATCGTATATATATGAATTATGTGCAATAAATGTGTCCTCCTGGGATGTGTGGATTGGTTTTGGGATAAAGGAGAATAGGGGGATTTTGAATCTAGAGATTGAAGCTTCTGGCTCTCCCTTTGAACCAAAAGCAGCCCTTATTCGGTGAGAGTGTATACAGACTATAATAGTCCATCTACCTTATAAAGCTTAATATCAGACTATATATCAGAAAGTAATACTCGTACTTCGATAAATGCAATTTACGTATACAAAATAAACAATATGTAAATAATATACAATGACGTTTAAGGCAAAAGAAACCACATAACATAATACTAATTTATTTCACAATGCGTATACATTTGACATCGATAACATATTACCCAAGACATATATATATATATATATATATATATATATATATATATATATACTTAATATATCTTCAATTACTTAGCTTTATATATACACCGTTATATATCCTAAACACTGGTGGTGGGTGAATGTGGTTTAAGTTACATCTTAACATCTGTCTGTCCTTCGTAGTGACAAAGCTGGCTCGACACTTTCCAGCCTTTGTGCATCTCCAAAAATCTGTCCACTTCCCTCGACTGTCACAATAGAAACTATTACCCTTCAGTACTGCTGTGGGTTTACCAGACTGGTTCTGGAGGTATTGCACTGCAAAAACATACAAATATATATATATATGTTCTCCATTTGTTTTTAATATATCAGTGCTAATGATAAAACTAAGAACATTATGTACATTAGACAAAATGTAATATTGTAAAACCTTAATTTTACAATATTAAATTTTACATTAATAACAAAAAATCTAAAATAATATCATCTACATATTAGTAATAACAATTATAAAAATTGTATTTTCATAACTTTATTAATATTTTTCTTGTAAATAAATAACGCAGTTTTAAAATAATATCTCAATATTTAGTACACATCACATCCGTATAACGATCATAAATTAATATTAATACCTTTTCGGAATTTTTAATAAAATTCCATTACGTATAATAACAGAGGGCGGTGCGTGCGTATGTTGGAATGTTGTTACTCTGAGGATCTCCCCCGTGTGGCTCGCTTTGAACCGCGCCTTGCACGGGTACCCCTTGGTGCATCTCCACATTTTGGGGAAATATTCACCTCTGTCACATGTATAATAAGTATATCCGGCGAAGAAAGCAATCCATTTTCCACCTTTGTTCTGAACAAACATAACTGTAACAAAGTATTTTATTAGTCTCTGATTTTATCAAAATGCATATAACAATTAAGAATACGGGTTGGTTGAATATATATTTATTAAGTTTAATACAACTAGACATAAATTCATATGTTTGGGTGTAATAAAACAAAATATTCTTTAACATGATATATAATATTTTAATAAATATAAATTGAATTGTTATTAGTTAAATTGCACAATTGTGGTTGTGATTTTCATTGTATTTGACGAGTATACCATCTATTGTGGTCACAGCCGCTCTGCATCCGTGTGTACGTTGAGAACAGCGCCATCTTGATTTGCCGTTGGCTTCGGATGCTAGGAAAAATTTGTTGGTTTTGAAGTAAATTGCGGGCCTCCCGCGAGAGGTCGTCGTGAAATATACTGTAACAATTAAATGTATTTGATATTAACATAAATACAATATCATTTAAAATTCAACCACATTTCAATTTCATTGTCCTGATTTTTCGTTGCTAATTTTAATTATCATTCTAAATTCTTCTTTCTTCATCCTCTGAATACTAATATTCTAAAATCAACCAATTCTATGAAAAAAACAATGTTAAAACAAGAACTAATATTCTATCATTTGTGTAGCGATGTCGTGTCAAAAAAAATACCCTGAAAACTCATTTGAAGATTCATTTTTCATAATTAATAAAAAAAATTGTAAACAAAACACAATATGATATGAGTTATAATGTGAAAGTCCAGGTATAAAAAGCAGTTTATTGAATAAATACCCCATGCTACCAACCTACCTACCTACCTACTATAGAACAACATTGTAAAGACTGGGCATTAACATAAGGGTTACTGCATGGATCATATTATACACACATTATAAAACACCCTTAGTATAAATCGAGGTATTAACGACGCATGTTGCTAAGGTATCTTGGGGTGCGTATTTTTTTGCACCCTCATGACAGCTGCTGTTTACATGTGGATGGATATTATTACCTTACAATGCATGAATGTTATATCTTTAAATTAATATAAAGCTATTGAATATATAATAATAGTTTACGGTATTAATATTTAAGCGTTATAATATCGTTATCAAATTACATGACAATTGTTAGAATATGCATATAATATTTTCTACACTTTTTACTTTTAGTTATTTCCATTATTAAATGCGTTATATAATAAAATTACTTTATATTACCGGTCCATTTAATGACGTGCGGTAGGAACAGGTGTACAAGAATTGTCGGTAGGTTTAGTGTTAATGGGTGGTTTCATCTTCAAGAAAGCCTTATTAGTCTCTTGATAACTCTTTATTATATAGTAACTCCAACAGCCGTTGAATTATTTAATAATTAATATAAAATACGATGATATGTGAGATGTTCTCACCTCGAGTTCCTCGGAGTGTGTAAGACTACGACAACCGGGTATTTTACTGCCCGGTTTGTGAGTGGGCGATGATTCAGTTGTTTGCGCCACTAGGTATATGTGCAGTGCAACTTTTAGTTTGAAGATAACATTACGTTTGAATTCGCTAACACCGAGTATTTTGCCCTGTTTGTAGTGCGGCCATGATTCAGTTGTTTACACCACTAGGAACATGTGAAATGCGGCTTTGTTATTGGAAGATAACGTTACGTTTGAATTTGCCAACACCGGGTATTGTATTGTCCTGTTTCTAAGGAGGCGATGGTTCAATTGTTGAATGCCATTAAGAACACGTGCAGTGCAGATATGTTGCGTTTGAAAATAATGTTATATTTTAAAGCGATTAATATATCAGATAATATTACACAATTGCAAATATAACAATAGCCAAAATACATAAACAATAGACACCCACACGTACACACACACACACACACACGCACGCACGCATGCACGCACGCACGCACGCACACACACATCATAGGGAACTACTCCCGTCATTAAACACACTAGCATGAATATTTATACACAATACCGCGAATCTACTAACTGGTATTTCTATTAGGGTAGGTAAGGTAGGGAATCTTAAAAGTTGTAGGTCAATGAACTTTTCATTCAATATTTATTTACAATTAAAAAGAGTTGACTTGGATTCATCTACAAATTATTTTAATAAATATTTTTACAATCTATTTAATTAAATTTTTAATAAGTTTAACATGACTATTTACTCTAATAAGGAAATGTAAATATTAAGTCTCCTAATGCACTTTAAGATTAATATTTTTTTTTATTACCGTGTCTATATTTTCTGAAGCAATGCAGAGATTCAAACTTCAAACTATTATGTACAAAAAACTAAATTGTCTAAAATAACTATTGGAATAAAATTAACATTAAATTTTTCTATAACATATAAAATACAATTTTAATGATTGTGACAGAGAACATGTTTAACAATTTCGTTCTCAACAGTCGTAACAGACGCGCGGCACGATCGTTTGTAGCAGCGCCATCTTGTTTTGATGCCATTCTCTCTGTCCTTGGAGAAGCGTTGCCCGTTAAACTCGAGGACCGACCCGCCGCGGATGGATCTCACTATCACCGCTGAAATCATAAATATATTAAAATATTACACATAACAATAAAACTATATTTATTTACTTATATTTGTAATAAAATATCAGTCTTCAATTAGAAATAAGTAAACATTTAAGTTATATTGTATTTTATACGTGATTATTATTTTAACAATATATCTACAAATAATTCGTGCTAAAAATACTGTAATACAAAATTAATAGTGTTACTTGCCAAATAATATTTAGTTACTAATAGTAGTTAAGAACTTTAACGATATTTAAAGAGCTAAGCAGTTTAAAAGATATTCTTCTCGTAATGCATCAATCTACAAACAGTTAAAACTAAACGAGTTTAGGTATAAATTCTATAAACAACATTAAAACTTTTCACTTTTTCTTAATTCCATATAAAACTAAATATATAATGATATGATATCCAGATATTCTGTCCCGATCAAACGCTGATGTAGTAATTAACTAAATTTTATACATATTGACATAACCAAATATTCCGATCACATTTACTTCAATCTCTTATTATTTAAATCATACAATACAAAAATTTGTGACGGTATGTATATATGTTTCGTACTTTGACACGCAAAATACTGCATGGATTTGAATATAACTTCCAACAATATATTTTATATATTAGAATAAACAATTAACTACAATTTATAAAAATGTTGTATTTTGGTGGTAAAGTTGGATCTTACAATTTCAAACTAAGTGCGAGCGAAATCGCGGGGATAACTAGTATTTAATATAAATGATTATGATTAATCTGTCGTTTGATGATAACGGTTCCGACGGTTGTGAGGGACGCGCGACAACTCCTCTTACAACATCTCCACCTCACTTTCCCGTTGTTCTCATTCTCATAATCCTTTATGAACCTGTTCCCTCCGAAAATAACCACTGGATTTCCTCGTTGGGATACCGTAAATTTTATATCTGGAAATATATATTAAGACACTGCAATGTTCTTTAATTTAATCTTTTAAAATTATCTTCAAAATCTATCTATATTAATAAATAAAACAATAAACAAATGATAATTAGAATGATGACATATTAAATTTATTTTAGTTTGAAAACAATTGAACATTAAAAAAGAAAGCTCAGTTTCGCTTAATCTGACTAAGTAATTATTACTATTACTTTTTCGACCAAAAATTACATATACAAAAATCAATTTATAAAAATCGCAATCGCTTAAGAAGTTGGAAGCTTCAAGATCCACCGAGCGAAGAATATCAAGAAGGGAAAGAAGAGAAGAGAGGAATATCAAGAAAGGGTTTCCAAGAAGCTTAAAAGCTGTGATTTTGGAAATGAAAGTGCTGAAGAATGCTGGCAGAACCTTAGGAATGGTATGGTGAAAGTAGCGACAGAGGTATGTGGTAAAAGGAAAAGAGGTTTTAGTAAAAAGCGCGATGAATGGTGGGTTGATGAAGTAAAAGACGCTGTGGAGTTAAAGAAGAAAGCATGGCTGGATTATAAAGCCTCGGGTAAGGATAAAAGTATGAGAGAGATAAGAAAAAGAGAGTACAAGCTGCAAAAGCACAAAACGAAAGCACTTATAAAGATGAAGCGCGAAAATTCTGAGAGAGAAAGAGATGACAGGTTCACGAACAACTTCCGGGAAAACACGAAGCTTTTCTGGCGAGAAGTTAGTGATTCCCGGGGTTGTTCGGTAACCTGTAGAATGAAAGGGGAGCTTTCGAAGAGCGGTGAAATCTTAAGAGAGCAAGCACACGTTTTGCAGCGGTGGGCGGAATTCTACAAGGAGACGTATGAATGTGAGGACGCCTCGGCCTTGAGTACCAGCGAAATGCTGAGTCCGGATGTAGCCGATGAAATCCGTTTGGAAAAAGTGGAGAGCGCGATTCGAAGTCTGAAATGTGGTAAGGCTGCGGGAGCCGATGAAGTTACTGCCGAGATGATCAAATATGGTGGGCCACGCGTCTTGGACTTGTTCTGGTTTTTGTGCAATTTATGCTGGAAATCAGGGGAGGTCCCAGACGATTGGCGAGGTGCAGTCATCGTACCTTTGTATAAAGGAAAAGGTTCACAGATAGATTGTGCAAGCTATAGGGCTATCAGTTTGTTTAGCTTGGGCGGTAAAGTTTATGCTAAAATATTAGCGAGAAGAATTCAAGAGAGATCTGAAAGGCTGTTGTGGAAGCTTGGGAGGTTTTAGACCTGGAAGAGGGTGTATAGATCAGATCTTTTCCCTCGGCCCTTTTCTTGGCCCGAAACCAAAAGGTGCTTTTGTTGATTTGTGTTTGATTGATTGGGAAAAGGCGTTTTGGCTTTTATGGATTTGGAAAAGGCTCTGACAGGATTGTGAGAAAGAAATTATGGGAGATACTGCCCCGATACAATGTGAGCGGACCCTTGCTACAGGCTGTAAAGTCTCTTTACAGAGATCACTCAGCCTGCGTGCGAGTAGGAGCGGACATGTCGCCCTGGTTTGACATCCAATCGAGTGTTAAACAAGGTTGCGCTATGTCAGCTTGGTTGTTCAATTTGTATTTGAATAGTCGTCTCCAAGGCGTGAAAGACAGTGACATGGGAGTGAAAGTAGGTGACCTTAAGATCAATTGCTTGCTATTTGCAGGTCATAGGAAGGTCACGTAAAAAGCCTGAGGACCCCGCGGAGGGCATGTATGAAGAGGTTAATGTATGTGGTCGAGGTGAAAGAGGTATGCAGGGACCAAAGCGTTTGGCACTCCGTCGTCTCTGGCTACCCCGCAACGGATATGGCGTGAAGTAAAGTAGTAGAAGTAATTTATAAAAATAAATGTTTTCAGGATCAAACATATATTTGCACAAACACACAAAAATCACAATTACTAAAATAAAATACAGATCGAGTGAGCGGAAGAGCAATAGAAACAGGTAGATGTGATATAAGCTAAATAGTAAACGTAGCCACGCGAACACATAAGAATACAAGTTGAAAGTTAGGCGCATCAATCCTGACTGCCGCTCTGTGGGAGCTCGCGGGGAACCGTAGCGGGCGGGGAAATAGGCGACCCGGTCGACAGATTTGCGCCCGCGTCCAGCGAGAACAATAGATGGCCAGCCGGTCGACACCTGTGCGCTCGCGTCCAGCATGAACAATAGACAGCCAGCCGATCACACATGTGCGTCCTCATCCAGCGAGAACAATAGACGACCAGTCGATCGACACATGTGCACCTGCGTCCAGCGAGAACAATAGACGGCCAGCCAGTCGAAACATGTGCGCTCGCGTCCAGCGAGGACACTAGACGGCCAGCCGATGATACGTGTGCGCCCGCGTCCAGTGAGAACAATAGACAGCCAGCCGCCCGTTAGTTACAATAGTTTTCTAATAAACATGTTCGCAGGTGGATAAGAATAAATTTTTAACTAAACCTAAAATTATTAAAATACACTAAATAAGTAACTAAAATGTAATACATCACAATATAAATAGTCTTCTATTATATTCTAATTTGATATTTGTCTTTTACTTGTTATTAATCTAAATATATTTTAATGATTATGAGAGGACATGTGCTTAACAATGACGTCATCAACAGTAGTGATCGAGGCACGACACCCGTAGGATCTCTTAAAACAACGCCATCTCGTTTTGCAGTTTACTACGTAATCCTTTATGAACCTGTGACCCCCGTATTCTACCACGGGATGACCCCGTTGTGACACTGTGAATACTACATCTGAAAATTAAATAGACTTTTACTACAAATTATTTCATCTTTAACATTCAGTTATAATATACGAAATGTTGTGTTTAGTAAGAGTTGAATAAAACAATTTTCATATTTTATTAAGCATTCACATATATATTTTTATTATTTATACATTAGATGATAAAGTGACTTTTATATCTTTATAATTATAATCACAAAGATAAACTTTTTTTTAGCCGCTTATACTGAATGTTCTAAACATATTTTATTAATACAATTACATTAAATTGGTAAAAAAAAAAAAAATTTTAAATATAATAAATAAAAACAGCAGTCCCACTTAGTATTGTTTTTTTTTATTATCCCTAAATATAAAAAATAATTGCCACAACACGTATTAATTATTTATAAACGCTTGTCTTTCTGATAATAATCGGATGACGGTTGTATGAAAGAAAGAAGAGAAGAGAAGAAATTGACGTGGAATTTTACTTGTATGAAGACGTAATAAAAAAGTGAAGTTCAGTTTGACAAGTAAGTTCACAAACAACACATAAGTAAGGTAAGGCAAGGTAAGGTAAGGTAAGTTCACAAACAACACATAGGTAAGGTAAGGTAAGTTCACAAACAACACATCTCCTATACACTGGAGACAGGGAAATATTTTGGGCTCTTATTTTGCTTATAACTAACTTCACTTCGAACGGGGAGCATCACTAGTTAATATAAATCTTATTAGAAAAAGCTATATTGCCCCGCAGCAGTCCGGTACAATTGCGGTGGTTCGTGCGAATGAGTGGGTGTATCCCCCACCACCACCAGCTCGCTATTGGTATTGATAGACACCTTGCAGCCGCGGTGGTACCACGTGCAGTACCACCTCGTCGTATTGTTTCTGGACATCATCCGTCTATTATAGACATAGTTTGATACACGTAGTATGTGACCTCCCCTAACCATTACGAGGAGTTCACCTAAAAACAATTCAACGTTATAATCAAATCATTTGTATGTGTTGTTGTATCTTGGTGGTAAAATTGGTTTAATGAATCAATTTATCCATATTGATAACATTTTAGTTTCATACATCATATCTTACTAATTTGACGTAAAAATGACGTAAAAATGACGTGTGTATGACCTCTGATCAAGAAAAGTAATAAAAAAATCAATTTATGTGAGTTAAAGGTAATGATATAAAAAAGAAGAAGAGGAAGAATTTATTTAAACACACAAGAATTGAATACAATATGACGATACAGTAAATTACTTTCACTGAACATAAATTATATATTAATAATACATACATAAGAAATGGCATCATCAATTTATGTATACATACAATCCATTGCTTGTTTTGTATAATTTGGGAGGTGTGTGCGTGTGTTCTCCTATCATGTGTACGACGGACAAACCGGCGGTAGTTATAACTGAGGCTTTACACCCCCTGTGGTACAGAGAGCAGTACCACTTCAAATTGTCCCGCGATTTTTTTTGTCGATTATAAGTATAATTTTCGATCATCAAGAATTTTCTTCCTCCAGATGTTTCTATCATTTCACCTGAAAAATATTAGTTCATTGATTTTAGACACTTGTTAGTTCAGGAACACCAGTTTCCTAATATAGTTTAAAATATTATATATATAATAATCTGAAGTCTGAAAAATGACAGACACATTACTAATAACTATAATGAAAATTTAATAATTTTTGTACGTTTTTTTCGTAGTTATTTGTTACTTGGTAACTTCCAAAATATTGCAGATAACATACTTATTTCTAAAAAATCACTCATATACCTGTAAACGATTATTTTTTATTTTTTTTTAACAAATGTGTTTTGTTTGTTTGTTTGTTTGTTTTGATTTCAAAAAAAAAGCAATCTCCACTGTTGCAATAATTTATTATTTTACCTAATTTATAAAAAATACCTAACTATAACAACTATTTTATCTTGCTATAATAGTTATGTTCCAATCTCATCTCCTACCTTTTTACCTAAAAAATGTTACAATTTAGTTTACGATTAGTATCATAAAAATATTCTTTATCAAAACACTAACACTTGAAAAATTTTATGTGTATTGCAATGTTTTCAAAGCAGAAGCAATACTTACAGAGAGCAAATTTAGTAACTTATACGTGTGTGTAACAATGTTTACATGTGTTTGTGTAAGAGTATCTTATTTATACAGTACCCATTTTTTTAATATTATAGTAATATATACGTACATTACATAACATTTATGGACATTAAAGAATATATATATAAATAAAACTAACATTCTACCACACCGAATGTACATTGCCAGATCTGACTCTGTTCTTATAGTAATCACCACTTGCACTCCGGTACAGCTGTGGTGGGCTGTGGTTGTGGACATTTTTATATTCTACCAGGTTGAATTCAAGCGTGGTGACCACAGCCGCCTTGCAGCCGCGGTGGTACAAATTGCAGTACCACGCCCACCCTTGACTACATTTACGCTGACGATTGAACATGTGTGCGTCCACCTTTAAGTATCTTTTGTTACATATAGTTATTACCTCACATTCTGGAAAAGTTATTATCGATTAACACCTTTATATTTATATACAAATAACTATAGTATCTACAAACATATAAGCGATTTATCACTCGCTGACTCATTACATAACGGGAACGCTTCCCAATACACTACCTCATAGGTGATGTGGAAATCTGTGTATTCATTGACTGGCATTATATTTCTCTATTTATTTATTTTTTTAAATATACACTAAATATAAAATAGAAATTAAACATTTTGTCTATATCCGAAGTCTAAGTTCACATCCAAATTAATAGTGTGCAGAGCAAAGCGGGCGGGAATCAGCTAGTAAACATGGATTTATTTAATAAAAATCAAAAACACATTAACGAAATTTTATTTCATATTTTACGATTAAATAAAATTATTATATTGTTCTAAAATTATTTAATTAGTTTAATTTGACGTATAATCCGTCTGTGGTCTGCACGAGGTTAGGAGGATCATGAATGTGGTTTCCTTTGAACACCAGAAGCTCGGAATCTTCACCAATACGAGCTGATGTTTTGCATCCACGGTGGAACATGGAACAGTACCAGATGCTACCTTGGAGGGCTTTACGCTGGTATCTAAAGGTATATCCATCTATGTAGAGTGTCTTCTTCCTTCCCAATGTGATGAACTTGCATTCTGAAACAAAACAACTTATTGCAATATACTTAATTAATATATTTATTTGTAAAACCAAATAAATTATTTTAATATAGTGACAAAATACGATGTGAGAAATCTTAAAATTTTTATGAAAATCTCTCAATAAATATCATTCAATTCTGATAACTTTGAAAATTAAATCTGCAAAATCATTGCCGTTAGATTCATTTTATTTCTTGTTAATTAAATGCCACTTTTTATGTATTTTTCTTAATAAAATTCAATGTTATATAGTTTTTAAAACAAATTAAATTAAAAGAATAGTTATTATGTATATAAATATCGAGTCAATAATACACAACAGTGGTGTTAAAAATAAATTTAATAAAACAATGTGAAAACACACCAGTTGTGTTATTAATACTACATATAAATACCCTTAACAAACCAATAACTTACTGAATACTTTAACACCATCCAACACAAAGATGTCACATATAAGAACTACATACTTTTGAATTTTTGGTCGTACATTTTAAAACCATAACAAATCGAATAAAGTCGCTTTGGTAACATTATTAATACCTAATAATATATTATAAAAAATAACTAACTCTGATTGGAATGTATAAGCTTAGGCTACACTATGTTGTATAAAAATATATTACTATATCTAAGGGCAATCAAGAAAATCGATGTTAGGACAACAAGTTATGAAGTTAGGTTTTATATCTAAATATCTAAAGCTAGATACTGTAAATTACCAAAATTCATTTAGCTTATTTCAGTGTATACATGCCCTAAGAACACAACAACGCCTAAATTATTTCTATGAAATTATAGATTATAATTTAAAATTTATCGAAATAATTGCTGTTAATGATTTTCTCTCCATAAGTTAAAAGTCTTTCACACAGACTACCATGATTATTTTGTTATATACATTTAAAAACTACTGAAAATGTAAGGCTTCTCGCGCACGACAGACTTCAAACTCCGTCAGAAGGCTGTTTTAGAAGCATACTTTAGACAGGCCTTACTGAACTCCCAATTGTCTATTCGTATACTTTTGTATTATCAAAAGTATACAAGACAGTGACCAAATTTTAAGGGATCTTAACTAAATAAATAAAATAATATATAGAAAAAAGAAGAAAAATTTAAAGGAATTCGTAATTTGGTAAATCTTTATACTATAACCCCTTTTGTCAATATTCATTAAATATCAATTGATACATGACTTATGTTTGTTGGTCACCGATTGCCTATCGTGTGTAATAAGCCTTAAAAAACACTACGGTACTACCATATTAATTGACTACAAGCAGCTATGTATGAAAGCATAACACTACAGTGTAGTAACAGCATTTTATGTATTATTTTCTAATAAATTTCAACTGCTTAGCAGTAATTAAGGCACTACTGTGGTCCAGATCAAAATTGCCAAAACCAAATAATATTCTATAAAAGATCTTTGAACTCTTATCCTACGTATATATGAGAAAACATTTAATCTAATCTACCATAATTAACAATTTGGTTCTTGCGTTATATATCCAAAATATTTTATATTATCGAGTCGCTATATATATGTAATATGTGATCTAGCCGTGGGAGTGAAGACCTGTAGTGGATATGACAACCCCGTCAATGGTCACAGCAGAGGCTTTGCACTTCAGCTTGTGTTTCTTGGCGCAGGTCCATCTAATTCGATTGCCGATTAGCGAACGAGAGTGACGAAAGAATTTGTGACCTCCGATGTATATATTCGTGGATTCCCTGCAGAGCCTCGCTCGCAATATCGCCTGTACCAATTCTGAAATACAATTAAATATTAGTCTCATAACCGTAATATTACATTTATTACTAGACTAAAATCAAATTAATCAAGATAGGATGGGACAAATTGGTTTAAAATAAAAGATATTGGCACAACACTTTTATTTAATTGCGATTTTACATATTAGATTCAGTAACAAAAATAATAATGCATAAATCAAAGTAACGATTTAGGTATTTTTAATAAGAAAGAATATCTTATAATAATCAGATTTGTTCTTACACATCAATTATAACTAACACATAACTAGGGGCGCGAGCCGGACCTCGATTTTGACTCGCTGCGCTCCCAAAATCTCGGTAGAGTTTGGCGAATTGAGCGAAGCGATTAACCCATCTTCAATTCAGCGTTCAAAGCTAAAACCGACAGTCAAAAAATATAGAACAATCAAATACCACATAGCGAAGTTTTTTTACATTGAAGTCTATGGGACTGTCAGTTTTTGGTGATTATTCCTCAACGACATGAGTTTTTTTTTTCACTTTTATTTATAAATCATCACAATAACCATCGCTATAAATATGTAAAATTTCATGAAGATCGGTAAAGCCGTTTTCATGCCAACCCCGGACATGGGATGCAAAAAGTCTCACATAGAGCGCTCCGCTCGCTTCGCTCAAATAAATCAAAGTATTATATGGGGAACGTCTTGATAGTTCTTTTCCATGGAACCATGCAACTAGAGAATGACATTTCTTAAATGTGCCTAATTGAAATAAAAAACTAAATGTGTTTATTCTATAGAATTAATGTCGTTATTATTATCATTTGAATACGAAACTAGCCTTTAACATAATTTACAAATTTAAATATTTAGCAATTCCAACTCAAAGTGTTAACTTAACTTCTTGTGCTTTGTGCAGTGAAATAAGGACAAAAACTTTTATATATAAATTTGAAAATTACATGATAGGAACAATATTTTAAATTGTATCCAAAAACACCAAGCTTTGTTACATAAGAACAAATAAACATACATGACAAAAATTAAAAAACAATAATCTAATTACAATTATCTGTACATGTGTTTGTCACTCCCAAACGGCTGAACCGATTTTAATTGGTTCATTTATAATTACATTTTAACGTAGTGCCCCGCAGCGGTGATATGATATTGTGGGGGCTCGTGAGTGTGGTTCTCTTGTAAGAACCTAAGGTTTCCTTGTCCATCTGTGCGTGCTTTTGCCTGACAGCTCCTGCTCTTCTTCCTGGTGCAGTACCAGAACATGGGGCTGTACTCCGAGAAGGTGTACCCGTTTATCATCAACATCCCTTTCTTAGTTCGACTTGGTATTCTTAACACTGTAACGTATATAATTATAATATTAGTCATTTTAATTATTAATTCAGTGTAATTTTGCCCGGAGGGCATGTATGAAGAGGTTGATGTCTGTGGCCGAGGCGAAAGAGGTACGCAGGGACCGTAGCGTTTGGCGCTCCGTGGTCTCTGGCTATCCCGTAAGGGTTATGGCGTGAAGCTAAATAAATAAATAAATTTTGTTATTCTCTTCAACCCACGCTCATAATTTTTTTACCTACTTACCGTATCTATAATTGAAATGATCTGAACAGAAGAGCATATATTTTTTAAATAATTTCTTTTATATATACAAATATATTTATTATTTGGTTGGTGATACAAACTCGTACATATTATATCTTAACAAAAGACACAACAAACAAACATACGTTACACTCAAATTTATTAATATAATTATATATTATTATATTCTATTGGTAAATTGTATTCTTATCAACATAGAAGCTTTTATCTTAACACTAAACCTACCAAATACCGGTCAAATTGACCGTTCTTAAAATTTTGTAAGACTTACACATTTTTAAACGTTATAATATCGTTTTCAAACTACATGACTATTCTTAGAATATGTATATAATATTTACTAAACTCTTTACTTTCAGTTATTTCCATTATTACCTGCGTCATATAATAAAATAACTTTTAATTACCGGTCAATTTGACGGCGTGCGGTAGGAACAGGTATACAAGAATTGTCGGTAGGTTTAGTGTTAAGAATAATTTATATAAAAAACTGTCAAACAGATAATATTAGGCTAAATTCATTTAATATATGGTACAGGCATACCAGAGGTATATATATGTAGTAAAGATTTATAAATCTTAATATGGCAAATAATATTTAGTATTAATGAGGTATGTTACAATTCAGACTCCGTGATTGTGTTCGTTTGTTATTTTGATAACCACGTCGTCTATAGTCAGTAGTCTGCTCTTGCAGCCTGTATTTCGTTTGGTACACCTCCATATCTTCTTAGTGCCACAACCACCCTGGGAATTGAACCTGTAACCATGTACCACCAGCGCTCGTCTACCGCGCTTGGTATCTTCGAAGTACGCTGAAACTGTTTTATTATTAATAATAATATTTAATGGTGGTGAAAGGAAAAAATATATATATATATTTATAATATTCAGTGAAGTTTGGTGGGTTTTTTTTCTTTGTATGTATATTTTGATCAATGACGTATATCCAAAAGTTAGACAAAACTTTTACAGACTAATTAACACTTATTATCATTTATTATTTCATTTTAAAACTTTATTACACTATATAAAACAAAAATAAACGGTATAACAAAAAAAAAGTGTAAAACCGGTATTATCGCCAAAGCGATCTTTTCAGGAAACTTAGTTTTACCGTAACCTTGACCTTAATTTTTGTAACATACTAATTTTTAACGACAAAAAGGTACCATCAATAATATATATTACATATCACATCAATGATTGTGTTCATTGACATATTTAATGATGACGTCATCGATGGTCCAGAGTCTGCTCCTGCACCCTGAGTTATGTTTGTTACACCTCCACTTCATCTTAGCACCGGAGACGCCGTGAGCGTTGTACCTCTCCCCGTTGATAACCAGCGCTCTACCACCAAACTTCGTTGTATCAAAATGTGCTAGAACCATATTGTGATATCAAAAACCTCCGTTGACGCTGTCATGGCCATAGGCTAACAGCAGAGACATATAATAAAAAAAAACCTTAATACGAATGATAGATAAAAAAAAATATATTTTATAAAAATCAAGCAAAACAATCTTTTAATTTTACAAGAATATTTAATGAAAATTTAAAAAAAATCAAGCGGAAAATTTAATAAAAAATTAATTACTCCAACAACAATAACATTATAAAATAATAAATTCATATATAATAAACCACTTTATTTCGTAACAGGAGTCTTAGAACTAATCAAAAATATAAATTTCATAATATACGTACAAAACAAACACACAAATATTTGTCAATTAATTCAATCAAATGTAAAACCAACAACATTTCATCTCTCTATCAAACATATATGTATTATATCAGGAGCAAATTGAGGAGTAGGGAAGCATGAGGAGTTAGGTAGGGGGTAGTAATTTTATTTACATGGGTTACATCTCTGAATGATTGTGAATACTTTTTTCATACACAACCTGATTTCTCACTGTCTTAATATACGCTTTGCACCCGTTGTTTTTCTTAATACAACGCCAGGTGGTGCTCGAATCTTTGTTAATATACGCCCTGGAGTACTGATTTCCCTCAAATTCTATTCTGTACGTGAAATATGAAATGTTTAAACCTGGAATTATCAATCATAATTAATTTCCAATTAAAGATAAGATAAAAGTAGTAAAAATATGTTTAATAAATAAAAATACATTTATTATATTGTATATATATATTTATAAATAATATTGAGATCAGCGTTTATCACATGAATATTACAATATATACATCTTGTAATAGTTTTTAGGACAAAGTTCATATATTTTTTTAATGTTGCAGGACGCGTAAATGTCTTCAAGAGACTTCAAGAAGTAGTAAGCCAGTTTCTTAAACGATCTTATATACTAGTTATTACGTAAACGTATTATTTTTCCGCATTCTGTACGTGTTCGTTGTACGAACGTGACATTTAGTGGTACACTACGCGATAGAATGCGAAATAGATTTGTACAAACACTTTCATCTAAAACAATCTACGTCGAAAAGAAAATATAAACACAACAATAGATAAGCTTTAATGAGATCTAGTTAGATTTGATTTATACTTGGAACATTTTTTATATTCCGATAAGTATCTATTAACATAATCTTATAACAGCGTTACACATTTTCAAAATGGTGTCCATTTTAATAAATAGTTTTAGGTTTTAACCACACTGCACTACTAATAATATGTCATAATCCAATTATCAGCGCACTTTTCATCCCTAGAAAGTGAGGTCTACCACAAGGTCGCTAACACAACAACAACCTTTTCACTATACGATGTTAGTATACTAATTGACCTAGCACGCTAGATTGGACGACATTTAATGGTTATGTTCAGTGACATGCAGTACTTCATCGTTAATCGTGATAACATATCCTCTACACCCGGCGTTCCGTTTAACACAGTGCCACGTGGTTTTATAATTGTTAACCCTCTTCTTATTATACCGCTTCCCGTCCATAACCAACACTCTATTCCCGTATGTATTCCACAAAAATTCAGCTCCTACAAACAATCCGGACCATTACAAGAAGCTTATAGATAGTAATGGCGTATTATGAATTATAATTAATATTACAACATCGCTAGAACATGACGAGTTGCTTAAGATTTTTAATCATTTCGACAAATGGTAAAGTATCTTAAATAAATAAACTTGTACCACAGATTAAATTTTTCACTATTCATACACACACACTTATGTTTATCTTAACATAAATAAAAATTAGGAAATTTTTATGATCTGATAATTTCGTTTATGCTTCAACAAATTAATGAATTCTTTATCACCAACAGTGTATAAATAATCAAAATTAAATTACAGACGATCTTTTTAATACATTGTGTTTATTCATCAACTGCCAAAGTAATTGGTAAATGTCAAAGTTATTTTGCCGCGAACTTTGAAATGAAAAGTCAATGTCAGTTTTTAAATAGAGGAACCATATTGATTTTTTTTTCTATAAGCGCTTTGGGTCCTTAGACATTATAATATTACGAATATTAAAATAATATAACAAATATATATTGAATATAATTCAGCGATATTTTTGAAATACTTTAGATATTTTTTGTCATCATAGAATTACACCAAATACTGAACAAATCTTATATAATGGTATAACTTAATTTTGGTCAAAATTGACTGACTAATTTGTGATTACTATATATAGAGTATTTAAGCTCTCATACAGTACAATACTGACCCTATTCATAGACTAGAAAGTTTACCAAAACAACTTACAACGTTGTAAGATTGTAATTTTTTGTTTTTTTGCTTGTATACTAGAAACATTTATTTTTTACCAGATTTTATACATTCTACATAACAATTTATTTCATTTAGAGGATACTAATTTACATCTATTTTTTATTTCTATACAATTTTAGAAAGTCCTACATAAATATAAAAACTATATAAAACCTCTCCGATAAAAAAAAACTGTCTAAATCATTTAATAATGTTCAAAAGATTTTATACCTTCTAATGTGTCAAATATAGCCAAATATATACTCGTATATCTTAAAAAAATGAAGAAAATGAAAATATATAATATGTTTATTCAATGATTATGTTTGTACGTCATTTTTATAATTTCATCCGAGGCCGTGTTGACGGTGGCCCGACACCCGCGGTTCTTCTCACTGCAGCGCCACAGGAACATGGTGGACGACTTCCTTTTATTGTGACAGTGATACTTGTAATTATTTATAAACAACAAACGCCTCCCCCGAGATGTGGAAACAAATTCGTAATTAAAACCTACAAAATAAAATATATAATACTATATATACACTCAACCTTTAACATTGGACTTGTGAAAAAAAAAAAATGTCCGTTTTAATATAATTTAATTAATTATACATATATATTCATCTTAAAATAAATAATATATTAAACTTTATTTAATTATTATGTTAAATTAATTTTCTTACACATATAATACAAACATATATACTTATATAATACAAACCCGTGTGATCACACATGTGCAATAGTCTAAAATAGGAATCATTAATAATACTATAAATCCAAACCAAAGATAAATGTGAACTTAAATATATATATAATTAATGTGTGTCATGGTTGTGTATTTGTCTAACTCGTATAATAACATTGTCTATGGTGGTGACGAACGCGCCGCACCCGGACGTCTTTTTCACGCACCGCCATCTTATTTTAGCGCCTTCGTTCTGATGAACTGTAAATCTATGCTCTCCTATATCCAAACACCGCTTCCCGCTTTGAGTGTATCCAAAGAATGCTGGAAATTATCGTATATTCAGTAAAATATTACACAATAAAGTAAACTAAAAACGGAATGTTGAATAAAAAAACTATTGAATTCAATTTCATTCTATATTTAACGGATAAAATATTAATAATAGAACAATAAAAACTTAACATAATTAATACCAACATTGCGATAATTACAAAATTACGATCTACTTTCGAATTTTAAATGTTTGTACCCCCGGATGGTTAGTGTGGTCGCCGGTCACTTTGACAATGATTGTACCAAATGTACGCACGCTCGCCTTGCAGCCGTACTGACGCTTGTGTCTGCACACCCAGTGTACTTTGTTGTCCCAAGTTCTATTTCGTATGTACACGTTGTCCTCCAAAAGCAATCTCAGTCCCCCATTCGTACTTGTTATTATTTGAGCTTCTAAAAAAAGACTTCATTTAGTGTCATGTTTAATTATGATCTTAATTTGACCTTAGAGTGAAGTTTTCAAAATTAATTACGGTTTTTATGAATAACTTATTTTATTAATTTATCTATTAAACTTGTCAGATTATAGAGGTATGACCTATTTTATTTTTATGTTGGGTGTGTGTGTGTGTGTGCGTGTGCGTGTGTGTGTTCGTGTGTGTGTGCGTGCGTGTGCGCGGATGCGAGGTTAGTGTTTATGCCTGCGCATGTGTAAAATGCTTGTTAAGCATATTACACACGCACAGACACAAACACATAATGACACAGAAATGTACATACATATATTACCGTTATGATTTCTTAACTATTATTATTATTAGACAAAAACTTATGTAAGATAAATCATTACATTTTTTTTAGGTTTAAATAAATATAATTAAATTATAAAAAAAATGTTTATTAAATAAAGTTATTTTAGACCTAATAATTAAATAAATTATATATTTCCCGTAGTTTATTTCACATTTAATAATATTCTCTCCCATGGTAACAAGCTTGGCCCTGCACTGTATCCCTTGTTAAACACAGAGCCAATGGGTTTTAGGACCTCTGTTATAACTGCGCTTTTGAAATAAGTTGTTAGAAATATTGGAACAGCATTTTAAATATCAATAGATATTCCTTCAAACCAGCATTTCTATTAATATATAATTTTGATTCTTATTTTTTATTACCTCTTCGAAAACAATGGTATATCAAAAGGAAATCTTTACATATATATTTAAAAATTTAAGTTAAATTCGAATGCAACATTGTTGTCAAATCTCAATATTTAAAAAACAATCTAAAGATGTAATGTTTTTTTACTGTTTAGATATTTTATTACTTTTACGTTAGCAATTTAGTGCCTTGTTAATTATTAATACCTCATACCAATGACTCTTAGACTGAATAAAAAAAAACATTTTAATTGAAGTCCATAGACAAAGACAATATATTTTAATACACACACAATTAATAAACACACAAGCAATCCTTATTATTATATATGTGAGAGCGTCGGGAGAAGCCTCATAGCGGTCTTGGCTGTTATTGTTCATAATGGGCGTTGTAACGATAGGAATTAAAAATAGAAGTACACTCGTATTGTTTAAAATGTTATTATTATTTTTTAAAACTGTTTAACAAAATATTACACACAATCAATAAGATTAAACAGGATTTAGAGCCAATAGGTTAGCAAATGTGCACTTCTTGCAACGGCTGTCAACTCCATGACAACCGCCATTCTCAGTGGCGACACCTACTACCCTATTCGGGATTATCCGCTCATATTTTAATATTTTTTATAACAATCCATTACAGAATCAAATAATATAATTGCGTAACTTATAATTTAAAATAAACTTCAATCAACGCGCCGTCATATATAATTAATTTAATGGTTGTGAATGTCATCGTATCTCAACACTGTGTTGTCTATGGTCATGACTTTGGCGCGGCAATGGCTGTCCTTCTTGACACACACCCAGCTGACTTTAGGACCCTTGCTGTCACTGCGCTTATTAAAACGGTAAGGACCGATTATCATTAATGGATTGCCGTAACGAGTTTTTGAGAATATTGGTACATCTGAAAATAATAAACAAAATAAGATTGTGTAAGTCACTTATGCTTTGAAAAGTAAAATTAATCTGACAGCGCTGTTAAGAATTTTCGTTAAGGCGGCTAACACATGATTTGACAGCAAATTAGTTTTTTTATCTGTCACAAAATCAGACTTTAAACACATGACACTAAAATAGAAGATTCAAACGTCGAGCATCCACATTCTAGAAGCAGTGTAACATGAATATGTTGAAACCAACATACATAACAATTGTGACGACACGTTCAGGCAATATACTAAATCAACGTTAGTTTCAAAGGTCGTCTCTAGTTTATAGCTTGAAGGATTAGAAGGTAATATCAGATATCATTAAAATTAAATGGCGGGAAGTACTAAAACAATATAACAATAATTTTTTTTAATAGTTTCACTAAAACATTTTTTTTTTAAACCACAAATAGGATATAAAGGCACTTAAGTTTAAACAAAACATACTATTGGGTCATAATTAAAAGAGATAAATAATTACCTTATATAACATATATATCAAATGGTATTATTATTACAAAAATATAATATAATACGCGAATTAATAGAATTATATACTATATCCGTATATGAGTCAATTCTTCACATTTATCACACGTAATCTTACTTAAATAAAATAAATTTAATAAGAGTGTAATCCACGTTTTATTTTATACAAATATATAAACCAATTTATTATATAAAAAGAAAAAATATGTTTACTTAAATACATTACCCTTCTTTCCCCAACACGAAAAATATATTTGTGAAATCTTCGATAATAATTACATTATGAACAAAAAAAAACAGTTTATTAAACTCAGATTTTTCAATCATATTCATAACTATGAAAAGAACTTGTCTATTTTTGACAGGTACATACAAAAACTGTCAAAATGTCAAATGACAGTTAAAATCAATTAAGTGTGATTGTGTTGTTGGTTGATTTTGTGGACTGTATTATCGGCAATACTAACGCTAGCAGAGCAACCACGCTTCACACAACTCCACCAGGTCTTGAGTCCGTATGAAGAGGTTCTCTTGTATCTGTTGCTGTCAAGCATCAGAACTGGGTTCCCACGAGCTGATAACCCGAAATATACTGTGGACAAGACATTCATTTAATATTATTTTATTAACGTTATTTTCATGTTGATATCTAGAAATTTATACACCACTCCAATTATTGCTATGTATAATATATAGCAAATGACGAAGTTAATCAATCAAAAACTATTTTTAATCATATTTTTTACTAACAAATAATCGTAAAAAATAAGAAAATTCAGCGAAAGTATGTACTTTATTTCTTAATCAATACTAAAACAGTAAATTATCCTAAATATAAACACATGCAAGTATTATCTAGAAATGTAGCCAAAGATATGACAAAGCCTCCACACAATACAATAAGAAGATTAATTAATAAATATTAAGTATGATTGTGTTCATTTTTGGTTCTAACAATCTCGTTATCAAATGTCACGATGGACATTTTACATCCGAGGGGTGCCTTATTGCAGGACCAGTATGTTTTGGGACCGGCGTTATGTTTACAGTTGAAGCGAAAACCGTCTATCTGGAGCAGAGGCTTCCCGCGTTTCGTCCTCAGAATAAGACCTGAACAACATTATTATTATTAATATTATATTTCAATTAATTTAATATTAATTACTATTGTATAGGTTATAAATAAAATATTATTTATGAGTACATTTATTATTATAGGCAATTAAATTTAGATACAATGACAGCTATTTATATAATTAACCATAAATCAACACTTCAGTGATTATGGATGGTCTTTTCGCGAACGATGACGTCATTAATGGTGGTGATGGATGCACGGCACCCGGAGCTGACTCTGCAGCAGACCCACAAGGACCTAGGTCCAGAGCTGCGGTTGTTCCGATTGAACCTGAACTTCCCCACTTGGATAGCCGGTTTGCCAAATCTTGTTGTGGTAAATCTGTGAACTGATAATAATACGAGCTGTATTACAGAAAATATATATATGAAGCTTTTGTTTTGAAATATTAGTCATATTTCTGTTGGTAAGTATGTTAATATTAATAGAACTTCATGAACTCTAGTGTCTATCTGTCTTTGTGATATTTGACTTCACGTTGATCTAAATATGACTCGAGAAAAAGGCTTAGCGAGTAGACCTGTTATATTATATATATGCAGGAATTATCATAACGTACAGTTTAAAATAATTGAACATTGTTGTCTAGTTCATCACTTTATTGTATAATTTCACTTCTAATTATTTCTTGGGTTCATTGGTAAAGTTTGTATTAGATCCCTCTATTAAGACAATAAATAAATAAATAAATAATACATATGTTAGTCAGTGGTTGTGTTCGTTTTTGACGTCAATTATCATTCCGTCTACAACAATGACGGAGGCTTTGCAGGCTGGTTTATTGCTGTTCTTATAACAGAACCAAGTAGCCTTCCTCCCCCGACTTCTATTGTTCTTATAGTATCGATAGCACCCAATCTGAAGAACATCTCTTCCATTAGTGGTCGTCGTGAACATTGGTTCTGGAATAGTTTAGAAGCATTTACTTCCAAAAAGTTTTATATATAAATTATTTCTATGTCCCGTTTTCTATAATGTATATAATCTCGGTACAAAATCTTTAATGGTTTTTTAAGAAACACATAAAACAAAACATTACTTCTACCTGCTTCGACTTTTAAATCATTCAATCAATTCAATCAAGTTTCTATTTGCCGGCTTTGCACCAGTAAAACTTTAAATACTTCAAACGAAACATAGGCAATGTACAGAATCCACCGTCAATTTAACCAAGTTATTGAGCACATTAAACACCTGCCCAACTCCACTAGAAGGAATCTTAGCACAAATCTATTATTATATATGTTTATATAGAACGAGGTGCAAAAGAAATCGCTTTATTAAAATATTTAGTTACATACGACAAAAATACAAGAAAACTACACCACACTTAAAGTCGTACCATTTTTAAAAAGTATTTAATCAATGTAGTTTTAAAAACATTTATACACATAGAATCAAAAACTAACACTAGAGGGAATGTTGCATGCAATTGGTTAACTATAACTTGAACTTCTCAAGAGTGGTTGTGTGTATTCTTTACCACAAGGATGTTCCCATCGCAGGTGGTGATAGACATTTTGCATTTATATTTTTTTTTATTACAAGTCCAATACACAGTCGCTCCAGTGCTGTGTTTGAAGTTGAATATAAAACCGTTGTGCAGCAGAACAGGCTTCTTACCCGCCCTCTCCAAAATACTAACTGTGAAAAATAATAATATTAATAAAGAAATAATAAATCTACATCTTCTAGTAAAATTAAATATGTTCATACTTAACATTTTATATAATTTTATTACATTATTTTTTTTTATTCAAAAATAAAATAAATTGTATTACATTTAATGATTATGAAAGTTATTCATTTTGATGACAGTCTGATCGCAGACGAGGACGGAGGCTTTGCATCCCAATCTTCGTTGTTTGCAATACCACGTTGCCTTAATACCAACTATTTTACCGTCCTTGTAGTATCTATTTCCGTAAAAATCGAGCACAACTCCCCCATTTCTTGTTGTAGAAAAAACTGCATCTAATAAGAAAAATTGCCATCAATAGAGGTTATCCTACTTGAATTCTCTAAAACAGAGTAAAAAAGGTAATCCGGTATTGACCAGATTCTATGATATTAATAATTTATATATAAATAGCATTCCATACATTTTAAGTGTATATGAGCTTAATATTTTTTTACTTAGACATATTGTCTAGAAACAAAGTAACAAAGATATTGTTGACAGACACCTATCCTTCTCCCAATTTCTAGGGTTCCGTAGTCCACTAGGATTCTCATAGTTTTATTTCCATATCCATCCGTCTATCCACAGCCTAGCTCAGTCTCTTAGTAGTAAAAAGCTGTGATTCGGCGTAAAGATATGTACATATGAGCCACAAATTGATAGAGTAAAATTTTGAATATAATTGTTTTTAGAGGTCTCTCCTCTGCACGTGTAGTATTTCTTTCTTTTGAGACCCCATGGGGTATCGTTAGGTACGTCTTTAAAAATATAGATTGCAAAAAAACAGATCGATTAAAGGACTTGTTAGTGAAATATTAAGATTGAAATTGCAAATTTTCGTTGCCACGCCCATGCCGGATAAATGGTTGATTTTGGAGGTGGAGAAAAATTCACATATAATGAATTTAAAAGAAAAATTATCACAACTAAGTAGGTTTTAATAGTTTTATGTAAAATACAATATAATACATTATAGAATTGTATATCTTAAAAAGATCTATAGTGTTTGTCTATATCTATATGTTTATCATAGGCACCTCGGGAATCCTACATTGACGGTTTTATTTAGAAAAGATGCAATATAATAATAAAATTTGTATAATACTAATTGAAGAATACTAAACAAAGTTACAATTTATATGTATATGTTATGTTATGTTATGTATACATTGTTATATAACAGAACTTCAAAAGGAGCAATTAAAGATAATTAGATTGATTTCTTCTTATTTATAATTATGATTATGATTGTTATTCATTTTAACAATGGTACTATCGTACACTATGACTGAAGCTTTGCAGCCATTATATTTCCTGTAACAGAACCACGTCGCCTTCACTCCCAGGCTTCTGTTGTTCTTGTAATATCTGTTCCCCCCGATATTCAATGCAAATCCTCCTTTCTTAGTTATAGAAAACACAGCCTCTTTAACATAAATATAAAGATTGTTCATGTTAAATTGTCTTTAATTTTTAACTTTTCTTAATTAAGGTAGCGTGTTCGAAATCTGCCCGCGTTAGCAAATTTATAATTTTTTTATACATTTTTATAAAATAATTATAAACTAACATATTTAGGAACAGTTATGAATATAATAAGATATTTATTAGGAAATATATAATGAATAAAACAAATACATTCAATTTCTAACTTTATTTGTATATTAAAAAACATTCAAAGAACAAAATCTTTGTAAAGATACATATCTCGATTGATGAATTAGGTGAGTGGTATAATAAACAACATATTATTATTAATAAACACATGAGATTCAAACATTATATGAAAATGTATCCAGTTACGAAAATTTCATATAACTAATAAAATATCTAAATATTTTTCTACTAACAATTCTTTGTAATATAAAGTTATGAACTTTTATTAAATAAAGTCATAAAATTATTGATTTATTCGTAAGGGCCATGAGAATGTACATTCTTGACGCATATAACTGTATCCTCCACCACCACCGCGGACGCTTTACACACACCGCCCTTCCTGCCCTTAGCGCAAAACCAAACGGACTTACAACCGCGACTCCGATTGTTCTTATAATACCTGTACCCTCCCATTTCCAAAATCGGACGACCATATTTTGAAGTGATGAAGCTGTAATCTGAAAATTGTACTTATTATTATATACATACATGTGTAATGTCTACGTCTGTCTTGATAAAGACAATCTATCTATACTATAATACTTCTCTACGGTTATTTGGTTATATGGGCACGCTCCTATCGCTACAGCAGGATCCAGATCCAAACGGGAATGGTTAATACATTATATACATTTTTATACAAACATTACTTTAGCAAATACAATGTAGTAACAATAACATCTTTTGAAACTTTTCTGTGTTTAATTAAAAATACAACTACCGTTGGCGAAGCTCTGAAACATTTCTAGATCTTGCCCGTTTGTAGAACGGGCCATTAGATTAGTTAGAATGCTAGAATCATTGAGGCGGATAAAACACTGTAAACACTGTAATTGATAGATCGACGTAACAGTTTTCTAAATGTCTCTGCTTCGATTCCTGTCTGTTTCTATGCATTTGGTAAACCCATATGGTGAAACGTTTTACGTCGAGTAAAATCCAATATTGCAGTCAAAATCATGTGACAAGCGGTTACTATTAAAACATCAATAGATTTTTATCAAATTTGGTATATGAAGGTTTTCGAGTGAGTAAAAACTCACGAATTCAGATTTGAAATTGTACCAGTCAAGATGGTCAACTGATTTTTTATACCTTTCTATTCACATATTTCCTTATCAATTACTAATCTAGTTTTATGTTTCAAAAACATCATTAGACTTAAAAACAACAAACTTTTAACATTCGGTATATTAAAGTAGTAATTTTATTAAAAAATATATCTATCTAAATCTATTGGTTTCTACATTTTATCTAAGTTTTGCGGAAAACAATCGCCTTATGCACTGATTCGAACTGATTGAACTGAATGAACTTAATTTTTTTATATTTCTGTCTGTCTGTTTTCTCTTTTTTTTATTAAAAACCATTTGACCGATTTTCACAAAAATGTGTATTTAATGGAGCGTATCTTAAACTTACATTAGACATTGGTAAGCGTTATAATATTTTGTGAAAATAATTGAAACTATTTTTAAAACTATTCAATATTTCTATATTTATAATTCATTTAGAAATGAGACAATCATTTATTTTATTTATATATAGTAGATTGTTTATTTTACCCGTATAGAGCGAAGCCGGTGGCAAAAGTTAGTCATACGTTACACTCATCACATAGCTTTCGAGTGAACGCATGATTATAACACACGTATTTATCACATTTTTCACACTTGGCCGATGTTTTTCTGTCAACATTTCGCGGACAAATGTGACAGCGACCGCGTTTTGCCCTTTTGGGGTTGCAGTTAGCAGTTGCTAAGGGATCCGATCCTAAAGTACTTTTTTTGTTAGCAATATCTGATGACAGGAGCAGCTGCGACGGTAAGACTTCCAGTGCTACTTTACACGATTTTAATTTTTCTATTGTTTTCACGAATATTGCTCCACGTTTAAGTTGATTGTGATCTGCAAAACATTATATTAATTAAATAAAGTCTATCACACTTTTGGTCTACTTGGGTCCACACAAAGATCCAAATTTATTTGGGTTTATATTTATATTTATATAACTCTCCACATATACACAAAACCTTAAGGTAACGCACTCTATTAATTTATTTAACTATAAAACAAACAAGCTTCAGTAATAAAAAAGGATAATAAATAAAATATTTGTACTCAAGGAACTTAGGCTTAATAAGTAACAAAATCGTCAAAATTCTTTTACAAACTGACGATTTTTTATAACTTAATTATACTTATGGATATGTTCATTTTTTGTGACCATAATTTCGTCACCAATGGTAATAACTGAAGCACGACAGCCGAGAGACCATTTTGTGCAGAGCCACTGCGCGCGCGCACCTTTGGACCCGCTGCGGCGATTGAACCTATATGCACCTATTTGGATCACTGGCTTGCCATATTTTGACACTGTGTATACAGGATCATCTGGAATATTAAGTATTGTTCTATTTTTACACTTTTATAACAATTATTATTTTTATTTAAGTTAAGTTTCAAAACGATAGATATATATAATGAAATTGTAATAATAATATTAATTCGTAGCTAAATATATAAAATAGGTCATGAAAGTAGTTATTAATTTTTATTTATAATAAAAAAAATAACATAACTCTTAGAATACATGAAGATAAAATAAAAATAGATTTTTTTAATAAGATCTGAAGAAATTACATTTATTTTAAATAAAGTATGTTAGGAAGGACAGAATAACATAAACAAAATATCAATATATTAAAGAAGGACGGTTCAGTCAAAGCCTGAAGTATGTATAAGAAACAGTACTATGAAATCTTTTTTTTTTTATTTATTTAATGATTTTTATGATTTAAATTAATAACATCCCAAACAACGCCAAATACAAACGACTTTCTATATAAATGGTAAAGCAATTTAAATAAAACATAAATGGTAAATGTATTGGAGAAACGTTCATATTAATCAAAACTTTTGAGTTATGATACAATTATTTAAACATTCTCTTTAAGGTGATGAAATTTATTTTAATTGTTATTCTATGATATTTATAGAACAGATCAAGGATTAAGAAATAATCGAAATGTATTAAAGTAAGTGTTTTATATATAAATATATTTCACATATATAATCTAATGATTATGACAATAGCTACTCATAACAATTTCTTGATGTATTGAGATAAGGGACGCTTTGCAGCCGGTAGTCCTTCGTTTATTGCAGAGCCACTTCGTCCTCCCTCCCTTCGATCTAAACTGCTGGTTATACCGATACCCGCCGACCTCCAACGCCGGTTTTCCATTTCTCGTAAACGTAAAAATTGCTGTTAACAAATATTATTTAATAAATTTAACACAATTAAAGACAAAAAATTATTTAATATTACACTTGAGTCAATTATTGTTTTATAGGTACCAGAGATACCTAATTTAATATTGTGTCCAAGTTGATTATCAATAGTGATGTGGACGCATAGCGAACCCATTTCTAACCCTTCCACTGAATTCTAAAACATGTTACTTTTCCAGGATAGTTTTAATTTATCCTCCACATATTTTTAACAATGTTTGATATCGTAAGTTGGAGTTTGGAAAAATAAATATTTTTTTACTTAGTTCGCAAACGTAAAAAGATCACTTTTTACTTTGTTCGAAAAATTACGAACAATACTTTATTTTGTTACAAATTAATTAACTGAAACCAAATATCCCAAACCAACAGTTTAATAAATAATAACAAATTATTATAATAAATAAATAAACATTAACAAAGCACAGCCTCAAAAATAAACATAGATCACAGATTAATGGTTGTGTTCGTTGGTGATTTTGACGATCTCGTCTTCGAAGGTGGTGACGGACGCTCTGCAGCAGGTGGTGGTCTTCTTGCAGCACAACCACTGAACCCTTGGTCCTTTGCTGTTAGCTCGCTGATTGTACCGGTATATCCCTATTTGAATCACTGGTCTCCCATATCTAGATACTGTGAACTTGGGGTCTATAACAAAAGGGAGGGATTTCGTTAAACTTTAAAAGAATATCATGTGTGGTGTAATAATTACTAAGTATACTGAAATATAAATCAAACGATATTAATTAATATACTTTATTATTTAACAAAACAGTTGCAACAAAACTTAATGATTATGAAAATTTCTAATTTTTATTATGTAATCGTTAAAGGTAGTAATTGAAGCCCTGCAGTCCCTGCTGGTCCACTTACAGCAGAGCCACTGGACCTTGGGTCCCGTGCACCGACTGTGCCGGTTATACCGATATCCGTCTAACAACATCACCGGTTTCCCATATTTAGATTTAGTAAATATTGGTTCTAAAATTGAAATAAGCATTAACCTTTTAAAATTAAACAATATTCATATAAAAATTAAAATTATAAATAGGCTTGAATTAAATTGAAAGTAATGATTATTAATTTAATCTTTATTATAACAAACAAAGTTATCCACACATTTTGAGATTATTTATAAATTAATGTTTGTGTATATTTTTAACCCTGATAATCTCATTATCGAAGGTTGTCAAGGACGCCCTGCAGCCTTGGCTCCACTTGCTGCAGACCCACTGAGCCTTGGGACCTTTGGAGCGACAAAATTTATTATATCTGTATCCCTCTAACAATATCACTGGCTTACCAAATTTGGACAAGGAAAATACTGGACCTGAAACAATTAAAGTCTTATATTCATAAGAACCAGTATTCTTATACATTTTTTTTTAACAATTTTTTTGGTGGATAAATAAAATGCAATATGTAATATCACTTAAAATATTTATTCATTAATTCATTGTCAATACAATTTTAGTTAATGGTTATGTACATTTTTAACTTTTACTATTTCATTAGCGAATGTCGTGACCGAAGCCCTACAGCCGGTGACCGCCCACTTCACGCACGGCCATAGTACTTTGATTCCTTTGTACCTGGTATGCCTGTTGTACCTGTAGTTACCGATCTGGATGACGGGATTCCCTCGGCGAGACGTTGTAAATATCGCCCCTGAAACAAAATTTACTATATCATTTTATATTACATGCTTATTTATGTATTACTGATATAGAAAAATATATTTGTAAGGAAAAACAAACTACTTCATGAATTATAAAAAAATGTATTAGATATTTCAGGTTGAGTCGTGAAAATACAGACGAAAATATTGTATGTTTAGTGGTTGTGTTCATTTGTTGAGTTGACAATAATGTTTTCAATTGTTATTATTTTAGCTCTACATTTAGCAGATGTCCATTTCGCACAATGCCAGAAAACTTTAGAGCCGGTAGAGCGAGAATTTTTGAAGTATCTATAAGATCCCCACTGTATTACCGGCCTCCCATGAATCGAAGTTGTGAAAAACCCTGAAAGTAACGTATAAATAATTTTAATATAATTATTTATACGGAGGAGGAGGTGTGCTTTCTTCTATAATAAAGTTTTCTCAAAGCTGATGATTATCGTTTATAATAGATTTTCACAAAAGCAAATTAATAATTAATTAAAGATCCAATAAGTCCGTAAAATACAATGAAATATGCTCTATTCGAGCTCCTCGGAGTGATTGTGACAACAGAGTTTTTATTGTCATGTTTGTGAGTGGGCGATGATTCAGTGGTTTACGCCACTAGCAACACGTGCAGTGCAACTTTTAGTTTGAAGTAAACATTACGTTTGAAATCGCCACCGGCTTTTTTATTGTTCTATTGGAATGGCCGGAGATTTACGCCACTAGGAAACACGTACAGTGCAACTTTGTTGAGTTTGAAAAAAGCAGTAGCAGTTGAAATAAAATTATACAGTTGTATTTATTCTGACTTTTATTATTATAGTAAGCAAACGAATTCAATATACTTGTTTATGTAATGAGATGAAGCTTCTTAGCATTCTATGGATTCACCGTGAGGGTGGCAGGGCCATAGCATCGCAAGGAGAGGAGTGCATACAATGCCTGGCACTTGCGACCCAAGTGTAGTTTTAAGAGGCCCCTTTACTATGCGCATGCACGCTCACCTTCACTGCCTACGTTCCTCTCCCTACCTAACGCCTAAAGCCGCTACTATATGTCTATTATTTAGTAATAAAAAATAACAACTTCAAGATATATCACTTTTCAGAAGTAATAAATATAAGGTAGAATAAAAAACGTCTATCAGTTACATAACATAATTTATATAAAAAATATATATAACAACGATAACATTATCATCATATTAATGATTATGAATATTATTCACTCTAATTATTTTATCATATAGAAAGTTGACGGCCGCTGTGCAGCCACTGTATCTCTTGTTACAAATCCACCGAGTCCTTCCATTGTTTCTCTTGTAGCTGCTGTGTCTGTAGTACCTGTGCTCTCCTATTTGTAATATTGGTTTTCCTCGTCTAGATTCTGTTATAAATAGACCTGTAAAAATTTATTCAATTATCTTGTATTTATCCCTATACTGTATTTAATATACATTAGATATCAAAATGGTACTAAGTGTTAAAAATTACTGAACAATTTGAAATTCAAGTGTTTAATTGATAAGAGGATCTTTATAGTAGTCATGAGAATTATTAACAAGGAAAATTAAATTAAAATTCAAAGGTTAATAAATATTTTTTGTTTTTTTTGTCAAAATTTTTAAGGCTAATTATGTATCGGAAAAGGAAAACCACCCCAAAAATTTTATTTTTGATAAAAAAAACTATAATATGCTTATTAATATATTTCAATAATACAAATATAACTAAAATGTAACAAATCTTGTACATTGATTCAGTATAAAACTATTTGTGGTTGTGATTATTTATTTTAACGATTTCATCTCCAAATGAGGTCAGTGAACCTCTACATCCACTGCACCACTTGATGCAGACCCAAAGACATTTCGGACTACCCTCCCTGTAACTACTGTGCCGGTAGTACCGAAACTGTCCCATCTGAATAATCGGCTTCCCAGATCTCGACTTCGTGATTATAATATCTGTAATCAAATACTTTTTAATAAAAAAAACCTAATGTAATTAAAACTTATTGATAAATTAAAGCATTTATTGAATTTCTTCATTTATATTGAAATATCCAAGTAATGAAAATCTTAATCCAATCAAAGACAATATATTAAAACACCTCATTACAATACATACATCAGATCTTCATTTAAGAGTAAAATAAATTAGAACATTTCAAGTTTTTAAAAGCATACAAAGGTAAGGACCTTTGTGTCCAAAAATCTTATCTGTTTAAAAAATGATCGAATACCTATTTCTCAAAATGAATACTTTCTACCGCTGTCTCTTTGTCGGCTTAATATGACCTAGGTCTTTATATTTGCCTTAAAATCAATCAATCAATCAATCAATGGTTATGCTGTCTAGAACTAGATACAGCTACTACATCCCCGGACACAGTATTGATGGTGGCAACAACAGCACGACATAAGCCCTTCCTCCACTTCTGACATCTCCACACTGACTTAAAGTCCCTTATCTGATGAATATTGTACTTATAATTCCCAAGCAAAAGCAACGGTCGACCCGCTCTTGATTTCCCAATGGAAACTGTAACAGATTATTTTGTGAGCAAATATACATAAAAAACACAATTGACAATTAAAGCCTTTAATCAATTTTAATAAATAAAATACAACTAAAAATTTATTTAATTTTTTAATACACAAAAGAAATTACTTTCACAGATTAGGAATTATTATAAATAATTTAAATAATAATAAATATTTTACAATTATTAATATATTTAGATTTCCCTAAGTAATAATAGTATATTGTGCAACATTTCTTTTTTTACATTATAGTTCGACAAATATATTCTATATCTCAATATGAAATGAATAATGACCTAACATAGCTTCCTACAAACTATACGGTTATTTGCAGTGCAATAATCCGGACAGAAAATGAATTAGAATCAATAGAAGATACTTAATCAATGGTTATGCGATTTAGAGTATTTAATGGCAACTTGTTCGCCGCTTTCAGATGTGATGGTGGCGACCACAGCACGACACAGCCCTCGCCTCCACTTCTGACACCTCCATACTGATTTAAAGTCTCTCTCCTGGTGGATATTGTACCTGTACTCACCAACCACCAGCAGAGGCTTACCAGCCCTCGATGTTTCGAAAAACACTGAAAAAAATTATTATATAGACGTAGTGACCAAAGTGAAGCTATTATATGGTATCATTTAAAATATTACACTATTTATTGAGACTTGGCTAAGTTAAGATGGACACCGTGTGAAGTATTTTTTACCAATACTGATTATAAAATATTGTGCAATGTCTGATTTGCATAACAATGGCATTGTAATAGCATTCTTCACTAATAGTGAGGATACACGCAGTTAAAACACAAACATTTTGTATTTAAACTGTCGTAATCCGCCAATGTGTGAAACCGCCGCGTAATGTGTAAAACCGCCCCTAACTTATGTTAATGTATCGGAATTTGGCCGAATTGTTCACTCAGTGGTTCCGCAACTCTCCGTTCTCCAAGCTCATAACTAAGATCTAAGGATCCCGAATGAGCTCGAAACTTGTCGGCCAAATTCCGATAAGTGAACGTGACTACAGACAGTTAAATATATAATACTAAGAATGAGCCATTCCGCTGTTGATTCTAAAATTAGAATCAAAATAGATAATTTAAAACTGGGTCTAAATCAGTTTTTATTATTTTCATTATTCTAACAGTGCAATAAGAGTAATATATGTAATATATGAAAACAAATTAAAATTCAAGTGAGGAGAAGTTTAGAACAACTTATTATTTTGTTTATAAAGGTATTCGTTCTAAATAGATGGCCTTAGGGTCATATCGCAAGATATATTGTCAGCTACGACCATCAGTGATGGAAGAGCGAATGAAGACACCGGCAACTATGGGTTAGTAATAAAATACAAGATACACAATATAATTAAAATAAATATATTATATAACACTTAACACCTTCCAAATTAGAACCACCACTTTCATTAATGAGAATACAATAAATAATAAGACAATTTCTATATAAGGTACAATATATGTGTAATATAATGTATGAAATATAAAGTATTGTTAGAGCATTTATTATCTATACATATACATAAAATAAAAGTGTCTGTCTTTTTACTGAAAGTAAATACGGTACTTATATAAAAAAACTATTTTGGTTTTTTTTGTCTATCTGTTTGGTCCGGCTAATCACTGGCTGGATGGACTGATTATAACAGGACCTTCATTGACGGATAGCTAATGTTATAAAGAGTAACTTAAGCTACTTAATTTTTAAAAAACATTCCACCTGAAAGTGATCATGGGCACAGTTAATACTAAAACAAAAGTCCTGACTCCGACAATTCAAATTTATATGGAATTATTATTTTACTACACCAGACCAATATATGTATTGACTGAACTATGCAGATGAAAACAAAAAAAAAACAGTACTCAAAAACCTAAATCCCAACCTACCACCCTAATATATCTAAATCCGATTTTCCATACTTTCATACTAATAATTATTACGAACAGTTCTTAACTACCTTCAAACATTCAGCATTTATTTGTATTCATAAATGTTATGCACTGCGCTTTTTATCTTTTCTAATTTTATGGTTCCAAAATATATCTAACCGACAAACTTTTCAACTAATCTCAAGAAACATGATTATCGTGTTCGCCGTTCATAATTTTTTATTCAAATGTGAAAAAATGAAATAATTTATCAGATTTAGTCAATAACGAATCGACTCATCGACACAATTGAGTGGTACAGAAAATGCTACTAAAATTATTAGTTTACCAAAATTCGAAATTATTTAATATTATATGAGATTTCGTCATCAGTCCCAGTGAGGTCTGAATATCTGCGAGATGACCATTTTCATTTGCACCAAAGATAACTAAAAACCATCTCACAACTAAAAACTAATATATAATTCGAATGACAATTCATCAATTTCATATTTATTTCTGTTTATATTTTGTTTCTTTTTAGTACGATGATGTAATTTTTAAACGTTGCCTCCGTTTCTGATGCTTCCATTGCTCCCTCAGTTTATTCTTTTGTGAATCATTCAGTTCAGAAACCTTCCTCCGCTTTTGTTTTACTCCATCTAAATACTCTCTATGTTTCATCTTATATCTTTCGGGGATATTTTTAACATTTTTTTTGCACCCTCCTATTTTTTCTATGACTGTAAGAAAAACCTTTATTATAAACACAGTATCGAAAAAATATGTTTACGAAATCGCTCAACCCAAATAAAAAATATGTAATAAATGGTCGAACTCACATTAAATTTCGTAATTTTTTTTTATATTGTGAGGCGCATTTAAAAATTTTTGATGCAACTTTTGGTTTTTATAAAAGAAATAGTATTTTTAGTGGAATCATTGCAATGCTATCACATTTTATTTCAATTTCATTTTTATTATAGAAGACCAATGTTAGTGATATTGTCTGTTAATTTACAACCATCCAGAAAATATGGAGTTCATTCATCTACTGATTTCATTGGTTTCTTACTACTAGTTGGATATTTGAAGTTGAGTCCATCTAAGTCTATTTTCACTCCAAGATCAAAGCACAAAAGTCACTCTAGTCAAGTTGCTGCATAATGTTATCTTCGGAATATCTTTAAAATTTTGTGGGGTTTCAACGCAGATTAAAGTCCTACAGTGTGCACACATACATTCACATCAATAGACTGAGGCACATCACCATAGGGAACATGAATAACCTAGCAATTTAGAATATGTTATTCGCTAAGAAGTTATAATAGATAAGCAAACGTTGCTTAGTATTATATTTCTCTCTTTCTATTATATGCGTGGTTAAGTGATTCTTTTCTACGTTAAGAGATGGCATTATCACACTTACTTCATATCCATAACACAAAAAAAGGAGAAAACCGGTTAATTATATTAATATTAATGTTTCATTTTGACACTACTTTCAATACAATTCTTAATTAAAAGTTAAACGTTCACAAAATATAATACCAACACGATACAAATACGAATAACAAAAGAATCACGTGATTTTATATGAAATATATCTAGTGGTTATGTTCACTGGTAACCTTGATAACGACATCCTCCAGAGTTATCAGCGACACCCTGCAGCCCTTCGCCCAGCTGCTGCAAACCCAGCGCTTTTTTATTCCTGAATTCTTTTTGTGCAGACTAAAATTGTAACGACCCATTTGTATCATGGGATTCCCGCGTTTGGATGTCACGAATTGCAGCTGTTCTGTAAAACAGGACATTTATATTATATATCAAGCCCTTATTACTTATAATTTGTAAAAAATAACAGTTCACGATTACAAAATTCAGAATGTAAATATTTAACTATGAAAACACAGGAGAAAACGAATAACTTTATTAACAAAGTACGTGCTTCGTTAACATTAATAATACTAAATTAATACAAGTAAAAAAGTGCACATATTTTTTATTATGACTGAATAGGCACTTAGTGTCGTGTATTCACAGCTTTATTTTATCATGTTCATTACTTTTTCCCTTTCGACGTTGAAACGCTAATTAGTCTGCCTTTTTTAAACAATAATATATTATCAGACATATTTATTTATTATAATTAGTGAAATCAAAATAATTAACACAGAAATATATTATATATTTTTGCCTCAATGTGACGTCACAAACGTAATGTATGTTAGTTTCGTCGTATTATAGCCAAACTCGTGTTCAATGATTATTCTATATTTATTTAAAATGGTATTGTTATCATTTCGTGTATGTTATCTTGATAACAACGATCCTATGTTAAGATATAATCATTTTTATATAAATTTTTTGGTTTATTATTTTAATTTTATTAACAAGTAAAATTATTATACATTTAAACGAATCCCACGTATTATCGCATGGTCCACGTTGTTATCCATTTATGGTTTCAGTAACCTTAGATATACCTGTTTCTTGATAACTTGAAAGAAAAGTAAGAATGAATTATTAAAAAAAAACTATAAAAAAGAAATATAACATTTAATTTAAAAATATTTTAATGGTTATGTTTATTCGATGATACTTTTACAATAACATCCTCGAGGGTTTTGAGTGAAACTCTGCAACCCTTGGCCCATCTGCTGCACACCCAGCGCTTCTTAACACCTGTGCTCCCTTTGTGCAAACTAAAGTTGTACCCACCCATTTGTATCATCTGATTCCCACGGTTAGAGGTCACAAACTGTATCTGCTCTGGGACCCAGACAACAACTGTTAAGAGAAGAATCCAATTATTTGGCATTTCATCACTAAAATTGCCCTGATAAGAGAATAACGTTATAAAATATCAAACATCTTCATAATCAACATTTGGATTTTCTTGATTTCTTGACTAGTAGCAGATGCGTATGCTATAAAAAATATATTTCCTTACAATATTTATTTAACAAAAATAATATAAAAAAAGGTGAGACCAAAATAAAACAAACAAAAACTGCACTACAAATTTAAATATAACCTTATTATTCGACGCCATGTTTTTACTATGAACAAATCGTGTAAGACAAAAGTTGAGAAAAGTATAGACAAAAAAGAAGAAGAATCTTAATTAATCTAATCTAATTTAGAGATGGTTTTGTAGTCTATGAACTAACTGCTCGAAACAAAACATATAACAATGGTAGAGGAAATCGATGATAATACTTAACAATAATTAGTTCGAACAATAATATTTCTGCAATTCTTTTAGCGAGGTATTTATTTCACTACATATATTATAATCACATGAACAATTAAACTACTCATACTATTACGTATGGTTATGTACATTTCTGTATTTAAGAATGACAGAATCCACAGTAATAATGGAGGCTTTGCATCCGTTAGCACGACTGCACACCCATCTCTTTTTCATGCCATGACTGTCGCCCTTCACATTGCTGAAGTTATAGCCATCTAGTTGGATCATAATATTACCACGTGATGATGTTATGTACGTCGCAGTTGCTAAAAATATCAAAACTGTTACTCTTATAGGCTTTTTTATATCTATCAGTCAGATACAGATTGTAAAATTTAAAAGTGCACAAAGTCAATGCAATTAAAAAAGGTTACATTAAAATATTTCTTTACAAAAACCAACTATAACTAAGCGTGTTGATCTCCTGAAATTGTGTACAAAGTATAATTTCAGATACCAGACAAATAAAAAGCAGCGGTTAAAATTAAACAAATATATGGCTATAATTGAAATATATTAATTAAACTTTATGACAAGAATCAACTCACAAAATCACAGGTTACATATATATATATATATTATTAAGGACAATGATTGTGGTTGCTAACATATTTGACCACAACATCATCGATGGTGGTGACTCCAGCTCGACACCCTCTCCCGCAGTGACTGCAGACCCATCTTATCTTTGGAGGTCTGCTTCCGCGGTGAAGACAGAACTTGTACCCGTCTACCAGAAGCATCCGATTCCCCCGCCTAGATGTTATGAACTGAAGATTATCTGTAATTTTGTATAACATAGCTCAGAACTCGATTTGGCGATCGAGATATAATTTTTTTTGAATAAATAAAAAGCAGCATCATTAATAAATATATTATATTAAATTCAATGCGTGTGATAATTATTCACTTTAACGATGACATTGTCGATCGTACTGAGGGTTGCTTTGCATCCAGTTCTAGTCTTCTTTGAGCAGACCCATATACCCTTAGCGCCTTTACTTCTGCAATATTTGTTGTAGCGGAACCTTCCGATTTCTATGACTGGATTCCCAAAACGTGTAGTTTTGAAAACCGCTACAAAGATAAACAACAATATAACAAAATATCGATTACAAAAAAAAAACTATTTGTCTAACATTTTAAAACTATTTTGTCACAATAAAAATGGACTATTCAGTAAAAAGAAACTTCAATTTATAAAGGTTTAATGTGTGTGATAGTTGTTTACTTTGACTATCATGTCATCAATAGTAGTGATAGTTACGCGACATTGTCTGCTTTTAGATTTACTACACAACCATAAAGATTTAGGATGAGGTCCTCTTCCCTTCCAGTTTTTATTGAAACGGTGACTTCCTACCAATAATACCGGATTGCCAAAACGTGATGTTATAAAAACAGGTCCTGCAACATAAAGTGGTTTAAATTAAATATTCTATATAATTATTATTTTTTTAAATTAGTCATGTGCCAGATTTTATTTTGTACAATGACTTTATAAAAAAAGAACTAACATAATACAATATTAGATGAAATCTTTTACATATCGTTATTTTTTCCAGCTAACTGTAGTATGACAAATTTGGATTTAGGATAGTACAAATTTACAAACAAATTTAATAAACTAATGTAGCTACTATACATAACAACTCACACAAATATATATATATATATATTTGTGTGTGTGTTTAAACATACTACCAAGTGAGCAAAGTATTTTAGACAGATAAAATTAAAACAATTGCATTGATAAATGTTATATATTTACTAATTAACCTGAATTAACAATAAGGAATTTGGAGAACAGTTAATCGTTATTATTACAATATTTAATAAACACTAAAATCTAATGGGTATGCTCATTGCTTTGTTTAATAATTTCGTCATCAACAGTTGTGAGTGTCGCCTTGCACCCGGTTGACATCTTAGTGCACACCCACAGAGCCTTAGGACCCTTGCACCTCCAGTATTTATTGAATCTGTACCCATCCAACAGAATCACTGGTTTTCCATATCTTGAAGTTGTGAAAACAGGTCCTAGAAAACAAATTATACGTGAACATCAAACTAAAGCGTCGAATGCATAAAATTTAAATTTATTTTTGTAAGAGGTATATTTCAATAAATGTAGAAACATATTGATTTTGGCGATATTATTATTTAAATATCAATAAAGTAACAACGAAATATTACAATCATCAGATACAAGGTACTTTTACAATAAACGATATATAAATTAATTGTTTTATTAGTTTTAGTGTACATGTTCATAGTTTTTTTGTATGACAATATTATTAACAGTGACTATGGTCGCCTTGCAGCCAGTGCTCGATCTCTTGGTACACCTCCACAGACTCCTTGGACCTCTGCTTCCTTTGCTAATGTTGTATCTATGAGGTCCTATTATTATCACCGGCGCTCCATACCTCGATGTTGAGTAAACAGCCTCTAAAAGAACATTATATAAAGCATCAACTTATAAGGTATAATAATATTATATAAATAAAAGCCTCCAAACAAACATAGTCATATATTTTTATTTATTTCATTCATCCAACAAAATTTTACGCAATTTTTATTATTATTTAATTATATATAATCATATTTAACTTAAGGAATAAATTAAGTTTATTTTCTTAATTAGTAAAGACTGATGAAGAAAAATCAATAAAAGAGTTATTCATAGTAGTATATTTTACACTAATCTGAGAACTGAAACATAGATATTTATCACTTAATGTTATTAACAAAAAGATTTGTATATTTTACATAGTAAATCGTGCATCACGAGAAATTTTCTACTTCAACACTGATAGGAACTATAGATACGTTATCGTCTATAAAAGAGGGGAATTTCAAAGACACGAGGACTGTAAAAGAAGAGGAGATAAAGTTGGAGAAAAGAGGGGATAGAGTTGGACCTTTTTTACAATGGTTATCGAATATAAACTGGGGTATTTTGTGGGATAAATTAAAAAACAAACTGATAAACAATTTAAATTAAGAACATCACACGTGATTATGACTGCGTGTAACTTTGATAATGACGTTATCAATAGTTGTGATGGTTGCTTGACATTGTGAAGAGGTTTTTCTGGAACATTTCCAAAAGGTTCTCACTCCACGTTTTCCATTGCTATTGAAGCGATGACCATTGAACACTATTATTGGATTTCCAAATCGGGATGTAGTAAATGTTGCATCTTTGATTATGTCTACAAACATAAACATGTGAGAAATGTTAAGCTTATTTAAATAATATAATTTAAAAAATCTCTGTAGGGCCAAAATGTCAAATAATACGTGCGGCCGGTATCATTATATATTATATATATAAAATAAAACATAAATTTGAGTAATAAACCTAATCGCCATGATCGATTGAGTTTATCTCCACGCATTCAAAAAGTTAGTTTACAGATTAAAGATTTTTTTTAATTATGCACCAAAGTGACGTATATTTACAACATGTTACATTTATTATGGCAAAAAAATAAAATCCCAAATATATCAATAGGTGGCATTGATCAAGTTATTAATAATATAATTAATTTGCTATTTTAACATTATAAATTTATTGAATATAACATATTATATTATAGCATTCATTTTGTTTTTCTTTCATACAAATCACCGTCAATGGCAGTGATTGTCATTGACTTTAATAATTACATCGTCAAAAGTAGTGAGGGTTGCTCGGCATCCCCGGGATGTCTTTGTACAGACCCACAAAGCTTTCCGACCTTTACTCCTGCAATATTTATTAAACCTGTGAGGACCTATCGTAATGACCGGCTTCCCGTACCTCGAAGTAGCGAACAGGACGTCTGAAATACAACCAATGGATTGTAAACTATTAAATTTAAAAATAAATTTAAAAAAGTGGTAATATATTATATTTAACTTTTGAACCTAAACTTTAATGAGTGATTTCGGAAAAAAAATTCTAGTTTTAGTTGAATTAATCCCAGTAACATTAAGGATTAAATTAAAATAAAGATAAATGAACCAATCAATTAGTTTATTGGCTAAATCAAACACATAAATCATTTCTTAATTTAATAAAACTTGTCTGGGATACAACAAACATGTTCTCGTCGATAATTTAGTCTATTATTTTTATCAATAATAGCGTTGAAAGATCCAACAATCATTGGGTTTATATGAGATTGGCTTTAGCTATTCCAATATTCCATTTAATCAACATTCAATAATCGTCAACAGCTTATGTAATATACAATCACATGCCAAGATATATCCCCTGAGGTATCCCTAACCGACATAACTGTCGTGATAGTTACTTCGTTGTCAGACTATTTATTATTTAGATTCTTTTACTTTTGCATACCAAGAATATGCTTCGATACTAAACTAATCAAATTACAATTAATAATTCAAATCATATTAACTTCATTGAGCTTCAGTTAATGTTGATTCTTCGTTCATATGTGTGAATGATAATTATTAGCTTTGATTATCACGTTATCAAAAGTGATAAGCGTTGCTCGACAGCCTCTAGATGTTTTGGAACACTTCCATAAAGCCTTAGGACCCTTACTTCTGCAGTGCTTATTAAACCTGTGGCTTCCCATCACCATCACCGGCTTGCCGAACCTCGATGTAGTAAACAGAATGCCTGGAATTTAACAAAATACATTAAAATATGATATGTAAGAAATTATAAGAATAATATTAAATAATATGTGAATAAATAAAATTATACGTCTTAAAACAAACAATAATTTATTTAAATATTATAATCCTAACACACGGTACCTAGTTTTATTTATAATTAAGAATAAATTAAATTATTTCTTCTCCTATTTACAAATTATAAGATTAATAACATCTACAACAACAATTGATGAAAAGTCAATAAATTTATCAAGAGATGTATCTTTGGGAACAATTATATAGGTCCATCCATCGTCTTCAATGTGAGTGTTGATTTTTGGCTTTAATAACCACATTATTAAAAGTGACAAGGGTCGCTCGACAGCCCCTAGTCTTCCTGGAACACATCCAAAGCGCCTTCGGTCCCCTGCTCCGACAATATTTGTTGAATCTGTGAGGTCCCACCATAATAACTGGATTACCGTATCTCGAAGTAGTGAAATTTAAGCCTGAAATTAAAATTAATACTTAAAATTATAAGTTTTTGACCAAGCTGCTTTCATATTCAAATGATTCTAAAAAAGCTATAATAGTTATTTGTTATAAGTTATAGTTATATTAGTCATATTTTAAAAGTTATTTTAGGAAATCTGGAGAAAAATAAAAAAATATCAATAAATTGTAAATAATTATAGACGTTTAAAAATAAATCTGTAATTCTTACAATTTCATGGCATTATTGTTTTTCACAATACAAAAACACAAAATTATCAATGATTATGTGGATTTTGTCGGACAATCTGATCTTGGAAGGTGATGAGGGTGGCTTGACATCCAGAGTGAACCTTGACACAGATCCATCTCGCCCGAGCCTTGCCCTGACTCCCGCTCCACATGTTGAAACGGTATTGACCTATTTGTATTACGGGTCTGCCGGTACGAGATGTGAGGTATTGAGCTAAAAAAAATGAGTATACGATTATATATAAGTTGAATAGATAAATGGACAAAAAAATGTTTAGTTAGCTTATTTTCTTTCATTGAAGGTGAGTTTAATTGAACGAATCGAGCGGAGAGCTCTACTGGAGACTTTTTCACATTCTTTGTCACGAATAGGCTCGAAAACTACTTAACGGAAAATTATGGAATTTTGCAATCAAAAAGATACACATAAGGTAACGGTTTAAAAAAAAATTTGAAAAATATCATGTCGTTGAGGAATAATCGTCAAAAAACTAATATCCCCTTGAAGTCAATGGGAAAAAACATAACGCTACATTGGTTCTATCCTAATTGTCGTGTTAGGTTTGATTAGGTCTAATTTGATGGCTTGATGGTGATCGTGACATTACCGACATTGTCCACAACGATGAGTCATTAAAATAGGTTCGCTTCGCTCAATATGCAAATGGCACCCGTGATTTTGCAAGCACAGCGAGTCGAAATTGAGGGTCTGTTGGCGCCCCTAGTTACTTTTTGTCTAAAATTTTATTAAAATATGAAAAATGTTTGATCCATTTTTTTTCTTATCCTTAGTCTTTTTTAATATTTATTGCTATCGACGCTATCCTAAAACACTAAAACTTTTTGAAGTAAAGTAACGTGAAGTGAATATTTATTTATTTAGCTTCACGCGATATCCCTTGCGGGGTAGCCAGAGACGACGGAGCGCCAAACGCTACGGTCCCTGCATACCTCTTTCGCCTCGGCACAGACATCCACCTCTTTATACATGCCCTTCTTCATACGTGAAGTGAATGAATGAACCAAATATTATAAAAAGCTACGAACAACCAAAAAATCAAGAATAAAAACTTAATAAGGAGACGAGAACTTTATTATTAAGATAAATACAGTTTTAATCATAAATAGTGTTACGTACTAATTAAATAGTGGAATGTAATACGCATATTATTTTAGTGGCAATGATCAGTTGTCTGTACTATCACACCATCCACAGTAACGATCTTGGCTCTACACCCCGCAGACCTCTCTTTGACGCACACCCATCTTATCTTAGGACCCATCTGTGTTTTCTGATTGTAACGGTACCCGTCCACCTCAATGACTGGTTTGCCAAATCTTGATACTGTATACGTGGCACCTGTAAAATAATTACTTATATAGACGGGATGGATGTAAATAATACTTAACTGATAGAAATAAAAATTATCAAAATGATCCTTTAAATTTAATTTTATAATTATTTTATTATTTTAAATCTTATAATTAAATAAATTTTTATTTACACAAACTCATATTAAATAATCACAAACATGAAATACAGAGATATATCTAGGAATAGGATAGATTATTAATAATAAATAAACACTTTTCAACATCTAAAATTATCACAAGAATGTTTATTATAACAGGTAACAATAGAATTAGCAATAGTGACTATTTTCGCTTGACAACCCTTGTAAGCACGCACACATACCCAACGAGTTCGATGACCTCTAGTATCAGAGTACTTCTTGTTAAAACGCCGACGACCTATCATTATCACCGGTTGACCGTACCTGGAAGTACTAAAAACTGCTTCTGAAAGTAACAAAAAATATATGAAAATAAAAGACAGAAACAAATTGTTCGAAGTAAATCGAAGTAGTTCGAAAAACAATGGTTGAGCAAAAAAAAATAAACGGTAGTCCATATATTGTAGATTTTTTATTAATTTCTAATGAATTTCCTTTACATACTAAGGTATACAAATTAAAATGTTAACAGACAATAAAATGCACATACAAACATTTGTTATATAAAATTTGAATGTACAATAAAAACCCCTCTTAACGCATGGTATACGCCTTTTGAAAGTAGAGCGTAATATGAAACAGCGTTAAACGAGGTTAAATCATCATGTAATGAGGTTAGACTAAGGAGGGTAGAAAGTCACCACCAGTTGCTTCTCTTATTATCTATATATTATAAAGATTATTTCTATGTTTAAATCTATGAAACCATCCTTTACTTGCAAGGAAAGTTTCACGTTTTTCACTCGACTTAACCTGAATTTCATTAAAAATTCTTCTTGCTTTTTTCATTATAATAGTTGTACTCAACGGCATATTGCGTTGAACTTTATCGTCTATCCATATAGTAAGTTGTTTTTCCATTTCCTCTATTGCATTATTTCTAGAACGGCTTATTCTGGTCGCAGAGCTTGTAGTGGTCGCGGTTGCCGATGTCAGAATCCTTTTTTTATTCTTCAGAATAGTCCTTATTGTGGAAGGTGCCATATTCAGTGCAGCACCAATTTGAGTTGGACGTTCACCAGAATCTAATCTTCTAATCACTTGCATTTTAGTTTCCAGTGAAATTTTCTTTCTTGTTGCTTTATTTTTGCTTCTTTTATTAACGCCAATGATAAAAACTGAAAAACATAATATATTTCAATATATCAATCGTTATATTATATTAATTTATACTTAAAATAATGTCAACGAAATTTAAAAATAAATAAAAATACGTTAACACCGCAGGAAAGAAAAAATACAGATAGTGTTTCTTCTTTCCTGCGGTGTTCGGATATCCGAAAACCTAAGGCTACATGCAAATTCAAATAAAAGAGCGTTAAACCTAAACAGCGCTAAAAGAAACAGCGTTAAGCGGGATCTTACTGTATTTGATTTAATATTTATAAGTATGACAAAAACGCGCTAGAATAATATTATATTACATATATTTAATGATTGTGCTGATCTGTATAATCAATAATTTTATTATCTAATGTTACAGCCCTAGCTTTGCAGCCTTTATTGTCGCAAATACAGATCCAACGAAACTTAGGTCCAGCACACCTGGTATATTTCCTTAGCCTGTACTTGCCTATTTGTAAAATAGGGTTGCCATAACGAGTACGAAGATAAACTGCCTCTGTAATATAAATATAAATTCAGAATAGTGAAAATAAATACCAAGTTGTAACATACAATTTCTATATTTCATGTAATTTAAGTATAAAAAAGTATTTCAAACTCAAATATATTTAATAAAAATATATTTAATATGTAGTAACACATAACATATACATATACAATAGACATTATAATCATATAGAAGGTCATTATTTTGATATATTACGTTTAAGAAGATATACGATGTAACAACCCTATAATAATTTAGGATTATTTCGATTGTTGACTATTGTTTCTATGAAACGCGCAAATTTTTTAAATTTCACAAACAATAAATAAATTCGCATAATTTAAACATACATCCAGACGGTAGCAATTTTGCTATGTATACTTATTTAGAAGTATCGATGAGATTAATTTCATTATCCAACTTGAAGTCTACTATTTGACCCTAAACATCACAAGCTAGCTTGCAGCTTTTTAACACTAAACCTACCGACAATTCTTGTATACCTGTTCGTACCGCACGCCGTCAAATTGACCGGTAATTAAAAGTTATTTTATTAAATAACGCAGGTAATAATGGAAATAACTAAAAGTAAAGAGTGAAGAAAATATTATATGCATATTCTAAGAATTATCATGTAGTTTGATAACGATATTATAACGTTTAAAAATTTGTAAGTTTTACAAAAGTTTAAGAACGGTCAATTTGACCGGTACTTGGTAGGTTTAGTGTTAACTATTCGATGTTAGCATGACAATTGATAGATTTTATTCTTTTTTTATTCAAAACGTGTTATATTTAATGGCTTCTAAAAAAAGTATAAATATCAGTGATTATGTTCATAATTAAATCTAACGATGACTTCGTCTTTAGTTAGGATCTTGGCTCTACAGCCTTTGTGGTCTCTGGTACAGATCCACCTAACCTTCCCCTTCCCTTTACTACCACTCCAGCGGTTGAACCTGTACTGACCCAGTTGTATCGCAGGATTACCGAAGCGAGACAACACAAATACTGGAACTGAAAATAAATTTATATTAGTTTGGAGCGACTATTAACTAGAACGATCTGAATTGAATATCCCTATATTCACAGATTAAATGAAGTGAGGATTTTGATTATTAATGTATCTTTATTGACATCAAAAGCATTACAAGTATTTAAGATTAAACAAAGACAATTATTTATAACTAATAATTTTCAATGATTATGTTCTCCTTGAAGATTCACAACTACTCCGTGAAGAGTCACAACCTTGGCGGGGCAGCCGTTGTTATTCCTGTTGCAAATCCATCTCGCTTTAAGTTCCTTGTTGCCAGTCCATTTACGGTATCTGTATTTACCGATCTGAAGTACAGGGTTCCCTTGCCGGGATAACACATAGACGGCTGAAAGGAAACAAATAATTTTATGTCCTTATAAGGCATAAACCTATTACCCGACCACTGCTATTGTCGTAAAGATAAATTATATTCTGTTACAAACTGTTTAATGAGTGTGTTCGTGGGAGAACTTTACAATCTCGTCGTGGAGAGTGATCATGGTGGCTCTGCAGCCGGTTTTGACGCACACCCATCTGGCCCTCGCACCCTTGGAGCCACTCCATTTATTGTACCTGTACTCCCCAATCTGTATCACTGGCTTGCCGAACCTGGATGTAGTATAAATCACCTCCTTGGATAGCAAGCCTTGAAGAACGATTTATTATATTAGTATACATAGCATAAGATATCGCTTCAACTTCAAAGATACGAGCGTTTTAGAAAACAAAAATTGTCTTATATTATGATTTATTAGTGATAATTCTAAAATATAACACTACTTATTGTGTATACATTTCACTGTGATAATACAAAAAGCATGTACGTGGCATCAATTCATTAAACTATATATTATGTCTAAAAATATCAGATTCTGTTCATAAAATTAAATTATCGTACATTATTTCAGACACTTATTACTATAAAAGAGCACTTATTTTTTAATTTAATTCTGCTACAAAAACATTAATTTTATTACCATTCGAGATATAAATATTGGAACTATAGTACCGTCGACGTAAAAATATAAAAAAAAGCACATATCACCTATCCACACTATTGTTATAATTAATTAATTAAACAGCCTTTAAATAATACCTACTTTAATAAAAATGGGTCATATAAGTAATTTCTACTATAGATACAAACTAATTAATTTTATTTTGTGGTATTATTATTTTAATCTACTATATTCTTATTAAAATCATAGCTATACCAATTTAACAATACTGTATTGTTAAAACTTTATATGAATATTTTGTATTATAAATTGTCCGAGTTAGTTTTTATGTACAGGTCATTCAACCCATACAAAACTCTAAAAATACTTACGTTACCAATCTTATCAATTTATTTCATTTAAAATTTTAAATAAATATTATTATAAATAATATATCGACACGGACAGAGATTGAACCTGCGATCTCTAAGCAACCGCCCCAGTCGCTCTACTAACTGAGCTACCATGTCGCTACAAGTTCTAATCCGATCGTGTGGTAAATTTTAATAATATATTAATAAAAATTTTAATATACTCAACATAGCTAAACAGACGCTTCAGATATTATGTCATTTTAATTCATAATATAAATAAAATCTAAACAAAAAAAATAAAATCTAAACAAAAAATGCACAATATTGCCGACAGAAAAAGATAAAAAAAATCAAAAACAAATAAATAACATAAAAGTAAGGAATCACAACAAATACTGATACAAAAAGGCTGACTAGGAGTAAAATGGGATCTGTAATAAATCACGAATGGGTATGAAAGTTTCTGACACGGATGATGTTGTTGTTAATGGTGGTGATGGTAGCTCTACAGCCGTTCTGGTTTTTCACACAGGTCCATCTTGTATGGGGACCCTTGCTGTAACTCCATCGGTTGTATCTGTACCTGCCCAACACCATCACCGGGTTACCGTATCGTGTCCTTTCGAACCGCACTGAAATATAGCATAATCATTAGTAGAATAAAAAAAAACAAATTTTATAAATTAAAAATAAATGTGGAAATCAAAAATAAAATCTATTTATTGATGGAATATCTTTCTAATACATTTAATCGATACAAACATGCATCGTATTTCAATTAGCAAATATTCCTCACATTCAACAACAACCATCAATATTCCAATTCGCACTCACGCAATACTTATATATTAACAATTCAGTAAGTAAATGCCTTTTCTGTCTATGATTTTGATTTATTTTGTATCTGGAACATATGTTTAAAGACTGTATACATTTTAAAGATCATCAATTAACAAAAATTTCGTTCATCATCAATGATTAAAAGTAGTTTATAATTTCATCACCATTGATTAAACGTTGGTATTCATTTTTTAATCATCATTAATGGTTATGATTACTTTTAATGACAACCACTTCGTTATTCATGGTCACTATACTAGCTCTGCAGCCGCACGACACTCGGGTGCAGTTCCAAGTACCACGGAGTCCCTTACTATCGCTTCTCCTATTATATCTGTACCCGCCCAACAGTAACACGGGCTTGCCAAATCTCGATACCGTAAATATTGGTTCTGTAATCATATTATAGTAATATATTTATTTTATATAAATATCAATACTGCTTATAATATTTTAAATAAAATATCTAAAATATTATCATCATTTATTGATTGCAAGTTCCATTCTATATTCTAATTAATACATATTAATTTAATGAAATACTAATTAATGAATGTGGTCGTGGTTGGTTTTGACGATGACGTTGTCTATGGTGACCACAGTGGCCCGACACCCTGAACTTTTCTTAGTACAAATCCACGTAGTTTTCGGACCAATGGGTCTGTTGTGAATCCCGTAGCGATATTGCCCAATACATAGAATTTGTCTTCCATTTGATGACGGGATAAAATGTGGCACTAAAATTAAAAAATGTTTTAACTTTATTTCGTAAATAAAAAGATATAATGGGTAATGAAAAAAAAGGTAATTTTTAAATGAAAATATAAAAACAAATATAACAAAAAATAAAATTTAATAACAAAATGGCACACCGATTTAACAAAATTAAAACTGATAAAAAACTTTTTCTCACAACAAATAGAAAGTACAAAGAAACAAAAAAAAAACATTATTGTCAAAAATTAAAAAATATAAAGTCTTCTTTCAACACGTTCTATAATAAACTATTCTAACTATCTATCTATATAACTATTTCTAAAATAAACTATTAATTAAGTAAACTATTAAAAAAAAAACTTAATAACTCTACAATTATAACAAAAAATCAACTAAAGTCAACTTTAAAAAATTTAATAGAAAAGTACTTATATTATTATGCGTAAAAATATCAGTCTGAGCAAGATTGGTTAACCCTTTCTGGGTGTTAGTAGGAATAAAAAAATATCACAATAATACAACCTAAAAACCTAAAGTCATATCCATATCGTAAGTATTCAACAGAACAGTAATATCAAAAACAGTAAAAAAAAAATCTTCAATGATTATGTTCACTATGAGTCTCAACTATAACATCGCCTTTAGTAAACAGAATAGCTTTGCACCCCTTTCTATTACAGTACCAACGTTTACCAAATTCATTTCTCCGGCTCGAACTAAACTTATATTGCCCCACCACTATCATCGGATTACCGAAACGGCTTTTAACAAACACGGGAACTGAAAGAGAAGACAAGCGAACATGCAAATAAATGGAAAAATAAAATAAACAATAAAAGCATTAAATGAATTAAAAAATAATGAAATCTATTCCAATTGTAAGCATAAGATATTCATATTATATCGTTAATATCATAAAGCAGAAGAGAAAGCAAAGAATGTATGTGAATATAAAATAAAATACATAAAAATAACTTGGTACAACTTTATTTCAATAAACGTTTAAACTGATAACATATATATATATTTGATAAGACAAGTATTATAATTTTAATTAATACTCAATTTTAAATATTATTAATTAATTTTATATTGTAACCTATTTCCTTTTACTTTTCTTGCTAAATTATCAGTAAACAAACATGTTATATGATACTCCAACAATTATTAGCAATTGGCGGTCATATGCCAACTTGGACAAACTCTGCCCAACATGACTTCACTGTTGTTACCATTTTTTCTCAATGGTTGTGTTCTCTATCTAATGTAATAATCTGATCCTCAAGTGTATATACAGTTGCTCTACAACCTGAAGGATTCCTCGAACACCTCCACCTATACTTCGGACCCTTGCTGTTCACTTTATTATATCTATAAGGTCCGATTAAAATTGCAAAACTACCAGACCGTGTTGGAACAAACATTGGAGTCGAATCTGTAAATGAAACCAATTATTTAAACCTTACATATTGATAATATAATATGCGACTGATAAGAACAAGTAAACATTTGATACAAAAATATATTATATTGTTTCTTCTATGTTCCTAATGATTTTTCTTTCTAATTCATATATGTATGTTTATAATGAAACGCGTTATTTACTTCAATATTTATTTATTAATTTTAAATTATTACAGTAATGGTAAACTCACACTACTATGTCTAATAGAAAAAGATAAACTTCTAAACGCAAACATTAACAAAAAATATATCAGCCATATTTGTTCCGGTAGACTTCGATAGGCCTTTTGATACTACACTTTCAATTTATATTTATACTATTATTAAGAATCCAGGGCAATTATTATGCATTATTATTTTGTACAAAAATATAATAAAAAACATAATCTAACACATTAAAGAGTCTTGTTATGAATTTATTTATTAAGTAATACAATTCAATGTCAATATTATATTTGAGCAGTTTGGTAAAAAAGAAATCTAATTTTATTTATAACTATATTGTTACTAATGTATGACTACAAAAAGTTTTAACGCTACACTTTTTCAACCCTTACATGATTTTTTTAAAATTTAAACAACTATTTGAAAAAACTGTAGATCTTGTGACCTATTAGTTCAAAGAAAAATTCAGTGTACTTTATGTCATCATAGAGAGTATCTCAGAAATAGAAAAAGAAAAAAAAGACAGTTTCATAACAATAAATGACAGCAAGGAATCTGAGACCGAGAACTGAAAGTAACAGGTAAGATGAAAAATTATGAAGACGGCCGTTAGCAAACAGAAAAGTTGACCGGTGTCTATTAAGACAGAGGTTAGAAATTAAGTATTAAACAATTGTTATAAGCTTCTCTGAATTAGCTATCGCACAGCTTATTTCAGAGAGCGGTCAATTATATACTAAGAATCTAATTAAAAGTATTTATCCTAGTGAAATATAATTCTATAATAAAAGAACCTATATTCAATAACACTATAGTTCTACACTCACACATTCGCATTACATAAACAAATCTAAATTAAAAAATGTACAAAAATATAAAATTTATCATGAGAATTTTAAACAATCCTCCTTAGAATTAGTCTAGCAACTAAAAAATCAAGCAAAATCTAAATTATACCTATTCGTTTCTTATCCTTATTATTGTTCTTTAATCGCCTAATCAGTGATTATGCTCATTAATAGTTTTAATGATGACGTCATCGATGGTGTAAATCGCCGCCCTACATCCCAGGGGCGTCTTCACACAGGTCCACCTTATCTTAGGTCCCTTACAACGACTCACTTTGTTGAAGCGGTACTTACCCACCATGATCACGGGGTTACCGGCATGGGTTTTCCCGAATATTGGACCTAAAAGAAAATAACTTTTTAAAAAATCTTAAAAACAAAGTAAATCACAATAACAAATGAAAATGGAAGTACAGGAAATATATAAAAAATAATGAAATACAAAGAAAAAATCTGTTTATCATTTTAATTTTTACTAATTTGTAAACACCAAATCCCATCAGTGTAATAATTCAAGATCAATATATTATTTTGTGTTCAATTAATTAAATAATTAATCAAAATAAAGTTTTAATGATTGTGATTATTCATAGTTTTTATAATAACATTATCAAACGTGTAGACAGAGGCGCGACAACCGAAGGGCGTCTTGACACAGGTCCATCTTATCTTAGGTCCCTTACAACGATTCACTTTATTATAACGATGTATTCCCATCATTATAACTGGATTACCGGTATGAGTTTTACCGAACACTGGAACTGAAACATTACACTTATAATATCCTACTCAATAAGCTACAAGTATAACGTAGGAAGATTTGATGAAAAACATCAATTTCGATCACACATGTTTAATGATTGTGTTCATTTAAAGCCTTTGTAATAACATTATCAAACGTGTAGACGGAGGCGCGACACCCGTGAGGGTTTTTCACACAAGTCCATCTCATTTTCGGTCCTTTACACCTGTTCACTCGGTTGAAGCGATACCTTCCCACCGTGACGACGAGGTTTCCTTTACGAGTTCTGCCAAAGACTGGAACTAATAAAAAATCTCATTTCAATACCATATTATCTTAACCACTATTTGTTTATATTGTAACGGAATCATTTGATTGATTTAATTATATGGTCACTTTAATTTATATATATTTATTCAATAAATATTTTTCATAAACAATATTTAACATAGGACATATAAACATTCAACGTATAAATGGATTTCTTTATAATGGGGTCACTTAGGACCCCATATTCAGTGGTTATGATCTAGAGTTGTGGCTACTATCGTACCCTCAATAGTTTTCACACACGCCTTACATCTAGTCCGAGACTTCATGGAACATTGCCATCTAATTCTTACGCCGGACTCCTTTTCCTTGTAGAAACGATGTCCTCCAATCAAAAGCATCTGTGTTCCTCTGTTTGTCAGAATTATTTTCACTGGTGATGGAAAAAATTACTTCATTACCAATTTAACATATAATAAATAAAATAAATTTATTTTAGAAATAGTCTAAAGTTAATTACAGATTTTTCTTTCAAATTATTTACTAATGTAAATTTTTATTTTCGAAATACGATAAACATTAAACGACTATGATGATGAGGTCATGAAAGAAAACGACACGTAAAAATCAATAATACACATATATGTCGTACGTAGGCAAAAATATCAGACAGTATAATGTAAACATTACTCATGATTAATGATTAAATATGAATAAAAGCAGTTAACTATTTATCCACCACCAAACCTTAAGTAACATTTATTTTAGTTGCTCTGTGTATTACGCGACTCTAATGATAATCTAAATTAATGTATGATATAACTATGATTAACGCTTATCATAACCAACCCATTAAAATAACAAAATGGAAAACTACCCTACAATTATAATTCACATCATACGATTTATATAACTATCATAATCAATAACATCGCTCTTCGTGTCTCGACTTATAAGAGCATTTGCTAGGAAAAGCACCGTTTTGTCGCCTAATGATCGTGATTTGGTATTCAACGGCCGTGTAAATATTTTTTGTTTCAAATCTGATATTATCACTAATTATCTAACACAATCCAACCGAGATAGTGTCTTCATAGAGATATGGCGTAACAAAAAACGATCATGTCATTTCTTTTTACGATCACGGAATAAACCAGTACACTCACTATGACGTCAAGTCTACATGATAGTAAATGTCAAATTTGTTTTTATTTAAACTACTTGTGAACATTAAAACTTAAACCTACCTAAGATAAATTTAAATACGTAGTTGAAAAAAAACTGTAACCATAATTGACGTCATGCAAAATGTTTATTTTTGTTTGGATGTTTTGTTTAAAATACTATTATCCCTTGACACAATATCGATTATAAATATAATTAAAAATAATACTTCATCTTCATAGGCACATTGATTTTTCCATTTTTTTTAAAGTCACAGGGCGTGCTTATATATATTTTGCAATGCTTTAAAAAACAATCCAACAATCTAAAATTGCTAAACTAATATTTTCAGCATCAAGTAATTTCATTTCCACTTTTTCTTGATTGTCATGTCCTAAATTTCAGTACACGTAATCTCTAAAACCGATTCGCGCTTGTATGTGCCATGGGGTCGTGAAAGCCCCACACTCTTACGATGGCGTTATCCATGGTGTGCAAGGAGGCTCTGCAACCGGCCTTAGCTTTAACACACACCCATCTGGTTCTGCTGCCGTACTTGTTGACTCGGTTAAAGCGATACTGTCCAATCATAATCACCGGGTTGCCACGTTGAGACTGAGCAAATACAGGATTTAAATCTGAAAGAAGTCCTATTGTTAATACGTGTTTAGTATCCTAAAACATTTAGACAGGAGGAAAACAAAAATTTAAACCATATATACATAATTATTTTTTTATTTAAACAAAGTACAGTTACAATAATTGAGATACAATTTTCTATACTAATAATAGAATCATTTAAAGTTAAATTTTAATCACTTGCCAACAGACGACCCTGTTATTATTCAAGCTAAAGACAGTTAAGAAATTATAATATAAAAACTAAACCTATTAATAATTTCCATAATGTATTAAGCTATACTCATACGCAAAAAAGCAACCTTATTATTTTTGCTGAAATAATACCAACACGAAAAAAAATTTACATCAAAAAACATCTACATGACAGGAGTAGTGAAGCGCAATGTTTTTAAAAGAAAATATTTTAAATTAACAATCAAAGAGAGCTCGTGAAAAATGCCACACTGTCATTAAAAGACTGAAAGTTAAAACATAATGAACTACACTGTACAAAACTTTTCAATTGACTATTACTATACCTACTTACTTTCATCTCTTATTCCTGTATCTTTAATTTTTGATACTGTTACAAAATATCTTTAAAATGGTCAAGACAAAATAGTTACTAAAAAACAAACAAAGTAATAATGAAAATATAATAACACTCAGTGGTTATGAGAACCGAGTGTTTTAATAATAACGTTATCAACAGTCGTGATGGCAGCAGTGCAGCCTGATTTCTTCTTGATGCAGGTCCACCTGACCTTGGAACCCCAACAGGCGTGCTTGTTAAAACGCCAATCGCCAATTTGCACCACAAGGTTACCTCTTTGTGATAAGCCGAATTTAGGTTCTGAAAGAATAACATTCATTAATGTATGATAATAGTTTATTGCTAATAAACTAATCTGTTCTAACGTCATGAAACCTTAAAACTATTTTAAAGAAAACATGACAGAGGACAAAATTAATTTTAATTTATCTAAATTCATACATCATTAAAATCTTAATAAAATTACAGTAGATATTTAATTGTCAATTACAAAAGAGTCGTGTCATTCCAGTTGGGGTCAAAAAACACCCCAAAATGAATATAGAGAAAAATGCCGTGCTTAGTTCATAAAAAAATTATTATTATATTTTTACACCTCACTAGACAACACCGGTAGAAATTCTACATTGCTAATATATTTCATCTATATATTATATAGTTGAACGAGAACGACACCATGTTTTTTATATATTTTTATATAAATATCGTTTATATGAAAAATGTATATTAAAATTATTTTATAGAATTTCTAACAATGTTTTGTAACTTTTAACATCAGCTAAGTTTATAAGAATATAGATCGTAGAGATTTTATAAGTTTAAAGTTTAATTGTTATTGAGGTTTATGTGAAATGGAATTTGATCCTCCCCTTAATTTATTTAGACCTACCCACTTTTTATTTTCTACGTTACATGACTATCTTATTGTACATGTAGATTAAAACTAATACGAAATGTTGACCCAAAATAAATACAATATTTCAAATAAATGCATTCAAAATAATAAAGATAATATTTAAATAATAGTTATTTTAGTACTTTTACACAACGTTATAGAAAAGTATACATATATTACAAATTTACACTTAAGTACAATAATTTTTCATTAAAAATACGTACAATGGAACAAACATTCACAATATATAATAAAAAAACTAATCCTAGTGTTCATTTAATTTGTATCCATATATTTTCATAACACATTACAATTTTGCATTACACTTCTTATTTCAAGTTGGTATTATCCCTGTCATTCCTGATCAGTTCAGTGATTGTGCCATCCATTGAGTTTCATGAGTCGATTGTCCACAGTGACTGCGACGCACCGACACCCGCAGCTCTTCCTGGCGGTGCACTCCCACCAGGTCTTCAAACGTCGAGACAGCTTCTTTATAAACCGGTAATTCCCCCACGTTATCGTGGGATTACCAAACTTTGTCGTCTCAAACTTAATAGCGCCCGGTCGATCCATAGCTGGAAACAAAATCATTTATAGTCGATCCTTAATTTATTATAAATTTTTTCTAAACACAAAGTTATTAATATAAGAATGAAAGACAAATAGATTTATTTTTAATTGAAATATATCTGTAACAACATTTCATATTAGTACAATAATAAGCTAGTGGTTATGATTATTATTAACTTTGACTATGGTCCCATCCAGAGTAGCGATTCTGGCTCGACATCCGTTCGACTGTCTTATACACCGCCAGTGCTGTTTTGGGCCAGTTTTTGGACATTCACTGAACCGATACTCCCCATAACATAATTGCGGTTTACCATATCTCGATACTGTTAATCGTATTTCCTCTTTACCTATAAAACAATAGGTTAAAACACAAAATATAACATAATATATTGTAGGTGATTGACAATTGTCACCAGTATGAATTATTTAAAACCCAGTATTAAAATATTTAAAAGTCACTTTATTAGACTAGTTGATTACAGAAAGAATTCATAAGGTTCTTGAATACACTTGGAGCATTTAAGGCGCGATCATATCCGAGTGATTATGACCATTCTTTATAGAAACGATGACACCGTCGATAGTGTTGACACGAGCGATGCACCCCGCCTTATTACACTTCCAAGATATCCTACTTCCATTCTGGTAGTTCTTGGAAAAACGGACTCCTTCAAAAACCAACCGCGTCGTGCCTTTTTCGCTCCGAAAGAACATGGGACCTGTACACACACCAAATTACAATTATGGAAATATATATATATATAGACATATGTGTAGGTAAAAAAAACATCTTTTTATTATAAACTTTATTTGAATTTCTTTAACAATTCATTTATAAAATCTATAATATACTTAAGTAAAAGTACTATAAAATAGTAGTCTTAACCACATACATTATTATTATTAACGTTAAACTAATAAATAAATTATACTGATCGTAAAGATGTAAGCATGTTTTACTTATTTAAATATTTAAAAAATATACAATAAAAATAACATGACCAGGATTCGAATCTGTAACCACTGGGAGTCCGTGCACGTCGCTCTGACATTTGATATGTCGGTACCTCGATGGAACACACACACTTTCCCACACACACACACACTTTCCCACACGCACACAACACTCCCACAATTGCAAGATCGAATCCTGAGTCGAATAGCTGATATGAATATTAATCGATATGTAACAATATATGTCAATGTCTGTGTAAATTTCTGATGGCAGCCAGTTTGAAGGCCATGGTGGTGGCAGTCGCTGGACATCCTCGTTTGATACACCTCCAGGATATACGTTCGCCTGCTTCGTATTCATTTCTAAATCTCTGTCCGTCCATATATAAACAGATATTTCCGAGCCTGTTCTTACGAAATTCTATATCTGCAGCAAGATATTTAATATGTTCTTTATATTAATAGTTAAATTAATTTTAAGACATTAAAAATATATTGTATTGTGGATCAGTAATAATTAAATTAATATTACTATTATAAAACCGGACAGAGTCATATGTTAATGTATGTATTCTACGCTTAAAAAATCTTTTTTTTATGACCCGTTAAAAACTTTCCTTTAAAAATGATTACTTATGTATATACCTAATATATATTGGTATATAAGTGAGGTTATTTATTTATATATCATTATAATATCTATAATCAAATCACGTTTGTGTTTATGTTTGCACCATTCTTTTATTTCAATCTTACCAGAATAAAGCTGTCTGGAAGATGCTATGTATGTATTACACATATGGTGTTCAATGAAGTATAAATTATTATAAATCTATAAATCTAAACTACCACATAATGTAGTTAATTTAGTTACTACTATGTGCATTTTTAGAAGAAGCAACCTCTTGGTAATGTAGTCAATTCTAAAACTACATTTCTGTACCTATAATTCTATGTTAGAATCCTATAATCCTTTATAGGTACAAAGCCTATAATTAACCGCAATATGGTACGAATAAGATAAAAGACATAATTGGGTAAGCAAAATTTAATCATATTTTAGCAATCTATAATAAAACAATAAAAAAAAATACATACAAAACGATATTCGAAGTTAACTTGTGTAAGTAAAGAGTACATTCTAATGAATGATTATATAATAAAGTCATAATTTACATTCTAAAAAATATCACCAAATTACGTATCAGTATATCACCGAAAGCTAAAGCCTATAAGTCTAAATAGCACAGCTCATCGAATTATTTACATAAACTTTTGGAGATCAATCAAATAATAAGTATACATACATCTCGATCACATAAAATATAATTATGTTCATGTTCAACAATTTACAAAATATTTCATAATACTAATATATATGTAATAAGTCGCACCATCTGTTAAACTTTTTCATTGATCTTACGTATCATTATCATTAAATGTAACTTAAAATTATTTCCAAGCTACCTACACCTATGCCTATAATACTAGTGATCCTTTTTCTCTTCATTCGGTCGCAGCCAGAGATCGGTTTTGGGTAAAATTCTAGGGAAATTTAGGGCATGGAGAGCTAGGGAGGCGGCGCGTGGTGACGTCAGAGGAGAAGAGAGTATGGCTGAAGTGACGGGAGAAAGATTGAGAGCTTGGGATCTAGGTCGCAATTGAACGAAGGCGCCATTACCACACCTCGCGTGTGACGGTGGTGCGTGGTTGTGGGCGTCACCGGATGCCACCAGCTTGCCTGATATAAGACGGACTCTTGCTCTACATCCCATATGTTTTGATGAACAATAGAAGAATCTCCCTCCAACCTGGGAGTACGTAAAACCTTTGAGTACCAAAATGTACTTGCCCTTTTCAGTGGGAATGAACTGCACGTCTGAAATAATAAATAGATTGTAATAACTTGATACACCTTCAAATATAACCTATTAAAATTTATATATATTAATGGTAAATCGTGACATGAAGTAGAAAAACACATATATGAGCATATATTTTAATGAAAAACATTAAAACAAAAGAAATACACAAACATAAATATCTATAGCTATCAAATTGCAGATCTAAATATTAAAAAAAACGTCAAATCAAACTTATATATACTACGAGATAAGCGTTATAATTAGCTGTCAAACAATCAGATGGTCGTAGTGACGGTAAGTGGTACCCAAGGACATCTTTCGCACGAAGAAGCTACTTCAACAAACATCCAAGATATAGTCACAGTCGATCCTCAGTACACTTTACCGATCCTCGTTGAAACCCTAACAGCGTCCTCTGTCAGACGTTTTTCTACGTTGCTATTCTAACATATTGCCAATATTGCCGATACTGCATCAGCTTTAACGAGTATACATTACAGTATTACTAATTCTATTTAATATATCAATATAAATAAATTATTTAATTTTATTATCTTATAATTATTATAGTGCGAAAACATAGCCATTAGAAAATGCGAAACAATAGGTACAGTTCGAGAAATTATTATAAATTTAGTAATTAAAAAAAAATACTACAGCTTAATGTAGCTTCCGTTTTTAACTATATATCTGGGTGGTGGGTGAGAGTGGTCTGTGCAGACCTTCATGATCACCCCATCCTCAGAACGACGGATTCTCGCTGTACAACCTTGAGCTTTAGACGAGCAAAACCAGTGGTTACTGTAGTTAATCTGCGAGTAAGTATATCCATCGAGCATCAACAAGTACTTTTTACCGCTCCTCGTCGGAATCATGATAGCTTCTTCTGAAAACAAAATATTGTATTGTTGAAAGAAACTATACACTTAGACAATAATAACACAATAATTGATAGTATTATGTATTATTACTATTACTATGCGATATTAAAATTATAAAATATGAATATTTATAAAGAAAGGACTTAAAAAAAAAGTAAAAAATTTCCCGAGTCGAAAATTTATTTAATACAACTGCAGCAAATGTGTAGAAAATCTCTATAATTATACAACCAAAGTAACAACGTTTAAATATTAATATATAACTATATATCCAGGCACGTCTTACTAACATGCGACGAGCAAACCCACAGGGGATTGTAGTTAATTTGGGACAAAGTGTAATAGTCTAGGATTTGCTAATCTATTCAATAAAGAATTTTTGTTAAGACATATAATGTTAACAACATGAAAGTATAAGATATTTTTATATGAAATGGAACAAGAATATTTTTTAATTACAATTTAATTAATTTTCATCGATTATATTGCGTTTCTTATATATTAAATTTGAAGAAAAGATTTGTGAATTCAAGAAGCCTGGTATCAAATAATATTATTATATATATGATAAACCAAGTGATAAACTATGGCTTACTCCAAAAATTTAATAAAAATAGAATAACTATTAAGCCCAAAATTCATAATTTTTTTAAAGTTTAATGTAATTCCCATTTTTGACAATATATCTCGGTGGGGGGTGCGTGTGGTCAAGGCACACGGTCTTTATCTCGCCGGCGTCAGATCTCCGCACTCTTGCCGGACAACTCTTACGAACCTTTGACGAGCAGACCCAATAGTTACTATAGTTGATCTGTGAGTACGTATAACTATCCAGCATCAGGAGGAACTTCTTTCCACTTCTTGTCGGTATCATGATGGCCTCGGTGACTGAAAGAAGAAAGAAACCACGTAGTGAATGATAATGCTATTACGACGAGATGACAAAACTGTCCAGATATCTCAATAGTAATAAATTCAATAAAATATCTTTATTCAAGTAGGCATTTACATGCCCTTTGGAATCTTCAATTATTACTGTACTGTGAGTAGACTAAATGATAGAAAGAGATAGAAGAAAAAAATAAAATGATACAATCCGAAAATATTATAATTTATTTCAAAATAATATAACATTAAAACAATATAAAATAATACTTAATAAATGCGTATACACAAGGAACATTGGGACTAGGATATTTGAACGTTCAGTACTAAATATTATTATTTATAACACTGGAAGCCTTTTTAAGGCACACTAAGTATTTTTGCCCTATGACTAAAGTACTGTTTTACTTAAGAAAATGGCGTCTTGTGGCGTTTATCGTTATACTAATAAAAAACCACAACCTCACATGTCATTTGGTAATATCTATATATAGATAATCTAAAACATTTTGTATGTATAGAGTTACCACAACGGTACATTTCTTTTGGTAATATACATATATATAGATAACCTAAGACATTTTGTATGTAAAAAAATTACCACAACCTTACATGTGATTTGGTAATATCCATATATAGATAACCTAGAATATTTTGTATGTAAAAAGTTACCACAACGTTACATGTCATTTGGTAATATATATATATATATATATATATATATATATATATAGATAATTTATTGTCATTAAATATTACACTTATTATTATAATAGGAATATTCAGCTTAAAATAATAGTCTGCGGAACAAATCACAAAAGCTTAACACCTATTTAGAGTTGATTAAAAAAACTTAATATTAATAATACAATAATACATTAAAAATATTTGTTTATATATTGTTGATATATGTACCTAAATAATCTTAAAATAATCTTTAAAGGTTAAATGGTTATAAAAATAATTGAATACTCCACAGCCTAAAGGCAAATATTAATACTCGTAAGCATATTTTTCTAAAGACATCTAAAAAAATCACAAACAAAAAATTTTAAAAAGATTTTTCACACGAATAAATTGAATCGATTTCACATTGTTCTACAGAGAAAGGAGGAAGAGGATATCTCTCTTTCTCTTTCATTCGGAATCTTCCATCTTGAACATTAAATTTAAATATTGTCTGATTATAAATCTTTTGTTCTTTTTTCAAATTATTTAATATTAATTCCTAATCGTTTGAACACTGATGTAATGCCATTTCCAAATCATAAAACGAAAACTGACGATCTCTCATCCCTCTGAATTCATTAGTATCAAAATCTGAAAACAAAACAAAAATAAGTCATTAAAAATATATTTATATATAAGTGAGAGGTAAGAGAGACAGGTGGAGGCCTCGAGTGACCTTCGAAAACACAGTATCTATGATACTGGAGGAAGGTCACGTAAAAAGCATGAGGACCCCCCGGAGGGCATGTATGAAGAGGTTGTTGTCTGTGGCCGAGGCGAAAGAGGTATGCAGGGACCGTAGCGTTTGGCGCTCCGTCGTCTCTGGCTACCCCGCAAGGGATATGGCGTGAAGCTAAATAAATAAATAAATAAATAAATATTAATATTAAAAGACAGTTAAAAAAAAACAATTAATTATAATTTATTGTGTTTTACACAATACTATTTATTAAGAACTTATTAATATGTCTTTTTCAAATATATATATATATATAACATATATAAAAAATAAGAATTATTCTAATACGTAATGTACATTCATTTACAAAAAAATATTTATACCCAAATATTATTAATGGTAAAGTTATTTAATAATTAATATTAATTGGTCCCTTAATTAAAACGTTAACTAGCTTCATAAGTTTATTAAAAGTAAAAAATCTCATAAACTGGTTCTCTACTAACTCATTTTAAGGAAAAATAATTCATTAAAATAAAAAACTACAATATAAAAAAGAAAATTTTGAAACAAAATTTACAAAATTATTTGACGAAGATTATATGTTATATAACAACAGAAAAACAAAATAAATTGTTTTCTTCCTACGTTCCTTTATTTTGCCACGATATAACATTACAAATAACTAAGAGTTTACATGTTAATATTTTTTAATAAATACGTAGTAGACATCATTTTTCACATGACGATCCAAAATAATAAAAAATAGGACTGAGCGGAAAAAAATTGCCACACATTATTTTGAAAATACCTTCATTTTTCCAAACACTAAAAGAGCCCCATAGTTAAAATGGCGTGGCTTATTCCGTGTCAGTCAGCTAACATTCCAAGTACTGGCTATTAAAGAATTGAAATTTAAAACTTAGAATTATATCAAACCCTAATCGTTAAATATATATTTGTTCGTCATTAACTTGTTTTATAACTTTTCCTAATATCTTGGATACTTATTGTAGAGTATTTGATATACAGGAGGATGTGTGTAGTCACCTGCATCACTTATTTTATCTAATAGAATGGTACAGAGGTATTTAATTAAATTATATTTAAGAATCATATAAAAAATATTCTATACTATTATGGACGCAAGTTTAATTTAAATGCAAATCAATGCCAACCCTTCTTAACCGTTACTTATTGACAAGATCAAATTTACAATAACCTCAATTATATGAGCCTTATATATTAATAAATTAACCTTACGCGTCTAAAACTACATTTTTATTGCGGCCTGTTCGTTAAAAGCACCAAACTTTAACCAGACGCCGCATATGGATTCAAAAACCCATGAAAACCAACGCTAGCTGTGGTTGTGGAAGCCGTAACTCTTCACCAGCACTCCATCCACTGTAGTCAAGCTGGCAATGCACTGTTGCCGTCTCTTTCTACCGCATACCCAACGCGTCCTTTCCCCTCTCGTTCTCTCGCGTATAAAGTTGACTCCGTTGTATATTATCATGGGGTTCCCGCGTCGTGATATGATGTAACGTGCATCTGTAAAATACATTCTCGATATTTCATTGCTTGTACAACTAACAGTGGAATTTAGTTATATATATTGCGGGACGTGTAAATGAGAATTCAGAATGTAGTTTGTTTGGTTTTATTTGTGTCGTCGGTCTTATAAACTAGTTATCTACGCTAAACGTGTTGTTTACCTCTCGTGGACGTGGTCTTTGTACCTACGTAAATCAGGAAGAGATATTAATACACTATCCCCCTATGTTAAAAAAAATGTCTGGCAGAGGGCGAGCGTGAGCAGACAACAGATGTTCTTCAGTGATTATTGTAATACTATATCTTGTAATTGGAAGCTTGGTTGAGAGTTGAGACGCGTGTTGACAATGTATACCCAAAAAAAACGAATATTAGTATGATGAGGCATTCCTGTGTCAATGGTGCGAACGTACTATTGGATGCTGTAGTAAAATCTCACCCATTATATTATGTATTCTGTTTGACATCGGATATTATAAAAGTCCACTTTAATTGTCAACAAAGAGGTAAAGATCAATGTCCATGTTGCGATGTTTTCTTGCCATACGTATTTATCGTTCTTCCATTTACAGGGTACAAGGTTAAATTTGAACTTGTTTCTAGAGGAGCGTCTCTTAATTGAATAATGACTTCCATGTAAATCAAAACCTGATTCCATTTTTGGGGTCGGATATGGTGAGTCGGTTTGACGAGGATGTTGCACAGCGTTCCGCTACGTTCAGCGCTTCGATTACTATCCCTGATGCTTATAAGGTGATTATGATGGGATCCATGAGCATGGCTTACAGCATGTTAAGCCTTTAACACAATTCGTTGCTTCTCAACACGTCGTTAAAAGTTAAATTGCGATTGTAGATAAAAAACGTTGGACTTACTGATGCTAGAATTCTTTATAGACTTGGATGAGCCTATTCCGGAGTGTTGTGTATATATCCATCGCTGGTGAGTTCGTTATGATGTCGCATACTTGAATGACCTCTTTGACTAACTTGGCAAAGGTCAAGTTAGCGACGAAGTTCCCAAGCGATCATGACCTCAAATTGTGTGAACCACAGATGTGGCTGATCTTTTCAGAACTCCAATTCTGGATGGCATTGAAAGCGGCGATCTCGTCACTGTGGGTTTTAGTGGATTTATCTCTTGGTGGTGACATTTTCTTACTTATATGGACGCCAGGTATTTTGCAGGACGGGTTGAGGATGTAGTTTGAGTCGGTTTTAATTATCTGTATGTCAATTTTATATACTAGTTATATATGCGTGTTAGACGTGTTGTATATTTCCATATTCTGAACATGTTCTTTGTACCGAGGTAGAACGCGGAAAAGGTATTGGTACAAATAAGCAATGGCAATGAATTCCATTAAAAAGATACCAGAAATAATTCAGTCATTAATTTCAGTACTTTCAAATGATGTGCTTTTTATTCTATTAAACATTTTCTTCGTATTTGGTAACTAGGAACGAAATTCTTTAAAACATTTATTACATGCCATAATGTAGTTCATCCCAATTCCAGAGATATTACTAGCGCCTAATTGACTCTACTTGTTAAATTAAACCTTACTATAAATTTTAATCTTTTAAATAAATTGGCAAGACTACTTTAAAGAATCATAGTAGTAGGTTTAATAATACATCAATCTTCAATAAAATACTTTATTTCATATATAAATATTCAATAATGTAAAAAATATTTTTTGAATACGACCAACGCCATCTGCCGTCGAGAGGACAAAACTCTTGACACACCCACTTTATTGTAACGTTCAAACTTTTTGTTATTATCTTTGAGGGCGCTGTAGTCAATCTGTAGCTTGGAAAGTTTTTATATATAATTATATTCTTACTATAAAATTTAGAGCTTCGAGTCACTGTATGGATTAATTTAATCCTAATTACTTTTCTTCAATCTCGCATGTATTCCTTAACATTTTGCAAAAAAAAACTGTTTTTTTCATATTTATATGTAAAAAATAATATAATATAGCTTAAAAAACGTTTTTGAGGTAAGTGGAACAATAAATAACGGTTCCCTTGATGTGAATGCGCCTCGTACGTAGTGTAATAACTCGTCTGCATTCTCACGGAACGATACACACGTCTTCATTATTTAAATACATTTTTATCTCCGCCTTGAACACAACATTGTGATAATCTGAATACTAATTTAGAATTAATTTAATAGACCTCTAATGATAACTCAAGATCTACCAAAATTTAAGATTAAACATTAATTTTAGTTTGTTTTTCCCTAATATTATATATATATATAATTTTTAAGCGTCGCTTTGCTTATTCGATATTAACGCAATATTTATACTAATATCATTTCTTAATGAGATATTAATAAGCTATAATTGAATAACTTATCCCATTTACGCGTTATCTATTTTTATAGCGATTCTAATTAAAACCAATAATAAGTATCCTTCCCACGCTTTCAACGCCCACTAGAACATTCTATAAAGAAAATTTATCATATAAAATTCATCTTATACACGTTATATTGAAGAGTTATACCTTAAACAACAAACAGACTTACCAACATGACATGAAAAATTTGTTCACTATTAAAATATCGCAATACACCTATATTTATTTTCGGTAAATTTAATCTCTACCCTACAAATATTTAATCTATTATAAAATAAAAATAATAGTAAAAAGTATTCCTTATCCCGAATTTTTTTGAATATACAATAAAATAAAAAAAAGATTATAAATTTATTTTAGTTATTGAGATTATTTACTAGTATTTGGTCGTTACATAAAAAGATAGATAGTTATCATATAAAAGATAAATAGTTATCATCAATAGAAATAAACAACTCACAACCGAAACACCGAAACACCGAACCTAAATCGATAGGTACTTACAATAAATTAAATATAGTCTTAAAACCAGTTACCATCAAAACCTCGTTTAACCGCATTCCCGTTACTAGAAACGAAAATTACGTCAGGTATTAGTTTTTTATTATAAGTAAGGGCTAGACAAAAAGAATATTATATAAGGTCGTCTACCTGCACCTGGGTTTAGAACAACAAAAACCATAGATATTCAACTTCTAGAACTACATTTCTCAGAACCCGCAGGTAACCAAAGAATCAAAGAGATACTTTCAAACATATATTAATGAATTATACAATTTGGCACGTTATTCACAATATAAACAAATTGACTAATATAACATATAACATATGTATAACAACTCCATAGGAATTATAATTTGTACTTCATATTAAATTCACAATAACATGCAACAGCATTTGTTGAAATTATAAAAGCGTTATCAAATAATTATAATTTATATCTGGACTAGAATATTTACGAACAATTTAATGGAAAAAAAATTGGAATGCATTAAATTAAATAATTTATAAAAATCTTATCTATTAATAACGGTGTTCATAAAAATTTGGCCTAAAGTTACATTTTGGAGCAGATAATTTTATTCTGTTAAAAATTCGCTTATAGTCGCAGCGCTAAACCCGCTGGACACTTTGGGAGGGTGGGTGTGCTGCGGCGGCTGTCCCAGTACCCGATCGTACAGAGTCAGGATAGAGGCCGGACAGTTTCTAGATTTTCTAGAGGAACAGTACCAAAGAACGCGTGCTTTTTCGCGTTTCTTTCTCGAATTCACGAAATACGTATTCCCCTCGTAGAATAGTAATTTTCCACCTCTCGGAGTATACAGGAAGCGCGCTCCACCTTGTAATACATACACTTGTTAAAGAAATTTATATTTATATACGGTAAAGGAAGAAACAAACACATACCTTCAGCTGGGACCGTCACACGCTACGTCGGTGGCGTGCTTCGAGATCTTTAAGACAATAATCAATTGCATGTAACGACCGTGATATTCATACACGCCACCGACGACAGTGTGATAAAATAATATAAAATATCAACAAATTATAATTATTGCAACAATATTTATTATATATTTACATATAAATTAACAATGCAGTGGTTTCAGTTTTGTACTTGTCTTATTACATATGGCGAGGGAATTTTAACGTTAGCTATGGTTTGTTTATTTATCTATAACAAGCAAGTCACTAATCGATAATTAGTTCTAATATGTATATACATATCGCAACACCGTTTTCAATAACTTAATAGGAACTGATAGGAACTTGATATCAATTGAAAACGATCCATAAAATACGTTTAATCTATCCTTCGTTATTGAAACGTGATATAAATAAGGTATTGAAAACATATTGGAATATATTTATTACAATTGTTATCTAGATCCGTAACTTCAGCCGCAGTAGGCAGTCGCATTTCTGACGCGGGAGCACGGCTATGCTGCACGTGGCAGCGTGTATCTTGCTGTTGCTGCGACAGCGCCACACCAGCGAGCCACGCTGACCGCACACTACAACGATATCCTAGTTACCTAACTTTCATTATATATCCTAATAAGATATATGTATATTACTGTCGCTAATAGATTGTTCTAGATTCATCTAGATATGCTGATAAAAATACACAAAAAAACAAAACTTTTCAAAGTTGCAAAAACATTTTAGTAAAAATAGATCGGCATCAATAAAAAGGTGATCCAACATCCTACGTACTTCGTAAATAAGATAATATTTAAAGGTAGGCGGAAATGGGGAGTTATTGCGTATGTTTTGATGGGAGCCAACTGAGTGGGATGCTGTTATCGATTCCCCCACGAGCAGGTCGCGCATGCCTCGGCTGGGGCGGCTGGGGCTCGTGCTCCCTCCCCACTCCCACCCCCATTTCATATTTGATACATATTTATGTTTTGCAATTCTTTCCCTATTCAACTTTGATAACTATTATTTAAATTTATTTAGTAAATTTTTCATATACACATTTTTCTGCATACCTAACACTAATGGGATGACGATTGATTTTTTAAACTAATAAATCTTAAAAAAAAAATCTAAAACATTACGGAACCCTTCATATTCCAACTAAAAGAACATTCAAATTCAATAGTCGCAAATAAAACATAAAATACAACCATTAGGCATCTTGAACATAATAACAAAAGGAAAAGAGGTCGTTTTCCTCAAGTTACGCACACATCCGCACCAGGAAGGGAAGTACGTCAAAATTAGGGCATACAGGGCGTAACTAGGCTGTAGGAGCACACCCTCGCGTCCCTGGCTGCCGAACTTTCTTTCATAACTTAAGTATTGATCCATCACAACTGCGCAATTCATACAAGTGATATTGCAACATCGGAACTACTAAGTAAACCGCGACTCTCAGTTTGTATCGGTTAAATCATAACAAATATATCAATTCGTACCTTTACGTTCTATGGAATTTAGTTTTATATATTAAAAAAATAACATATTTTTCGTTCAAGAAACATAATATAAATATCAAACGAAACATCTAATCTGACCTCAATATTAAAAAAATAGGTTACGCCTGGAATTTCATATTTCCTCCGTTTGGTACAAATCAATTGATCATAATATCTGAACCGAACATCGGATATAAAGAAATAAAAACATACATATGTTACAATATTTAATCACTTTCATCTATTAACAAATTTAGTAATAAAATTAATATTTATTATCTGTTGAAATATTTGTTAAATCTCTAGTTAAGATCAAGGCTCCATATTTTTTTTGTACATTTCATTTATTATATAAAACTTACAACTAATTAAAATAAATCAACTCTTTTAACTAAGGTTTAATCGCTTGCATTATATAAAAGTTACAACATATAAAATTAAAATTATTAATTTTTAGTATCTTTTCTCCGTAAGTACTGAGGACGCTAAATTTTTGAAATATATATATTTATTTATTTTTAAATTTGTTTAATCTTTTTTACAGACTTCGTCCGTTTTAATACAAAATCTTTGATAAAAAATGTAAAAAAAAATATTAAAAAATATAAATCTTTAAATTATTCATCATCACGTATACTGTGTACTCCTGATTTCATATATTAAGTACATATTCATAAAAAAACATAATAATATAAAAAAAAATCTAGACAAAAAAAAAAATATTCGAACGATAAATTGAAAAATACCACATTTATAAGAGCAATATCGAAAATTAAAAAAAATCGAATACAAAAAAATTACAAAAAATACCTACACAGACAAGACTGACAGACAAGGAGTCTGCAATAGAGAATTTCGCTACCTGTACCTATGGTAGGCGTCCTTGCGCCTCACATACTTGCCGTCGGGTGTGAAATAGTAGCTTGGCGGCGCGTGTATGTGTCGCCCACGCACCAGGAACAGTATATCCCCCTCCCCGGAGCGGGAGGGGGCGGTGATGACGTCAGCGCGGCACCCCGCCATGTCCCGGGACGAGCAGTACCACTGCTTCCGCCCGTTCGCTTGCAGGTTCTTCAGGTAGAAGGTATACCCGTCGTGCAGCAGCAACGACTTCCCGGTCCGCGACGGCACGTACACCGCCGGCGCCGATTCTGAACCCATCGCACATAATCAGCATGCACCGAATATTATATGTATATCTAAATCCTAATATTCTAAATGTTTGTTCAAATCAAAAAAGCAAAACAAAATTCAATATATTTATCTGTTACACACACATACAGGTAAAATCTTATGAAAATAACAATTTAAACTTACATATATCTTATATATCATATAAAAAGGTACTAACATACAACGAACCAATTCAATAAAATTATATATAAATTAAAAAATAACTTATTTTAACAAAACAAAAACATAAGAAACGGGAATCTGTTATCAGCGTTGATGATTATGTGTATCTTCCACGGTCACCACCTCACCGCCGTACGTTCTAACAATAGCTGGACACTGGTACCTGTTCCGAGCCCCACAATACCACAACATCTTGGGGTGATTCCGATACGCGTTGTGGGGACGAAAGTAATAACCATTCAACACCATCTTCGGGTATCCTTTTTCGTTATAAATAATTTGTGCTGCAACATTCATTGACGTTAAATTAAAAAAATATATACAGTCGATTATATTAACACTAAACCTACCGACAATTCTTGTATACCTGTTCCTACCGCACGCGGTCAAATTGACCGGTAATTAAAAGTTATTTTATTATATAACGCATTAATTAATGGAAATAACTAAAAGTAAAGAGTGTAGAAAATATTAAACGCATATTCTAAAAATTGTCATGTAGTTTGATAATGATATTATAACGTTTGTAAATGTGTAAAATTTACAAAAGTTTAAGAACAGTCAATTTGACCAGTACTTGGTAGGTTTAGTGTTAAATAACATACCTCAAGCTATAAAACAAGATGTACTATGAATTCTTAATAAAAATGTTTAAGAAATCAAATAACTTGCTAGCTTAACATTTTATAAAAGAAATGTCTGACCAATCCGATTAGACGTTAACAGTAAAAGTAACAGTCCGACCGAATTACAATCCAATTAGGGCTTTAATTATATAAAACAGCTTTTCGTGATCAAAACAAGTTTCATACCAAGATCGACTTTAAACTAATTTAAATATGTCGTAGTACAATTACAATGAAGGTAATTTTACGAAATGTCTAGTATAAATGTAAATAAATATAACATCCCACCTTGGCAATAACCATAATGTTGTTGCATTGAATATAAAATTATACTACAACATGAGCTTACTAAAATACAATAAAAAAACACTTTAAAATTAAGACTTATGTTCAAATTGTCATGTGTTTATTTCGTAAAACGGTGAGATATCACAAATAAACATGACTATTAAAAAGAGTATTATTATTACATGATATAAAAAATACTAAATGAAGTATAGATACAATAAAAAAGTTAGATACGAGAACAAAAATTTTATCTAAATTAAAATGTATATTGTAAAAACTATTAGTGTCGGTGGGTCATAAAAAAATTAAGTCTATCACGTGTTGATTTCCTCACATGAAATATGAGAAAACCAAACCTCATAAAACCACTAAAATTCATCCCAGTATTCGGGCGTAGTTAACTCAGGACCTCAACCAGGAAGACCAAGTCAAAAGCACGAGCTCTTTTAAATAATCTTAAGATTTCCTATACCTTATCCGATCCGAATCCGTAATCAGAGCCGTAATTACAAAACCGAATTCCGATAACAAATTCGGATTCGGATCGGATTTCCCCCTTACTGTTTCATTCATCCGAAATTATCTAAATAGTATTGTTCTGATGCCTGCAGCGGTGTCGTAGTTCAGAGAAGACCAACCGTTTCCCGCTAGTGTGTATCCTCGCCCCACATCCACGTGCGCAGGTCCACCTCCTCTTACTCCGATAGCACGAGTCCAATTTATACCAGTAACCACCCATCTTCAGGAGCTGGTCCTCCGCCGTTTGACTTGATAGAAACACTGCGTGGAGTCACAATCGAAAAAAAAAACATAAATAAAAAAAAAAAGATTTATCTGCCCTGCACGATTAAATTTATTAACGGGTTATAAATAAAAAATATATACTGAATATAATTTCATTTATGAATATAAATAAATAAACCACAATATAAAATAAACTACAGTTACATACGTCATATACCGCTAGGCGTGTGAATCAAAGAACATAATCTTTGGTATGCAGTTATACTACGGATAACTTTGAATACAAAATAACTATAACTATACTAAGGGTCATCTATGACATCGACATACCGACTTACATCTATCTCAATTCGTATAATTCTCTAATATAAAAAACTATCGCTCGTACATTTTTATATTTATAAGCTGGTATACGTTTCTACACTATAGATACATAACATATTGGAGTATTTACCATTGTCTATCAGTCCATCCGCGTCTACACAGCGGTCAATAAATAGAATTTCGTAAAAAAGCATCAACAAGACGGCTACACTATCATTAAAGCTATACTTTGTATAATAACATCTAAATATATCGATAATAGAATATTGCACACCGTGTTATATACTTCATATATGATTCTTCATTATAATTGTTCGTCTCTTACCTATATTATATATAGCCGCTAAGGCATTGGTACAAGGCGACCGTGAGGCTACTAAATATCTAAATATCATATATGAAAAAAATAGTCCCCAGAAGCGACTCAGAAATATCTAAGTAAGCATTGTATATTAGGCCACACCGATTAATAGGTAAATAACGGAAGAAAATATAACTTTGGCATAATACTACTTACAGTCTTTTAAGAATAGGTATATCGATTGATAAAATAACAATCAAATTAATGGGCATTGAACAAATAAATAGGTACAAAGTAACATTCGTTTTGGTATCGTTTAAATTGGCGACACTCCAAATTCGCATCATTGCCTTCTATCAAGAAGACCGCGAACTAGGAGGTCGCGCCAGGCCTATAGGAGCAGAGCGGCGTGGGGGGCGGGAGGTGGGAGGGGGGCCGGGGCCGCCACCAGCGTACGGGGGGCGCAGCTCTCCACGATCTTATACTTCCCCATCGGATCTACCTCGAACCTTCTAGATTCGTGCTTAGCTGGATTGTACGTAGCGGGATGATTGTGGGATCCACGAAAATACACTAGACGTCCGTCTCTTAGACACAACGCTACTTGACATCTCTCCGCCTTCTGGTACGATCTAGCGCACCTCCACGTGACCCTACGGGGGTGGGACCCTCCGTCCTCGTAGAAGATGTGACCGTCGGCCACTAAATGCAGACCGCCGCGTGCGGAGCGAATATAAAACCACCCTGGAACAAGCAACAATTACTATACTATACCATTTGATATAGATACCTTTAGAAATGTTAGTTCTATATTATTTTAATAAGCACTTATTATAATTTCAGATAATGTTTATTTAATAAATAATTTAATAAATAAATAATCTACCTGACGTGGGCGTAAAAATCTCTTCACAGCACTTAAAAATCTATTCTAGCAACAGACAATGTATTCTTTAGCTTTAGCAAAATCAAGAGGGCTGTTTTAGAGATATTCTAGATGGTTTAAAAATTTAAATTTTTATATTTTTTTCATAGAAAAACATTAAAAAGATTTACCTTATTCGTTGCCAGGAATAATTGATTATTCCTCAAAGGACGGTAAGGAACGAATACATTAACAAAGGAACACCGCGATAATAAAACTCAATGGATTACAGCAGCGCAATATAATATCGTTTCTTTGTACCTATACAGAGAGAACATTTCTCACTACCAGTACTCACTACAGTATACATTCTCCGCCGGCGACACTCGCCGGCCGACTATCCATTAATACTTTCCACTAAAATAATATAAAATATCTTATCACATACAAAATAATACTTCAATAATAATACTCCAAAGGTTAACTTAAACATAATCGTATACATTGTGGTACAACGTACGTACGTCCGTAAATACGGCTGGTTAACATCGTGCGGTATACCTACTATTGTATCCAAAAATAAATCTTTGTGTAAGTACAGCCAGGGCTATATAGAATCTTTAATAAAATTAAGTACTAATTAAAAGCAATAATAAAAAATAATCTTAATAAAGATAAAAAATAATAATAATAATAAAACATCTCACTAAATAAAAAAAACAAAAAGCTTACATCTTAAACGTATACACTGAGTATTATAATTAAGTAATCTGTTCAATAAATGCAGCTTCCTATCTTAACGAGGAGTCAGATTAACCTAACATCGTATGTATACATGTCATGACTTGGTAATAACAATCTCTTCTCAACACAATTCTCGCACATCTATTTACCGAAAACCTAAACCGACCGGGATACTTTTCAACAATCGTTCTATTTACATTACGCGAATAAAATTGTAAAAAAATATGTAAAAGTAATATATAAAAATACTTATGTCATAAGAGAACTATCACTTTGTACAACAAACTACATCTAGGACCGTCGCGCGGAATATCTAGACTGAAACGCGGGTGAGACTTGACGCTCAGTTCATACAAAAAATATTCTCTTTATAAATGCATTGTGATAAAGACTGTAAAAAAATACTGGCCTTCAATATTTGTCATTGATATAATTATTTCTTATTATGCAATTCTAAAATCTTAGATATAATCTATATCTGAGACAGGTAATTCGTGTAAACGCTGCCATAGTACAATCTTAAAAAATATTTTGCAAACGGTCTCACTTATCCACCCCCCGTAATAAACGCGCACCGAGCGACAGCGGGCCTTAGTAACCGCGAATTGGCAAAATGTGTTCAACTCCATACAAATTTCATCTTAATCACCGCACACCCGCTCGGAACACGTTCACTCTGACCGGGGCCATATATAATATATACTATCACTAGATTCGTATACTTTACACAGACGTATTCGTCTGTAATCTCTTTGGAGAATCATTAAGTAATAAGGCAAACTAATGTTTGCATAATCTCATCAAAGAAGGAAAAAAACGTACGATGACCGTCGGCACAAGGCACAAAACATTAAAAATCATTCCTTTCGAAGTAAATATTTCGCCAGCCATGTTTGCTATACAATTCCGCCAACTCACGACACCAAATAAAATAGCTCTGTTGAGATCTCTCTGTGCCACCACAACGTTACTGCCGACGGCCATCCGATGATCACTAAGGTGACTTGGACAGTTGTAAATAGAATTTAGAACATGGGTCTGAGAGGAGTGGCGCGAACTCCGCAGGTATGGGCGCTGTTCATTTGTACGACCCTCAATCCGAAAGTGTGAACGGCGGCTCTGCAGCGTGGGTTTCTGGAGCACCGCCACCAGACCTTCCCGCTGGCGGCGCGCCCGTTGAAGCAGAATCTGTGCGCGCCCACTTCGATAGCTGGCTTTCCCCTCTTGCTGAGACAGTACCGGAACTGTCCGGGGAAACACGGGAAGGGGAAGGGCAGACCCAGCGTCGGAGGAGCATCGGACAGACCTGTGCCTGCAACTAAAACTTACAAGTTACTACCTGCTCAGGAGACATAATTCAGTGCAAAATCTTAAAATAAATAAGGGCATATATTAAAAAACTGAGACTAAAAAAATCTTGTATTTAAGTGAATTTATAAATACGACTAGTACAAGAATTTATACACAATATCTCTTATCAACAATTCTCATTTAAATATCAATGCAACAATAAATAAATATTATAAGAAGTTGGTATTCTGCTAAGATAGACATTTCTTTCATATCACAAATTCACATATACTATATAAAAAAACAAAAACAATCTTTTTGAAAGAAATAAAAATAAGAAAACATATTCTAATTTATAATTTTTCGAAATAGCGACTTCCTCTTCTTTCTTATGAGTTTAGTGTTGTGGTAGGAGTGAGCGTGTCCCATCCCCACTATGTGGTTGAGGTGGGTGATGGCGTACGACTTGCAGCCGTGGTCGGACTTGATGCATCGCCACACTCCCCTGCCATACACTATTTGACCGATACGCCGGTATCTGTTACCAGCTATAACCAGCACTGGATTGCCATATCTGGATACACTCCACTCAACTGTAATCATAGTACACTACCATTCTACTAGCACGGGTTTAATATCAACATACAGTTATAAATAAATAATAAATTACCTTTTTTTATCCATTTTAATTTATTTAAAAGAAATACAAATTAACGAAAATATCATAATAATATTGAAAAAATACTTTATTTCTTTTAACACAAAATACTGGTGGACTTATATATAAATTTGTTTTAAAACTCGTGCCGTTATATACTCTGTGTAGTGAACATAATTATATCAAATTAAATAATAATTCATGGATATATAACATGGAATCATTATTTATAAAAAGAGGCATCAAGCGATACGCGAACTTCGTTTAACAAAGCCTGGAGCCAAACTAAACTATGGTTAAAATCTAACATAAATTTCACCGACTGAATGTCTCTTAAAGTAATAATTAAATCATTTCGGTATCCAATTTTAAGTGCTCTATTTTACTTCAAAAATAGTAAGTTTAAGATCCACCAATCACAAACACGCTGACATACGATTTAGTGTGCTAGCTGACAAAGCGCGCTGTTTATTGGATAATGAAATGGTTGCATTAATAATATTGGATTTCTTCATAAATCTGTTATATTTGGTTATATATATCGTATTATTATTACGTCAACATACATAACACTAAATTGTATTTTTCAAAAATATATTAAGTCTTATTGTATTTCATTTCAATTGATTTCTATAAAATGATTTAAATTGAGATCAAAACGGAATGATAATTTCTTCCCACTTCATTAATTTAAAACGATGTAATTGTAAATATAAGTCCTTAACTGTGATATAAATCTAGACACACCAAAATATATAACTAATTATAATACTCAAATATATTAGTAAAAATAAAACTACAGTAAAAGAAGGAATGCCGGAGAGGGAATAAGAAAATCTATAAGAGACCTAATTCTGGTAATTAGAAATATTTAAAATATTTCAATAGAGTCAGTTACAATATTACATTAATAAAAAGTTTAGTTTGATTTAAGATTATCAGATATTTTATTTAAAATATTTATAATTACTTAAAATTGGATCTCATGTCTTTCACAGCCGCAAAAGCCACTCATTAAATATAATTTTTTTTCTTTCTTTGTTTCTGAACGCTCCGCTAAGTGCTTTTGAGTGGCGTGTGCCAATCTGTTAGAGGCTTATCAGTTGGAGTCGGTGCATCGAAGTTAAAAGGTGTGAAGTTCGGTTCGTGGTTGTGTCCTCCTTTAATTCGTATGAATCTCCCGTTCATAGTCGTCTGCACTCTGCACAGACACCCCTTAGTGTCTTTGTCGCGGCAGGCCCAATTCAATTTGTCCCGATATTGATTGTTCACCCAAAATTTATTTGATTGAAATATTAATACTGATTTTCCAGCTCGAGACGGCAAGAAGAATGCTTCTGAAAAATGTAACAAACTTAATAACAAGGTACATGAAGAATAAACTTATATACAATATATTAATAAGATTATTATGAATTGAAACAATAAAAGAGAAAAAAATAAATTTATTTGTATTTTTGAAAAAAAAAAAAAAAAAGATTTAAAAAAGTATATTTAAAAAATCACTCATGAAATTTGTACTATTTTTTTTGTCGATTTCTGATAAAATCGCGGCTTCTCGTGGTTGTGTTCATTGTTGTAGCACGTAACCTCTTCGTTATTGTTCGTCCTTGCTCTGGCGGTGCACCCTGCCTCCCGGTGGGAGCACACCCAGTACCTCGGTACACATTCGAAAAAAGAAAATCCGTTTAAGACAAGATATTTACCTCTCGAACTCGGGACATACACCGCATTTATCGTCTCTAAAAGCAATGCATAATAAGAAAAAGCGATAAACATCACATTAAGGGAAATTATATATAAATAATAATTAACTTATTTTATTACAAGAATATTATATTGAATTTAATATTATATTGGTTGAGCACTTACAAAATATATATTTAGATTTGCGTGCATTGTATACATAACTTTACAAGGTAATTCAACAATTTATAATCGAAGATAAATATACAAAGAAAAATATATAAAGTAATCACATTTCATATATATATATAAGAACATTTCTTGATCTTAAACATTAAATATAGGCGATTTACTCTTAAATATTATATATATATGTTAATTATGGTCATGTTTATCATAAAACAATACAACATCACTGTCTATAGTGTATATATTCGCTCTGCAGGATCCCGACTCGTGCGCACACCTCCAGCGGGTGCGTCCGTTAGGGAACTCCCTCTCCTTCTCAAACGCGTAACCACCCGTTATTATCTTCGCCTTCTGACGCTTCCCGCTGAATTTAAACTGTCCAATGTCGTCGCAATCAATAACTAACAAACAAAATACAATTCAAATATATATAACAACATTTTTAAAATTAATATAATTATATAATATAAATAAAATAACATGTAATATAAACATATTTAATATATAAACCTTAATAAGTAATACTCTTAATAAATCAACCGAATCTAATCTAATCTAATCTATATTAATTACATTATTATTTGTAAAGCCAATTTAATAATAAGGAATGTTCAGTACATATTAAGACAATACTTTAATATAAGGCACTTAATTAGAAATATCATGAAATAATATATTCTTAATACAAATACTAATATGATTACGATATACCAACATACAAACATTATCACTAGCCGATTATAGATATTCAACTATCACTATATATAAAGCTAGTGTACACTCAATGTATACAACTCGATTGGAACTTGGTTCACAAGTGTCTATGAAGCACCGGGTTTAAAATACAATGGAATGATAAAAATATATTTTTGACACAACTCACATAATCGCTATAATATAATCGGATACATAGTATAATACTTATTACATATAGCACTGTATATCCTTAATAAATAATAATACTCGTACATAATATATAATTAACAAGCGTTGAACCTATCTATATATCTATATATCTATATATCTAATTTATAAACGGTCTCATTAACTTTGACCTTTAACCTTTAACACATGTCCACAATTTAATATAATTATGGAATCATCAATTCATTAAAATTCTTCATTGCTTAAAAACAAAATTTAAAACTAATGTCATTTCAAAAGATTTCTAATCTTAATATATAATAATAACAGCAACTTAAATTGGAATGAAAAATTTAACTGGAATATAAGAAGTAGAAAGAGAAAGAAGAGAAATCTGACGAATAGTTTGTATGAAAATAATATATATATATAATATCAAGAGGCGGGTGTCCGCGGGGGGTGGTTGTGCATGCCCTTGACAGCGACAACGTTGGTACCCAGCATGTGTATACGAGCCTTGCAGTTCGTCTTCTTCGAGGTGCAGCGCCATATGACCTTATCCCTCAACTTGGACTCCTCGCAGAACGGGAACGTGTTCACCATCATGATAACCTTGCCGCGACGGGACTTCAGATACTTGATGCCTGCGACAGAACGTACTGTTTGTATTGAATCCTTTTACACCACATTTTATCACCACCACCGCTATCGATACCAAAATTATAAAGAAATAAAACCATCGATTATTGATAAGTACAATTTAATAATTCACAAAACATACCCCATACAAGAACCCAAAAAAAATCTTATCATAATATATTGGTAAATACAAAATTACACTATAAGATTTGAGGTATACAATAACAGAGAATGAGGTAGATAAGTTCATAGATAAGGGCCCGGGAGCCTCGACCGCGGCGACTTCCATAACCTACACTATGAGATTCACATTCAACAACAGTTATACAAACACGTACAATAGGATTCATGTGCACAAATTCAATTAAAGTGTCATATTTTATAATTAATTGACGTATAATACGATTGTTTAAATAAAAAAATTAATACAATTGTTATAAATGTTCTCTATGAAGTTATAAATACGTCGCCACGGGTCAGTTATTTGGCGTATAGTTTGCATCAGGTACAATAGAACATGTCAAAATATCTTAATCTCGCGCCATTCACCGCAACATTACCTTATTAAAAGCAACACAATTTACGATGAAGAGAATTACATAGAATTTGATACTTTGATATTTACATAATAGTAAATGAAGGTGTGACATGATCTATGACTAATTCTAACAAACGTCCGCTCGGCCATGGTTCAAACCACAGCACGCGTTCATTAGGACCCCGCAGTTAACTAGGTTATCTAAATAACAATTAAAATTAGTCAAATTTGTACTTAATTCAGAGTCTTAGGGATAAGTGGGGCTTATTTCTTATTGAAGAAATTTGATAAGCAACAAATCATTCATTAAAAAAAAAAACAATCAATAAAATATATTAAGACGAGTCTCAAAAGAGCCTATTTATATTACAGTTGTCAACAGCGAACGCCGGAGTTGAGTTAAAACTATGTAAAGAGGTAGTTGAGTTTCAATAAGAGGTAAGAGGGCCCGCCGGACCCTGCGCGGTGTCCCGCCCCGGCGCGCCCGTAGCCTAGCCTAGCCTAACTTAACCTAAACACCTTACTCGAGTAAAGCTTCTGAGTATTTATTCGTGTATATAAAATTGTATAATTAAACTAATCTGTAAAACCCGTATAAAAAGTGAAGAGGTAGTTGATTGAGCTTAAGTACTTAAAATCAATCCTAAAGAGCAGAACAACATCGACTGAAGTCTGCGCACCTCGACGAGTGCCGTGCAAAAGCAAGCGCTCGCACTCGAAGGTAGGTACTTCGGTATCGAACACCTCCGAAACACTACGGCCGCTTCCTAGAGATAAAGAGGCGGACGTCTAATTGTCTAAGTAGCAAAATCTGAAACTTGTAAAAGTTAAATCTCTCAAAATTAAATTAATATTTCTAAATACAGTCGAGGGATCCTTTATTGCTTATTTCGGAACAGAGTTCGCGCATCAGTCGCCAACGCGTCGTCGACGGCTCGGAGCCGCCAGACCATTTCAACGCACCCGTTTCGATCGCAACTTCCCTACGGTCCTTCCGTGTTCGTTTTCCAACCTACCCCATGTGCAGTACAACTTGCTCGGTGCCTGCTCAGTGCCTCACGCGGTCCACAAACGCTACCCGTCTCATACGGTGCTGCTCTGATAGATCGAGCCGATATTGTAAATGAAATATTCTAATGGGCCAATTTCCGGATAATAACCATCTATTTAAACTTGATATTATTACATGCTCGTACCGATATTGGACTTTAATGTGGGAACCGGTGCGGCTTTCTTTTAACAGCGGAACCCAAAACACACTGTAATACCATCATTCGTATTCCGCCGTCATTTTAAACAAAAACACGCACCCGCCGCCCCCCTTAAAGAACCCTTTCAAAACATTCAGAAAGATCTTACTTACTTATTTAAACATCTTTAACTCTCTATACTTTTCATAAATAACCCACACCTATACGAATAACATTATACACCTCGAAAAGACCGCCTAACCTAGCACATTACGACAATTATCCTCCCAATGCTGTTACTTATTTTATTTGGTCGTCGCAATCAATACAGCACAACATCTAATTCTGAGGTTTAATATAACACATATCCGACGATAGATAAATCCAACAATGCCATCGCAGTATACGCCATCCTATCCCCATATAACCTACATAATATTATTAATAATAATAGTTATTCTAAAACATAAATTACGCTATTGTAAGAGTGCAAAAGGCTTTCAAAATATCCGCTGATCGATATTTATCGTCATTCGTAAAGATTTCGTGATTTACCAAACGTACAGCGCTCAAACGTTCGAAGAGAGCCATCGTAACATCATAGACTTATTTCATTAATCGTTTAATCTTCCTCTTTGCAAGGAGTATCCACAAGAAGCGGTTTAGCCGCTGGTGTGTGTTGAGCGGTGGAAGGAAGGGCGTTGGGAGAGGGTTGCTGCCCGCTTCCAGTTGCAGCGGAAACTGCGGCCGAAGCGTTAGCCGTAGCAGTGGCGTGAGCGGTTGCAGCGTATAGAGCTAAAGCGTGCTGCAATTGCAGCAGCTGTTGGTGGGGATCGAGAGGAGCGGGGGCCCGATGGCCGCTCTGATGCGGAGTGCGCACGACATACCGACCGTCGGCGAAACGACGCACGTTGGGGGGAGCGTGATTGTGAGCATAGCGAGAACGCACAATGCGTTCGTATCCTTCGGGACCTTCTGTGTTGACGTCGGCCAAGCACCGAGATGTAAGTCGAGATGAACAGTACCACTGTTTACGTCCATGTGCCAAGTTATTCTTCAAACGGAAAGTGTAACCTCGGTGCAATAGTAGACGACCTTTCCCCGCTCGAATAAAACGCGCTGAAACAACAAACAATTTTAGTACCAGTTGTAAAGATAACAAATTTTAATAAAAGTGATCTTAATAAGACAAATATAATTAAAAGCACTTTCATTAAAATTGCATTATCCTATAAATAAGACACTACCTTATGTCATATAATACATTTTAGGATATCAAGGGTGGTTTTAAATAATTAAACTTCAAGAATTTTTGTTTAATGATCAAAAATTATGTTATGTTTTTAAAACGAATATTTATCAAACTCACTTGCGTGCAAGTAAGCATATTCGCTAGTCTCTAAGAGAATTTAAAATGAGCAAAAAACATTTTGGCACATTTTACAAATACGAGGTATTAAAAAATACAATTTTGAATGTAAAAACTAATTAAATAACCATGGCACGCTCTTTGACTTCTATAACACGATATAACAAGTAAAATAAAGAAAGCACTATACACATTACAATTTATAACTATATGAGCATTATAATCTATAGAAAGATTAGTATTACTTAAATTATAATAGATCATAATATTTGGCATTTGTGTATGAGAATGAGATCATAATTAAACTATATGAACTGTAATATTAAACTCTAAACGTATTTACATATTGACTAGTTGTAAATTAATATTCTTTTTGGCACTCCACTACTCTTGGTCTGTTTCGTTAAGTATACGCAATTATCTTTAACAATGCTTTTAGACTTTAAAAGCTTTATCTGTATAAAACAAAACAAAAATATTCAAATGTAAATTTCAAAATTACTTAAATTATTAACAACTACATTTTTATAATCGAGACAGCATTCCTCTAAACTTTAGACTATTAGCATCTGGTGATCCACGCGTTCAGATCAAAGTTATCGAAATCAGATGCGGCGTTCTCGGGAGCAACAACGGGGAGGAGGTGAAGATGGCGGTAGTGTTTTAATCTTAGACCGACTTCCGCATCTCCCCTCTAAACTTTAGACTTTTACTATCTGGTGATCCACGCGTTCGGATCAAAGTTATCGAAATCGAGATATAGCATTCTCGGGAGCAACACCGGGGGAGGCGGTGAAGATGGCGGTAGTGCTTTAATCTTAGACCGACGTCCGCATCTCCCCTCTAAACTTTAGACTATTAGTATCTGGTGATCCACGCGTTCGGATCAAAGTTATCGAAATCGAGATGCGGCATTCTCGGAAGCAACAACGGGGTAGGCGGTGAAGATGGCGGTAGTGTTTTAATCTTAGACCGACGTCCGCATCTCCCAACATGGTTATGTTCACCGACCAGCTTGTGGAGCTTTCCCTTCTGGGTGTAAGCCTTGCACCCGCAGCCGCCCATAGTGCATCTCCATCGCACTATACCGGAGCGCATCGTGTGAGCCGCGTAGAAACTTCTACCCTTAACAAAGAGACGAGGCCGCCCTCCTGGACCCACACAAAGCCGTACAAATTTCTCTGAAATTATCACACATTTGTAGAACGCACATTTGATTAGTAATGAAATTTTATTTCATAAATACATTAAAACAGCAAACAAGTATATCATTATGCAATAAAGTGTACATGTAGGCAATATAGTAATATTTATTTACGTTGTTGTTACAGCAGTTTATTTATATTATTAAATGATTTCGATTTACATGTTTATATATTATATTAAAAACTTATTTTTATAAGTGATATATTGATGTGTTTGAACTACAATACTAACAACACACTACTTATTTTAAAACAAGCTCTTCCGCATGTCACAACTTCATGCACTTGTTAGCTAATTATTGCTAAATTATTAATAAATTAGTTTACATTACACTATCACGACGTCATATATTATAACACGTGTATATTTGAGATCACTGAAGACGCCCATATGTTTAATTCGATGACTAGACTGTGACTAGATATTCGTTTATACAAATATTAAAATTTTATTTTATTCAAACATTTTTGTGCAACATAAATAATCTTAATTAATTAAACACAATTATTAAGCAATAATCATCGCAACATACCTAATAAAACTCGTCTATTAAAAGAAAAAACTTCAAGAGTTTCACCGCATTGATCCAAAAGGTACAACTGCGATCCCTTACAAGAATAATCTTAATTCATATTATCTTGTCTTTTGAGTTAAAGCGTACATGTCTAACACAGATAGCTCTTGCAATTAAATTACGCTACAATTACAAAACAAAAATTAATCATCAAGAACGGCCTTGGCCTGCGTGGCGATGGCGGCGTGCGTGAATGCCCTATAGGGGGCCGAAGCCCCGGCGGGAGCCAGCGCTGGCGGCTCGTGGGAGTGTACGTTGCTGAGCGCGAAGATCCTATCGTGCAGCGTGTGCGCGTAGGCGCGGCAAGTCCGCCGCGTGCAGCGCCACCGCACCTTGCTCTTCTCCGGAAAAACTTTCTCCGCGTAAAAAGAAAACCCACCGAGCCGCATGTGACGACGACCGCGATTCGATATCACGAACTCCACTGCAAAACATCGCCCAACTCATTATCTATTCTTGCACACCTTTGTTTTCTCTCATTGAAACTTAATATTAATGAATCACGATTGAAACGATTTATCGATTGTTTTAATATTTATTTTTCCACTGATACAATTTCAATGAGACTCTCGATGCGGTTGAGTTCTGTTTGTTTGTGTGGCGGGTGATTGTGTTGGAGGTGGCGGGTAGCAAGCCGGCCCTGGTTGGTGAGGACGCGGGCGGAGCACCCGTATGGTCCGCGACTGCGGCACGTCCAATAAGTTCGGGGCCCGCGCCGTTTACGCGCTACGAAACCGTAGCCGCCCAGCAAGAGACAAGGCGCCCCTCGCTGCGTCACCGAGAACCGCAGGCCGCTAACACCTGCCGCATCAAGCACCATGGCAAAACCAACACGATATTGCGTCCCAAAGTTTTAAATAATAAAACATTTTTATTAAATTACATTTTATTATGGTATTCGATCACATTCCATTTTACACTCACTACGGGACGTCATCAAAGCATGAACGAATTCATTACCTGAACGTCAACTAGATCAGACTTCGTCACTACACACAAAAGTCTTACATAATTCATTCGTTAAATATTTACATACATTTTAACTACAAAATTATTTCTAGTTAAAGTTAAACATAATCAGCCGCCAAGGCTTTTGTAATGAATACAATTATTGTAATATGTTAAAAAAACATAGTCAAATATATTTAGGCCTCGTTACAATACAAACACACACGCATAAAAAAAACAAACGAACAAACGGAAACACGAAATCTCATACCGTCGGGCATGTAACCACTTCACCCAGTTCATACTTGCGAGCAATTTTTCTCATGTGATCGTCGCTGTGATTGTGAATTGGATTAGTAATTCTTAAGACATTGTTCTTAGACGTTATCCTCGCCCGACACTGCTTGCCGTACGACATGCACCTCCAGAACGTACGTCCACTCCTCACGCTATCAGTCACAAATATATATGGTTCGTAAATCAACTGCAGATGTCCACTTTTCGTCTGTATGAAATGCAGGTCACCCTTTATACCGCTGTTTATGTTCCCTATAACTGAACGAAATACAATATATTAATAAAAACCCGTGGCATCGATTAAAACTACAATAGCAACGCAAGGAATAATAAAACTATTTTTAATTTATAAACTTTTAATAATATTAAAATCTCCCATAATTGCTATAAACACATTGGAGGAAAGAATATGTATGAATTGCAAAATAATTAGTTCTAACCGCCTCTACCATCCTTTAAGTCGGAACTTTACTTAGAGTCAGTGTTTTTTTAATTATACAAGATTCTTACAATGTAAAATTTTAAATAAACAAATATTCAAAACATACTCTACATAATATTTATATGCAGAATTTCATTCTTACAACTTAACGTTATAATAAGTAATATTATAATTAAGAAGGCAAATAAAATATAAAAAATGTTGTTCCAATTCATTTATAAGTAAATGGAAATTAAAAGAAAAAGAAATATTTCTAAAATAAAATACAAGAAAACTGAAAATAAAACTATAACATAAGTACAATTACAATATATAGTTACAAAAATCTAACAAAATTATATTATTATATTTTTGCTGCAACAATAGTATCAAAAAGAACAAGATTCATTTTAGTGCTAACTTGTATTCTAAATATTGTGAAATTTAATAAACAATTAACAAAATGGATTTTTTTTATCAACTATAATAGTTATTTATATTGAACAACAGGAAGATTTCATGCAAAAAATATATAGTGCAATAATAAATTATATTATTGTAAAAAATAAACATAACTTGAATTAATATAATAATATATAATTATAGCTGTTTTTTTTAATTTTATATTGAAAACAAAATATTATATTATATTGAAAATAAATAAATAAATAATAAGATGAAGATTGCTTTTATAATGATCAAAATTGTTAATTGTTCCCTTGTACCATATATATAATGTCTTTATGTACACATGCATGCATACCACTATGCATCAAAATGCTCATAACTAAGGTAAATCAAAACAAACAGGAAACAGCAAATAGCAAATAATATTATATATGCAATAAGTGTGATTCATATTTTAAATTATCGACATACAGAAACAAACATTTTTAACTATATATAGAGCTACCGGGTAGTTATCCCGTCAGTATCAAAAAAATTTTCATTCTAGCATAACATGGCTGGTCTTACAAATATTTTTAGATCTAAACAAACATTGCATAGTTTGTTAAATAGACTATAGGATAACTATGACTAAATTATTTTAAAATAACAAACTTATTTAAATTGTCATCATGGAATTGGCGGAAATACCACAAAATTATTTATTATGATCAACCAAATACCTATTTAAAAACATTGATAATTAATTAACCTTGACATCAAGATAAAGTTAAAATTATTTTGTTTGTAATATTTTGAATGTTATTGAAATAAAAACTTAATCTATTTGTGTTAGTCAACATGCAATACATTTTGTTATAAATGTAGATATAATATAATGTTTTTAAAATTATTATTATTGATGTGAATGAAACAGCTGATGCTGTCTATTGTTATTTTTATATTTATTTAAAAAAAAGACAATTTTTTTCATGATATCGAAATAGGACCTCTTGACACTTCAATTTAACATACACAAGTCACAAGATCACTGGCATTTATTCAAACTTGAGTAAATAAATAATAAAATCAATAAATGATCCTTCCAGATAATAATATTTTTGACGTCTTTATAAAAAATCGTAGTAAACTTTATAAGAGTGCAATATCATGCAATGCAATATAATATATCATATATACTTTGCTTTAAACATTCATAGTATTCATTCATTCATAGTTTATAACATAGTCGAAATACTGATATAAAACAGTAGTATTGGAAAAGAAATATGGTAAAGTAAATCTAATTAATAAGAATAAATTACACAATTAAAATTAAACATAGCATGCATTAAATCTCAGCTTGGTGGTGTTTATACTAAAAATAAAAAGACACTTAAAAACAAAAATTAGAGTCCTTAGAGTAAATAGAGAAACTGTTTCCGAACATAAAAAGAACATAAATATAAGTATTGACTGTATAGGTATATTTTTATACCATGACAGATAAAATGGGTTTTTCTATAAGATTTCTTACAAGATATCATTTCATATTATTTTTGTTCCGTCAAAATCCTATTCAAAGAAATTACAACCATAAATATTACTTTTTTCACATTTCTAAATTAGATCAAACACATTAAAAACATTTTTGTTTACTATTGTTATTTGATTAATTAATACATTTTAAATTACGGGATACATCCCAGTACAAGTATTAGAGATTAAACACAGCTTAAACACTGGTAAAACAAAAGATATACAAGGAATGTATAATAAACATATTTTGCTGCTTCTAGCAAACATCATACTTCAATACTTGCAAATGATTAATTCACTTGCTATAACTGGATATGTATTCTATAATATAAACAATAATTAAAAACTCGCCTTTACTTTTTACCACAAATACCTCCTGTAAAATTAAGATCAATATTTTAACTGTTATTTTAATATAATTATTATATTAAGTATATAAATAATTCCCAAGTTCACTCGGCGCTCAAATTACAAGTAAAAAATAAAAATGTATGAATTCATAAGTCTCTTTTTTAATGTTGATGAGCTAGTTCAAAGATGTTGTGTTAAAAATCCTAACACTCCAACTTCATGTACGAATAAAAGAGAGTTTTTTAAAAGTAGTATTTAAAAAATATTTATTTTGATCTAGAAGAACATCATTTCCACCAAAAGTTTCGGGTACCTATGTGAAACATTTTGTAGGTTATGTTTACAAATGACGCGCGCAAAATATTTAGCTGGACATTAGTCAAAGGTTTGCAGTTAAAACATATTTAATTAAATAAATACATCTATCATCATAAATTTTTAATATGAAGAAAAAACTAAAAACCAAAATTTTATTCTCCATAGTGGGTTGACAACCAGTATTCATTTGGTGTCGTGCAACTTGAACCACTTCGTATTATTCATTACCGACTAATAATAAAATTGTACATACCGAAACAAAATCCATAGTAAATTATATTTTTTATTTATCACACACTGCACAAAAACCACCTCCAAATCACAAAATAATATAAAACATTTGACGTAAACACGTTTAAAGTACCAACAACATTTCTAATATAGCCCACATATGCTTACACACAATATATCACAGTCAGCATTTAATAAACAACTAGAGTCTTATTATTCATAGTTTTAACAAGCACTACATTTTTACTATTTCTCAAAATAGTAAACAATCCGTAAATGACACATTTGCGACCATAGATCTCACGGCGTTTAGACGGCAACCACAAATAACGGAATTCTATTTCTTTACACGCATTCTACCGTAGTACTTCTAAAACTCTGATTCTTAATAAAAGAAAATAACTTTTATTGCTTGCTAACTATTTATATCATTTATGACAGTACTTAAATCAGATTTTTATTTTGAAATATTAAATAAACCAAAGATAAAGATAGAACAACAAAGTGTGGAATTATCACCTTTTGAAATAGGTGTTTATAAAACTTAATAAAATTCTTAACCATTCATTAGCTTCCGCATATATATATTTTTTTTATATATTTTTTCACATTATATTATTTATTTGAATACATTATATTAATTATGCAAAGTAAATCACCTTACTTACGTATTTATCTTCGCACTTTTTGCAATTAATTTGTAAACTAACGATACATATTATTATGACAAGAGAAACTAAGCTCACATGTAATTAAATATGCTCACATAAAATAAAGTAGTAGGACACAACATTTTTATACCATGCTGCCATCTATGAGCCACAAGATAAAATTTATCTTACTAGGTAATTTTTTTAATTTGTTATTGTATTTAAATTCACTAATTACTTGTTAGAAATAATTAAATATGATTAACAGAAATAAGTCTTTAATATGAATTATTCAGCGAAGGTATGGTTAGTGCCATCTCTGGATGAGAAGCTGTTATCATAGATTAAACAACTTTCTCCGTTTTCTTTTGATGACATATTTAATATAACTGCTCTTTAAGATTTATATAAGTTTCATCAAATATTTTTTAATTATGGTCGGAGTACAATAAAGAATGTCACAGTCATAATTTAAATAACTTAAGAATTTCATCGCTGTTTTTTATAGAAATGATATATAGTACTAAGTTAGTTAATATATTTAACATAAGAAATATATAAATACATAGTAGACATTTTTTTTTGTCGGAAGTGATTCTAGCTTTACTCTTATTAGTGACTGCTAATGCCATCTATTGACACGATAAGAAGAATCCGTATTTTTATTTAGCTTTCTGTTTCGTCGAGTTTACTGTAATAACTACTTGCCAAAAAAATAAATATAAGAAACAAAACATAGAATTTTAATTTAAGTTTAGTTTAGTAAAGTATAGCATTATAAATCTCTAAATGACCTGAGTCCGAAGTTTTTTAGTCGATTTCTATATTGCTTTAAGTTGTATTTTTACTTTGAAAAGATGTAATCACCGTGTACAGTGCACCATTCACATTTCATGTCCTATGCAAGCGTTGCCTTCGCTCACGCGAACCTGAAGCCCCTTCAGGTGCTTCAGAACAGATTCATGCGGCTCGCCACTGGAGCACCGTGGTATATGCGTAATATCGACTTGCACAGAGACTTAGATCTACCGACGATCGCACAGTATTTCAAGGGGCTCTCCAAAAGCTACTTTGACAATGCTGTGGGACACCCAAACCCGCTGGTGGTTAAGGCCACAGGATACACGGCCCGTAAGACTCCTAAAGTCAGAAAGAGAAGACCCAAGTCAGTACTTTTCGACCCGGACGACGCGATTACGTTAGGGAACGGTACGTAAAAGCGGCAAAGCGAACATAAATACTACACATACACACACACAGCGTCTTCGCCGGCGAAGACGAGGCCCCCATCCAAGCACGTTGCTCCGGCGTTCTGCCGTCGGAGGACGTTAGTGTCAAATTCTAACCCACATCCAACCCTCGCTTCCCACCTAACGGCGTCCTGAGCCGTGGTCCGAGCCTCACAGGAGGCGCCCTCAGGACGCGCGTTCCCCTGGGGCCCTTCAGGCCCCCCTTTTCAAGGGCGGGTCTCTGCACCCGTCCATTACTCCGATGACGCTGTCATGGCCAGTAGGGCTAACAGCAGAGACAAAAAAAAAAAAAAAAAAAAAAAAAAAAAAAAAAAAAAAAAAAAAAAAAAAAAAAACCATTCACATCCATGCACCAGCATGCGTTATCATGTAACAATATGCACCACCATGCACACTATGCACCAGTGGTAGTGGTAAAATAAAAGAATAAAGAGAAAAACAGGGTCTTAAAATCGATATCCGTCTTAGCTTAAGTTTAAAGCCACATCAGAACTCAATACATATATCCCAGGCTGACTGCCAGTCTTCTTTTCTCTCTAAGTCATCTACAGATCTTCGCAATAATTGATAATGATTTACATGAACACACATGCTAACATGAACAACAAAAAAATGTTTTGCTTCTGCCTTATCTCATTTATCAGACAAGCAGATTTAATTTTTAATCTGTATATACAGAATTAATAAAATATATGTTTAACAATACGATAAAGAAAATGCATTATTCTTCCAAACTAGTTTTAGTGAAGTTATTATTTAAAACTGAAATGTTAATAATTCTAAATGTATAATAAGTATATATCGATACTTTTATCTATAACTTTTATTATTATTCTATTTACCCTGCACCAGATTTAATAAGACGAATCTATTCATTAACAGGTCCTTATCAGATGAAATGATCAGGCCTTAACAAGAATTTAATGTGACCCAGCACTATGGGTCTAATAGTTTACTCCAGGGTTCCGTCTCCCACATTCTAACTCCATCGTCAGACCTCGGTGATACCTAAGTGTATATTCATGTAATCTACACACAATTTAGCGATGTTAGGAGAATTAGCAGTGGATGAAATTTAATTTCCAACATTTTCCGTACCACTTTAAAAAAAATAAGCGAGTGTTTTTCAAAACGAAGACGCAAGGCAGACGCGAGACAAGGGAAGAATAGTTCAGTGTTCAAATTGTCGTTTGTCGATATTGGTTCTTCTAACCACATCCAGAATTAATGGCTGTTGCGATTAGACCATACTTGTTCAATTTATTATTCTGTAGTGAAAATGAAGACAATTGAAAAATTGCAAAATCATGTGATGCATGTTTTTATAAAATGCTAAATTATCAAAACATTGATGAAAGTCATGGCACTTGATATGGCATGGCATTTGATATGGCATGGCATTTGATATGGCATGGCATTTGATATGGCATGGCATTTGATATGGCATGGCATTTGATATGGCATGGCATTTGATATGGCATGACATTTGGTATGGTATGGCATTTTACATGGTAGTTAGAGTGGGGAGAGGGATTGGAATATAAAGAGTAAAAACATATGTATGATATTAATTATTAATGGTGCATGTACGTTATACGTGAATACTCGAATGGTTCACTTTACGTAATTATGACATCATTCTGACGTCATGTAGGAAGGTAACTGATGTCCTTGATATATTTTTGACACAAGTTATTAATTCACAAGACATCAACATTAACTAAAACCAATTATTTTTTATGCAATACAATGCTTGTAGAATAATTTGTTTTCGAGGACAAAACATCTAAATTACAATACAATGAAATTAAATTACTTTATTTGTTCCTTTGACAATAACCAATTATTCTGTTTCAATCTTAATATAACTCCAATTAAATCTATTTATTAAATAACAAAAGCACAAAAACTTAAAAGATTGTAGAAGAATATATAAATCTATGATATAACAAAAACAATTTTTTACTAAAATAGTAATTATGTTCCTCAACTAGATACATTCTTTATTTTTCAATTATTGTAATTTAATCTTTTATTTATTTAATCATATGAGAATATTAACATTAAAGTTATTATTAAATCTTATTATTGGTACTGGAAGCCAACTTTTTATTCTTCAATTGACATGGCTGTGATCCGTACCGCTGGCTGCCGAGACGGAACCAGTTTATACCGGTTTTACCAAACTCTGAACTGTTCCAAGTAGGATACTTCTTCAATATTACCTCTGAAAGAATAAAATATTTAAATTAATTGAAATCTAATTTATTATATTTATTTTTATAGTTAATATTTCAGTTTATTTACATCGAATCTTAAAGTCATCTCTGATTAACATTTTTTTTTTTATTAGAAAAATTTTAAATGCAACAAGTTCTAATAACTTTTATGATTAATAAAACATAAATGGCATGAAATTAAAAAATATTAGAGTTTCATGATGTAATTTCTCAAAATTAACACAATTGCAAAATATATAGTAAAATTTGCAAATTTAATTTAAATTTAACTTATTCTTACCTTCCACAATTGCAATCAATGTTAACTTTTTAACATTATATTTATTAATCTTTCCTTCCCAAGTATTATTTTTAGCAAATAGAGGTGAGAAAATTGTTGCTAATATCCTTTCCGTAAAGTCTTTGGCATTTGATCCTCCAACTTGGTGTATTATTCTTAGCTGAAAATATATACAATTTAATACATATAACAATAAGATATAACGAGAATTAATAAACCAGAGACATATATATGTATGTATGTATATATAAGCATATATATATTATTTAAATAAAGGATGTTAAGTTGATAGTAATAAATTACTCACAAACTCACGGTAGTACTGCTCCTCGGTAAGCAGCTTTTCAAAAGAAGCTACATCTTCTTGAGTTTCAAGTGGTAAAGCACTCTTTAGTTTTTTGATATATTCTACATTATCTGTGTCCGTGTAGTCAACGAAGTCATTGTTTTTATGCAGAACACGTTGTTTCAAATCAATTATCTCATATAAAATCTTGCCAACGAGATTTAATGTTGAATTTGAGTTCACTGAAATGAATATACATACTGACTACATATATGATTAAACACACTAAGAAATTAACAATACATGTATTATTATAAACAATCAATATAAAGCATTAACCAATTATTTAGATATTCTTTTTAATACTTTTCATAAAAAAACTTTTAAATCATGGACAGTAATACACAAAACAAATATCTTTAAAATGAATTAGATTTTTGTTTTAATAATAGGTTATTCCAAAATGAATTCTTTTTTAAAGAAATTGTTTGAGAATTATTAAATAAAATTTAGAATTAATAAAATTACCTTCTAAAACTTGCAGAAGTTCATGGTCATTCCTATCAATTACTTCTTCAGGACCACATATTTCTACTGATATCTTCGGAATATTTGCAGCTTGATCACCTGCAATAGGATATCTGCCGTCATGTTTCTTATCATGAATATATCATTAAAATTTAAATTGTATTTAGGTTTAAAAATCTATTTACTTTTGTATGTTAATTAATTGTACTAAAGAAACCTTGTTTCCAAAATACTTAGACAGTTAGGAGATTAAATATATACAATCGGTATTGAATAAAAAGTCTTATCTTTAAAATTATTGTACTTTTATTTAATTAAATCTTAATTCAAATATGTCTTATTTGGTTTAACATTATATTTTACTTATGTCATTGCTTATAAAATTAATCTTTGTCAATAACAAACATATAGGTTATGGAGTGACATGTATTTTTTTGGCACTAATTTTCTTTTTCACTTGCATAGCCTTTCCAAGTCTGAGAATATTTAATTCTTCTAATGGTCCGTAGTCTTCTCGCCCACTTCTTCATTTTGTTTACTGCATCTAATCTTTTCAATTCCTCTAACAGCTGCTTTCTTGTATTAACACCTACTTATTATTGTAATGATCTTTTCATTCCTTTAAATCTAAAACAAATATTGAATTAAAACAACTTATTACAATACTGAACACGTCAAAATTTTAAGTTTCCGTGTCAGCGACCGTCAGCTAAAATCTGTGTATAAGTTCATGTGTATTTATTCACTCTGATTAAGTTATCTCTAATTTTTTTATTTATTAATTAATAACATTACAACATTAAGAAAACTCAGACATTCTTTGTACAAGAAATTCTATAAAAAGTTGCCAAAATTTTTAATTTATTATTTAGATATGATATATAAAAATTTAAGAAAATATTCACTAATCGGACCCACACATCAAATCACAACTGTGAACTGTCATTTGTCAAGTGTCAACTTTTCTATTCATATTATTAAAAGTATATACAAATTGTGTAGTGATGCGCTCGATAATCTTCGACCTGTATCGACAAGTTCGATAGTATCGAACTTGGTATTAAAATAACTAGTTGCAATAGTTTTATTACTATTAAATCCAATTCGTATAGTATTTTAAACATCAAAAGTTGCTGATACCGATACTATTAACAATACTATATACGGTAACGCTCAAAAGTATTTTGACACTGCTCATTTTGTTATTATCTTGTTTCTGTGTGCCTAAATAGCTGTCCTTATTTTTGTTATTATTCATAATGCTACTTAACTACTGTGAGGTACAAGTTGGAACATGTTTCTTTGCTTTTTGCGTAAACAAGAAAACACGTTCAAACTTGCGCTCATAAGTATTTTGATTAATTATTAAGTAATTAGGTATAATTTATTAATCTTATAATGAACGTAAAACTATGGATAATAAGCCTTGAGGTGATGTCCGAAAAAAACGACTACGAAGGAACACCTTTTGATAAAAATGTTATCAACTAGTGATGTCCGAAAAACCGCTGTGCAAATAACGAACAAGTTACAAGAAACATGACAATATACACTGTATTGTTTCAACTGTAAAACGTCGCTTAAACGTCTTCGGATTGCACGGACGACGCTTATCTAAGTAACCCTTGATTTCTGCAAAGAACAGAAAGTTACGGCTTGCGATTGCAAAACGGTTCAGATCATGGACGACTTCAGAATGGTCCAAAGTATTGTGGAGTGAAAGCAACATTAATCTAGCTTCATATGGTTTGAGTTGATCCATTAGTTAGAATAGAAGGTAAGGTGGAACGTTTTGTGTATGCGGAGATAATTAAGAAGCAAATGCTATCATATGCTAAACCGACTATGCCACCTGGCTGGTATTTTCAACAAGATAATGATCCTAAGTCAAAGCATGTAAGTAACTTCATGAAACTCGCAAAAAACTCCTGAAGTGGCTAAGCCAAAGTTCCGACTTAAACCCGATAGAGCCTCTTTGGGAGGAACTGGATCGCCGTATAAGATATCGCAATTAATCTAACAAGGCAGCTTTGTACGAAGCGTTAACTAAAGAATGGAAACTGATTCTTATTGATCATTAGAAAAAAAATTGTTGATTCAATGCCTGCGCGCTTTGAAGCGGTATTAAAGGCGAATGGATATGCAACGAAATACTAATAAAACATTCTAAAAAAAAAATTTAAAAAGTTTAATGTCTAAATACTTTTAAGCTGTACTTGAGCAAACTTTTGTTTAATTATTTTTTGTTTGAAATTGTGAAAAATATATTATTTAAATCTTAGCAATACTGTTTTTTTTAATATGTCGTAAATTGTACATGTCAAAATAATTTTAAGCGCTACTGTATATCAAAACAGCGATTATAACCACACAGTCATATTTAATCCTTATCGTATTAATGGTATTGAAACTATTTTGCTTAGCAAATTTTTTATTAATAGTACTTGTTAACTCTAGTGTCGTACTATTGATGGTTTCGAAAGCTAGACAATTAAATGATGTTAGATAATTTTTAGGAACTAATATCGACAATTAGAAATCTTTCGTGCTGATTGCTTACAACAGTTATGAGGTTTAATAGTCTGTGCAACAAGAAACACTGAATCGTGTATTTTATTTATTATTTACTGCTAACAATTTATTTCGATATATTCTTATTTAAAGTTATTCCGAGTCGTCAAAGGCAATGGCATTGCAAAGCTTGTTTTGAAATGGTTATTTAATACTAGCGACCCGCACCAGGTCCGCGCAGGTGAAATACTTATGAAAGAGAAATGCGCTTTTTAAATTAAGTATATTGTTCCAGCTTTTGACAGCGACGTCGTCCGCTGTACCTTCGGAGTTAACTTTAAGGATTTTGAAAGAATATAATGACTTAATTGTAGGATTAAATAATGTACATATATATATATATAACTAAAGTTTTTTTAGAACATTTTTTCTAAAAAATCTACTTGTTTCATATATTTATTTATTAGTTTAAGAACTGTATGTAATATTAAGACAAGTAAATGCTGTTTTAGTTTCCCAAATAAAAGTTTAGGTGAAAACTTAAGATATGTTGGTTTTTTCAACACTATAACATAGTTTTATTTTTTTTAATGCTTCTTCAAGCCAGTCAAGGAAGAGCAATCAGACAAGATCAATTTGAATTGCAAAATACTAACATTTCCGAATAGTGTTTTGAGAACCTGTACTTAGTCTATAGATTGAGCAGATGAGAAAAAATACATACTTGCTCATCTATTGATCAGATTGGAAAGACTAAAGAAATATAACATTAAGAAAAAGTGATTTATCTTCCCTTTTGGCCTTGGAACTTTAGAATTTAGTAATTTTACAACCACCACAGTCAGTCGACGCTCCTTAACATACGCCAGAAACTGATAATTAATTATTTTAGAAAATAAATCTCCAAAACTGGGACTGGGAAGTAGGTACCTACTTGTAATTAAGGAAAATAAGAGCTTTTATTATAAAAAAAGGTTAGGATTTTTTTAATGGTAGGGAAGATGTAGAATTTGTATAATTTCATGGTTATTATCTAGTAGTTTACTATAAATATTGTAGTTTTCGTTTTATTTAATAAACTCTGATATTACCGATAACATCTATCATATTGATACCTACATGTCAAGATATAAAAGTACATTGAAATTTAGGAATAAATCGAAATAGATTTGTTATTCATAATCATCATTTTATAAATATAATAAATATATGTTTTAGTAACTAGGAAGATCCGATTCTATAAATCCGATCTATACAAATTATTGAGTACCCAGAGTAGTCGTCTGTATTTTGACTTAGTTCAGTCTTTTTGATTATTAATGGTAATTTTGTATTTTTTTATTGTTCTACATTGTATGTTGTACATCAATTTGTTGAGATTGATTTTCAACTTCCTCACCTCCTTGTTTTATTGAGCGAAGCGAGCGGAGCGCTCTACTGGAGACTTTTTCACATTCATTGTCCCGAATAGGCTCGAAAAGTACTTGAAGGAAAATTATGAAATTTTGCAATCAAAAAGAGATGGTTCAAAAAAAGTTAAAAATGTCACATCGTTGAGAAATAATCGTCAAAAAACTGATATCAAATTGAAGTCAATGGGAAACGATGAGTCATTACACTGGACTCGCTTCGATCAATGTGCAAACGGGACCCGAGATTTCGCGAGCGCAGAGAGTCGAAATTGAGGGTCTGTTGGCGTCCCTAGTATAATTTAAATTTGCTGATAATTCAGATATTTTCATAAAATTCTTTAAAATGTTTTTTCTGCCTCCTTAAAACTTTTTGTATTTTTTTTAATATTCTGTCATCCTGTAGAACTTGCCCATTTTTCTGGAACAAGAAAACATATCATATCTTAAGGTTAAGCGTTGTTATTTGTTAATTTTGTGTTATAATTCCAAACAACTTAAATAGTTCTAATTTAAGATGATTTTTTCTAAAGAGTATTTTGAACTATTTCTTTTGTATTTTTTATTTGATGCTCTTTTTGATTTATCATCCATGATTAATCATAGGTACGTCAAGGTTATAGGTTATAACTTCTAATATTAAGGAGCCTTTTTAAATTTACAAATATGACTTAATAAACTATAACTATATATAACTATAACTATATAACTATATATATGTGATTATAATTTATATAATTTTGCATTTGAATGTAGATCTTTGTTTAACAACTCTTCGTCTTTGTACAAAGAATTTGATTGAAAATTAGTTTCAACATCAAAAAATTAATAACTGAAGTTGTGAACACATCATCAAAAAATAAACAACAGAACTGTAAAATGTTATTTGTTTTTTGACTAAAATTATCGCCGTAAATTTCGCAAATTTAAGAATTCTACTTTACATTAATCTCTAATTTAATTTAATAATTATTTTTAAATAATAATTGTATAAATCCAAAATAATAAAAAAATGCCGAATTCGGCGTTACAGCAACGTAAGAGATGTTGCTAATTTTTTTTTTTACGGCTTTTTTTATACAATTTTTGTATAACTTGGTTTTAACTAGAAATCAAAACATAAAATGGTCTTAATTTGCAAAACTATGCGCCGATACTTTTAATATTGATAATCTTTAGTAATTCATTGTGTGGTATCACAAAGATAAAGTTTTTGTTTCTCGTCTCATTTTCTTATCATTTTAGAAATTATTTTTTTCAGAATAAGGACGAATACTTAGTCGTTTTGTTGATTACATGCATTGATTTCCTTTTCTTGCCTATTTGTTTTAAATTAGTTATAAAATATATGAAAATTTTAATAGTCTATTTATTTTTTTAGAAATTTTCGGCTGTTTTGTCTTTGTCTTCAAGTGTAATTTATTTTGTTTTGATACGGTTTATACTTATGGTTGATAGTCTTTGTAATAAAAAAGACCGCACCGTTGGGCAGCGGTTATTGAAAGCAAGGGAGAAGGTCTGGCAGTTAGTCTGGATATGGCGAAAGCCTTTGATCGTGTATGGCACAAGGGGCTTCTTTCGAAGCTACCTTCCTATGGGCTTCCCGAGGGTTTATGCAAGTGGATCACCAGTTTTCTCACTGGGCGGAGCATACAGGTCGTTCTCGACGGTTTTTGCTCGGACCCCAAGCCCGTGAATGCTGGTGTACCCCAAGGCTGCGTGCTATCCCCAACTCTGTTCCTCCTGCATATCAATGATATGTTGGATATTTCCAACATACATTGTTATGCGGATGACAGCACTGGGAATGCGGTATATTCCGGTCGTGCAGGTCTCTCTCGGGAAAACGTCGACGAGTGCCGAAAGAAACTTGTGTCTTCAATAGAGACCTCCTTGGGGATGGTCTCTGAGTGGGGTGGACTGAACCACGTTCAGTTCAATCCCCTAAAGACACAGGTTTGCGCGTTTACCACTAAGAAAACCCCATTTGTCGTATCACCGCTCTTCGAGAGCACTCCTCTTATTGCCTCGCCAAGTATCAGAATACTGGGTCTCGACATTTCGAGCGATTGTCAGTTTCGTGGTCATCTGGAGAGCAAGGCCAAGTTGGCCTCGATGAAATTGGGAGTGATCAATAGGGCGAGGCAGTATTTCAAACCTGGCCAAAGACTTGCGCTCTATAAGGCGCAGGTCCGGCCTCACATGGAGTACTGTTCTCATCTCTGGTCCGGATCACCCCAATATCAGCTTCTACCATTTGACCACGTACAACGGAGAGCCGTTCGGATTGTCGGGAACCCAGTGCTCTGTGAACGGCTGGACTCTTTGGCATTGCGTAGAGACGTGGCTTCTTTGTGCGTCTTCTACCGCATTTACAACGGGGAGTGTTCCGAAGAACTATTCGATCTGATGCCTACCGCCGAATTTCACTACCGCACAGCTCGCCATCGCCTCCTTTATCATCCATACCACCTGGACGCGTGGCGATCTTCAACTGTGCGGTTTTCAAGGACTTTTTTCCCACGTACCACTCAAATGTGGAACGAACTTCCTTCGGCGGTATTTCCAGATCGATACGACATGGGTACCTTCAAAAAAGGCATATATTCCTTTCTCCAAGGCCGGCAACGCTCTTGTGTATCCTCGGATGTTGCAAGAGTTCATGGGCGGCGGTGATCACATACCAACGGTGACCCGCAAGCTCGTTTGCCCTCCTCTAACATAAAAAAAAAAACTCTGATGTTACCGATAACATCCATCACATTGATACCTACATGTCAAGATCTAAAAGTACATTGAAATTTAGGAATAAATCGAAATACATTTGTCATTCATAATCATTATTTTATAAATATAATAAATATATGTTTTAGTAACTAGGAAGATCCGATTCTATAAATCCGATCTATACGAATTATTGAGTACCCAGAGAAGTCGTCTGTAATGGTAATTTTGTATTTTTTTTATTGATCTTCATTGTATGTTCTACATCAATTCGTTGAGATTGATTTTCAACTTCCTCACTTCCTTGTTTTATTGAGCGAAGCGAGCGGAGCGCTCTATTGGAGACTTTTTCACATTCATTGTCACGAATAGGCTTGAAAATTACTTGACGGAAAATTATGAAATTTTGCAATCAAAAAGAGATGGTTTAAAAACATTAAAAATGTCACGTCGTTGAGAAATAATCGTCAAAAAACTGATATCCTATTGAAGTCAATGGGAAACGATGAGTTATTACACTGGGCTCGCTTCGCTCAATGTGCAAACGGCATCCGAGATTTCGCGAGCGCAGAGAGCCGAAATTGAGGGTCTATTAGCGCCCCTAGTATAATTAAAATTTGCTGATAATTCAGATATTTTCATAAAATTCTTTAAAATGTTTTTTCTGCCTCCTTCAAACTTTTTGTATTTTTTTTTAATATTCTGTCATCCTGCAGAACTTGTCCATTTTTCTGGAACAAGAAAACATCATATCTTAAGGTTAAGCGTTGTTATTTGTTAATTTTGTGTTATAATTCCAAATAACTTAAACAGTTCTAATTTAAGATGATTTTTTTAAAGAGTATTTTGAACTATTTCTTTTGTATTTTTTATTTGATGCTCTTTTTGATTTATCATCCATGATTAATCATAGGTACGTCAAGGTTATAGGTTATAACTTCTAATATTAAGGAGTCTTAAACTTGAAATTATGACTTAATAAACAACTATATACATGTGATTATAATTTATATAATTTTGCATTGGATTGTAGATCTTTGTTTAACAACTCTTCGTCTTTGTACAAAGAAATTGATTGAAAATTGGTTTCATCATCAAAAAATTAATAACTGAAATTTAATCATCAACTAAATAAATAACTGAAGCTGTGAACACATCAACAAAAAATAAACAACAGAACTGTAAAATGTTATTAGTTTTTTGACTGAAATTATCGCCGTAAATTTCGCAAATTTAAGAATTATCCTTTACATTCATCTCTATTTTAATTTAATAATTATATTTAAATAATAATTGTATAAATCCAAAATAAAAAAATTGCTAAATTCGGCGTAACAGCACCGTAAGAGATGTTCCTAAATTTTTTTTACGGCATTTTTTTATACAATCTTTGTATAACTTGGTTTTAACTAGAAATCAAAACATAAAATGGCCTTAATTTGCAAAACTATGCGCTGATACTTTTAATATTGATAATCTTTAGTAATTCATTGTGTGGTATCACAAAGATAAAGTTTTTGTTTCTCGTCTCATTTTCTTATCATTTTAGAAATTATTTTTTTCAGAATAAGGACGAATACTTAGTCGTTTTGTTGATTACATGCATTGATTTCCTTTTCTTGCCTATTTGTTTTATATTAGTTATAAAATATATGAAAATTTTAATAGTCTTTATTTATTTTTTTGGATATTTTTGGTTATTTCTTTGTCTTCAAGTGTAATTTATTTTGTTTTGATGCATTGACAAAATGGAAGGGATATATTATTGTGATCTTTGTCGCAACTTATATTTCGGAGCCATTATATTAAACCTGTGACGAATAAAACTTTTAAAAGTTTTAGATGATCCCGGCGATTTGTTTGTTTTCTCATCTTCAACGGCTCTCAAACAAAAATCATTTTAATTTTGCAAAAAGACTTATAAAAAGTGTACCATAGCTAAATATAAAGCTAAAATAAAAATATGAAAATAAATCTAGAATTTTGGTAGGATTATTTTTATTGTATACTAGAAGATAGCTATTTACGAAAGATTTAAGAGACAATAATAGGAATTTCAGAAATACTTTGAGAAATATCTTGGGTGGCTTTTGCTGTAAGTAATGGGACTTAAAAGTTATCCTCTATTTATAATCTTTGTTGCCCAGCATTCATTCATTCAACGTTTGCTGTTTGCTGTCTAAACAACGCGAATTGCGGTTTTTGTTATGCTTCGGCATAGTGACATCATTAGTATTCGGTATGGATATATTCTTAAGTCCAACGTTCAGGATAATTATATAATCTTGTACAAATCGTGTATCTTTTTTAAATTACATTGTCTGTAGTATTGGAAATATTTTGCCTTAATTCAATGCATGCAACGAAAACCGAGTTCAATGCGTTTTATTTAGCTTGATTAATGTAACTAGGTATACTTATTAAATATGCTAGTGTCACAAAAATATAAAAACATATCTTTTTGTATAAAATCTTTATTTGTATATTTTATGTTTAATATGGATGAGTACATTGACAATGTTTTATACGCAATCGTTTGACACCATACCTAAATGCAGCATCCTATAATCTTAATATCTAAAGCACAAAGACACTCACTCACTGACTCATTCATCGCTCTACAGTCACGGGCAAACTGCTAGTAATTATAATCAAATACGAACTGTTGAATATGGGAAAAATATTGTGAATATAATTAGAATACTACTTACTACATAATGGGCGATTTCATATTTCAATTTGAAATGCACATTTGGCCACCACCACTTATTCGCAATGGTAGAAACCTCAATTCCCACTCAGGAAAATGACCTTATCATAAATAAGGTTAAATGTCGCGGTGTTATAGCGAGCAAATGAACAAGTTGTTCCCATTCAATCATATTTAGGTATTAACATATTGCTGGATAAATGTGATGAAATGACTTAGATCTTTGCACTTTCAAGCGTAAATGAACTAGAACAGACCATACCATGTCGTTAACTTTTTGTGACTTTCGCTAGTAGTGGTACCAAAGCAATTTTTAATAAATTTCAGTGTTTTTATTAATGAACTCTCAACAGGACAACACATTCGAGCCCGGCTGATTTTCTACGTTTCTAATTTTGAGTACCGGCTAATATAAGGAAATTATGAAGCTGGTTGCCGCAAGCTTGTATCGTCAAGGGGAGGATAAAAAGAATTTATTTTGAAATATCAATGTTGAAAATATCTGTTGTTTAAAATAAAAAGATTTTGATAATTTTTATATTTGCTGTTTAGCTAGATAATAACATTATTATTATAATATATATATAATGATTATGTTCAATGTATTTAAAATAATATTTAATATATAAGTTGAGTATGATAAATTGAAAAACATTCACTTTTACATAAAGGTACTCTACATAGTTTACATATAAATGAAGTATCACGACGTTTTCCACGGGTTTTGCAAACTCTACAACGTTTTTGTGGATATTTTAATTTTCCGGACTGTGCGATTCTTTCCAACTGGTGTGCCGTCATGTCACCTGAAAGTCTGTATGGAGGATCATGGTGAGGTGCTCGGTCCACTGCTGTTGAACTACTAGGTAAATATCCGAGACCATAATGAGTAGTAGCAGGAGCAATCCATTCTTCTGTCAGTTTGTAAAAATTTTGAAAAAGTTATATTAGTATGTGGCTTGAGCATTCGATACAGAATAAAAGAATTGAACAGGCTGCAGTTTAAAAGAAACAAAAACTTATTTGTCAATTTGATTTTCGCAAAAATAAATAATATGAATGATATTGATCCGCAAAATCTACATCTTTCATATGTTGATTGTATATTATTATGCACTCAGGCTTACGACATGTCATTACAACCTTGCAATTCGTATGAGGAGCACAGCTTGCATTACCCTTTTTCGTTTTATTAGTGTTTACAAGACGTGAAAAAATCCTTACGATACGACGCGATGCAAATTCGCAACGCAGAAAGTTGCGACACGAATTGCTGCGATCCGATTTCGTGCAGCAAGGCGTCTCCCAGGGTGACCATTCCTTCGATGACCATCAACCGTACTAAACGTATTTTAAATTGAAACTAATCGTAACATGGTTCGTAAAAAGAAGTGTGCCCCTTTGTTATTGCTTAGGAGATACAGGAAAAAGAAACAAAGATTTTGGGTTCATCCATTTATTACTGTTATGAATCCCGATGAAAACTATTTCCATATAAAATATGAAGCTTTAAAAACCGGCGAAAAAATTTTTTTACAGTATTTTAGAATGAGCATATCTTCATTCGAACAGCTTTTAAGTTTATTATCACCATATCATCAGAAACGGAATGGATATGTTTGGCCTCACTATCCGTTAAGTAAAGTAAAACATTAATTTTAATTGTTTACATTAATTTTTATTGAAAAAAAAAAATATTACAATAAATTAAATTTACGTAATCAGTCTAAAAATAAAATCAGTCTTCTTCAGTTGGAAGTGTGCTTAATATACTTGAGGTAGAAAAATCATTACCAGGTGAATCAATTTGATCTGGTATGTAACGCGCAGATGATTGTGGACGTATCAGTGGCGTTTGTTGAGATGTAACAAAATGTTGAGTTTGATAGCCACCCTGGTAGTTGCTTTTCGGATAGTAGTAGCCGTGAGGTTAATCTAATTCTGTTAAAATTTGAAGAACTCTGCTCTGAAAGATTAGTGTTCTATTGTCATTTAATCTTTCAAGTGATCGTAGAATACCTTTAAAAAAATGTGTCTATTCTCCGTTTCCTTTAAAATGTTTACAATATCATCTTCAAAACTATTATTACCCTTCTTTCTTTTTGGTGATTGCTTTTGGTAACGTATTTTAGACAAACCTTTTTGATTGTCTGACTCATTTTCCGTTTCATTTATACTGGTAGTGGTCTCATTTTGCAATTTTTTCTTAAGAAATCGTAATTGTTTGTACAGGTGGTATTTTTTTGTATTTTTTGATCCAGACCCGGACCTACTTGCATCTTCGAGTTTCTTTTTATATTTATTAAAGGTATCCTTTATACCCCCCCTCCATCTTTGTATTACAGAATTACCTGCAAAAAAAAATAATACACAATATTTATGTATGTTTATATCGTTTTAGGTTAGTGTTCTTTACTTATCAAGTTGATTATATAAATTAATCCTTTTTTTTCTATTTATGTTAGATTCTTAGCGACCGTAAATGAAATCGAAAATATATATTTAGATTATTATCGAGGATTAAATACAGTAGCTAAAATAATACCATTAGTTTGTAGTGCAATATGAAAATTTTGTTTAAATGAAAACATGCCAAAAATAACGCAACAGCTGTTTGAAGACATTGCTGCGAACTATGACAAGATGACCAACTTCCCTAACTGTATTAGAGCCGTTGATAGGAAACATTCGTATTCGTAATCCCTTAAACAGTGGATCACTTTTCAATTACAAGGGCTACAATTCAATAGTTTTGTTGGCTATTGTAGACTAAATAGATTCATCTATGTGGACATAGGAGCACATGTAAAGGAAAGCGACTCGACTATTTTCCACAACACGAAACTAAGACTTACTGACGAGGTGATTTGCCTACACTAACATCGAGGTCGTTACCGGGTTTTCAAGAATCGGTTTAATTTGTTTTTGTCAGAGAGCTTTTTCTATTTCAAATGTCATACGACCTTAAACGGGTTGCAGACCGAAAACTAAGCTATTCCAAAGCTAATCTACGGAAGCTAGGCTAAGCCAAACTAAGCCAAGATAGAAATAAATGGCGTGCACACAGAGCTAAGCCAAAGCTCAGTTAGTGTTGCCGAGTTCATTCAGACGGACGTCAAGCGCTTGCCATGAATATAATCGATGAAGAAAGCTCCGATGATGAAAACGTTACACATAGAAAAAAGATTAATACCGACTTATAATTATTATTATATAAGAAAACGAAAAAAATTGCTCCATATTCGCTAAGAATCGACCGTGCGTACGACAAAGGACACTGGACAGCACTGGCGAAGGATGTGCGAAGGGCGTGCGGGGAAGGCGGGAGGGACATAACTAATACGCGTAGCTGCGCATCGGCATACACAACTAAGCTTCGCATATTTTAGTTAGCTCACATATCTTAGTTCACATAGTTTGCGGTCTGCACACAAGTATGGAAAACTGCGTCAGCTATGCGAGCCAAGCTAAACTTAGCTTAGCTCTTGGTCTGCAACCCGCATTATTCTGGCAAGCATTTATCTGTTAGAGTATTCAACTAGTTTCAGTAGGGCAAAAAGTAATGTACTTTCGACATACTGGCCAATAAATGGCGAATATTTCACCGGCCCATTAGTCACATAATTTTGCAAGACATTGTCAACGCTTGTTGCATATGACAACTTTCCAATTAACGGTGATGGATTAGACACCCGTTGAAATGATCATAGAGGATTCCGAAACTACAACCACTTCAACAAGGGTCGAATGTAGGTAGTAAATGCTAAGTAGGTGCATTAAGCTGGAAACTACAAAAAAATTATCGAGTGACATTGTTGCTCGCGTTTTTGATATTAAGTCAATAACAGGAACAAAAGCATCATTCGCTAAACAAAAAAGTTAATTCGCTGTCGACTAAAGTTATCGACAGCTATATATATATATATATTTTGCTATATTGTATATAATGAAATTTCGATATAGGAAAAGTATTGGGAATATAAACAATTTGCTTCTTAATGAACCATTTTTAATTTAAAATGAATTTTTCTTTTTCCGTGAATCGAAGTTTCTACTATGGACACTAATTTCTAAACCTTCAACCACTAGTCTCAATAGTAGAATCCTCAATTGACGAAGACCCACCCCTCCCCCCATCCTAAATTAAGTAGACACGGCATCACTGCCTAAATTAGACCAATAAGCGTAAATTAAGATTAGTTTACCACTTAACCTGCTAGATATATTGAAAATGGATGCATACAATATCCTTTTACATAAAACAATGCAAATTGTTCAGCAGTTTGCCAACACAGACCTTGTCAGAAATTGGTTTCATATAGAAGTAATAATTTTCAGCTGTCATAACAGGATGAAGTGGACTAGTGCATCGCATTTTTATCATACAAGTCGTTTGCAGTTACTGATCGCTGTATTTTTAACTAAATTTAGATAACATAGGAGACTTCCATCTTTTTCGATATTATATCCCATGTACATTACTTTATTACAACTTACCTGTCATATGGTCATAACTTTACCTGATAGGCATCTTTTTCTCTTGTACCTTTTCACCTAAAGCAGGTACCTCGGAAACCACCTTTACCGTTAACAATTTTGCAGTATACCAAACACTACCATGTTTTACCACAAAACTAAATTACCTTTACATCAAAACCTTTTACCAAGATCACGATTCATAATTAAATCATGACCTTCACACATGTGGCGGTGAAGCCTAGTTATAAAACCAAAGTTATCTTAATTAATACTTAAATCTAACTTACAAATTTCATTTTAATCTAGTAACATACATGATGCTTTAAATTCTTTTTTTGCAAATTCTTATAGAAATTCTATGATAGATCATGTATGTTTTCATAAATATCACAGTAAGTCCATGTTAATACATTTAACATTGACTTGCCCATATTAAAAATAATAAACCTACCTTGTGCGTCACCCACAGCTCCACCCTCCCCTCCGCCAGTTAAATTGCCATCACCCGTCGTTGAACCATCAAAGCCTACAAGATACAGTTAATGAGATTATATTAAATAAAAAATCAAGGCAGACAGACAGAAGCTAAAAAAATTACCAGTCATTTCCATATTCGAGTCATCTTCGCCAAAGTTAGTTTCATCATTATTCGTGCCATCGTCATCTTCGTCCCATAAACTTTCATTAACAAATTCTGGTTCCATTTTGGGGGCTACTGCGTTATTTTCGTCTTCGTCTGGTATCGTAACAAATTCCTCTTTGGCTGATCCTGACGGTCCGGCTTCTAAGGGGTCTACACATTTTCGTTTCGCAGGTCCACTTTGAGATGACGACGAATTATTTGATGCTATTGATGGCCTATTTGGTCTCTTAATTGCTACTGGAGTTGAGGAGGGCTTAGAATCTAAATCAGTCTCTAACTTAGTCATAACAGATTGCCTTTGTTGTGACGACCTCGGGCCTGGCCTCGAAGTCGGCTTTGGTTTGGATGGCGTAGAACTTTCTTCATTTTGATTACCGGTTAAACCTTTAACTTGAAGTTGTTCCGCGGTACTAATAAATGACGCTAATTCCTCTTGCTTAACATTAACTTCACCTTGGTACATAAACTGTAATAAGTCTCTAAGCGCTGAATGACTAACATCTTTTAAAAATACTGAAACAATATAAGATCATTAGAAAATGTTTTAAAGTAATATCTTAATGAAGTCAGACCACAAATATAAAACTTACCTATGGGATGTTTAGTGGGGTTCATTTTGAACATTTCTTGGAAATAGGGAGAACATACGGATAAGACTAATTTGTGTGCCTGTAGTAATCTACCTTCGGCAGCCAATGTTACATCTACTAAATCTCCACGAGACAGCAGGCCGTGAAAGCCTGCTGACATATTCGCATGGAAATTGTTCCAACATAGCGAGAACTGTTCGTCCGACGCCATGATGGCGGCGACCGTGAAGAAAACCTTAAAAGGAAAAAATTAATATTAATCACCTGGTAATACTACTTAATTAAATCAAATAAAATGTATATATTACCTATCCTATAACTTTTGTACTTATAATTTCAATATTAGAAACATTTGAAGAAAAATATAAGTTTCTAATGTAGCACTATACTCTCTTTCATCCCACGTCCTCCCCGTTTGAGCGCTGTTCACGGTATGATGACGCAAACGCGACGTACAGTGTGTCGTCACAGTGTGGTAATGCTCAACTGAAGTTGCACAGAATGGTTTTTAATTTGTATCTTTAATAATAAATTCATAACTTAATATTTTCTTTCCTTTATTTATTGAAACTGATATTGCACACAAGTTAATATGTAAAAAAATATATTATTCGACCAAATTATTTGTAAAAGTATTGATCGTGCAGCTTTAACTTTTTGTGTGGTAGTCTACACTACAACTTAAAGTTGAAAGACAAAATTTACAATCCGTTGCTACCTTTATGCTATTTGAACAGAAATAAAGAATATATTATTGTTTAATATTACAATGTTATTTATAAACACTTTCTGATTAATTTTAAAAGAATTTAATTTTACATATTTTATTTTGCAAATGGTTGCTGTTTTGTACATATTATATGTTATTGAAAAATCAAAGATTAATTCATCTTTGTTTATTTTTATATTACGGAGTATTTTATACAATAAAAAATGCAATTTTGCAAACTTCTAATATATTTATCTATTTTCAACACAAGATTTCTTTTTCCACTTTTTAAAATTTCACATTCATTGACATATACATATATAACATGTTCTTGGGATAGAATTATAATAAATTTATTTTAATTTGTTGACTGAAATTGCAATGTTTAACAAGTGAAGGGTAAAGTAAAACAAGGTAACTTTAAATATTTGTTTTGTATAAAATTTTGCAAGTTTGTTAGTTATAATATTGTTAGTTTGTAAATAATCGGGATAAAAAGACTATAAGATAGTTTTTTATTTATTATAAGATACTAAACATAAACAAGGAATGTGCATAATTTAGTAAAATTGCATATTGAATTTTTTTTTATGCAAAACTGTATAAGTTTTATTGTATTTTCAAACATATACGACTATTATATATTTATTCTTTAATAAAAATCAATAACGCAACCTCGGTTTGTTTACCTCCACGATTAGAAAGAGAACTATGAGTATTGAAGAAATAACATTATATGACCGAGCAATATAAACCTTATATACATAGAGCGAAAGTTGAAATTGTTATACATTTGTTTGCATGAGAGTGTTGCCAGTTTTAAAACATTCTAGATATTTATGCAAAAATATACGGTAAAAATAGCCATAAATTAAACGAAAATATTTATTGTGTTAACAAAACATTTTATATTCATAATGCCAATATAATTTGTATAATTTGTTTAATATTGTACAAAATTCTAAAGAAATTGCGACCTTTAAAATTCTTTGAGTGTTTTATCTTTTCATTATACCAATATAATGAAATGATGAAACACTCGAAGAATATGTCTTTTTGATAAAAAAATTTAGGCAATACAATATTGAAGTTTAACTTTTTATTAATATATAAAATATATCAAAGATTATTTTTATTCAGTATTTCTGAAGTAATTTTATGAAGATAAAATGAGTTATAATTTTTTAATTTAACAATAATTAAATATGCGTAATTTACATGTAATCGTTTATTTTTTATTATTATGATCCCAGTTAATAGTTTATTTATATATTGTCGATTTGTAAAAAGCTATAACTATAAAATAAATATTTACGGATTGATTTTACTTCATTATATTAAATATGTATTAGGTACTATAAAGTTCACCAGTTTTGGCTAGTTCTAGATTTGCATTTCGTGCAGCTGCGTAACAACGTATTATGAACGTGTTGCGGGATACCAAGTTACGGGTTGTAGCTAATCGATTGCTGTTAATCGGTTAATATTTAATACGAATACATAGGATTATGTATTCATAATTTTACAGTTAATTTTATTAATATCCACAAATTAAATCTATTTTGATATTATGTTATTATCAAATATTTCTATATTAGTGTAAACTTTTACAATCAAATAATACTTTTTTTATTACGAAAATAAGTAGAAAAAAAATTGATTTCATCTATAGAAAATCCTTCAAACAAGTCGTAGACAAGTGCTGCTACTTCAGAGAAATAATACATTTTTTTATAAATTTTTAAGATGTTAATTTGTTATATCTATCATTAGAAGAACACTATTTAATGTTTCGTCCCGTTTCATTGAGTTTAGAGTTAAAGAAATTCTCTGCGGATTACAAAATTCGAGTAGGTTATGCAGCTGTTTCTTTATCCAATCTACACCGCGCTCCATTAGCATAGTAACTTTAACACAGCTCTTTAACATCGCATAGAAAAAAGCTGTTAGTGAGCTGTTATTATTAGCTTTATTGTTATTAGCTTTTGATTGGTGGTCAAATAGTGTTCTTAAAATTGGATAATGTAACGGCTGAATTAGATGATGATATGAACGCTTTGGTCTATTTTGGATCCTTGTTTCTGAACGATTCAGAAAGTTTTCAGGTCGGCCTTTGATTATGATTCATAGAAACTCATCAGATAAGAGCAAGTTGAAAGTGCGGTGGTAATATTAATTCTGATGAAGTATTTAAGATTTAGTTATTATGTATAAATATAAAATAACAACTATAACAGATAAACGTTTTAAAATCTATTGTTTTGATTCGGTGTCACCTACGGAACACTTAATTTTTATTTGTTAATGCTTTAATGCACTGATTTTGCTGCATTATTATTTTATAATATTAAATCAATTTTTAGAGCTTATTTAAAAATTTGCAATTAAGTTATAAATAAATTAAAAATAGTTCGTCTATCTATCAAGGAATGCAAAATCGAGAATTTGTAGGTACATATAGTTAATGTTAAGAATATATTTTTTTATATATCGCGTATAATTGGCCGTAATTAATAATATTAATTGGTTTATTTGTTTTGAATATAATAATTAATTGATATTAATACTTTTTTTTTTCATTTCATGTATACTTTATTTAATGATTTCTTTTCTTTCTTAAAAATAAGAATTAAGATTATTGTTATGAGGTTTAATAGTTGTAAGTATTTATTGCTAATAGTATATATTCATGATGTCCGATTGTCCATCTATTGCTTTAAATGGGGTTAATTTATTTTTAAATCAATAGAAGTTAATAAGATGTAATAACTCTGTTGTTACCACCTGCGTCAGGATAGGGTTCCTCTCTGACTGTCGCGACATTCAACGCGAACGGACTGCTCAAACAGATAGATCAGGTACGCGACTTCGTAGTTACCCACCAGATAGACATACTGCTAATCCAAGAGTCCTTTCTAAAACCGTGTAACCGCGATCCGCGCATCGCAAACTTCAACGCAGTTAGGAACGATAGGGCAACCGCGATGGGGGGAACCATCATTTACTACAGAAGGTCTCTTCATTGTACCCCGCTCGATCCGCCCCCACTAGTTAACATAGAGGCGTCACTATGTCAGGTGGGTATGACTGGCCATCAGCCGATCATACTAGCATCAGTATACCTCTCCCCGAATAAGGACCTACTAGAGGGGGACCTTAAGTCCCTACTCCAATTAGGTAACGCAACCATTCTGGCCGGCGACCTAAATTGTAAACATCCCCGCTGGAACTCTAGAATCGTAAATACTAGAGGACGTCTCCTTGATAGGCTAAGCAACACGCCTGGTCTCCACTTTGAGATCATAGCGCCCTTGAGCCCCACGCGATACTTTGACTTCCGACACGACACACCTGACGTGCTCGACATAGCGCTTTTGAAAGACGTAACGCTTCAGTTGCGATCAATCGAGACACTATCCGAGCTAGACTCCGACCATCGACCAGTCCTAATCCAGCTAGGACCCCTCCACCCTACGACACCCGCGTTAAAAACTATAATTAACTAGAGAAAGCTAGAAGAGCAACTCCACTCCTCCGCCTCAGTGCACCTCGACGAAATACCTGACCAGATCGTAACGGTCGAGGACGCTGAAAAAGCCGCGACGCGATTCACAAACCATCTATCAGACATAATAGGAACGTCCTCCAGGGAGGTCCGCGCAACCTTCGATGGGAGCCGTGCACTCCCTCCGGACATTAGGCACCTAGTTAACCGTAAAAACGCCGCGATCAGGAACCATGACACATATCCGACAGACGAACATCGACGGGAGCTACGCCGCCTCCAAAGGGAGCCTCGACCGAGACAAAGCGGAATGTCTAGCCGACAGCCTAGAGAGCCAGTGTAGCATTAGCACGCAACCGGTCGAACGCGAACATGTCGAAGTCGTCGACAACACTGTTCGAGTCATGTGCTCTCAACCACCAGCAGGTCCCCCCATAGAGGAAACGAACCTCGAAAAGGTGACGACCCTAGTTAAGGCGCTTCACGCCAAAAAGTCGCCAGGATCAGATAGGATCACCAACAAAGTGATCAAACTCCTTCCGCCTCCTTTGCTTTACCTAATGGTTAATATTTTTAATGCTCTACTGGCCGGTTGCCGGTTTCCGGCCCAGTGGAAAGAGGCCATAGTGATAGGCATTCACAAACCGGGTAAGCCCCGGAATCTTCCAACTAGTTACCGTCCAATTAGTCTCCTTAGTTCCCTAGGGAAAATCTATGAGAGGATTATCCTCAGTAGACTTAAGTCAGAAGTAGAGAGACTAAACATCATCCCAAATGAGCAGTTTGGCTTTCGAGCCTATCATTCCAGTTCCCACCAGGTGCAACGTCTCACGGAGCACATCCTTTCTGGGGCCACTTTGTGCCGCAAGCTACGTAGGACAGGAGCGCTCTTCCTCGATGTAGCGAAGGCATTCGACAGGGTCTGGCACAATGGACTGGTATACAAGCTATACCAGTTTAGGGTGTCGGACAGACTCGTACTAATCATACGGGACTTCCTGTCGAATCGCTCCTTCCGCTACAGAGTGGAAGGCGTGATGTCGACTCCCCGCCCCATCAGGGCAGGCGTCCCTCAAGGTTCAGTCCTGTCACCAATTCTCTTTTCAATTTACTCCATCGACATTCCTAGGCCGCGTTCTAAAGTAGAATTAGCAATGTTCGCGGATGACACCGCAATTTACACATCCTTAAGGGATCCTTATGAGATCTCTCAACGCCTCCAATCCGCAGCCGACTCCCTCGGGAACTAGTTTCGGAAATGGAGGATTGAGGTGAACCCGGAGAAGAGCACCGCGGTACTCTTTGAACGGTCACGATCCACAAGGGGCCCGGAGATTAAACTCTTTGACAAACCGATTCCTTGGAAAAACAAGGCCAAGTACCTAGGAGTGACGCTAGGACAAACAGCTAGTATTCACTTCACATATCGAGGACGTTCGCAACAGAGCGGCCTTTATCCTAGGGCGACTTTATCCCCTGTTAGGCAAGCGGAGTAAAATGTCCCTTAGAAATAAGGTCACACTTTACAAAGCCTGCATACGCTCCGTCATGTCCTATGCAAGCGTTGCCTTCGCTCACGCGAACCTGAAGCCCCTTCAGGTGCTTCAGAACAGATTCATGCGGCTCGCCACTGGGGCACCGTGTTATATGCGTAATATCGACTTGCACAGAGACTTAGATCTACCGACGATAGCACAGTATTTCAAGGGGCTCTCCAAAAGCTACTTTGACAATGCTGTGGGACACCCAAACCCGCTGGTGGTTAAGGCCACAGGATACACGGCCCGTAAGACTCCTAAAGTCAGAAAGAGAAGACCCAAGTCGGTACTTTTCGATCCGGACGACGCGATTACGTTAGGGAACGCTACGTAAAAGCGGCAAAGCGAACATAAATACTATACATACACACACACAGCGTCTTCGCCGGCGAAGACGAGGTCCCCATCCAAGCACGTTGCACCGGCGTTCTGCCGTCGGAGGACGTTAGTGTTAAATCCTAACCCACATCCAACCCTCGCTTCCCACCTAACGGCGTTTTGAGCCGTGGTCCGAGCCTCACAGGAGGCGCTCTCAAGACGCGCGTTCCCCTTCAGGCCCCCCTTTTTCAAAGGCGGGTCTCTGCACCCGTCCATTCCACCGGTGACGCTGTCATGGCCAGTAGGGCTAACAGCAGAGAAATACAAAAAAAAAAAAAAAAAAAAAAGAAACGGATAGGGTTCGTTATGTGATTCACTGACAATCTCGGGATAGGATATAATAATTGGGTTCCGTCGGCCTTGATCCCTTGATTATACACTTGACCATGACACCTAGTGTGTACATGCACCTAAATACCTTTTTATGAAAAAATACAATCAAAGTTTTTTATTCAAATTAATATTATTTATTTATTTATATATTTTCCATTTTGAATCAATACCAGTGATCACTTGTACGTGAAATGGGAGTGGCAGGAGGGACTATTTTGTTAATATCTATTGCTCATCTGATCAGACTACAGTAGCATTAGAAGACTCATTTCAAAGGCCAGGTCCATGGAGAAGAACCTTCAAGAAAATTTCAGAATATTTTTTTTAATTAATATTGGTTTATTTTTTATATGATGGACTATCAATAGATACAGTTAAATAATATATGAGAAGTAATTATAATTTAGGTAAATGCTTGAATAACGAATCAATTAATAGACATTATAAATTGATTGTAATAACGTTCTTAATTACAACATTTTACTTTTTAACATTTATGTCTTGTTTTGAACTATGAATGCGTATATGTGCATCATGGAAGTGGTTACAGCGAACAACATAAGCAGAACCGAAGTTTATTATTGGAAGATCTCTCCTCTCACTAAAATAATTGAGCTGAGCGTAAGCGAAGTTCTTAACCGTTTGGGAGATCTTTTTTGGGTTTAGTTGTCTCAAGAATGCGACGAGACATTTAGTTAAAAATTTTCTCATGTATGTTTGAGCCGAACGCGGATGTTATAGCGAAAACAGATTTAAAAAAATGTTTACCCATTGAAAAGTTACTAAGAAAGGAAGAAAGGATCCTAGTTAGTTTTATAAATTTTCGATACAAGAAAGTGTGTGCTTTATATATTTTTTTCCTATAGGTGTGAGATAGATTTGGACAATTTTAAAATAGTACTGCTAAAAAGATTTTGTATTAGTGTCTTTATTTTTATTTCTAATGCTAATATTATGGAAGTAATTTTTATATTAAATAAAAAAAAATCGGACGGAAATACTGTCTAAAATAATAATGATGGAAGCGTCTATAAAACACTTTGAAGTTACTGATTTAGCTAGATTTATACAATAAAATACTTTCTACGCTTACTTGATCTCTAGTTTAAGGCATAATACTATGAAAGTTAAACTAATGTTAAAGTTTAAACTGGTGTAAAGCTTTGACTATCAATCGACTGTTTAATTTTCCTAACCGCATATGTCTCTGAACTGAAACATTTATCTAGTGCGTTGATATGAAATCCCCACTGCCATTTTTAATCTAGAGTTATGCTTTAAGAAATACAGAACGGAAAAAATTTACAGTACGAAAGGAAATGAAAATAAATTATTTAAAAACTTTCAACAGAGTACTGTGGCACTGAAGTGTGGATCGACCCTTATTTGAAAGATTCAGTATTAGCACGATAGATAAGTACCGTGGGTTGCGAATTCCGCTTAAAAAATATGCCACAAGTTGATGTTAGTAATGTCGTGGCTGTGGCTGTGTGTAGTGTGCTGCGCGGCCCCGGCGCTGGCCGTAATGGGCGGCAGGCACGCTGCGCCACCGGAGCCCGATGCCGCTGTGGTCTTCACGCAGAAGCATGGCTTGAGCGCGCGCTTGGAAGGGTTAAAGGACGATACACGCGGTTACTACATTTTCGCTGGTTTAAGGTCTTCAACTTTTTGTTTTTTCAACTGTCTTATAATTTAGTACTAATTTATTCGATTACTTAAGAAGTCGTTTCTTAATAAAAAATAGCAACCGGTTTGTCAGTAGATAAATATGTAGAAACTGAACTTTTTATATCTCCAATTCATTAGGAGCAGCTAGACTAATAATTAATTAATACTAGTTTAAAAAGTTTACTTCGTTATTGTGAATAATTGTTACACGGGCTTGAAGAGACTATCTTTTGTTGTAAAAACCTTCATAGATACAAAACCGCCTGGACTAGGACAAAGACGGATATGCGAGACTTGTATATATAAGGATATAGAGAAAGCCAAAATACCCATTAAAATCCAACGGTTTTATCATCACCATAGTGCATCGTCACGGGATTGCTTTTACATTCGAACGTGACACCCTGTAGGATTCGCCTCTCTAGTAGGGGTATTCCAAAAGTTTTAGGCAAACCCTACGACTATACACCTTTGGATGGAGAAATTACCTTTCACTTCTGCAGCCGTGGGGTCAGTGGACGAGGCTGATACCGTTTTTTATTCCACATCGTCCTCTACGTCAATGACTTGCTCGAAAAGATGTACCATAGCTAATCAATACCTCTCTCTGTTGATCAGCGGATTGACTGCGCTCGGAAGTGAAATGTTCCTCCCTAACTCGACCGCCTTAAGTTATGCGATTCAGTATGTGATAAGCCAGGTTGAAGGACTTTTTCGTACCGTCGGCTAAATGAACGATTTTATTTAGAGCGGAGTCGGTGGTGGTCACTCGGATATTTTTAGTTCAAGGTTTGGTGCCCTATAGTGCTGACCTACACCGCCTCTTGCTTTCGTTTTTGTTCCTGTTTCATACCTGGTGCCTATACATCTTGACCCTTAACGAAAAATACGATAATGTTGCCAAAAATTTTAACATGATAAAAAAATTACTTGAACTTAAGTCTAATTATATATATTCCTATTTCCAAGGCCGCCAACGCTCTTGTGAATCCTCGGATGTTGCAAGAGTTCATGGGCGGCGGTGATCACATATCAACGGTGACCCGCAAGCTCGTTTGCCTTCCTCTAACATAAAAAAAAAATATTAGTTCATTGCAAAGATACATTTAGTTGCGTTTTTCAGAGGACACAATTTTATTTTTAAAGTGATGGGGGATTCAATAGAAGTTTAAGTTCAAGTTTGTGGGGTCGCCACCCTTGTCCCATCTTGGAAAACAGGGTGCAAAGGGTTTTTGCGCTGTATCTTTTAACCCAGCAACACTTCAGAAAATTTAATCAAACATAAAATGTAGCAAATAAAATTTTCTACTACTTCTACTTTATTTCTATTACTTTTTATCATTAAGAGATCAACAAAAAGGTTGTAAGCAAATATAAGTGAAAATTTTGTAACAAGTTTCCTTTTGGAGGTTATAACTTTTTTTTTCAGATCATTTTACAATAAAATGACATCATAGCAATTTTGGTTTTTCAAAGTATAATTTGCACTATAAAGTGTTTGATTTTATTTATTTATCTAGGTTTTACAGCGCTACAAACTTAACCAGATTCTCGAATGCTCATTGGGATACAATAAAAAACCAATCGTTAGGCTTACTTTTCTATCTATGTATTTTTTTTTCATACAACTTATTATAATCTTAACATTCCTACGCTATGACAGTAACAAAAAATGTATTTAATCTCTCCTCGCTTCCTCCAACACAAGATGCGGCCCGTTTCTACCGTCTCCGTGGGTATCACCAGATTCATACACAAACTTGAAGTTAGGCTTCTACAAACCCCCTTACACATTAAAATAATAAAATTGCGTCCTCTGAAAAACGCACGCTAAGGTCTAAAAAATGTAACATTTCAATTGAGATTTGTTGTCTTCTTGTACACATATGTAGTAAAAGTAATATTCGTAACTTGTATATACTATAGTGACAGTGTTATATTTTTTGTTTTTGTAAATTAAGGACAACAGTACTCTGGAGGTTAGACCATTTAGTGTCTGAAACTGAAAAGTTCTTTCGCACAGCGCTAAAACGTAAAATAAATTAAAATATTTAGATGACACTATAATCTAATTTGAATATAAAACTTATTTATATAATTGTTATATATAGCTATGTTTTAAGCTTAACGTTTTTAGTTTAAATTTAATATTAAATTTTTTTAATAACCTACATCTTTCAGCGGATGCTTTGATAAACAGTTCCGCTGATAGCAACCACTATATTTATCTGGTCTAGCTGTTATTTATAATCCCAAACAAATTTAAACCGAAAAAATATATATTTTTACTACCTTTTATCAGTGACTTCGTCTGAAGTGTATATATTTTCTATACATATAAATAAAATTGCAGTGTTTGCCATTCCAAATTAACAGCTTTTCATTAACACAACATAAAAATATCTGTCTGATTGCTTGTCTGTTGGTTCCGGCTAATCTCTGGATCGGTCCATAATGGATAACTTAGGCTACTTTTATTAAGAAAAGCATATTCCGCGCCCACGAAGTCAAGTCGAAGGGTACAGCTAATCTTAATTTTATTGAATTGGCATCAGAATATATATGTATGTCATCTAGTTTTATTTTATGTTTTAAAGACTCTAAACTATTGCATTGCCAGAGTACGATGAACTGTTTAATACGTTTCCAAATATATGATCGCCAACGTACCCAAATTGTTAATAAAAGCAGGAATATATTTTTGACGAGGTTCGTGGTTTATAGATATGCTGAACCGCCTCTGGGTGTTAGAAGGTTCCAGCGGCCCGTGCGTCAGTACTTGGCTGGAGAGATTACCGCCAAGAGGTTCTGTCCGCCGTGTCCTCAGATGGATCCTAGAGGTTCGATGATGACGATTGGACATGAAGATTGCTTGTGTTTAAATGTTTATGCTCCTAAAATGCCCGGGGATGAAGAAGGTACATTGACAACACCATGGATACATTAAAATATTTATGACTTCTAATTATATAAAAATATTTTTAGGATGTCCCGTTGTATTCTTCATTCACGGTGGTAACTATCGGACTGGATCAGCCTCTCCTTATGGGGTATGTATTATGTACATTGTCGTTTTTTTGAGCGAAGCGCTCTACTGGAGACTTTTTCACAAAACTACTTGACGGAAAATTATGAAATTTTGCAATCAAAAAGACACACATTATGGTGATAAACATTTTTTTTTTGTTGAATAATGTCCTGTCTTTGAAGAATAATCGTCAAAAAACTGATATCATATTGTAGTTAATGGGAAAGAAAAATCGCGCGAATAATTTGTTTTACAATGAAAACTTTTACATTACCGACATTGACGACAAAGATGAGTTATTGCACTGCGCTCGCTTCGCTCAATATGCAAACGGCACCCGAGATTTCGCGAGCGCAGCGAGTCGAAATTTGAGGGTCTGTTGGCACCCCTAGTTATAATAACGAGATAAAGTAACTCTTCTTTACATGTATGAATTCTCTAACACGTTATTCCTTCATTGCAGGGTCAATACTTTACACAAAAGGATACGATACTTGTAACAGCGCAGTACCGTTTAGGTTCCCTCGGTTTTTTGAGTACTGGGGAGATCGATGCATCTGGGAATACGGGGTTATTTGACCTACGCGCCGCCATGGCATGGGTAAGACTTTATAAGAAAATGCAAAACGTTATGCATTGAAAATTTTTTTAAGCTATATAAAATTTTAATTAGTATTGCTACATTGTTGTCTAAATAAAATGGTGAAATAAAAATGTATTACACAATATTTAACAATTTTCATAAATACTTATTGCTACACCATTGTCTAAGCTTATCATAACATGATTCGGATTTATTATATAAATGTGTAATATACCTACTATTTACTGCGAATATTTCCATAAAAGATTCAGGACTACATATCGTTCTTCGGAGGGGACAGTTCTCGCATAACAGTCATGGGGCATGGGTCTGGTGGGAGCGCAGCATCCCTCATGGCACTGTCTCCGGAAGGCCGCTCAGCAACCGGCGTGGCTGCGCTATCCGGGGCTCCGCTGTCTCCGGGAGCCGTTAGGGAGAACCCACTTAAACACGCCGAAGCCCTGGCAGAGAAAACTGGGTGCCCCAAAGCACCCGCTGAGAAATTTATTATGTGTTTGAAACAAATCCCAGCAGAAAATATAGTAAAGGTAGTAAAAGTGTATTCCTAGTAATGTCAATTAAAAAACAATTAGACAAGATTCTTTGACATGTTTTCTCATTTAACAGGCGGACAATGAAATCAATAGCGGTATGGTAGATGTACATGCTTTCTTAGACGAGGTGTCAGGTCGCTCGGGTAAGCACCTAGTTTTATGACTCTATTGAGATTTTAAGCCTATATCTTATGATTACTTACATATATCATTCATCTTCATTTTGGGTCCCAGGGTTAATTAGTACCTAAAAATTATTACTCCAAAACTTGCTCTTAATGTCATCTACACCAAGCAAGGGTCTGGTTAGATAGTACACAATATGATAAGGAGTCCATAACAATGTCTTCAGGGGCTGGGTCCCGAGTCGAGGGTACTCACGACGGTCGCTCTCTGCCGCCACTGGTCGCAGAGGCTCCAGCTGACTCCCTCAAACGCGGCCACCAGCGCGTGCCCATGTTTACTGGCGTCACCTCGGCGGAGACCTCTCGAGCTGTGTTCGGTATTTATCATCAATAATATGATTTAAAATGCACCATTACCTTAAGTGTCATGTCATTATTATATAAGTTTAATAATCATAGCAAAAAATTATATATTTATATGGCCCCAATTGATTAAGATCGTGTATGCAATTTTTTTAATTAAAGTTTTTTTAATCAGGCAAATACCAAAAGTTCTTGACGACCCAAATCTCATCGGTTAAGGACTTTATCAAGAAGGACTTAATCGGTGGTTTACGGGGTGTGGTGGAGAGTGTCGAGGGTCTTAACCCGTTGAAGTTGGCGGGAGTGGATCAAGTCATCCAGTTGCCCGATTACTATCAGGCGGTCTTCGATAATTCATTGAAAGCTATCGATGCACTCAGTGAGATAGTTGAAGCTACTGGTAAGAGATAAAACTTAATAATACATTTATAGTTAAAGGGTTCAGTAGCGAATATAATAAAAAAATAAAAAACCGAAACGTTGCTAAGTTTTAACGATTAATTTTGCTAAGTTCCTTAGAATGTAATTTCTATAATTTACTAAGAGACCGTCTATGTTGCCAAATCATGATGAACATACCAGAAAATATTTCATGTTTTGTTCCGTATAATCTCTATTCTTTTGAAAAATGGGACATCCATTGGTAAAGCTGCAGCTTGCCCTTTTTAGCAGTAAGGTTCCAGGACCCTCTTATAAATTTGTATAACAATGGGTAGGGATTACTGTAAAAATACTTTAAAAAACCTTTTTATACTATATTCTGTCTAATTTTACGTAATTTGTACTTTTTACGATAGTACATTATAATTAACACTACATTAATAATTAATACTACATTATAATTAACTAGCATAAGTATTGTTTTACACTGTGAATTAAAATTCATAGTCTGTAGAGCCCTCAGTTCTCAGCAGCAACAAGTCGCAATTACCTCAATATGAATGACTCTTACATTTATAACCACAATTAGTGAACACGAAATGGACAACATATTAATTAAAAAAAATACTCTCTCAATTATCAATCTTGTAAATTGTATTCGCAGGCGACGCTCTCTTCAACTTCCCCGCATACCAGAGTGTGCGTGAGTGGAGCAGCGCCGCGCCCGCCTCTCTCTACAGCTTCGAGTACGTCGGCAACCTCACTCGCGGGGGACACTTCCTGCCGGGACTCGCACTCACACGTCTGTATACATTCTTTTTGCCATGAAGGAATAGACCCTCCATACCAAGGAAAGCGGTATGGTGGATATTCATAAATGCCATACCTATTATCATCTGTTGTAATATTTTTGGATATATGTCCAAAACTAAAGAGTAACAAACCATAAGGACATCATGTTACTCATCAAGAATTGAGAAGGAAGGATACTAGGACATTTGTATGATATGGTATTTTTCTTATTATATATATTATTAGTACGGATTTATGCTAATCACAATTTTCTATACCTTGTTTCCTATTTGTCATATTTCTAACAGATTGACTCGATAAAACGATGCATTATAATTAAACCTATAATCGTGGTTTGACGCGTATGTTATATATTGTCTTTTAGACCAACCATTAAAAAAATGTTTTCAGAGGGACCAGCCGATGTTACTAAAGACAAGGAAGGAAAAATTAAAGGTCCAGCACATGGCGATGAATTAGCCTACCTCTTTGAGCCACTTGATGACGAAGGCAACTCAGTCGCAGGAGAAGTATCCGCAACCGATGCTCAAGTTAGAGACTCCTTTGTAGAGCTTTTTGCAAAATTTGCGCACAAAACACCGTCACAATCCAAAAGCAAACAGAACGGCTCAAACATTCTTGGTTTCCTGCCATTTTCATCAGATAAAGAACAATATTTGAAGATATCAAATTCGATAACCACGGAGAAGAATTTCAGGTTATATGTTTTAAATACCCCTTTTGTTTTATTATGGCTATTAAAAAAAAGTTATCAAGGTATTTTAAATGTTTTAAAATCAATAATGGAATTTTCAGGTTCTGTCAAATGGGCCTGTGGGGAGGGATGGCGGAAAGAGTGACGGGAAGCTTATGTAAAAATATTTTGGGTCAAATTCTTAATTTACCTAAATTACCTTTTAAGGGAGTCAACCAAATAACCGGGATTGTAAACCCTCTTGTCCCGGTTGATGGATCTCTGCTACCAATTGCTGAGAAGCTAGACGCGAACAATCCTTCACAACCTCTTGGTTCACTCTTTCCAATAGGAATAAAACCAGCTGGAGGACCGAAGGTTACTACTGCGAAACCCATGTGGAGTAATCCATTCGGCAATCCCTTTGGAATAATGTGAATAATGAAACAGTCAATACCACTCCTTGTGAGTCTTATGCTTCGGTAATAAATGATAAACCTTTGTATAGTTTTATTTTAAATAGATGCTGTCTGTTTGTAAGGCTTTTAATTATTATTTCTTTGATTAAATTGGTATGATTAATAACTAGGGCCGCGAAAGCGGGTGGAGCTGAGCGATCTCAAACTCGCGTGCTTAAACTAAAAAGCAATGCAAATTAACAAAATAACGGTTCTGAACAAATGTTACAGATTAATAAAAAAAATAATATAAAAACAGATAAATATTTCAAACAGCGCGTGACGCAATCGTTAGTTTTGTCAGTCTGCTCTCCATATAACATATTGACTTTTGAAATTTTCAAAACTTTTTTAATGATATTTGCAAATTCCGGCGCTTGTCGATTTTGCCCAAGATTTACGCCCGACCATTCTGCTGTATGTGGATCGAAAACTTGCAGTTCCTCGTAAGACTTAAAATATACAATATAAGAGTGACGTCGTTCACATGCAATAAACACATCATTATCATCAGTTCTTTAATTTTGTCGTTAGTTAGTTTGCCAAAGTATATGACAGAATAGTGTTTCTTCAGATCAAAATTGTTTGCACCGCGATCTCTCACATACCACTTCAGTAACTTTGCATTGCCTTTCTCTATGTAATTTGCGAAAATATCTAACGTATCTCCTACTACAAATGGCTCTACATCCCCAGCGTTTCTAAATAATTCCGACCGTCCTTCAATGACTTGACCATGACTCTCAAAAATTTGATCCACGTTTTTACTCAGCAATACGCCTACAGGTTCATGGTTCTCTTTATTTTGAATCCTAATATCTTTCTTCACCAAATCTTTACTATCCTTGTTTGCCTTGTGTTTTCTTCGATAAACATTATTAAGTTTATGCCGTCCGATTTGCTGTCGAGATGTACGGGTCATGTTTAATGCAACAATATATGAACAACAATAATAGATGAAGAAATGTAAATAAATAGAATGAACTGCATTGCCGCCAAAATAATTCTCGCCGATTGAACATGTTCTGTAATAATCATAGAGAAACGCGGCGTTCAGTAGCGGAAAGTGGTGTAGAGTTGTTTTTTGTACTAAAATTGGCGTACGTTGCCCCGGGGTGGCCGATAGTGGCGTAGAGTGCTCAAATGAGTCTGTTAGTTGAGTGTTTTGCCCCGGGACGGCCGACAGTGGCGTAGAGCGCCCAGATGATGCTGGCAGTTGAGTGTGTTGCCCCGGGGCGGCAGACAGTGGTGTAGAGTGCCCAGCTGATGCTGTCAGTTGAGTGTGTTGCCCCGGGACGGCCGACAGTGGCATAGAGTGTCCGGATGATGCTGTCAGTTGACTGCTTTGTCCCGGGACGACCGACAGTGGCGTAGAGTGCCCAGATGATGCTAGCAGTTGAGTATGTTGCCCCGGGGCGTGGGACAGTGGTGTAGAAAGCCTAGCAGATGCTGTCAGTTGAGTGTGTTGCCCCGGGACGGCCAACAGTAGCGTAGAGCGCCCACATGATGCTGGCAGTTGAGTGTGTTGCCCCGGGCGGCAGACAGTGGCGTAGAGTGTCCGGATGATGCTGTCAGTTGACTGCTTTGCCCCGGGGTGGCCGACAATGGCGTAGAGTTATTTGATCATGTTAATATATGTTAAAAACATCCAACAGGGATTGCTGCAACAGGGTGGTAAATTTTAGAGTGATAGGACGAGTCGTTCAAAAGTTAGAACCATAAAATTACAAATTTAAGAAAGTGACGTGCAATACAATGCAAAATTTGTCTTTTTTAGTAATATGCTTAGTAGTAATGATTAATATTGATTCTCGATATGATTAAGAATTATGATGATAAAATCTGAAAAATGAGCTAAAAGTGATATGTACATAAAATTAGTTATTAGTCTGTAGTCTAGCTATCTAGTCGCTCATTCTCCGCACGCTTATATGACCAAGTTGAATGGTTGTTGATTGCCAGCAAACGTTGAAGGTTAAATGGTTCAATGAGAAGGCCTTTACTTGTTTTCACTCGTGAGAAAGTGAGGTATGATAAGCCAAGTGAAAATTCTTTCGATCCTAGATCCACAATTGCCTTATCAAGTGTTATCCCTTGGGATCTGTGTACGCTGTTAGCATATGCTAAATTCAATGGAAATTGTTTCCGAGATGACACCGTTGCGTTTGAAGTTTACAGTCAGCGGAAGGATAGGGACAACGCTGTTATATATTGTAGGGCCAGTGTATTTATCAAATTGTACTAACACACATAGTGGTAATATACCAGTATGGCTGGCATCGTCTTCTCGCTTGTATATGACTTGTCTCACAATTCCAAGGCTCCCATTGCACAAACCACAAGCATTCCACAAGTTCGATCGGAGTATGACACGTGAGCCAAGTTAGTTTTATTTTTACAATTAAGTTCTTAATTTTACCAATATTTATGCCTAATGAAATTAACTGAGAAAATTTTAATACAAATATATAAACAATATATTTAGATATTTAATAATATGTTATGTATATTAAATGTAGGCTTCTTTGCATAAAATAAAATTCAAAGTTCTAGTAATGACGTAGAAGGTCTGTCCCGTATCTAATGTAATAATCTGAAAGTACTGTAACTGGACAGGAAACTAATTAAAACCTTTTATTTTATAATTCATACATAAATGGTATAATTAATGCGGTAATGTATTAATTCTTTAAAATGCAATTTTATAGCACATCAAATTTAACTGCGGAACTCAACAGTTACGAAACCGCACTGACTCATTTATGAATGTTAAAATGGAAAGATAACTTTACTGAAAAATTATTATAAAAATGACGTAAAAGTTTTCCTTAATTTGTTGATTAAATACACAATTGAGGGAGTTCTGAATCAGATTATCTGTTATAAGTGAAAGTGGAACTTGTATAAAAATTAAAAATAACCGTTGAAGTTATTAGAATTACGAGTAGCAGTCAAACACGTCACTAAAACGTACAAAAGAATGCCCTTGGAGTGGTCCTATGCAATATCTATTTATTATATTTTGACGCCTGTCACAATTATAATAGCAAAGTTATATTATAGAGAATTGCTAAGTTAAAAAAATATATATTGATCTATGGGACACTTTTTGACCATTTAATCAAAATCTACAATCACGAATGTCACCAAAAAACTGCTAAACGAGCGGGACACTTTCTTGAATGCATGTGCAAAATTTTAAAGATCTAGCTCAAATGGCTTAGGAGGAGTAGGCGAACATCGAAACACACTTTTGATCAGTAAGAGCTTCGCTTCGCTCAGCTCAATAATATAAATTGTTACCATATTACACGTCCAGAAATATACAGTGTCTCGGAAAGAATGGATAATCCTGGACCTCCTAATAGGACAGCTCAAAAAAAAAAACCTAAAAAAAATATTCCATGTGGTGCCCAAATTATGCAGTTTTTAGAAAATACGATTTTATTGACCTAATGCAAATTAGTCAAATTTGTTACTTTTCTGGTGTTATACTATTCTCCACATTATTATTAGAAAAGTAGTATTTGAATACTTATTGCTTTAAAAAAAACGTCATCTTAAATTTTTAACATGAAATTTGATAAAAAAATATATGATAAATGCTTGAGAGTATTTCGTTATAAATAAATGTATGTAAAACTAAGTGGCCAACTATTTCAAAAATATTATTCATAAATATTAATACTGTTTACAAAATGGTATACTTAATGCATAATTGTATTAACAGTTAAACTGCAGTGCATACTATTAAGACGCAAAAAGAGTAAATTCGATTGAAGAAATGCTGTCTTAAATTGTATTAAGTAAAAAAACGTTAAGTTGGACATAAATCTTTTTTTCATAACAGATGTTTTAATTGTCTTCCACCGATTCTGATACTAGCTCGACGTTTCCTAATGAATGCTCTTCTAAGATGTTGTACGTAGTGCCATTCAGATATTTTTGAAGCAGCCTCCTGAATACGACTGCGTAATTCCTCCAAACTTGACATAGGCTTTGAATACATCTGTTCTTTTAGACATCCCCAGTGAAAAAATTGTGGATGTAAGTGTGAGGATCTTGGAGATCATATAATAGGACCCAAACGACCAATCCATTTATTTGAATAAGTGTCATTTAAATATTGTTTATGTCATTTAAATTCACGGGCTTTTCAGGCATAACGTGCAGGACAATTTAAAAAAAAGTACATCAAGTATTCATACTACTTGCTGCATTTCTAATGAAAATGTCTGTGGGGAATAAGATAACACAAAACACGCAACATATTTCATCAATTAGCGGCCGTGTGTAGGTACATTAAAGTACAGTTAGGTCAATAAAACGTTTATTTTTAAACTTCATAATTTTGACACCACTTGGAATTTTTTTTTTGAGCATCTGACAGCTGTACTATAAGGCACTCCAGGAATATCCAGTCTTACTGGGGCACCCTATATACAAATATATAAATAGGCGTGGCCTATATACATCTATGCCTTAAGGTTTTTATAAACTAAATTCAACATGCAATCTTCCATTAAAAATACACATAATTATCATAATATCAAGCCTGTTAACGGAAAGTAGCCCTGACTCCTGAACTAAAGGTCAAGGTTCATTACTCAGACAGGACAGTTGTATTCCACAGGCTTCTGTTTCCAGTCTGGAAGTACTTTGTATCGGTTATTTCTGTTAGAAAAAACTCTTTGACACACGAATGAAGTTGCTTACAAAATATCAACAAAATGATTATCTAATCGCTAACGTAATCAGATATTTTAAACTACTTATAAAAACGTGATAGGCTTCGTGCCTAAACAAAATTGTGTAATAAATTTATTATGCATCAGACACTGGCAAACCATCTATATCCATTTTGATACTTACCATCACTACCAAAGAGTAGAATTATAATATTTAGTTTGTTTTTATTTACTTAACATGCTTCATTTTATAATCTTAAGAATATAATTCAAGGAAGGAGAAGAATAGTTGCTACCCAGCTACCCAGAAATTACACACACCAATAATGTTTTCTATACAGGACATACAATGTCAAAATCGTAAAAGAATCCCCATACCCCAAAATCTTAAAAGGAGCAAAGGGGTCCAATAGTATCCATATAGGGTTTCAATAATGGGGTCCTCTTAAGACTTTGAAAAACATCGTCATTACACGTAGGCGAAGGGTCACTTATACATTATAACTGGGGTCAATACCATTGTTTTTAACTTTCTTTATTGGTCTCAAACTGTTTATGACCTTGTTATAAAAAAAATATGCTCGTTAAAGATGTTAAAACAACAAAACAATATTATTACTATAATAGAAATCGAATATTTTTGTACATGAGTATTAGATAACGCGCAGCTACTAATTGTGCGTGTATTCATTGTTGTGATTGCCAACACTCTGTTGTAGGAAAATTCTCCGATTGCAAACAAGGTTAATAGTTGTTTTTACTTTGAAATCACACTTAATGTATAGGTTGTTCTTTTTAAAATTTTGTATATCGTAGAAATGCATTTTTATTGATTCGTTAAGCGGTATACAGTACGAGTATAAGACATAACTGTAACTTAGATTCGAATGTAAGTCAGACGAGTGAGGACGAATCTTAAAAGTTTTGATTTTTTATTTATCTTCTGTAAAAGGATATTTTGTGTTAAAAGTTTTTAAACCAGCTTTATTAAACATGGTATTAGGTACACTATTTTATAGAAATCTTTCCTAAAATAACATTATACGAGCTCTCAGTGAAGTGCATAATACCTCTAACAAATAAATTACAAATAAAACATCAATATCGGAAAATATTTTCCTCTTTATAAATAATAATAAATATGTATATGTATATATTTAAATATGATTGTTAGAAAAACCCTCGGCAAATTACTTAATCGCTTCTTTAATAATAATCTATCTACACTTGTCCTACTTGAAATAAATTTAAGAATGTACTATGAAACACATTTCAGTACACACATTCTTATACTGTAGTCCTTCTCATTTCTTAATTGTTAAAACGAGTGGAAAAATGTCTATAAATAAAAATGTAAAAAACATTTTCTTTTACAAGAAAAAGATTACAAGTACTAATAAAAGCTCTTTAAATTGTTATAGGTATTTGTTTCTGTATTGTTTGCAACTGGCTATTAAATTTTGAGAAATTCTCATATCGAATGAATTCCCCATGGAGTACCTTTTTTAATCACCTAATTACAAAACTCAAATAATTATAAAGATTAACTTCATAAACAATATTAAGCAAAAGATCGAGCGACATCTTTTATTATACACAAAACCAACATAATAAAAAATGTATTTCTCTCAATTTGTTTAAATTTAATTTCGTTTAGTATGACTTGTAAGCCTTGGAATAAAATTTAAAACGTCCTGTATTTTAAATTGTGTTGAATGGCAAAATAATCTCAAAAATACCGATATAATATGCGGGTGTACTGTTAGTGTGCGAGTCTCGTATAATATAATGTGTCGCCTCCTTGTTGCACCAGTCCGTTGTCTCACATCACTTGATATACAAGATGAGTCGGTTCATGTTATTATTGTTTTGTATTGTATTGATCGAATATGCGAGTGGATACTTGATAAGAGGTAGGACTTTTGACGAATTCTCCACTAAGGAAATACCAGTGCTTGAAAATGAATTGGAGAATAGATTGAGTGACTCCGAGACGCCGGTACCTCAGATTTCTGTTAATAAAAAATGTGCTGCTGTAGGAGAATTTGTAAGTTAATTATTTTTGTTAACATGTAAATTATTAACAGATTTTAAAAGTTATTTACGTCAAATATAATGTATGACTTAAGATTTTTAATAACAATACTTATAATATTTATTTGTTTCTAGTGCAACAATCATAGCGATTGCTGCTCAAACTCCTGCTTGGGATTTAAGAAGAGATGTGTTTCTTAAACACTTAAGAATGAAAAGAAAATGTATTGTTAATTTTTTTTATTAATTTGTCGAGCCGGATGTATCGGATGATTGAGATGCGTCAAGTCCGGAGGGTTGGCTATAAAATATTTGATTTCCTTCATAGCATCCTCAGATATTTTCCACAGATCCGGATAGTTTTGTTTAAAATTATTATACCATTTGTAAATCTGTAAAATGTAAGAAGTTTAAAAACCATGTAGTATAATAGTTTATAAATAAATATTATGAGAATACCTTTTCGTATTTACTGAAATCGAAGTCTATAGCTTCGAGGGTCATGGTGGAGTTGAAGAGTTGGAAGTCGGCGATGGTGAGGTGGTTGGCCGCTGCGTGACTTGTCCCAAGTCTGTCCAAGTATGTTTCGAAAACTTCCAACGCCATATGAACTTTTTTTAGACCGAAGTCTGTACGTTGGTAGTCGAAAAAAATTGGTGCCATCTAATGAATATTATAATAATAAATATTTTTATATAATGTAGTACTTAATTTTAGTGACAGCTAATTAATTTTTTTCATTGTCACGATTTCTCTCTCATACTATGAGAGAGAAATCGTTACGACAATTAATTCGCATTAACACTACTAAAAAAATATATTATTATGTTTAAAAAAAGTTTATGAAATATATATTTTTTCATTAATAAAAAAAGTATCATGTAAATTATTATTATTCGAGTTCGAGCTAGAATTGAGAGTAACATTACTCTAGTCTAATTTAGCCCTAATCTAAGTGACACGGTAATTATTACTAATCTGATCTATATTTCAAATTTGTCTCTCAATTAATATGATAGATTTAATTGCAAGGACTAATTCAGATGTGGTTGTGTTGACCTAGCACAAGCTAATACTATGAGAACGATGATAAAAATGTTACATTGGCTAATCACTTACCGTGTATGCAGATATATTTGCATAATACGTCGACAAATTGAAACAAAGGCGATGATTCACGAGTGCTCTGGAAAAAATATATTAGTTTTATCCTGTTGGTGTAGCAATTGTCCTGTTTACATTAAATTAAATTACAAATCATTTAGGGGTTCACAATTTAATATGTAAAGAAAAATATATAAGGATATCTAATCATATTTAGTATGGTCAGATACATTTTAGGGTCTAGAGAGGAATAAACAATATCTTCAGTTATGAAAGTGATCATTCATACTTTGATTTTAAATAACAAAAAAAGTTGTTAATTGCATTGCATTTATAAAATGTCAGCAACAAGTTGCAGTCTCAATAAACAGGTTCGTAGAGAAGAATTATTATTAATTTTCTGTTTTATAGTATTGATTATTGAGACAGACATAATTTATACGAAAACAAATAACAATGTAAATATTTCTTATCATAATATCATGTGTCTACTCAAACTTATCAACTTAAATATAATTGATATATGACAATGCATACGACCTACGAAATATTAATGTTATTACAATTTAATTTACCTAGATTTAGGATCCTGAGGATAAATATCGGAAGTCGGCTTGTATTTATCACAGATGTATTGAAGTATGGCATTACTTTCACTGAGAAATAACCCGTCGTCGTCTAAAACAGGAATTTCCTTTTGAGGATTCATCTAAAAAAAACAAAAATGTTACAATTTGCTCAACGAGTTTTATTAAATTTGACACCAATAGAAAACATAGTGCTTAAAATTCTAATCATATAAACAAAACTACTTTCTCTATTTTAAATGCAAGCGAAAGTACTTACCAGTAAAACAAGTGATTCTACATTTTATTAGTATTTAACAATGTATATTTTAATGCATTTAATATTCAAACAACATTGCATTTACAAGAATCAGTGTATTTTTAGAGTTCCTTGTTTTGTTTTGAATTTCCTTTTCCTTATTTATTTAAAGATCTTACAGTATAATAAATATTGTAACTGATTAGCAAGAGCAAGAGAATCTAAAATAAACGCGTTCTTTTTCTCACCTTTGCATATTCCGGTGTCATATGTTTCCCTAGTCCATAATCCACGTTGATCAGCTCAAAAGGAATTTCAAGCTTCTTCAATAGCTGGCGAACCGACAAGGAAGGTGGACCATCAGACACGGCATACAGCTTAAGAACCATGTTCTATAAAATATATATATATTGATTCAATGTTACCTAGCTTACCGCACTTATAAGCTAATATACTGTAGAGAATCACCTCGTGTATAAGAAAATATCTGTATTTAAAATACTGAAGTATACGTCCACGTTCGTCAAGTCTAACTCCACATTGAACTATGTTCCTTTCACTTGTCCTCAAACTGATCATGTTATACAGTTAGATTGCTTTCATATGTAAGCAACATCTAATAAACTTCTTTAGCATCGACTCTAAAGGACCTTCCAAGCACGGAAACGCCGATTCTAGATGTTAGCGACGCGAGGGGAAGCTAGTTTGAAGGTTTTGGATTCCTTGTACAAACATACATTACATTTTTTTCTTATGGATTTGATTACATTATTTATGGAACGCACTTTATATATCTAAAATTTTGTTAATAGTACGCAGTACATCTTAATATATAAATCACAAAGACACTCACTCACTGACTCATTCATCGCCCTAGTAATACCTAGAAAGCTGAAATTTGGACACAAGACTCCTGTCATATTGAATAGGTGCAATAAGAAAGGATTTTGTAAAGGTCCAAACCGCTCCAAAGTTACAGCTAAAAAACTGCAAAATTGACGCCCCGCTCCCTCTCTTCTCCCATTGCGTTGCAGTAGAAATTAAAATTATTTGGCCAGTCGCTATGTTTATTCTCAACACGCTGCGATGTGAGAAACAAGAGTGCACCTATAACCCGATAGGAATGAAACTCTGTATTTATGAAACTCAAGGCTTTCTCGCACTGATAGCGTCATGATGTGTTGGAGGATAGAGCGTGTATGTGTGAAGGGTAGGGTCATGGTTTCAATACTCACGAAAGTCAGTTTTTTTTGTTTATTCCCGTCGCGAAGCACGGGTAACCTGCTAGTAGTTTATAAAATAGTATGAATAATTAATAATCGCTGATAATTAATATACAGAGACTTGTTAGCCTTGTTAGGCTTAATTTAATTATTAATGCACAAATAATTATAAGACTATTAGTAGACGAACCTGTAACCGCTGAGATTCGCTTTACCAACTAAGCTATCTTGTAGAAACTTTATGTACCTTAGCGTATTTAAGTATCTTTGAAGATTCTTGTGTTATTCTCGATTTTTCCTTTGTATGTCAATTAAAAATTTATATATAGGTGCAATAAATCAAACTATAAAATAATATAAAGATTCCTATTAAGCTTTGTCATATTCTTAGTAATACGCAGTTTATATATATGTCTTAATTACAATAACTAGAGTAATATAAAAATAATGTAAGCCATACGTGGTTAATTATTAGAAAACATCTGCAGTTCAAAACGGTGTATGTAGATTTTTCATTATCCAATCTACCAAACGCTAGATTAACTAGCATACTAACATCGGATAGAGAAAAGCCTGTTAATCGATGGAAACTTTTAACTCGCTATTTTTAGCGTTAAATACTGCGCTTAAAATTATCTCCCCAGATTGTTTATGCATTGTAATCTTAAACTACCCTCAAACCAAAATATGTGACAAATAATCTTAATTATTTCGTGAGAAAAGTTAAAGTGACGACTGTTAATTATCATTTCGTTATTTTATATATATTTTTGTTCATATTGAATTATTTATTAACAATAACAATAATAATAATACTTTGTTTTAGCATTAAGGATATAAAAACGCCTTGACATAATTGAAAGGAAACAAACAAAATAGATTTAATTTTTGTATAATTTACTGAAACCGCAAGATGATGTCTTGTAAGTTAACCCTACAGCGACTTGGTGGTAACACTTTAAGATATAAATAAACCATTATAAATTTTATATGATATTTAAGCCACATTCCAGTCTAGTCCAGTCCAGGCCAGTCTTTTGCTGGCACAAACATGGTAGGTCTATTTGTTTTGTTTTATATAGTATACTATCAATTAAATGATAAACTTAAATATTTCTATACTATATGTGCTCCTTATTATATTTGTCATTGTCATGGCCTTTTGGTTGTAGTAAACACTACTTAGAATGACAAAAACCTAGCTATAAAAAAATGAAGTTTATTCACCTTACCAATTGATCATACGATTATAAGTATCAATCACAGAGGTTTATTTCATGCATTTATTTTAAAAATAATACTTATTATTTTGTACCATAAGAGATATCTGAAGGGTTAACCATGGAAGTCTATTTCGTAATACCACGAACGAACTTTCTCATCATAGTTTATAAATTCTATAATACTTAGCGAGCACTGCCTTTAAAAGTTCTTCTCAAAATGGGCACATGCCTCCTAAGTGTTTTGTGTTTACTTAATTTGTTAGTTTTTGGAGCGACGACTGAGTTTCTACAAATCCATGCGGCCTTCGGAACTGGAAATATTCGCTTAAGACGCCAAGCAGGGTATGTTTACGATCGTCCAACTATATCTTTCAATTTGCCATCACAAACAACTGTTGGTTCCGCACCGACTCAAGGCACAAATGTTGACAGGATCTCGGCGCAACAAATGTTCTATGCGTATCCCGTTCCTTCTGGTGGGAACACAGTCAGTAGAGGCTACATTAGCCCAAACCCTACAACGACGACGTCTACCGGGGCATCTGGAGCGGCGGGATATAACTATGGACAACAAAATGTTGCAACCGGATCTACAGGAACAACGTCTACCTTAATTTCTAGTTCAGGTGGTTACAACGAAGGACAACAAAATGGTCCTTTAGGACCAACAACATCTTCAGCTACTTCCGGTTCTAGCGGCTATAACTATAATCAACAAAATATTGCTGGGGGATCAACTGGAGCCACTATCTCTACAGGCCCTGTTATATCTACCGGTTATAACTATGCCCAGCAAAATAGTCCGGCCATAACCGCCGGGACTAGTACTTCTATTGGTTCTGGTAGCTCTACTGGTTATAATTACGATCAACAAAACGGTGTAGCAGTATCAACTGGTACAGCGACTGGTAGCGCTGGTTCTGGTGGTTACAACTACGAAGCAAATAGTGGTGTATCTGGATCAACATCTTCGGTAACATCGGGATCAAGTGGTTATAGCTCAGGGCGACCAAATGTTAGCACGGGATCTACAGGAGTGTCCACAGTTATTACCTCTGGGTCTTCTTCTGGCTCTACCAGTGGATACAGTGGTGCTAAACAGAATAGTGGAGCAGTAACTACTGTGGTTACTAGTTCTACAGGTTCCAACGGCTATAATTACAATATCCAAAATACAGCAAACAGAGGCACTTCAACCGCTACTAGTACAGTTACACGGCTTTATAATACCCCAACCACAGGATCTAATACTGAAGTTAGTAGTATTGGAAATACTAGAAGATATTTACCGCCTAATGTTTCTAATGAGAATACAGTCTCTGTTACAACCAACACCCAAACTGGATCTATACCTGTAGCACCATCAGACGTTTATCTACCATCAAATGTATTAAATGTACAAGGCACTATTACCCAACCGAACATTGTGACAACCGAGAATAAAGTACAGCAATCGGTTAACGTCCCGAACTCAAGCTATTTGACACCAAATTCTACTCCAGAAGGCGTAACGCAAAATGTTCAAACTCAAATTCAGTCAGAGAGACCAGTACAAGTGATACCTAGAGAAGAATACTTGCCTCCTATTATTAATTCAGGCACAATAACCCAACAGAAGCCCTCGGCACCAGCTGCAACATATTTGCCTCCTGTATTTTAATTTAAAAATAAACTGGTCTACTTATTTCTTATTATAAGTAGCTGCATAATATAATGTATTTGGTTGTATACGTTTTTAAGATTAAATGTAAATTTAAATGAAGTGTAAAGAATTGAGCTTATAAAATGTTGTCAAATATGAATGGAAAGTGAACGTTACGCCTTATAGCTAACTTAAATTTAGATCCTCCTCAATATCCTCTTTTGTCAGTACAAACAGGTTTGTTATAGGTGCTAACCCTTATCCTCTACTCGCCACTTTCTGTTTGAAAGCGTCTAGATGTTAATCTCGAAAATAACTTTTAATCTTACCACACTTAATAGATGCATGCTTATCGAGAAAATATGTTGACATTTTTGGGAGATATATCACCGAAAACACCTGTTGGGGCTGCACCAACGCAACATTTGGACAAGGCTGAATGTTTTTAATTTGTTCAGGAGCACATATTGTCACCAAAATGTGCATCTTATCAAACGTAATCCAGAAGATAAAATAATTAATAACTTAATGTCTCAAACTTTTATGCAAGTAATGTTTAACTTGACTATTCCTGTAATTATTGACATTTTCGTGTAGCAAAGAAATTATAATAAAATTGTATGTTTCAAGTATTATTTTATTATTATTATATATAAAAGTTAGTTGGGCCAGGCAAGTTTAATAAAAAGACAATTATCATTGTCATTGAAATATGAATATTCTTATTTTTTCCTAATAAACCTATAAGTTATTTCTAGGACTATACTAAAAGATATGAAAATTGAAAATTTTGAAAATATACATTATAACTGTATTGTTTTTGTAACAATTACATAAAATAATGTTTATTTTTTTAAATAATAACTGATGTGGATTTTTTATATTATATTGTTTTATTATCATAGCGAACGCGTAATACTACATGTGTAATGTCAGTTGCAAGTTGTCAGCTGCCAATTCACAAGTGTTTTTTGTAAACCGTAAACTCAAGACGTCATACAAAAATAGCATCAAAGTCAAAGATGAGTTATTTTTAATACATATTTCTTAAAAAAATACTTTAACGCGTTCATTTTCTATTTACCATGAAGATTTGGACCTCACTACTGAAATTTTACTTTTAAAAGGATTCATATATATACACAATTACAGCAGTTTACAAAAATTATGATTTTATTAAGGCAAACGTTAAAATATTCTCGAATAGGAAGCAAGGTAATTTCGAGGTATGCTATAATTTTATTTTTTTATAACAACGTATATACGTCCGTTACGAAGCATTATAAACTAAGTTTTTTGTAATTTAGATTTTATTACCTCTTGGTACCTTCAGTTTATCTATAACTATTAGTATTGCAACGTTGTTTATGTTAAAATGATTTAACACTTTCAGGACATCCAAAGTGTGGGCTACATTGAAAAATTATGGTGCATCTAGAGATGACAACTGTGTTACCCTATTCTCACACATTATCCATAAATGATCTGCCAAATGAATTACTCATTTATATTTTTTCTATGATTGATTTCGAATCACTGCTGGCTGTAACCAAGGTGTGCATAAGATGGCAACAGCTCTGCATGACTCCTTGTATCTGGGACAACACACGCCTCATTGTTTGTATGAAAAACTATGTAAGAATAAGTGACAGCATTGTGCCTTTTGTGGCTAAGTATTTAAAAAATGTAAAATTACAGTATTTCAAATTGTATTCTCAAGTACGGGCTTCCTTAATAAGCTACTGCCCTAATTTGACTCACTTAGAAATAAGTATATCACAAGTTGATAGTTGCATATTTGATGATCTAGGCTACTGGCCCAACTTAAAATTTCTAAGCTTTCGAAACTCATTAATTGTGCAAAGTAACGAGAATGCAAATGGAAACTTTGTATATCATTTACCATTTGAAAAATTGAAATACCTAGAAACTCTTATATTGTCAAATTTTGCATTGACTCACAATAGCTTGTACAGCATGCTACAATGTGTTAATTTAGTAAGCATTAACATGGAAAAAATGAAGAACATACCAGCAGAATTCCTAGAGTCTCTTTTAAAGACTAAGCAAGGCACTTTGCGAGCTTTGCACATTTATGGCGACACATTAAATGACGACATTGTGTCTTCAATATCTAAATGTAAGACTCTTCAGGTGTTACATATTATGACCTGCAAAACCCTCTTTGATTCTAGTCTGTTGCACCTCTATAGATTGAAAAATTTGAGGTCACTAAAATTACGCCACGGTTACTTTTCAACAAATGCTTTACTCGCTTACTTCTCTAATAACATTTTACAACAGCTAACCTACCTGAGTCTCTCTAGATGTCATCATGTAACGATGCAAGTAGCAAAGGTTATTAAAACATGTGCACCCAATCTAAAGGAGTTGTCGTTCTATTTATGTCCATTTATTATTGCGCCTGATTTTAAGAGAGCAGAATTACAAAAAATGTTCAAGATAGAGTTACTACTAGATTAAAAATGGTTGTCAATTTCACTATTTGCAGCTTAGAAATCCGTCCGTAATTGAAAGTATTTAAATGATTTTGGGAAGTAAATAAATTATATTTGTATACAATAATAAAGTAATTCAGATAAAAAAAAAATCATTTACTAGATTTTATTGGATTTAAGTAGCATAGTGTATGCAAATGCATACAATGATATAATAATTAAATTATATATGTATTTGGTAAGTGCATGCTCGGTATCCAAATTATAATGTAAACTACTAACCCAATTTAAATAATAGTATTATAAAAATAGAAGTATTATTAATGAAGTGAGTGTCTCGTAGCATAGTTATATTGTTAATGTACATATATAGATGCAGTCTATTATAAAATGTTTATCACAGAAACATTATATGATATTTGTAAAATAGTGAAATTATATTGGAAGCGTTATAAAAGAATTTCAAGTGCCTTGTAAGTAATAGTAATAAAATTCTGATATCATTTGTAATAGTTGTTACTGTTGTTTCTGTGATAGATGTGTTAATTAAAATGAAATTCATGTGCCTTATAAAGGATTCAAAGAATGTTCTTGTTAATGACAATGTTATAGTAAACCGTTAACATATAGAGATATTCAAATCAAAATTTTTGTTTTTAAACTTAGATTAAAAGCTCTAATTACCCGAAACTTTGTATAAGTGTTAAAAACTCGAATTATTTAGTATGCTCAGATTCAAATTATTTATTTTAGTGTTGTGTATGCTTATTTTTATATAAAATATAGCCTCTTAGGTGTATGTAATTTTATGAGACGACCTCAAAATATTATTTATTTATCCGAGTATAGATGTTATGAAAATTAGTTTAGAGTAACCATTGACGAATCTAAAATTTAGTGTTTATTACATCTTGTGTGTTCACAATATAATTTTGTTATTTGTTTGTAACTTTAATACACACAATTAAAAAATATGATACTTGTCATTATTTTTACCTTAATAACACTCGGTAATACAAAAGTTTATTATTAGTAATTTTTAAAGGTTTAAAAAAAACTCAATTGTGGTACATATTTAATAAAAATACCCCGACAATGAAAAAAAAGAAACATGACATTTTGTTCATACATTTTGACTTAAGCCTTATGCAAAATTTAATACAATTTATCAATAATTCAATGTGGATAAACAAAGTATGTCAAACCAGTGACACGGTTTATTTAGCATATTTACCACTTGACCTGCATTGTGTATTTACACTATACAAATTGATACACTTATTGTGTGTATCAATTTATAAAAATGATTCAATATTAATTTCAACTGCGGAGCAAGGGTTGGTAAGTTCAAACGCTGTCAGCACTTTGGGATGAATGACTCCTATTTTGCCGATGACTTGACCCTTCAGTACCACTTCAGCACAACGACCGGGGAAGTATGTTGGATCTGAAATTGATAAAAGAAAATTTATTTTCAATAACAAAATTAAAATGTATGCATTTAAAGATTTATAACCTTACTATAAGATACAATAAAAGAAAATATATTTAACGTTTGGTTCGGTTTTATATAATGGTGTCTGAGATAGATAAACCAGCAAAATTGGAATGAATTAAAAGTACACCACATACAATGGCTGCAAGGCCACACTTACCTTGGCAGGGTTTTAGACAGTAGTCAGCTCGGTGCGCGACCCTGAGCTGCGCTAACAGGCGGTCCAACAGCCCGTGCACGTACTGGAAGCCGCCCGCCTTACCGCAGTACACCCCGCACAGGCTACGCTCGTTGCGTGCACCGGTTTCTGTACATAAAATAATTTATAAAGAAAACACTTTATGTATGTACTGGCAGGTTACCCGTGCTTCGCGACGGACGGCGAAAGTGAAGAAGAGAGGGAGCGGGGGGGTAAACTTTGCAGTTTTTTAGCTGTAACTTTGGAACGGTTTGGACCTTTGCAAAATCCTTTCTTATTGCACCTATTCAATATGTTCGGTAGTCTTGTGTCCAAATTTCAGCTTTCTAGGTATTACGGTTTGAGCTGTAGAGCGATGAATGAGTCAGTGAGTGTTTATATATTAAGATATTAAAAAAGTGCTTTAAGTATGTATATAAAATAATTTATATAAAAAAAAATATATATGCATGTTGGTTAATCTTACCCGCTTGCTCGTCCTTGAGCACGACGTCGCTGATTTCAAACAGCTTCAAAGGTAATGGCATCTTCTTATTAGCAGCGAGGGTTTTCAGCAATCCAGGCAGCAATAGAGTTCGAACTACTTGAAACTCCAGTGTTTTTGGGTTGGAAATATGCACGGCTGTAATATCTTCTATCTTGTGTCCAAGTTTTGTTGAAATATCATCTCGGGAACACTAAAAAAAAAGACGTAGTATATAAATATATAGTAAACGAAAGAGTCCATTTAAACAAAAAATATTATATGAGAAAATAAAAGAGGATAAAATTGTTATTCTTTATATTATTTTCCGTAAAAGGCGATTAAAATGTCTTCGTGAATTGAAAAATTTTGAATCCGTAAAATGTGATTTTGTAGGTACATGTGTTTACTAATTCAGGAAAACTTTTAGGTTCCCTCTCTTCCCTCTATAGCTCAATACAAGTAGGGACTGGTATTCATATTTGATTCAAACATTTACAGGATACAATCCTGAAATTAATTCTGATTCATTAATGGTTTATTGTTTCTACTTTTTTATATTGTAATTATAGTCCAAATGAATTTCTGACTTTCCCTTAAAAATTTTAATTTTCTATCTAAAAGCATTAAACACGTTCGTTTAGATCAGGGGTCTCCAAACTTTCCAGCCTTAGGGCCATACTGATTACTCCAGTAAGTTCCGAGGGCCAAGATGGCAACACTGCATATTATTAATTTTCTTGTCATTATCTGTAACTTCTAGATTTGTTGTAGAGTACGAGCCATGAGTAGTAACGTGACACGACAGCTGGTGGGTACAAGCGGAAATAGGTAGTACCTTCGATCGCTAACAGATGGCGCTAATAGCAGGTACAGAATAATATCGTTGGTTCTAGAAAGTTCTGGTGTCTTCCACTCACTTCTAGATGGCAGTAATTGGAATATATAAATAGGGCGCACCTCCTTAATACAAGTTTGTGCGTGTTACAGTATTTTGATTTGATTTGAATTGTTGCTTTTGTGTGTGATTTAGTAGAATGGAAAAGAAGCGAAAAATTGATAGTGAATGCAGAAAATTCAAAGATCAGTGGAACATTCAGTATTTCGTAATTGAGTCCAGTAACAAGGCGCTATGTTTGATTTGCAATGAAAGCATAGCCGTTCTCAAAGAATATAACATGAAACGTCATTATGAAACAAAACATTCTCAAAATTACTCAAAATATACAGGAATTGTGCGGACAGAAAAATTCGAAGCCTTGAAGCGCGGATTGAAATCGCAGCAATCTTTATTTACAAAAGTCAAAACTGAACAAGAGGCGGCAACTCGTGCCAGCTTTCGTGTGGCTCTTGAAATTGCAAAACGTGGAAAACCATTCACCAATGGAGAAATGATCAAGGAATGCATAATTGCAGTAGTCGAAGAAATGTGCCCTGAAAAGGTAAATTTATTAAAAACTGTCAGTATGTCAGCAAACACTGTGGCTCGAAGGGTAGAAAACATCGCTGAAAATATATCCTCTTAACTGTTCGACAAAAATGGACATGTTGAGTGGTTTTCTTTGGCCTTGGATGAGTCAACGGATGTGTCAGATACTGCTCAGGTGTTGATTTATGTTAGAGGAGAAGATAAAAACTATGAAGTGCACGAAGAACTTCTTGATATGTATAGTATTCATGGCAGAACTACTGGTACCGATATTTTTAAAGGAGTTGAAATGGCCATTAATAAAAAGAACCTTCGATGGAAAAATTTGAAATGTATTACAACTGATGGAGGCAAAAACATGAGTGGGAAAGATAAAGGAGTGGTCGCTCTTGTGTCAAAGGTTGTAAAAAATGACGGCGGCTCAAAACCATTAGTCTTACATTGTATCATTCATCAACAGTCTTTGTGCGGAAAATGTTTGGATATGTCTGACGTTCTGAAACCAGTCATATCAACTGTTAATTTTATCAGATCTTTTGGGCTGAATCCAATTCCGACAATTTATTGCAGAGATTGGAGAAACAGACTTACCTTATCATACTGCCGTACGCTGGCTTAGTTGTGGGAAAGTCCTTCAGCGCTTTTTTGCACTTCGAGCAGTGATCGAAATTTTTTTGAATGAAAAGCACCGCCCTCTTACTGAATTACAAAACAACGCATGGCTATGGAAGTTAGCATTCTATGTTGATTTGACAAAACATGTGAACGAACTGAATTTGAGATTGCAAGGAGAAAACCAGCATCTTCCTGATTTATACACTAATATCAAGTCATTCCGGATGAAATTGATACTGTTTCAATCACAACTACGAAGTAAAGTTTTTTCACATTTTAAAACATGTGAAATATTCAGCCACACTACTGAGACTGAGTTTCCTATCGATTTTGCAATCGAAACTTTGAGTGCTTTGAAGATAAATTTTGATACTCGTTTCTCGGACTTTGATGCCATTGCGAATCAAATTAAGATTTTTCAGAATCCTTTTGATGCTGACATTAAAACCCTAGCCCCGGAACTTCAAATGGAAATGATTGATCTTCAGTGCAGTGATATAATTAAGAACAAATATGAAAACTCGTCTTTGTTGGAATTTTATAAGAGTCTTCCACTGACACAATTTGATAATTTGCATAAATTTGCTCGTGGGCTGTTTTCCATTTTTGGTACTACTTATTTGTGTGAGAAAACCTTCTCCAAAATGAAGTACACAAAAAATGTATACAGATCTAAATTAACTGACGAGCATCTTAAATCTCTTTTAATAATTGGTACAAGTAAAATTAGTCCACAACTACAAACTATTGTCGGTAGAAAATCTCAATTACATACATCTCATTAGCATTTCATATGTCATGTTTGTTATAAGGTATGTGTTGTTTATTACTTACAATGTATAAAATGTTAGTTGGATTCATTTCAATAATTTGTTAGTTATTATATGCTGAAGTTAAATTTACTGTCTTGTGTCTGTGTTAAATTTACTGTGTTATGTCTTTACTCATTACCATTCTTATCACAAACATTTTATTTGCTATAAAAAATATTTGTTCTCTAAAAGGAGTTTTCAAGTATGTCTCCGCGGGCCGGACAAAATCTGACTGCGGGCCGGATGTGGCCCTCGGGCCGTAGTTTGGAGACCCCTGGTTTAGATTATAAGCCACATCACATTTTATAAAAATACGACCGTTTTGTAGTATTCTAATTATTAAATATAATATAATTCTAATATTCTAAATATTAAACAGTTTACGTGTTTTCCTGTAAAAATTTATTCCGTTATTGGCTGAAATGTACTTTTTTACTTTATTATTAATATAGACCAACATTTCTTAAATAAATTCAGCAGTTTTATTGTACTTTTTAGAAATTGTATTTATAAATTTTGCCTGTTCGTTCGTTACTATTATTATATGTATTTACTGTTGATTAAGTTGTTGGAAATTGTTAAAATTAAAAATGGCGACGATATTAAGGACGGAAACCTAAAAACAACATTTCGAAAAAGGTCTAAACTATTTTTTATCTATGTCCAACATTTTGTGTCAACGTCTCATCTGATACACTTCCGGTCAAGACGGGTTTGGTAGATGGAATATGATGAAGAAAAAACCCAAATTTTGTCTGAGGTGTGCCGCTGTCGAGTAGCTAACAACGTATATAGGTTGGAATTTATATAGAAAGACGAAAATAATAATCAACTTATGAACTAATTTCAAACGGATAACTTTAAGACCTAATGAGACGTCTAAGCTTTTCAAGTGTTCGTGTAGTAGTGTAGTGTACTAACGAGCGAATATCAGTGTCTAATGAGTCCGAGCTCTTCAAGTATAAGTGTTAGTGTTAGTGTAGTGTAGTAGTAGCGTACTAACCAGTGTGAAGGTGAGCGCCTCCGTGTACCCCGCGCAGGCGGCCGCCAGCCGCAGCTGCTCCGTGAGCTTGCACAACGGATCCTGAGCACCCGCCGACACCACGGACGACGCGCGACGGGGGATGTTATTATACCTGTCGATTATATACATTTTATTTGTCATTTTAATCGATTTATTAACACTACTTTTATTATCAAGCATGTACCCCCTTTTAGCAATAAGACTAAGAATGTCTCTTAATGTCTCTAAGATTTTTTTTTATTTTGTTAACTGAATTTACCTATACATTGTACAATATCAAACAGTTTAGTTATTATTAATATCAAACATACAATCATACTATAAACGTACATTAAGACAATGTGTTTATAAATTATAAACTCACCCATAGGCAATAGCAATATCCTCGTAGAGGTCGCAGGCGTGTATGACGTCATGCCGCGTGGGCGGCACGCGCACGCTCAGTACGTCCTCGGCCGCGTTCGAGGGCAGACACATGCGGGACAACAGACCGGATAGAGTGTCGCCGGTTTCGCTGTAAATGAATAAAAAAAATGATATATTAATGATGCCGATCCTTCAAAGTAGTTTTTATTTTTGTATGTCTATCAGTGTAAAAAACATCAGGCAGAGTTTAAATGATTCCATTTTGTAATAAGTTACTGTAATTTGTACAAGACAATATATCATTAAATGGTCCTATACTATAATTACAATAGAACATTTTATTTTGTAGAATGATAGGATATATTACTAGTTTGATTATTGATTAGACAAAATCACAGGAAACATCTACATTTTTTTTTAATTTATAACTTTTACTCTTTCAATAAATACCAGTTATCACTTGTGTATGTCAAAAAGGAACGTAGGAGGGCCTATTTTTATACCAAAATTGTCAAAATAAGCCCTGCTGAAAAGACACTCTCAAACTTAAAATTAAGGCTATGAGGATTCATTTGTGCTCTGGTCTGAACCACACAACAAACCTCACCACACCACACCACAAACTGAGTCATATTACTTTATTGTGATCATTCACATTTTACAAATGTCAAAATGTAATCATTTCCCTAATTTAAAGATTTTAAAGATTAAGTGATGGTTAAGAAAATAGTATTCTTATATAACTTACTTTATGCCTATATATTTGTTAGCTTTTTCAACACTGACCAATTCATCTCTGTACTGCAACTGGGGATATAATTCATAAGTGCCGTCAGGAGCAAACACCTTGCATTGTTGCACTTCATACTTGTTGGAGCAGTATTCAGAGAACATGCAGACTATGGTGTCTAGTACTACTATAGCCTGGAAAAAAGCATTATTGGTTTAAAAACTAAATATACAGTAATGTAAAAATATAAGAAACCTTTTTGCTGCCTATTTAAGTCTAATAAAATATTTTTAATGTATATATATATTTATATATACAGTAACTACATCTTTCGAGGTCTGTGGCAAATTCATCGGATGCTACCCCCCCTCTCCCCAATATAAAAAACCAACAATAATCCAATTTTTTATTAGATACATTCCAAAATGGGCTACAACTTTCTTTTTACAAATGCATTGAAATTTTAATACATTTTTGTAATTGTATATGCAACTAAGTAGATAACTTAACAAAATAACGACAAAATTAAAAATTTAAAATAAAATTTTTCTAAATGTGTAATAATAAATATTTGGAGTTGGAATTTTACTCTGTCCGGGGGCCCATGGCATTTTGCTGACTTGACACCCTGTAGTTACGCAACAGGATAGATATTATATATGATAAACAGAATACTGTATGTGTAGAGTGGTTCCGACAGATTGTACTGCAAATATTTGTTGTAGACCAGTACAAAGTCTGCTGGAACAACTAATATAACACAAAAAAGTTATATACCTTTGTGAGATCAGTAGCAGTACATTCAATGAATACATTTTTTGTGTCAAGGGTGATCTTGGAATGGTCACCGTTGATGATTGGCGGCATGGATAATACAACTCCATTTTTATCCTTAATCACCGGGTATACTGGACTGTCTTTTATAATGCCCAGGTACTGTTTGAGTTGAGCATGAGTCTAAAAATCGTAATATATCAAGTTAAAATTAAGAACACAAACATTTATTCAATAAAAAAATATACAGACAATATTTCACTATTTAATATCTATTTTACTTAAAGTCATCAGACGCTATAGAAAATATAACAACTATAAGTTAAGCACTAACTTTAGCATTTGTCTCTTGGCAAAGACCTAAATAATTAAACTTTTTTAATGAAAATAATACTCCATAGATGGTATTGTGAAACTTACTGAATACAATTCCATTAACTCAGAAGCCGTCATTTCCTTTGTTTGATTGAGAGCTTTAAATTTAATATCACTTGGTGGTAAAGCATCATAAACAAAAGGTCCTTGGATAGTATCTAAGTCATGTGTTCCGATAGCCACAAGTGTTCTCTTTCTACAGATGTTTTGGTGTAATTTATCCTGAAATTTAAAAAAAACCATCCTTCATGTTTTAAACTAAGACTATAAACAATGTAAGCAACAAAACTATATAATATTTAAGTTCATATTATTAGTATAGGAATTTAAAATAAATTTATTTATTTAGATTAAGTTGGAAATTAGTTTGTTTTTATGTTTTATAGTGTATATTACATATTTGGTGTATGTATAAACTACCTGCAAATCAATGAAGCTATCATAGCTGAGTTTAGTGAAAGATATTCCCTTGAGCACAGCAGCCACAGCATAAGGCCTGATCTGAGCAGTTGCTGGTGTCATGTGAAGAGAGTGGCAGTCTTCATACTTTTTGATTTTGTAAATAGGTGGGGTTTTTCTGAGAAGTAATAAAACTTTGATATTTGGGATGTTAAGATAAGAAATAGTGTGAAATACCAATAACACCACACTTACTTGCCCTGGAACACTAGTATGCCATTGACAAGTCCCTCAAGACAGAGCAGATCATATCTGTTCGCAGGAATGTCAATACGGTACAGAATTTCCTCAGAAACACTTGCTCCAGAGCCTGCTTGATCTCCTTGTTCCTTAATTAGCATCTGCTTTTCTGTTGTCTGTAATGGTTAGGTTAAATATTTTAAATATTACCACATACTTAAGTTCATTAAAATAATGTGTACTAACCACTTCATCTAATTCCAAGCCAAATTCGAAACATAGATCTTGAAATTCCTCATCAGCTGGAATCAAATAACATCTTTTTGTAACAAAAAATAAAAAAAAATAACATTAAAAAGTTTATAATGCAATTTCTTATTAAGTAAACAACCCTTACAGTACGTTTTTCCTAAAGCAGCGAAAAGTGCATCACGTTTTACAGATATTGTCGGCATTTTCTGTTTGAGTTCTCTGATAACTTCTGCAACTGTAATGAATCGACACTAGTTGACACTAATAAAGGTTGTCTTAAAGTTGAGTATAATTAAAATAATATTATTTAATTTGAGTTAGAACTAAAATAAATAAAAAGTAGTCTCTAATTTTTATTCCACATCTTAAAAAATCGAAAATCTGATTGCTACTGTCAAATGTCAATTGTCTAATAGTACTATCTACGTTCCACATGTTCCTATAGTGACATTTGGATTTGACATTTGACATTCACATTTCTCATTAAAACCAAAAGTCACTCACGCTACGCAATACCTTCGTATGATGTTCATAAGATCCTCTCTGTTTAGCTACATAAGTTTCAATATCTATTATCTAAATTTTGTAAATCTGAAACTAATGGGCCCATTCAATTATTTTATAGTAAGCGCACTATTTGACTCTTTAAATCTTTATAGCGCTATACTATATTAGCTATACTACAATAACTAGCTCGTTCACGATCCAATATGCTATTTCACCTAATGCTGGCTAGATTGGATAATGAAAAAACTGCTTGAAGATTATATTTTAGTCACAAAGTTCCAGAGCGGTCAATTTAGATTACTTTAGACTTTTTGTCAGCTTTTGAGCATGTAGTGCTCTTCTGCTTCGCTTTCTTACTAACCATCGAAAATAAAAATGGTCAACTATTTTCAATTAATGTAAAAGGATTGTATAATTTATTAATTTAACTTTGTGTTTATCAACATATTATTTCATAGAAATTGTAATGTTCTGCACTTTCCTGTAAGTAATTATAATAAAATATTTATATTGTTATAAGGTATAACCGGCATTCAATCGGCAATGGGCCATGCTTACGTTTTAATTATGAGGCAGAAGTTTGAACTTGCTGATAAATGTGTGGTTGAAATAAACAAACTGTAAATAAATATTGCCATGAGAAGTATAATTTTGCTTTAATAAATATAAATAAACATTACTTTACCTTAGTTTCAGTTAAACCCATATTTATTCAAAATCTTAGTATCTTACGTTGACAGAGAAAGTTACTTCCTTTACCATACACTTTCATTCCCAAATATGTAATATAATATTCTGTAATAAACAAAGTTCCTCATGTATTAGTTTGGAAACTAAAGTCATTAAAATTGTTTTAAATGACGAAAATAAGCAATGTTTAATATATTAATCTATTAAAATAATTTTCAATCTAGAAAATTCAAAATATAGAAAATTGTATAAAAACAGATTAAAATAGTTGGTAACATCAGTGTGGTCACGTGATCTGTGTAGTCTGGGTTTTGCAAACGGTGAGTGGAGTGCCTTGTCATCAGTCCATTAAGTTTTTGGATGATTTTCTTTGGAATTCGTATTCAAAGTGAGTAATTTTAAAAAGTAAATTCTTATAATAACTATTAAATACTTTCTATAGTGTTTGATCGTGATTGTGTAACGTGCTTCTATATGACGAAATTGTACCTTGTTCCGTGACTAGTGTGATATGACGCCATTTTCTTCGTGAATGCCAATTATCGAAGTTCTCCAATATTTCCTTTGTTTTTAAGACTAAATAGTACAAGAACATCAAAATTACAGAGTTCCTTACAATATGTAAAGTACATTTTAGCAGAAGTCTTCATTAAAGTCAACTGAATCTAATTGCGCTTTCGTTATGTATGGCTTGCACGCATTTTAATCATGACACCACCAACTTCTTGAATGTGTATGCATAGTAGTTATATCTGTTTCCTTTATCATTGTGTGAATCTCATTGAACAAGAATTCTTAAAATAACAATTAGAGGTTTGATAAATGCATAAGTATTCGCCTGTACATATGAGCATGTATTAATTGCATTTTTTACTTTAGTTACATAAATTTCACAACTTTTAATTTTACCCGAAATATCTCAATAACTAACGTGTATTTAAAATTCAAATCAGTTTCGTAACAATGTTTATACTTTCTAACAATAAATAAATATATTTAATGATATTTCTTAATTATGTTTATTGTTCAATAACCACTGTTCTCTTTGACGTAGATACACACCCTTATTAAACTAAGGGCATATTGAATAAATATGTTATGATTCATAAATGTTTTGTTGTCATTATTAATTATTTAAGTACTTAACCCAATCACAGACATCTTTTCAATATAATATTCATTGTAAAACTGGTATAAATCCACATTATACTCACCCTTAGCATATTGGTGGACAAACAATAATTGGTTACATAGACACAATTTTACTTTTAACCTAATCCAGTACATACTAAGTTCAATGTTCAATCAGAACACCATTCATCACCATTCATGCCATGTGTACATAAATTATATATTTATATATACATAAATTACCATGGTGACAACGCAAAAAAGATGAATCTGTATTTACCTACAAGCAATTTTATAACACGATGCAAATAAAGAATTACATTCTTGTATCCTGTTTCATGTTATTGATTTTAATAGAAAATTCATTTATTATGTCTTCAGAATGACACTGATTTATATAAATTGTTATTATCAATATATGTATATAATTATACTATTTTATCTCTTCGATATTTTTTTTATAACGTCACTGAAATCACCTTCGCAAAGACATAAACAACATTATATTTTATTAAGACAATTTAAATTTATAATTGAATAATTAAAAAACTATATTAAAATTTTTGCGAAGATTATGCTTAGAGCATGGTTTTTCTGATATAATTGCTTCCACTTATATAGTTATAAATATATATAAGTATTTATAACAAATAATAGTACTTTTGAGAATTATGTTTCATTTAGATATGTTTCTTTTAGTGTCCAGAGCTATTGACGAAATGTCCGGGATTTGCTGCTTATGACTTTTAGCCATTCAAAATCTAATGAGGTAAATAGTTTTTTTTTTCACAAAAGTATTTTCTAATTTAACACACTTTTGTCTATTTCTTATAAAATTATCCAACATACTTTTGCCTTTGTTATATTTTATTATTAGGTATATATTTTACTAGCTTGCACACAACTTTGTTTGCACAGAATATTTTTTTTAAATAAAAGTAGCCTAAGTTAACTCTTCTAACAGTAGATATCGGTTAGTAAAAGTTGGGACAAATAGACAGAAAATTTTTTAAGTATATATTTTTTTTTAATTAATGTATATACTTTCATATGCATTTAATGAAAAGCTGTAACTTTGGAATTATAAACAGACAGTTTAATATTATTAATATAGATATGAGAGTCATAAGTTGTTTGTGTGATATATATTTATTAGAAGATGTCCGTACATGATATTAAAATGATACTTGCTGCTTACGGACAAATAGATATTGAGGTTCAACAAAGTCATTATTAGTAGCAAAATGTTGTATTTTTATTTTTTATTATTTTTTTCTATAAAAAAGTTATATAATGTTATATTTTATGTTTTAAACAACATAACATTGTTATTTTTTTTTGTTAACATTAGATTTTTTATTTCATGTCAATATTGCTCGCATATTTTTAAAAGAACAATATAATAAAACAAAGATCTATACAGTAATTGCTTTATATTTGATTAAGATATCTCATTTTCCTATCTTTATTTAAGTTGTTATCTTTTTATCATATATGTATGATATGTTACTTTTGTTATATTGGTATCAAAACATTTAAAAATAAATTTTTATCATAAGAAATTGTAGGGTCTTATAAATATATGGTATTGTTCTTGGTATGCCGTGTATGTAGGTTTTTAATAGAATTATTTCATACCCATCCCCATATTACAGAAATTTGTATGTAATATTAGGTGGAGTAACTATTCATTGTGATGCCGGTGGATGCTGACTTCTACAGCACAGACGTGGTGTCGCCTGGTTGTGAGCTGACGGGCCTTCGCACTTGGAAAGACGTTTGTCTAGTAAGGAACTCGCTTTTCCAACATCAGGTATGTAATATGTTCATATTAATTTTTATTTACATATCACTGCACTTGGAATAAATATTATCAGTGTTTTGCTGTCAGAATCGAAGTATTTTAAACAAATTCTAGTAAAAGCTACTGAAGCTCAATGAAGGATTAATATAAATATTTCCGTAGTTAGGTGAAGTTCCGAAACTATCGCCTGAAACTTTTATGATGCAGTTTTTTTATATATAACTTTAAACAAATAAACTTATACATTCTTACTACTTTGTAAAATACGCAAAATAAAACAACACAAGCAAGGAATACTTTATTATGCTCGTCGACATATCGTGAAACTGTTATTTTGTCCCTTTTAATTTGAAGGTCAACAATTAATTGTTTGTTTACTCGATAATGTCAACAAAAAGCTTTGTGGACGGTCTGTAGTCGAAATGCGCATTTGTTGCGAGTTAATCCACACCACGCGAGATGCGGCAAGCGCGTGGCTGGCGCTGGCGAGGTCAGCGCCCTGGCCCAGGACTAATTTGGGGGAGATCGACGACTTGTACCGTCGCGGCTTTGTCTGCGTGCAACGCACCCGCACCGATCGCCTTCTCGTCTCTTGTGGCTTTAAACGTGACCACCCTTATTAAATTGAACATTATTTGATAGGACTTCTCATAGCTCAATTAAGTATAAGGCCTGTAAAATATTCTAAGGTAATGCCGATAATATTATTAAATTTATCGGACATATCGTGCGACATCTTGAAGCCAATTTAGTTACGTTCAATGAAAAACCGAAATCAACAACGACTTACAATTTAGGAAAGTGGTGACGCACGCTTCGATGAATCATCAGTTGTTCCAATTATTGTTTGAATTTATCTAATTTATTTTACATGAGTAACATTAGCTTGTATCCTCGTTAGCTCGAACAGAAACATGTTTTCTAGGAGGAGCGATATCCTATGACTTTATGAGCTGTGTCGAGTGTGTTGTTGGTCGTGTTTATCAGTTAAATGGCAGAGGTTTGTTTGTATTGGTGAGTGCGTGCGCCTGTGGGTATAATGACGCGAATATATGGGTGTCGAGTGGCGAGCGGTGGGCAGAGTGACCGCTCGACGGCTCGCTCTCTGCTCACTCGCCCGGTGTAGCTCAGTGTGTGTAATTACGCCGTGCGCGTCGGAGCTCGTCGCCGCGAGGCCGATCTACTTGCGGTTAACTATCGCTTTAGTATCAGGTGCCGCTAATGTCTTGTGTATTCAGATAATAGTGAAAATTATTGCGTCGTACACCTAAAGAATTTTGTTGTGTCTGTGATACTATAGTGTGATTTGGAAGCGCTCGAGAGCGTTTTTTAACAACGTGGCCATGGAATTGTGTTCTTGTTTGAAGGTAATTATTGTGGTTGAATATGATAATGTTGGGTTTGTGTGTTTTGTTTCGCGAAGTGTCGAGTGGAGTCTGAGCGCTAGCTAGACGAGGCTGTTTGAAGGCCGCCGCCCCGACCTTGATGCCAGAAGGTCAATGTCCTGGCTCGTTTTGAACTTGATGCAATTATTGAAAATCTTTCATATCCGAAGATTCAGATTTGTTTGTTTTAATTTCAAAACATTTATTAGCTATTCAACCCGACTTTTTATTGATTCTAAAGTTCTTAATAGGACCATTTCATATAACCATAACATCTTATCGTAGTTTAGCCGCTGTGTAAGTGGTCGTTTCCTGTAGTGCATAAGTCATTTGAGAGATGTTTATTAGTCATAATTAGTCTAACCCTACGTCCCGATTTAACTTGTTTTATCCGGGTTTTTGTCCTACTTATCAATATGATGATTTTGATTATTTTTACATTCAAGATGTCTTAGTTGTCGCTGCCAATGACATCTTGTTCGCATTACACAGCAATGCACTACATGAGCTTCAAAACATAGAATTGCGACCAAAATAATTTTAAATTTATGTGAAACAATCTATCAAATCATAATTTCAAATTGTAGGACAGATTTCGCACTAAGAATACATTCTGACTTGCAGGAGGCGGTTTGTTGATTACTCTATTAGTAATAAAGTAGTATCTTGGAATTAGATATTTTATAATTAGAATTATTTTATAATTATCGAATTAATTAATTTTAGTTAAATATTTACCGGGTTTTTTACCTCAAAATTAACTTTAAATGTCTATTAAATATATTTCCTTGTTATTCTTGGTTCATGCTTTGATTGATCCAACAAGATAATTTATTATTTTTAAATAAAAGTTTTCTCATATTCTTTGTTAATTATTTTTAATAGTAGATCCCAAACATTTCAAATATCTCACGTTTTGGCATTGAAAACATTCATAATATCCTCTATACGGTTCTCGATGAAAGGAATGCTTAGTTTAAAATTAATTATTAATACAGTAAAAGTAAGACATTTCATAATATTTACTTCTAGTAATATCAAAATAGCATTTATTTTTTTGTGTGTATAACACATTATTGCGCACGATTAATAATGAAGTGAATTAGTTTCTTAAGTATCACGAATAGGACAATGAGAATCGCGTTATAATCAACGCCACTGAAAGAGAGAGCAATATGTGAAACGGCGCGAGTACAGCTGCGTGTGCGCGATCAGCTGACGCCGCGGCGGCCATCTTGCCGAACGCGTTCCATTGTCGTAGCGTCATTGTGCACGTTCGTGACGCAGTTCCTCAAACGCTATGTCATTGTCCTTTCTGGACTTAAATAAGCTTTGTTACAAATTCAGCAAAACCTGTTGATGGTCGAGTCGGATTCACTTCCACGTTGCGAAGTCACACGGAAGGTTCGAACGAGACCCTGGCTCTTCTATTTTAGGTGTGTAACGTTTCCGCTTTGATAGATATGCTATTGCTATTGGTTGCACGAGTGGTTAATTTATTTGATACCTTGGTAGTTTTTTTTCTCACATTTATTTCATGCCAAGAAATAATTATATCGACCTCGTTATGTACCATGGAATTTCCGTGTATGTATTTGTTTTTGTTTGCTTTGTTGTTTTGTTATTTCATATTCGAAATAGTATTTATTCTTTGATATAACACAAATATTTTGTTTGGAAGTTAGTTATCTATTTTTGTTACGTATAAAGCGAAGTAAATTTTTTTGAGGTTAATTAAAACGTGACGTGTAGTTTTTTAATTCTTGGTACAATTTTCTGAATACCCTTTAAGTAAATTTTGTAATGTTCTCATTTCCAAGGGATTTTATCTGGTCTGCTCGATTTTTTTTCCGTTACCGTTACTGTTACCGTTGTCTCCGGTGGTCGGACCTGTATTTTGTCTCGGTCGCTTTAAATTTGATATATTGAATGAATGATAAGATTCATCAGTTTGACCTCAATTTGGGAGTTTGGGAGTTCGTGATTTCGGGTTGCGTTTATATATTTACGTATATAATTGATATTATTATTATTATTCTGTTATATATAATATTATGTCGCCGAATATATAAAAAAATACCTTTTCACTCAATCGACTCGTGTCTCGAGTGTAATTAAATAGATATTGTTCTAGTTAATTGTATTTAGCAAATATTATTTAATTACATACTTGTTATCTACAATGCTAAATCCTTGATTATTCTAGATACAATTTATATAATGACTTTAATTACTATATGGTTTATAAATGTATTTAGGTTAATTTATTTGGGTCGCGTCTACATCAATTACTTCAAGTTTTAGATATTTTTCGTATATATTAGTGATGTTATATTTAATTTTAATTATATACTATATATTATTATCATACAAGTATCACTCATACAAGTAACACAAGGGTGTAGTGAGTCACGTTTCGTGCAGCTAGGTAGGTAGGTGAATTTGGCTATGTCGACGCATGTGCATGTGCCTCGCGGGGGGTAAACCATATGTTGCTGTTGCAAGCTCGTGGAGTTTTTCTGTTTCAAATAACGTAATTTTAATTTAATGCACCAATGAAAGTTTATAGTCAGTCAACATTTGCAGCGGTTTAATGTTTTTATAGAATATAAATACTGTTTTTTTTCCTACTTTGACCTCTATCTGTGTCCTATTTTCGATCGCGACGTGGGAATTCATAAATACAAACGGATATTTAGTTCATAGAAACACACGATTAAGCTTAATATAATATAAAATATATATGTATTTTATTATGTAATTTTTAAATTGTATAAAATCTAATGAAACAGATGTCGATTGCTGAATTATTACGTGATATCTTTTTAAATAGTTATCACATTAGAGTTTCTGTTAGTGCAACTCTAAGCGGGTCGTGCTCGAATTGCGTAGCTAGCAGTCGACAAGTAGGTCAGCGGGGCGCGGCGGTACACTACACAGCTATAGATAGACCACACCTAACTATTATTATTATTATTGTAGATATCCTGAAACTATAGATAATCTAGGAGACTATATTAATAAGACTTTATATAATTTATAAAATATTTCATTTCTCGCTCTATTTATTTGCTAGAGATCGTGAAAGTTGTTTTGAAAATTTATTATTCTTTTGGATGATTATTTTGCTCAGTCGCTTCTACTTTTTTACAAGGTCTTAATTTTAAAGACATTTGCGTAATACAAATATTTCGCACACAACCTAACTAGCCCATGGTTATCAACGGCGTTTGTTCGTCCGTGTAATATAAATTCATAGTTTTAGTCATTTATTTATATAGCTGCAAAAGTTTGGTTTTAACGTGTCAACAAGGCCTTATGGAGACTTAAACTACTGCCTACTATTGACTTCAAAGAAACATAGTTATTTTGACAATACTTGATGTATAATATTTGTATTTTACTACAATAAAAAAATTGTAAAAGTTATTTAAAAGGATAATTAAATTTTTAGGAAATTTTTAATTAATAAATGCAATTGACTTATGAGCAACAAAAAACATTTTGCAATCAATTGTAATGTAGCAAATTCGACTTTGATCTAAGCTTGGCCTCTGATAAAACGTTTTACACGTGTCTGTTATGCGCCCGAGTCGGCGCCGGTGTACCTACGCGGTTACCGTAACCTGCACCCCTGCGATCTTCACTTCACTCCGGTCGATGACTTATCCAGCTATGAAACGGACCAGGGTAATGCCCTCTCGTTCACTCCACCATCACTTTCATTAATATCGCGATAATTACGTGTGCTCGTTCTAATTATTATAAATATATATATTTTTTTCATCTAAATTTATGTATGGGATGTTATTAGAGAAGTTTCCGGATCAAAGCTTATTTGAGCGGTGATTAATGATACTCGAATGCTTGTTGCTTGGCGAATTTTGTCATTTTAATGTTCTATACATGATGTACTAGAAGATTTTGTTAATAATATATTTATTGTAATTTTAAGATTTATTTTCTTTCTATCTCATCTAGTGCTAATTGTTAGATATGTATCTATGGCAAGTCAAAAGTTGTAGTTGGTTAAGTGACAGCCGCCAGTGGTTACAGTCGAGACCTTGAGGCGGGACGCGAGTTCTGCTTCGCGGGCGCGTTCCACTTTACCGTAGCTCTCTCTTGTTATGCAAACCTGTCGTTATGCATATTATGTTTTACCTCCACGAAATAACTGCGGCTTTGATACCACTTTCTATAATGCGTGCTCCGTATTATATGCGTCATATGTTTGCGTAGTTACATGTAGCCTATTGGACGATACGCTTATCTTTTGCGTCTTTAGATTCTTCTTGCCATTCTGGGTGACGTTTCTTATAAAGTTTTGATTAATAAAAATAAAATTAATTTGAATACAAAATGTTGAATAACCCTTACAATTGTTTGATTTCTGCAAAATTATGGATAAACAGATAATACATGTTTTTATTAGAGTTTATTTTTGTTCAAATATTCCGATTTGTGTGACGTGTGGTGATATATCAGATACAAACATTTATTTTTTGTTACAGGGCCCATTGCGATCCTGACACAGAAAGAAGTATCAGCTCAACGGCTACAAGAAAGCCCCGTTCGCTAATTTTGCGAGCGTGAAATACTAACGTCTTAATTACAATAACGTCTCCAAGTGCATTGTACTGTGATCTGTGGGATTGTGTTACAAACAAGTGCAATATATACTGATAGTGCAATCTGACTGACTTTGTTTGTTAAAAGTGAAATTAACGTGGAACAATGGAGAGAGAATCAAATCCAATGGAGGCCTTGTGCCGTTCGGGATGCGGGTTCTACGGAAACCCTTCGACGGATGGACTTTGTTCAGTTTGCTTTAAGGTAACGACACATGTTACAACGCATCTATGTTAGCGGTCACGAGTGGTACTTACAGTTATGTAATGCGGCTAAGAATAGACGATACACTTTGCGTGGTCAAGTGATATTAATTATCCCATAAAGTAGGTCTTGCGTATTTTTTATAAAATGGCCATCACCGTTTCATAAAAAAAATATAAAGTTCATAAGCTAGTAGATATTTTTTTTATAGATTTTAATTCGCCCACAATTGTGGCTGTCTCTCTCGTTTGTTTAGCATTTTGTTTTTTGAGGTCAACGGCCGTGATATTTTCTTATGGTTATTCGCGTCCGTCGCCGCTGAATACATACAACGTGTATATAAATTAAAATTATCATGACATTTATTTAACCTATAAAGATTTGCCTCATACAAGATTTTGAAAGAGAAAATTTTGCACCTCCGAATGCGATCTAATTTGCATATCTATTTAGTCGGATGATTCTAGAGTTTAGTTACTTTATGGCTCATTATCAATTATATTGCTAATACGTACTGTTTCGTATCAACCTCTACTCGTATGATGATTATTGTAAATAATGTATCTACGTTTAGTGTGTTCATCATCGTGTGTTCATCATCATCATCGTGTTCGGTCATAGGTGTATCCAATTACTTATCAAGTTTGGGAAAACGTCGCAAGTGATAAGCCAGCCATCCCCGCGAGGGTGACCTCGATTTGATCGAATTGGAACTATACACATACATATATGTACATATATATATATATATATATATATGTATGTATATTTTTATATATGTTTTTTTTTATGTATCTACAAAGTTTTCTACCGTTAGGTATATGTTCGTATAACATGATAGTATCTATCAAAGTGATAAAATATAATGGTTTTGTTTTTTTTTTTGTTTCGTACCTTGAGACTTGGCTAAAACAATGCATCGTAACAATGAGCAGTTAAGCTTTGTAGGTATATTCATACCGATATTAAACAGTTAGTTTTACACTGAGTAGTTGTTATAGCATATCATTTTATTTTTGTGTTATAAAAGAATGGTTAAAATGATACAGATTATATTATTACTAAGTTGCGGTACTTTATTTGGTTCGGTGCGGTCTCGTAGGTAGAAGTTTATTTATAGTATCTTATAATTAGGTAAGGTAGTCAGTTACTGTAGGTAAAGAAATGTAATCAAGTTCTCAATTAAACCTTAAAGATTTTTTATGAAATAAATTATATATTTATGGATTTTTTAGTTAACACTCCTAGATTATTTAAGCTAAGATTTATCTAAATCTTAATAATTGTTCATAATTGCAAATCGATAATATTTAACGCGCTTCACACACATAAATACGTTCACACATCTGGTGTGTCTTTAAAATATTTTATCGTATAAATAATGGTAATAAAATTCTACCTATAAATAACACCGATGTGTTATAAATAAATGACTTTAAGACGGAGCTGTTAATACGTAATTACTTAGCGATGTGGTCACTTTTATTATTAATTAAGTAACGACATGATCGGACGAATTAATTAATTGATATATATTTTTTTGTATTATTACTGTGACAATTAAGTTCTTAGTTGTTTTAACTAAAATACAAAAGATAACATCTCCTATACAGTATAATAATAATTGTTCTTACTAACAGTATATATATATATATATAACGCATTGCCTAAATAGGGTCAAAAACTGAATTTTGGATTGTAGTTACAAACTAGGCTCCCGCTATGAATTGATTTTGTGAAATACGAAAAGGGAATAATTGTTGATATAGATGACATTCGAAAGATACTCTGAAATTTTCTACTATTTGAACTCGGAAAAGTCGCGGTAAAGAGCTAGTAAACATAATTAAAACACCTTTGTAAGGTTAAACGGTTCTTCTTTTTCTATCCTTTAATCTTTTCCTTTTGCCTTCATTATTTCTTTTCTTTTCTTTTTGCTAAGAACAAGAAGAGAAAAAAGGAATAAGAAAAGCATCAAATGTGAGGCGACTGACGACTTTACTAAATAAAAAAAATATATCTAGTCAAGATATAATATTCCACTTTAACAATTAAAATAGTAAATTTTTGAAATTGAATTTAGTAAAAAAGTAATACTATGATTACAATAGTTTTTTTTTTTTTTTTTGTAAATTTAGTTTCAAGAAAAATGAAAAATGATCGCCGGTGTCAATATCGTACCGGTGCTGGCGTAATGTTCCAAGGCGTCTTGTGACTAGTTTAAAACAAATCACCCATTCATTACAGTACGGTGCCAAGGTACGGAGTGACGTTTATTTATGGGTGTTTCTAAAGAACAGCCTTCGGGGAGGAACGGTTTTCAAATTTCACTTTTTTTTAAAGGCCATGAAGATAATAGTGGTTCTACCCAATATCTATTAACTTCTTATCTAGCTAGACCTTCAATTATTTGGTTTCTGATCTTCGAAAAAATTCAAATAATTCACCAAATCTCTCAAAACAGAGCGTCAAATGAAATTTAGAATAAAAGAAATCGGAGATAACATATTATGTGTATCCTTCTCGTTTCTTAATAGATCACTAATAATTTTAAAAAACTTGATTAGGTAATATCTAATAGTTGATATCGTAAATTTAGTTAGGTTGGGTTGTTTATCACCAAAGACGGAAACCCTTTAGCGGTATCAGAGTTCACGAGCGACTTGATCAACTCGACGAGGTTGAATATCAACAATGCAAATTTTGTTTCCGTACATCTTCTACATGATTATAGAATTAATATACTTAGATAAGTGTACGATTTACGAAATATCTAAATATCATACTATAATATAATATATAATAATATACTATAATATAATATTCGTTTGTCTGAACGTAGAACAGACAAAAATAGTGTTTAAGTTATTTAAACAAAGAAATATGTTAATATATTTTAATATATTTACATATAAACAATAAAGAAACAATACATAAAAAATATTACATAATAATAACACCAGTTGTTTCTATATTAAAATAAATATAACTCTAATACGAAGTAGATTATTTGAGAAACATATCAAAAGGGTGTAATGAAAAAATTGCAGGAAGCCCTCAAGAAGAAACAACAACCACCAGCCACGACTCCCTCCGCGGTGTCATCGTCGTTCGTGGGCGCACAGGCGCCCGCGCCCACGCCGCTCGCCGCCGCCGCGCCCACCGTGCCCACCCTGCCGCAGCAGCAGCAGCAGCAGCATACAGACGTGAGGCCACATTACTACTATACCTTTTACATCCCCCCTCCCCTATTCAATGTATACTAACTATAACTAACTATAAAAATTGTTATTAACTGTTACCTCATCACAAGCATCATCATGACCAGCGCTTTAGTAATTGTTTTATAAATCAGCCTTCAAGTGTTTGTTTTTTTTACTCTTAACATTATATTCTCTTTTAATTACTGTAGTATTTTTTTTTAAATGTCTTCAAATTTTTCGCTCTTCCCCTTTAGTTCGTTGGCTCTAAAGGTTGAAATGACCTTTTATAATCTCGTCTCTTTTTATTTACTTATTTATTTATATAAGATCATTAAACGCTATATTTATTATAGTGCTGTTTAAACAGACAATATATATATATATATATATATATGTGTGTGTGTGTGTGTTGTGTCGGATAGGAACGTTGACATTTGATCGTCGAGAGCGCGTCGGCGACGACAAATTGATATCAACTCCTATACACCAAGTTAATCAAAATTTTACCTTGGTATTTTACCATGAAATATTAAAAAGAACTAACTGAAGACGTAAAGTTCATAATTTGAATTCGTAAAATTCGTTAAAGTAGTAAACATAACAAACTACCCTCCTTTTTATTTAAATCTAGAACGTTGACTTTGATATATAATTATATATATATAAATGTTAATATATGAAATCCGTGAAATTAAAGACATGCTTTAACACTAAACCTACCGACAATTCTTGTATACCTGTTCCTACCGCGCGCCGTCAAATTGACCGGTAATTAAAAGTTATTTTATTATATATCGCAGGTAATAATGTAAATAACTAAAAGTAAAGAGTGTAGAAGATATTATATGTATATTCTAAGAATTGTCGTGTAGTTTGATAACGATATTATAACGTTTAAAAATGTGTAATTTTTACAAAAGTTTAAGAACGGTCAATTTGACCGGTACTCGGTAGGTTTAGTGTTAATACCGCTAGCAACATTATTAGGTATTTAATTAAATATCTTTTCCATTTCCACGTGTGCAGTGCGACCTGAATCTTCTTAATATTTTTCGTCTCGATGATTCACGTCACAAGTGGTTTAAAACAATACCAACCTCATGAGCATTATACGCTTAATATAATATTTATTCTTGTTCTTTGTCTTGGATATTTCATATGTGGTGGGTATGTAGGTAGCGGTAGCGGTAGGTATGTATGTATATGTATATTGAATTTATATTTAGTTGTTATACTACCGCCATATATCTTTTAAAGTAAACATAAATAGCACCTTGTTTACGACTCGGTTGAAATAATATATTATACGTACAATAGATTTATTAAATACTAGCCCTGCCCACGGCTTTGTTTGCTTGGAAATATGTTTTTTAAAATAAAAATAGCCTAAGTTATTCTTTCTAACATCAGCTATCCGCCGGTGAAAGTCCTGTTAAAATCGTACCAAACAGACGGACAGGAAAAAAAAATTTTTATGTCAGTTCTATATATAACTTCATATACAAATAACAAACACACACAACAATTTTATTTATATGTATAGATTTCCATTATTATAAAACGACTATAAAATAGTGAAATATTTTTCTTCTCTTCAAGTCTTGATAAAATTAAGTCAGTATTATTATAGAAATAATTGAAGGTATTTTTGGAAATTTCATTACTTACTTGGTGACTTGTGTTTCTAAGCATGCACTACATTGGTATTGCAGGTAAGACAATAATAATTTATACAAATTTAGTCTACAACAGGAACACCATGTGTTACTTACTAGTTATTTGTCTCTGAACGTTGTATGTAGTAGTAGTAACCCTTGAAATGTAATTGAATACAATCAATCCCGTGGTACGTAATCGAGATTGGCAGCTTCTTAGTTATCTGAGGCCGTTAGCCCACATCTTGTATAAAATCGAGGTCGCTATCTATTTAAGGACTACCGAACTGTTTCATTAAGCTTATTCAATATATATATAGTATTTGATGTAATACATCCACACCTACCTACGTATGTACATATATTGAGGAACGGCCGTGATGCCGATTCATCGTTTGACGTAATACAAATCATTTAATAATAATTCAATTAATATATTTGATACAATTCAATTAATATATTTGATATAATTCGATTAATATATCTCACGAACGATACTCGAAATTCTTTAACTCATGAAGTGCGGAAGTACTTATACCTATCTAGAGGCGTTGATGCCGAGTACCTACTTAAATATTTTTGAAAAAATATTTAATTATATTAAATTTATTTCTCCAACCTATCTCTAAATATCTGCTATTGATTATAATTTACGTTAAATTATCGCTTTATCGTTTAACGGAATTAATACGTTTAACGGAATTAATACGTGCTAAATTTAGATATATTTTTAACTGGAATGTCTGTACGTGTTTTACTTTATCTTTGTACAGATAAACGCAATTTAACTAAATAAAATTTGTATTAATAAAATTAATACATACTACTGGCACAGAGAAATGTGTTTTAAAATAAGAACTATTGTCAAACGGACATTTGATGTAATACAAAAATGAAATATTATTTGTAACTGTTTATATTTGTGTTAAAAGAAATTAAATAATAATAATTATAATAATAATAATGATGATGTAACTTTTTTTTAATATATACATATATATATCTATATCACAAAATAAATCAACAATGGCGGACTATATTAAATCATAATTGTGTGCGGTGGAGAGTGACTTTCTTAAAGATCAAATGTGTCGGTTTCTTTTTAACGTAATCGATTTAAAAACTGTTTGATATAAAGTTAACTCTATTCCCGTCAAAATGTTGTTTTTAATATATATTTAGAATACCAATAATGGAAAATGACCCCGGTAAAAAAGAATCAAAGGGAAAGAGAATTTTGAAGAAGGCACTTCGAAGAAATAGTAAATCGAGCAACAACAGCCAAAATTCCCCCCTCGATCTCAGCATTGGATCAAGATCGAAGAGTTTCGAAAATAAACGCACGTCCGTCGAGATAAACGACAGCACGCCGCTGCCAACGCCGGACGGAACAAGCGAAAAGGCCGAGCATAGCCGAGTGGCTTCCAAGCTTAAAATAGAAGATAAGCCGCCGGCTAAGTCGCTTCGATCCGACCGTGACGCGTCACTCAAGAAAAGTGTGGATATTAACGAGGAACACAACACGGTGTACGACGCGACCGCGACAGCTAGCCCGAAGGATGAGCAATCTATACTCGATAAAAATGATCCCGAAGTAGACAGACCGAGTCTTAAAAGGGTCCGTCTATAAAATGTATCGATAGTGTAAATAAAAATACATAATTATATAAATGTGTATGAATATTAATTTTCAGAAATTCGAGGAGGAGAGCGGGGCGGGCACGAGCGGCGCCAGCACGGGCGCGTCGGACACTGACGCCGACGACAAGGACCCCAGCAAGGATAAAAAGAAAAAGAACAGATGCGCCGTCTGCCGCAAGAAGGTCGGACTCACAGGTAACGAACGCTACGCAAATTACATTTTAATTGATTGTAATTTTATACGTGATTATATTAATATTGTTATGATCACGATTCAAACAGATGACATGTACCGTACGAGTCACTTTGATCAGTTATAAATTAAAGACGCTATAACAATACATTGTATAAATATAAATAATTTAAATGTGTGTAAAATATATCAAAGTAATGTAATGTTATCTATACACAAGACATTTATAATACACGTGTGACACGATTGCGACGCGGTTTGACCGACGTTTGAAATAATAATCATTTCAGTCGACGCGCGAATATTTATCTATACCATTGGAATTAAACTTATCGACGTTGGATATATCTATCGAGGGAACGTTCTAGAGTTGTTTTAGATTCTATTTACATAACATTATCCGTATTATTATTGTTGTTAACGAATAAATTGATTTGTGATAAGTCCATTACATGTAATCAAATATCCGTCAGGGTTCGAGTGTCGCTGCGGCGGTCTGTTCTGCGCCGTGCACAGATACAGCGACAAGCACGAGTGCTCCTTCGACTACCGGGAGCTCGGCGCGCAGGAGATCCGCCGCAACAACCCCGTCGTCGTGTCGCAGAAGATACACAAGATATGAGCCTACCTACCTCCCCCCGTCCCGCCCCGCCCCTCGTACCCTCCCCTTCCCCACCCCCGTCGGCACGGCCTCGGTATTCGTTATTTAAATAAACACTAGCTCGAGTCTGCGTCTCCCGATCGCGCGGCGCTCCGCCAGCCCACGTCCAGTATGACACACGACACAAGACGGAGACGGAGGCTCGATCTACATACATTACGTTTAGATTGATTTGTGGCGAGAATTTTTGCTTTTAAAAGAGATTGGGCAGTTGTTGCACTACGTTGTCGACCATGAATGAAGAGAATCGACGATTAATTAGAGTTAAATATTCTAATGAATGGTAGCTCGTATAAAGCGTTTAGAGAGGCTAGTTTTGTTAGTCCATAGCATTTAGGGTTACGCTGTATTTTAGTGCTTTAAATGACTAGAGCACCTTGTTAGGAAATCGATATTGACAAAATCATTTGTTTCACTTTTTTTTTAATTATTATTTTTTATCTCTTGTTGCTCGATCTATTGAAGCGAAATATTTGCTGTGACTTTAAAAAAATATATATACATATATATTTTGACAATTCTTGTTCTTGTATTTCTATTGTAACCTTCATTTGTGGCGTCGACTGGACCGAACTCTATACAATACGCTCAATCTCGTTTTATTATTCTTTTTTTATTAAAGTTGTAGATAATGTTCTTTTTTGGGTAGGAATTTCATGTTTATTATTTTTTCGAGATAATAAGTAGAGTTTTGAATATGTCCATTCACCTCCATTGTAAATATTAGTTGTAATTAATTATAGAAACAAATCCTATATATTGTAAAAAAGTAAAACTCCAAAAAAAGCTACATTGTTACGATTCCAACGGCGAGCCTGGCGTGCTTAACTACCGAGATGACAATTGTACGCTGACGCTCAACGAGTGGGAGTGGCTCGTCCCTCCGTGTTATATTTGCCTAGTTGTAAATTGTACAGATGTTACGCTGCTCACTTGACTCGTGTTTTTACGGAAACATTCAACCGCGACACGCTGCGACGCGACTGTCGCCCGACCGACAGTCGCGCGGCGCCCGCTCGCGCACACTCTGGATTAGACATCGTCTTCAAATTGTTAGTACTTTAATTTCGGTTTGGGAAATCGTCGCTCCATCGTCTTAACATTCGACACGAGCGACCTAGAGTTAGCGAGATTGTGGTGTGTATCAGCATAAGGTGGGCGCGTGAGGGCGACGCGCTGCGACTGTCGCGTCGCGTCCTATCGTATCGCGTCGCGTCGCAGTCGCAGCGCCCTCTCGTTGCGCTCTTTGTGTGAAATTTTAAGTAAGCGATAGTTATACATTTATAAGTAGTGGACACTTTATATTATTACACATTATATAAGTAGGAAAGAATTATTTAGCTTTTTCTTTTAATCACAATATTATTCAAAATTGTAAGTTGTATTATGTAACATGTTCATTTAGTGGTGAGGTTAAGTACGGATACATGCCGCCGCGGTCCGCGGTCGTCGGCGGTAGACTAACTGATCGGTCGGACTTGATTATTTGATGACTTTTGTTGTATATTTTGTTAGGTCATTGATTAATTTTGGTCTCTTTGCTTGAACATAATCAGATGAAGATATGTTAATAATGAATGATTTTTTCTTCTATCTTGCTGTTTTAATTTAGTTATTCTTCTATTAAAGTCATTAAATTTCCAGGAACATAATATGTTTTTTTATTTAAACCCTTTATTTAATAACAAATGCTTACCTTATTGAAATGGGCGCGTTTCTCGTTTGCAGGACTGGTGTTATATCAATACATCCTTATAAGCTGGTTGATAATGTTAATAATGTAAAAATAAATTTTAAAAGAGAGTAATAAATAATACATTTTGAAATCTTGAATTCTTTAATATCCATTGTCCAAATATTTTATTTTATGAACTATATATAAATTGGAAATTATTTTAAAATTATACCGCTAAATATATAATTATATTCATAGTCCACATAAATAAATGAAAATATTTTCTCTTTGAGCTGATTACCTTTAGCTTGAGAATTTGTTATAACAGGAAACTTTAAGTAGTATAGTTTTTGAGACATTTCTGAGTCGCGCCAGTTTAGTAAAGTAATACGAAATACTTAGTAAAAAGCATCAAGTTGCACAAAAACAGTTCAAAGTAAGTGGGGCAATAACTATTATAAGCAATCTGACAAAAAATGCTCAACAAAACTCAACTTTCATATTTTAAAACTAGTTTGTGTCCACGGTTTCCTTGTATAAAGTATAGATAGTCTGAAATTTAGGAACACAAATTTTACTACGATTTTTTTTCAATTTACTGACGTAAAATGCTATACTGTATACATATGTATAAAATTCCATTCACAAGGACATTTTTGTTGTCTTATATATGTAAAATATAATTTAAAGCCGTTCAGTAGCATACTGACATACATTTTTTTTATTTTTTACATAGGCTCGTAAAATTTTATGGTTCATGAAAACTAAACAATAATTAAATTTCCAGTTTCTTTTAAAATGATCGATCAGCTGATAGTACTCCACAAACAATCTTATATATATTAAACTTTACAGAAATATTTTGTTTAATAGAAGTATAAACAAGAGATTATTCTGTCTTAATACACTGAATTCATTGTGTTTATACCACGAAGTATCTATCATGTCGCGGGGCTGGATTTTTAGGGGGCTCATAATCTTTTCTGTTTATGGCAGACGGTATACGAGATACGCAGCACCTGCAACAAAAAAGATTAGTGGTTGTAACTGTACTACACATAGAATCTAAGGGCTTTCTCACTTACTATCCTATTCTCCCAGCACTAAACAAATTATTAATGATAAGTGTTCGATATCAATATATTGTTAAAATAAAAAACGCCGCTGAGATGGCAAAGAAATTATATATTGTTAATGGGTTTAATTAGAAAACGATCCGTCTTATGCTAAGGCACATAAAAATGAAAACGGGATTCATGATATAAAAACTCAAAAAGAAATAAGGTCCGGTTCTCTTTCGAAACATCAGATCTTACGTCAATCCTATCTGAGAGGGTAATGAATATACCCTGACTGATTTTTTTTTAGAACCGATGCATAAATCGATCACCACTGGACATGTTTGCAAATTATAACCAGACAACCACAAACGCAAAAAAAATTTGTCAGATTGCTCTAAATAAAGATACCACCTAAAAATGAACTAGAGTTATCCAAAATACATAGATTATTATTATATTATGTACAACTACATTGTCAATATTTAATATAATGGGAATCTTTCTCTGCATAAAGATGTCCGATGCCCTAACCAGTCCAACTGTAGCAAATGATACGAGGTACGTTACGGCGCTTCAAGATACATCAACGAAATATTTCATATTCTCAAATACCCCTGAACTTCACCTGCTTTAGGGCTACTTTATTAGGGTGCTCTAAGTTACCTATAGCACCCTCTTGGAGATGGTGTAAAAGCGACCCCACGTATTACCATAAAATTAAAAGGGAAAATACTGGGACTGTCAGTAATTCAGTTATATTTTAACTCAATAGAACCTGTGATCTACATAATGTAGTCAGTTAAAGCTTATAAATGAATAAACAATTTGTTCAATAGAAACAAGTAAAAACTATTCCGATCCCTTCGTAATTATTCTGTATTCGCCTCAAATTTTCTACAAATAAATAACTATATATTTTACTATAAGTATATAACTGAATGTATACAAACTTACAAAATGCTGGACAAACTTTGATGGAATTTAGTGTGATTGTATAGTTGTATAGTTATATTATATATTGTAACTTATTGTCCGATTCAAATATATAGGCAAATTGGTATTTAAATATTTTCTGGGGTAAACACAAAAACCGATTTGGAAATTTTAATTGTCGTCGGATTGTTATACGACGCAATATATAATATTGTTTTTACGTTGGAAAGTTAAGTGTGCGTCATTTAGTTTTGTGCGATCACAATATATATAACATAGAAAACAATTAACTCTATCTATTTTATATTTTATGACTTATACAACAATCTTTCGAATAACATCATTGTCCCTAACAGTATTTTTCTCTAACAGTATTTATCCCTAATAGTATTTATCCCTAACAGTATTTTCCCTAACAGTATTTTTCCCTAACAGTATTTTTCCCTAACAGTTTCTTTCCATATTTTGAATACCAGCAAGGGAAACTTCCACTTTTCCAGTGAAATCTCTTTAAGATATATTAGGATAACCTTCTACAAGTAATGATATTGCGACAATTTTATAATCGTCTAATACATTACAATTTAGTGTTCTTTAGTTTTAACGAGCGACCTTTGATTCTTTAAAAGATTTATAGTTGATTTATGGTTGTGAAAAGATATTCTTCTGTTATTCTTCTGTATATTCACGTATCACGGGAAAGCTACTGAATAGATTTTGATAAAATTTGTTTTTCTAATAGCCTATTGCACAAGTCAACACTCTTAGTACTTTTTAAGGTTCCATAATCCACTAGGAACCCTTAGTTTCGTCATGTCTGTCCATCCGTCTGTCAATAAACTAGCTTAGAGATTATTAGTACTAGAATGTTGTAATTCGGCATTAACATGGATATTCCGCCACGCCGACAAAACGTCGCCGACAAAAAAAAAATATTTATTTTTTTTTTTAAATATTTTTTTCAGGGTAGCTGCTCTACTTATTGTAGGGCGCACTTGTAGTTAGATAAGACTTTAAAAATATGATTTGTAGACAAAAAATAGGTTTAAGGATTTTTGTTATGTGATACAAGTACAAGTACTTAACGGAACATATATTACGTGTGATTCGACACGCACATCTCTAATTTTAAAGGAGAAAGTCCTTTCGCTCAGACAGACGAAGACGATAGCAAAAGCTAAGTTAGCTATTTGAGTTTCTATGGGTGTATCGGTCTATTGGTTGATGAGTAAGTAACATGAAAATAAATTTGGTAAGAAATGAAACACAATTGTGATACATTTTTTTTAATAAAATATATTTTTTATATTTCACATTCGAATGCTTCGAATAAGTCAATGATATATGGTAATTAAATTTATAATGCATACATCAGTAAATTTAATGAGGTATTTGAATGGAAGTGTTTTTGTTGCTATATTATTTAATGAGAAATATCATATATACATGTTATACCTTATCACATAATTTTATAACAGCTAAAAAAAAGTTAAAAATATATTTTGTCCTTTTTTTGACCAATAGTAAATGAACAAGTTACAGTTTTATTAATGTACTCTTGACGTGTCTTCAAGTAACAATAGGACTTAGAATTTACATTTTCCTCAACAAATATTAACCTTATACAAACACAGTAACATGTCTTTGATTTCACCATTGCATTTCTTTATTTTATCAAAATATTGCTTCCCAATAAAGCAATAATAAAAATCATTTCTTAATAACTACTTACATATTACTACGTCATTTTATAATTAATGTAATGTTTTATTATCACAATCTAAATTAATATTAGATATAACTATAATTAGTTCATACTTAATAAAATATATTTTCTCCCATTCCATAGTGCAGTCGTTATTTAAAATTCATATATTGCTGCCCTAAATGGTTATATATTTTGCTAACCGTCGCGAAGAATTCCTGTGTACATTTTAAAAGTTTGCGTTTAATTCCAGTATGATGATTGTGAGATTGGTTCCAAGGTTTCGTCAAATGTAAACTATTTATTCTCATCCTTACTTCAAATGTGAGCGTCATTCGCCATGCTATTTTATTACTTTTATTTTTATAATTAGGAATTCGATTCTTTTCCATCTACTTCTATAACACTACTTATGGATCTTTAATGATGTTCATATTATTTTATATTTATCCATCTTTGGTTTCTTATTATTTTCATAAATCTACTTTGTTTCTTCACCCATTATATCTTGGTCACCTGTCGTATCCAGTCTCTAGCGCTGGACACACGCGAGAAATACACTTTAGCACCGTTTCTACAAACAACGGCGTCATCCTCCACCCAAGACGCAATACCAATTATGGTACCATTTCTTAAGAGGCCACTGCCACTGTCGCCCTGAAAACAAAAATACACAAATAAGAATAAAATATTTAAAAGGTATAAGAATAAGTTAATTTTAAAGAGACAGTGTCCGTGGGTTTTGAATTTAACTTACATTGCATGCAGAGTCGTATCTGGGAGCTCGTCCGCGCGCGCAGAGCATATCCTGCGCATCGTACTCCACCAGCTGACCGCACTCCGAGTCCGGTTGGATCTCCAGGTCCATGCCATGCATTTCGTGGCGCATTGTTTCCTGCAGTTATATATATCATTAGCAAAAGAAAATAATAGACTCTTTCTATCAGCTCTAATTATAATCATCTGATCATATACGAGTGAGGAGAGGTAAAAGTTATTGCATACTGACCCCATGATTTTCTGCGCCATAACCAGCATAGCCGACCTCCAGTCCTGGCATGAGTCTCGCATCCTCCTGAAGAGAGGCTGCCACCATCGTCTTGCCGTCCAAGGGCAGGGGACTCTCCAGCTCCGCCAATAAGAAATCCCATCGTGCCCCCACCTGGACGTAAGGTTATGTTAACAAAACTATTGAATAAAACCTCGGATTCTGACCTTGTAATGCTTGTGACAATAAATCATGTATACGTTTTAACATTTTGTTAGATTACACAGTTGCTATGTATTTAATTTACAATTATTACGCCTGTGTGTGTGTGTGTTTTTATGTGGATGTTTTTATAATGATTGTAATTTTACCTGTTTGATACCGAATCTTTCGGCGTCTAGCCAGTATGGCCCCACTGTGAAACGCGGGTGTATGACTAGTCGCTTCACCCGGCGTCTGATGCCTGAACCATTTTCGGAGTTATTTGTGCCCGCAAGGACATCGCGACCACCAGTAAAAAGGGTGCTGTAAATATAATAATATCATATAATAATATAATAATATCATACAAAGAAAAACTCCCCTAATGTTAATTAAACTGATTTTTATTATTTGTTTTTATTGACACAGTTTTTAAGCTTTAATTAAGGTTTATCATCAAAGGAGATATCAATTGTTGGCCAATCACGACCGAAACCGTCAGTATAATATTAATTCTGCTTGATAAACAAACCGGTAGACCTTGAAACATACGAGACGGCCATTGAAAGGTATATTAATCTTTTAATACCGGTAAAACGATGTAGATAAATCCCACCTGAGTCATATGAACTTATATACTCGTACATTTTTTATTATTTTTTATTATAACAATTATGTTTATATTAAAACCTGTCAGAAATAATGGCATATAAAATAAAATGTCACAATAAATATAACAAACTATCTGATTTATCACCTGGTCACCCGACTGATTTAGAATAAGATTTTGGTACACGCTTGAGGGAGCAAGATTTCATATTACACGCTTCAATTGATACACTGAATAGGTTACGGTAAAAACTAATCAACGAATATTTCAAATGTAAAATAACTCTAAACCTATATTCGAGTTGCCCAAACCGATGTTGGCAAGCCATTGTTGTTGCTCGACGTTGAGTAAGAATTCATTTGTAACATTATGAATAAATAAATCGCGATTTAATCATACATAAAAGACAAATTACAAGGTATTATTAGTTAAATTTTTCCCTTTCAGTACATTTACTGGTATGTATAGCAACGTGCTCCGCCGAGTTAATTGGTGTAATTACAGAAATCATTATTTATTATGAATCCTATTTAATTAATTGCCTTGTAGATGGAAAAACCCGTCATCGGTTCACATTAAAGTATGACGTTGTTTCCATATAATTAAGAAATAAACTTCTATTTTGGAAAATATTCACTTGTTGATTCATGTAAGGAAAATGTTCTACTATCAAATAATGTAATTTACCACTGAGAGAGGAGATCACGTATTTACGTACCAATGAGCGGCAGTGAGGACCCACGTGGGGCTTATAATGGTACCACCACAGGTGCGGCCGAATAACACCGCGGAGGGATAAAGTTCGTTAACGGGTTTCTCTTTAGAAACCACGGGAACTTTCACAAGGGGGAGCACAGCATCTGTAAAATTATGAGATTAATCTAAAACAATGTTACGGAAAATTTGTGGTTGTGTACACATAACTTGTTTATCAACTAGACGCTGTATCGTCGTCGACCGATCGTTAAACGGTTAGTTTTTTAAAACCAGTTTCTAAAGGTCGGAAAGAGATACGTGCAATGTCATTTATATATAAATATAATAGACAATAATATTATTAATATGGATTCCTTTGATGAAATAACAATCACTTTGATGAAGAATAATATTTTATTTTTAATACGCGGCGGGTAGTTGAAGAAAATCTTAGTTTCTTACGTTCATATTTGTATGACTTTTGATAGTTTTATCTGAATGTCGTATTATTAAAAATATATTATGTAATAAATAATCACATATTTAATTCTTATCTATTGTAAGGACCAGGTCGCGGTCAAGTAGACACACTAAGATTATACTCGACCACTGAATAAATAATTATCATAATATTATTCACTATATGTGATGTCGGAAAATAAATATGACTAATAAAACGAAGACAAAGCACTATTTAAATATCCTTATTTCATATGCATGTCGCAATGTTTGTATTTGATGAATAAACTCTCAGTGAATAAATGTTAATAATATATTATAATGATTAATTTATATATTTTTTAAACAATTTTTATCTCTAAATGCGGGTAATTTCATAAAATGTAATGTTTCACAATTAGGTCTAAATATTTCTTATAATATTTATGAACACTATAAAAATAATATTAATTTCTATATATTATCATTTCATTAAAATTAAATCAATTCAATATTTTATTAATAAATCATTTAAAACTATATACTTTTATATATTATTATTCGAAAAAACTTAAAATTTACTTGTATCATAATAACTTACTTTGTTTCTCGATGGGCTGTAAGTTGTTAATTTGTATGCCTGCGCGTGCGCACGAGAGTAACGCGACAACCGCGAACACGGTCGGTACCAGCGAAGTTGTCATAGTGTATCCTCACAACACTTTGCGCGCGCTATATGAGCCAACCACCATTTATATGCGGTTCAGAATGCGTCATTATGTATTGTTTATATATATATATATATATATATATATATATATATATATATATATATATATCACTTTATTTAAATCATTAAATAATTTCGATTAGATAATATTGATAAGATTGCATGGTGTACTAATTTGTTTTATTTAATATAAAAATATACGGTCACGTTTTTATAATGAATCATAGATTTATTAATTATTTATATATATTATATTATACTTTATATTATTATTATTTTAACAGTATTAAGACATTATTATTGATACTTACCTCTTCATTTATACATCATCTTCCTGCCCTTATCCCATTTTGGGGTCGGCACAGTATGTTTTTTCCTTCCATACTCTCCTGTTACTTGTCATCTCTGTGCACACTCCCTTCTTCTCCATATCGTCTTTCACGCAATCCATCCATCTTTTCTTCGGCCGTCCTCTACCTGTCCATCCCTCCACTACCATACCTAGCACTCTTTTGGTCTCGTGCCTTTCATCCCTCCTCATAACATGCCCATACCATGACAGACGGCTACCTCTAATATTTTCTGTCACTGGCGCTACTCCTAAGCTTCCCCTAATATACTCTATACCTCTTCATTTATTGTACATAAAAAAATTATAATTATGAAAGCTGTGACAATAAAATTTAAATTTCATGTATATATATAAATGAAATAAATATATTTTAACTAAAAATAATTTAATAACTGAACAATATTAAGATTAAATGTGAAATTTATGTAAATTATTTATATTATATTTAAACAACTGGGTCGCGATTAATATAAATTGATACAATTTTGATGTGAGAATATATTAATATTATGATTTTTCTCGAATTTTATCATGATATCAGTTAGTAACAAGGTCACTCATATATTTCTGTTACTCATTGCTTCCATCTTCATCTGTAACATCTAAAAACTATCATAGATGGAAACCTCCAGGTGCACGCATAGCAAATCCAGGTTTTTGAAAACTACTTCTGTGTTATGTAAAGTTATGTTATTTATATTAATGTTTGATTGATTATATAAATAAATTGAAGAATATACTTTTAATAATTTTAGGACCTCTTTAATATTTTATATATTAAGAACTTAAATTTATACTACTAAGAAGAATGTAACGTGGGGGGGGGGGGGGGAGGAACTTTCTTTTTAATTTGGTAAATATCTTGATTTTTTCTTTAAGAAGTCGAAAAACTTTTTTCATTAATGAATCGTACATACTAACACATTCGCTATAAGATCGAAAAAATTATATGAGGATTTATTGTTTATTCGATTTTATTTACCTTAATTTTTTAACGTTAAGAAAAAAAAAGGCTGAAATACAGGTTTTAGTATTTGTGTTTAAGTTAACCTAAAATGATTATGCTTTTTTAAGTTAATAGTTTCAAAGAAGTTTGTTGGTTAAATGATTAATTGGAATTTTGAAAATAAATTTAACAGCTTGGCTTAAAGAGTGTTGTTCACATTTTTTATTTTATTTTTAGTACTTCCTTTCTGCGCTGTTCGCTGTTGTGATGAATGATGATAAAAGGAATTAGATGTTCTCTGTTAAAATCATACCCTAATATGTGGGTATATTTCTATCTACACATTATAAAACAAAGTCCTGAAAAGCTGTCTGTCTGTATGACTTTCTCAAAAAAATATTTTTGTACGATTTTAGTAAAAGATTTTAATATTTTTTAGATCTTTTTATTTGTGCTATTTTTGATAAAGGCTTAGATAATTAGTAAATTACGATATTATGTAAATTTCCAATCTCTTCGACTGGAAGCTGTACTCGAGTGCGCTGTGTAACCAGAAGATATTAAATACCTACTACAAAGAAGTCCGCGACAGCATGCCTCTCTCTCTTATTGTAAGCTCATATCTTAAAAATATTTCGCAGTTTCGTGCCTGTTTTCTTCTCTTCAGTATTAATACCTATCTAAATAAATGAGTTTGTAAGCTTCACCATTTAATATAGATCGAAATTGTTCCACTATATGAATCAAATAAATACTTTAGAAGATGTTATGGGTTTAAAAGTATGCATCCGCGTCGCACTCGTCCCGCCTTCTTATACCATATGAGCCGGTAATGTTACTTACTTTATATACAAGGCGAGCGAAGCCATGGATAAAAGTTATATTTTTAGAAAGATACGGTTAGTAGAATTAAACGATTATTATATTTGTTATCTCTATGGGTAAATTACGAAATATTATTATGTATACATTATGACACAATCAAGCTTTAAATGTTTTTTCAAAATGTCGGTAAACTTATACGAAGTATTTTTTATCACTAACGCACACGAAACAGATAATAAATAAAACCAATATCAGTATATTTGGTTCAATGACAATTAGCAGCGGAAGAGTTTACGACTATTTTATGATCGCGTATTATCTTATTGTGGCTTGTATCTAACCGTATTAAAAATCGATTAAATTAATTGTTAACCTTTTTTCTAGGACGAGTAGTTTCTTTGTAACTAAGAACATGTTTTATAACGAATATTAGAAAGCATCGCGTGCATTCAACGTTGAAACTTTGTTATTTTTGACACCAAGATTGATTTCGTTTTTCCTGAAAGTGACGTCACAGTTTAAGAAAATTTAAATCTTATAATTTAAAATAATGTAAGCTGTTTGATTTTATAGATGTTATAAAATTGTGAAACGTAAATTATATTAATTAAAAAAAAAAACCTTTTCATTACAAGATAAAACTATCTTGTTTTCTTAAGAGATGGCGCTGTTAAAAAAAACGGTACGTAGATAAATGACACTGAAACTATTGGTTTTTGGTTTTCAAGATTTATGATAGCTCTGTCGGGTCAGAAAGAATTATAGAGTTCTTTATTGTTTTCTTGCTGACATAAATATAGATACAAAGAATCCAACCATATTTGATTTACACTTGCTTACAGCATCACTTTTTTTTTATTAAAACATTTAACATTTTATATAATAATACAAATTTATACAAGTATTATAACTTTTTTTTTTAAAACACAATATTCTTTCATATCGCTGCTTTAAATCATCAATACCTCATTTTGCATATTAACTAAGATAAGAAAATAATCGTTGGGAATTTTTGCTCGGATAAATACAAATAATTACAGAGAAACATCTTTTAAATTCTTAAAAAAATATATATAAATTCATTTTATACAACCATTTAATATAATTGTTGCGTCATTGTGAGAATAATAACTTGTTATTTTCCTGTCTGTGGTAGATTATTAGATATATATATATATATATATATATATATATATATATATATATATGTAAATAAAACAATATTAAATTCAAATAAACTTTAATACTCTCATCAACTCGTCTACCGCTTGCGATTATTAATAAAAGATATCAATCATTCTAATTATAATAATAATTAACATATTGTGTTCAGAATTCATGCAGACATGTCAAACATTTTTCTATAAATTTAAAAATACTGGTATATTGCTCATGATTATCACTATAATCGATTTTTTTTTATTATGACCACTTATTCAATATGGCGGACAGGTTTTAATTGTTTCAATAATATAATAGTAGCGAAAAATCTACCATTTTGTCGTATTGACTGTCCGTCAGCCATATTGCTTTTGTCTGCTGCATTGAAAGGATTGAAGACGCGATATTCCTAATAGTGCATGTCAAAATAAGGTGCAAAGCGGCAGAAAACTATCACCATATTTGAACAAATATTTGAAAACGATTTCGTATATTACAAGTGCAAGTAACATTATATTATTATTAGCAGAATAAAAAGCTTTTAAAAACAACATACCATTATTAAAAATCGTGTAGAAAATGATATTTATATTTAAATATTTGCTTTTTTGGATCTTTTATACATAGATACTTAACATAATACCATTGCAGTAGTCTATTTATTTTTTAATTTAAAACTCAGCACCACCGTCACCACATACGAGTATTCATTTAGAAATTAAGCTTATAAATGAAATGGTGATACCAAATCTGTGATAAAAGTCTATATAAGTGCTGAATTTTGGTGGGTTAAATTCTTTTTGAACTAATTAACTAAAAAAATGTGGTATAGCCATTTTGTATACGCCATTTTTGAAACGTAGCGACTAAATATTTTTAATTTGTCTTCTATTATTTTAATCAACTATTTTTTTAATATAAACGAATAACATTTTTTTCTATAAATATAAGTGGACTAACAATTTATTGACTAGTTTAAGATATTTTTTTTTTATTATATTAATTAATATGTAATTTTTATATGGAATATACATAAAAATACTATTGTTAATATGTATCAAGATGAAATATGGATATCCAAAAATATATTTAAATTAAATTTAAGATACAAGGAAATTGGCAGCCGTCACACACGCTTGAGACATACGTGGTAAATGATACGATACTACACTATCACTATCACAATCTACTAACTAATAATAATAATAATAATAATAATAATAATAATAATAATAATAATAATAATAATAATAATAATGATAATAATGAAACCGACAGTACGTACATACAAATACAGTAAAATATCAACAACTCCAATTGCGTTTTAATGATCTATAACTATTCTGTCGATATCTATACGATTGTCTAGTTATTATTGCTCGTCTAGCTAACTACTGAGTATTACTGAAGTATACTACTTACTTATGATTATTGAGAGCTAAGTTACTTTAATCTTAATTATTTTTAAAGCCGTAAGCTATAATTGTATTGTAAAATATTGTGTTAAGAACATTTTACAAATAACATCAGGGGATGTCTGAAATATAATAATAAAATACTATAATAACAAAGCGTGTGGTTCAGTGAGACCAGTGAGGAATACAAATTAAAAAAATAAATTAAATATTTATAGAACTCGTCGAAATACTTAATAACCTTGGCTCCTGGTATAAATACTTATGCTTAAAATACTAAAGCTAAAGTAGACAAGAACATAAAATTGGTATTATATAAATAAACCAAAACTAGTGACCATTGGTGCTTCAAATGTAGACATATTTAAAATTTATATAAAAATTTTCTATAACTTTCCACAAATGTATATTTACCATCAGATAAGGTTTATTGACAACAGCCTCCACGGAACATTGTATATACACAATACATATATTTCATTATTTCTGTACATAAATAAAATTGTTATAATTTGTACTCATTAGATGACGAAGATTTCATATCCTCATCCCTCTTAGCTAAGGATCTAGCAATCTCTCGCTAGTACATAAGATTTTGCTTATTTTCCTCGCAATTCGCAAGTACGGCGAGGATTTTACATATTTTCTTACACGTTGCAAGTACGGCGAGGATTTTACAATATAACAGCAGTGAGAAGTGAGTGCGGTGTAAGTAACATCATCTATGTGCTCATGTATAATATTTTATATTGTCATATCTTTAGTAAGAATAATCAGTAATCATTACCCGATAACCACCACTACTGAAGCGGTAATATCTACAAAGCATATCAATCGCCATCTTAAAATAACATCACCACGGCGGACCGACGGAAGGGAATCTAATAAAATAGTTTACGACTAATATAAAGCCTACGGAAGGTTTCAATAGATCAGCGTAAAATCAACCGTCGATCGCACTTCTATTCTTATCGCTTAACATAGCTATTAATAACAGATCACTATTACTCTGAAGCGGCGGAATTAATCGTCGGAATCATTAGAGTTATCACTAACATCCGTGAGGACGACGCGTGTAGGCCAAACTGTCAGTAACGGTAATTTGGGAGTAATGTAGAAGAATCAAATGTAGCGAGAGAATTTGGATATGTGTTCCGTGTATGTCGGTGTGTCTGGAGCGGGCGGCTGTGCGGGCGGCGCGGCGTCAGGGCCGGCCGCACCCCGCGCCGGACATCCACGCCAGATCGCGCGTAGTCACCTGCAATCAACATGTTATATAATATGTCATTTATTTACCATGTGCCCATTGGTATTCTTATTGTCTACTCCCCTGCCACCCAATGTTAAACAACTTAAAATACGCGAAGATATAATGAGATTCACTAACATTATGTTGATAAAGTTCACTTTAGTATTTTGATTAGGTATTATCAATGGAGAATTTCATAGTCTGCAGATAATTTGTGATAACGTCACATGAAATAAAGAAATTTGTCTTCATATAACATATGTCAAGTATTTATTTAGCCCGTTCTATTTTTATTTTACCTAAAAATACGTGATTCATTATGATTCATGTATTTTTTGGTATTATATAATTATAATAATTATTAAAGGAAAATTAATTAAATTTGATTAAATTTAATTAAAGGAAATAATTAAATTTAGGACATTACTTAGAGGAAAAAACTGGAACCCAAAACCGTTTTAAACGGAAACTTTATATTATTTTCCTAGTTTCAGCTGTTGTGAAGGCACGGCTGTAATATTTTGATATTTGACTGTCATCTTCACCTTTTAAAATAATTATGAGCTATTATAGTAACCAATTGTAGTACCATATCAATAATAATATGTACAAATATAACAATTTTCAAATACGCTGCACCAAGGGCGTTCAGTGTTTACGTAACACCTGTGTTCTGGTATTGTACCTGATGCATAGAGTAGACGGCCAGCACGACTAACACGTGCATGATGTTGTGTGAGTTGAGACAGCGGTCCACGGTGCCCGGGAACCACTTCTCGGGGATGTGCAGGGCACCGATCACACCACCGCCCAGGGACACAGCGTCCTGGAACACCAAGTATATTATAAATATCACGAAAGACAAGTTTGGTACGGTACCATAAGGGGCATTATTGCCACCACCCAGCATTAGCTGGGGATAAGAGAAAATCTATTTTAATATATTTTCGTTTGATATAACTATTTCAATTATTTTATTTTAATTATATATACGTACATATTATATATATAAGAAGCGAAACATGCTAAGTATAATGACTTCTTTTGTCGTTAATTTAAATATTTAATTATTTTATTTCAAATAATGAGAGAAGAAAACAAGCAATTGTAATGTTTGATGGTGTATTAAGTTAGTCTATTTTATATATAAATAATATATGTATAATATTATTTATAAGTTATATATTGAGTATTCATTTGATTACGTTCTGTTTATTGTGGTTGATTGAAAGGTTCCATTATTGATTCTCACTCAAATTCTCCAAATAATGTCATTTTTAAATTATATAATTCATATTTATATAACAGTTATATTATCTCACATAATTCGTCAGGTGTTATTTGAACATGTCTAATAACATGGTGTACTGAAAGCTCCTCTTCAAATGACAGATAAGAAAGGGTCTCGAGCTGTATAATTTACAACAACATTTTTGCTTTACATACCCAATAATAACTTGTTTACTATATAACTATTATAAGAATGTTTTATAACATTTTGTCAAATGTAAAAAAAAATCTAGTAATTTTAGGACAATTCATCCCAAGAACCAGAAGGTGATCTGTCTCGTAACCCGTGTCTTATTAGTATTCAAAAGATTCCTCCTGTACTTAAGGCCATGATACCATCAGTCAAATGTGAAGAGAACCTGCTAAGGTTTTATTTTTGGAAGGCATATTAACTTTCGTTTCATAAATATTTTTTATTACTTAATCTGTAAATTATGCAAATGCCTCCGAAAAATGCATTATCTCCATTTAAGCTCTCTTCTCTCTTTATGTGAGATAGAATTATCTCCTTAAAAAATACTGTTTTTTGTATATAGTAAGATTACTACATAAAAAAATCTCTTTTGAGTTATATCAATATTTTGTTTTTGTTTGCATTATAAAGTTTTTATATTCCAAATATGGCGGTTAAATCACGTCGTCTGATCATTTGTATTTCATAATATAAAAAAAAAATTAGAATTTACTGAAAATAAAAAACAGAAATCTTCTTCTATATAAAATATTTTATCTAAAACTAAAAATTCTAGTCACATAAAACAGAAAATATCAAATCTATACCTAATCTTTCCTACCCTTCCACCTTTACGCTGATGACTTGCAGATTTATACTACTACAACTGTTATTAACTAAGGCTATTGAACATCTCAACTACAACCTTCAAGTTATTAATTACTGGTGTAAGTCATACGGTCTTGCGATAAATCCGTGCAAGTCACAATTCACAGCTAAGTTAAATTACGCTCTCCGTCCCTCGGTACTATTTGACGGTACACCGTTGCGGATAAGTGGTTCTATGAGAAATTTGAGTACTACGATGGATAGCAGTCTAACCCGGTCTCTTCAGATATCAGAGTTAAGCCGTAGGATGTTCTGTTGCATAGGTAGGTGAAGAAGGTGGAAAAATTTCTTGCCAATTAGAAAACAAGTCTAGTTCAAATACTTCTCCTCCCAGTTCTTGACTATGCAGATACATGCTATTTACATTTATCACAGATACCGCAACAAGCAACAAGCTTAAAGACCTAAAACGTCTGCATAAGATTTATATTCGGGTTAAAGAAGTTTGGCCACATCACAGCATACCGCCTTCAGCTCAAATGGCTTACTATTCAACATCGTCGCAACTTTCATTGTCTTATTCTTCTCCACCCTAATACTCCTCGATATCATAAAAAACGTTTTACTTGTCTTGGTGCTAGTTTTTCACTTTCTATGACCCTTCGCTCGCAAAATGATAATTTGCTGGATATTCCCTTTGTCATACGCAGTGCTATAATGATTCTTTTACCGTTGGAGCAGTGAAATTATGATTCCATAACTTGCATGATGATGAAGAGCATTCGCTCTTCTGTGCGAGATTAGATGATCTCTATCATTATACAGATTTAAAAACCTTCTTAAGAACTACTTTTATCATTTTGGTATTTATAATATTAAAATATTTATGTATTATATGGTATAGTATAGTTCATAATAATGTAAATTATCTTATATATTTAGTATGTATATGTAAAGTTAGTATGTATGTATATGTATTATATATACATATATATCCTACTTCATACACCTACGACTACGACGTTAAAGAAATGTCCTTGTAATTGAAGGTTGCTGTAAGAAATCACTCTAAGTCACAAGGCCATAAATTCATCAAATCATAAATTTACTATATGTATATTGTGTGCAAAAAAAATCATTGTTTTATATTATAATTCATATTTTGTTTACTGACATAATATAAAAAAAATTAAACCATGATTTATACATGTTTTTATTTCCATTTAAATTAATAATATATAATTTTTTCCTTTTTTTTATAAGATAATAAAACTACAGTTACATTGTATCGATAAATTTATTCCATAGTTAGTGTTGTTTATTTATTTTTATCGAACATCATTGAAACTGATCCTGAAGGGTACAAACACAATCAACCTAACAAAACAATACATAAAAGTGGGTCTTATTTTTTCTATAAATAATAATATTTTATATAAATTATTTCTTCTTTTGATAGTACAAATAAAACCAAATAGGAACTGCGTATTCGATTACAACTATATTAAAATATAATAAAAACTTTCAATTGCTCATTTTAAATAATCAAATAAAAAAAATAGTTTCATCTTAAAATGTATTTTTAGATATAATCATGATTCTTCAAATAAATAACGAATCCAAGCAAAGTAGATATGAGAAGCACTTCAGTGAGTCTGGAGTTCTGCCAGTGTTGAAGTACTAATAGTAAATGTTTTTGTTGTTTTACTTAGGATTTGTGGAGCTGCAAGTGGTGTGTTGAGTATGAAGGTATTTGTCTTCTTTGTTTAGAATCTACTAAACTTTACATATTTATTAATTGATTTTAGTTTTACAGTGTTTTTTGTTTTGGTAACCATAATTGGAACAGGATAACCCTTGACCATGGAGTTGATAGCTATGTATTACCCATTGGGCTACTATTAGCAAGAGATTTGAACCGGAATGAATTAATGGAATTAATAAAAGACCTATTTTTGGTCGGTGATCTATATCCTAGAAAAAGATATTCCAAGACTGTAAATGTATGTAAAATACCAACTTGTAGGAAGACGTGAAGGATGGCATGCGGATCTCCTCCGCCGAGTCTGGCGGCACGTGCCGCTGCCAGCAGCAGCCGCATACAGAAAGGTGCCGCAAAACACAGACGCCGCTCCCACGGAGACCACGCACGCATCGCCTGGAGACAAAGTTGTATTCTCAATATTTTAGAGTTCGTAAGCAACAAAATCGTATGATGTTACAATTTGTGGGTTATATTTTTAATGGAAATTGTATTGAAGAAAATATATAAACAATAAATAAAACCACCAACATCTTATTGCTAAAATTATTTTAATTAACTTAAGTTTAAACATTGTAACAAGTTGATTCATTATTTTAGTAAAACCAGGGAGTCATTGAAATTTGTATATTTTCATTGAAGAGAGACTGAGTGACGATGATCGTGACGACAATCTATTGACGACTATTGACGACATCGGACTGAAATCCCAATGAAAGCTAATTAACGTATTACAATACTGTGGTTTTACATTGTCTTAATACTATTGCCATTGAATAAACTACCACATAATGTTTATTTTGGTGTATGACTTATAAAGTTTGATTTTAAATAGCGTATGGGAATCTTCTTTATAAGTAAAATTCGGTCAAGCATGTTCGAAAAGTTCACGATTTGGAAAAAAGTTAATTGTTTATTCAAATAACTAGTCATGTATAGAAAGAACAACTCAATTGAAATTTATTGAAGTTATATTTTATTGGAACTGAAATTTGTTTTTATAAATTCAATTGTACATAAGTTAAATAAAACATATAACTTCCTTTTTAATTGATATATTGATATTAGACAATAATAATTTCCAGAAAATCATAATCAATTTCATTATAGTCGTGCTAACAATCAGAAAATTGTAGAATAAATTACTTATTATTTAATATAATTAATAAAATGTTAGTTTTAGTATCAAGATAATATAAATAATCCCTAGTCTTTAGTTTAGTGTAATGTGTATTTCTTATATTATATTGAATATCTTAAAAAACAATATCTATCTTAAAATCATGTACTATCATATATATAGAAATATCATCACTTGTGAACGTCTCGACCAAAACGGTGATTTGTATGAACTAGGACAGCTATTGTATGAAAAAATATTGTTAAAAATATAGTAATTTGGAAGGTATTGTTCAACGATAACCTCGATAAAAATGTTGGTATTTTAACTAAACCATGTTTACAATTAATATACATCTAAATCTATGATATTTAATATTATATTAAGTAAGTAACTTTAAGTTAAATACTCATAGCCTCTTCTTGTTTTGTCACTGTCATTTTGACACTGTCATTATTCAATTTATAATTGAATTTCCCGCTATTATGTTTTAAGGAAAAAACAAAAATAATTAGTCACGTGTTTTGTTAGCTTAAATTCTCACTTTTACTATAAAAGGTATTATAACCAGTTCCCTTATTATGATTTTAACATGTTACATACTTTTTACGTTACGAAGAAGATCGTGCTCAGGTGGTTTGGGCACGTCGAACGAATGAGTGATGAAAGAATGGTAAAAAAGATTTATTAAGGAAAAGTGAGTGGTAAGAGAGACAGGGGGTCCTCGAGTGACCTTCGAAAACACAGTATCTATGATACTGTAGGAAGGTCACGTAAAAAGCTTGAGGACCCCTCGGAGGGCATGTATGAAGAGGTTAATGTCTGTGGCCGAGGCGAAAGAGGTATGCAGGGACCGTAGCGTTTGGCGCTCCGTCGCGTCGTCTCTGGCTACCCCGTAAGGGATATGGCGTGAAGCTAAATAAATAAATAAAAACATACTTTTTACCTCTACGTTACAACTTCGGGTTATATAAAATGGTCATCTAAAACAAAGGTGCTAGGCATCTGACGTGACTGACCTGAGCCTGACCTACCTTATAAAGACCGAGCAGGCTGCCGAGACAGTAGACAGCCAAGGCAGCGTACCGTAGCAGCGTGGGGGCGCAGTACACAGTAGCTGTCACCATCGGGATCGCACCTGCAAGAAGTGTTCTCTTTAATTACTTATTTGATAGGCAGTCATTTTTTTGTGTATATATTTATTTTATTTATTTACATCGATAGATATTAATCCTGAAACACCTTTTCACAGTGGGTTTTACGGTAATATTTTTGGACTTGTTAATAATAAACATGAAAAATAAATATTTCTTTTTAAAATTATAATAGGTACGAGTTAGTTTTTGGGTAGACTTCGAAGAATTCGGTCTGCCCATTCAGGTGTACCCGACTTTAGAATTTTGGAAAAATTTCTTCACAGGAGGTCTCCTTATGACCCCCTGAGTACGAAATGACCATTGGTCAAAAAGTTTATATATATTATATATATATAATATATATAAACTTTTTGACCAATGGTCATTTCGGACTATATTATATATATATATATATATATATATATACATATGCGTGCGTGCGTCCAGATTCGACTTTTGTCAGAACGATAGCGGCCGCAGTTTCGCTCAGATGGCTTTCCAACTTTGCACAAAAATCAACCATTCAAAAATGAAGGTCAAGTTCGGTAACCAGAGAAATCCGGCCACGGGGGGCGCTAGGGCCTCACTTTTTCTGATTTCACTTTTTCGACCATAACTTTTTCCTTATACAAAGTAGATCAATCGCGTTCATATTATATGATGTCTTTGATGAATACCTATAACTAATGTAGATAAACCGAAAACCGAACTTTAATAACTTAGGGGTGGGGGTAAAAAAACCAAACTTTTTTCTGGTAAACATTCTTACATCACAAGTATTTTTAATAGAAAGTTTATTTTTTACTTAAAATTTAGGTACCAAAAGTTTTCCGTAAAAGGTACCGTTTCCGGGAAAAAAAATAAAAACCGCTTTTAGCTTGAAAATTTAAGGTAGGTAAAACCACGGCAACTTTTTTCCGGTAAACATTCCCTCCTCGCAAATATTTTTAATAGAAAGGTTATTTTTTACTCTAAATTTAAGGCAACGCACTAGGTACTCCTTTGACTGAGCCAAATTAAATTATCAGAGTTTATTCTCGCAAGGAGTGTTATTCTTAGGTACTGAGTTATATTTTAAACGAGTTACACACGAGGTCTACCCACGCGTGTCCCCCTGCGGGCACGGATTTTTGTTAATATTATAATTGATTTATATTATCTATCAATATTTCATGGACATTGTATGAATTTTACTGACAATTGAAATTAGAAAACATTTATTTGCTTTAACGTTTTTCAAATATTTCTTAAAAGTTACCAGTTATTGATTATCTGTTAGTTTTGTATTATAAGTAAAAAGAAAATTACAATTTCTTCTAAAATTTCTATAATATTGTTTTAAAATCATATCTGTTTGATATCAAATCAACACGTCACTATTGAAATCGGTTCTAATTCCGGTGAACTGCATTCTGGAAATTAATTGGAAAATTTTATTGAAGCTGCGAGTGAGCTCAGTTCCACTTTTGATTGCTTTTTGATAGCTCTTGATTGCTCAGCTTTCGATGCTCAATGCTCAATTTACGGTTCTTTTTTTATTTCTGTAACCGTAACTAAACTAGATTTTTAATAAATTATATTCGAATTCGTATTGAACAAAAGAATATAAGGGAAAATACAATGTATTTTTAGTATGTAAAATAATTAAAAACACATTATCATTAACAGTGTCATTAGACCGCGCTGCAATTCTTTAAATGACTCACCTGTAATTTATTTTATTCAAGGAATATTTTAAAATATCTAAATATATATATATATATTGTATTAACTTTTTACAAATCCATGTTAAGTAGAAGATATGTTATTTAAAATTGTCCTCTGTGTTGAATTATATATAACATACTCATACAATCTAAATGCACTTATATATAATGTTTGATAAGAAGAGTAATATTGGTTATTGAATATTAGATTACAGATTCCAATGAAAACATGGAATTGTGAAATAAATATTTAGTTTCATCTGTAATAAGACAAAAATATAAATTAAATTTCAATTAAAGTAAATAATTAACTTTTTTATTGTATTGTATTAATATAATATTTAATAAAACTACAGTTTAGATGTCGTAATTATCCTTGATATATGTTTAAGTAAACTTATAACATAAAAAACCCTGGTTTTTAAGAGTCAAGATATCAAAGATCACTAACCTTTGATAGCTATTATGATACTGTTAAATAATTTAAAACTACATATCATACCAAATTTTGTAATTTATTATCTTTATAAAATTATATTCATTTAAAAAACCAATACTACTTTTTAATATAAATATATATATATATATATAAACTAATGTTTTAAACATAATATGATTAGAATAATAATTTTGTTACGTAACAGTAGTTTGTTACATGTAATAAATTAACAGCGTGCCTCGACTTGTCTGAACCTGTCAGAAGCAGCCATGTTGGTGTACTCGTATATATGAACTTGCTACTACTAACTGAGCTACTGTTCCGGTCACGTAGTACAATAATCAATTATTGTATTCTGTTTTATTTATTTAATATCTTATTTCTAGTTATTTGTTATGTGTGTATGGATGATTGGTCGGTGTGGTTTTTTTTAAATAAAAGTAGAATAAGTAATTAAAGGTTAAACAATCTTTATATTTCTTTCATTATATATATTTTGACTATTATATTTTTTGTTTGTGTCAAAAAAGATATCCATAAAGCTTAAGTACATTTTTAATTTTAAAGTATTTTCTGAATCAGATTCATAAATATATGTTTTTATACGAAGGGATCATAGTTTCATGAATGCCAATACCCCAGCTATTAATGATTCTAAAATCAATTAAGAGTTTCACTGAGGTATGATTTAAATCAGTTTACATTTCTGAATGTCGAGTGATTCAAACTTGTGGAGTCCAGCGGCCAAGTCCGACGGTGGTAGTAATTGAGTTAGTCTCTTGAGCTGCTCGGATATGCACTGAGGGCTTCTGCGAGCCTATTAATAGCATTAGGTCTGTGCAAATATGAAATTCCCTTTTACACTTAGTAATAATATTTATTAAAAATATCGTTTTAATAAATATTTTATTCTGAAATAACTTCATGGTTTTCTATTTCTTAGTATACTTGGATACATTTTCGTCTACAGTAAATGGATTTTCTGTATTTTGACAATATTTGTTGAATTATCAGCGTTATAATAAGTAAAAATAATATTTTATTACAATAATAAAATCATATGATCATTATAATATTAAAAAACATGATTGATTTAAATTACCATCTTAAACATGTTATTAATAATTCATATATTGTAGAAAAATATTTTATTCACATTTATTTATTTGTTTATTTTGTAATTCAACAGTGTTACAAAGTTAAAGCTCTATAGAATATTTACTTATAAGACCAAATAGTATATTATGTTTAAAAAAACATAATAAAAATACTGGAAAATATAAATGTTAAGATGCAAAAAATGAGTGCAAAATATGTGTATGCAGTGTGATTGTGCGTGTGTGCGTGTGTGTGTGTGCGAGAGAGTTTCCGTTTGCGTATGCGTGGGCGTGGCCGTGCACGTATGTGCGTATACGCACGCACACGCCAATTTTATTGCTTTTTAAAAGATACCCTGGTCATTTTGGAAAGATCTATATGGTAGTGTAGGTCTTTGAAGTGCTGCTAACACGATTTATAATGCAATTTCGTCCACAATTTGTATCTGTATGAGGGCTAGCAGAGTGATGTATTTCGAATTCGAACGCAATGAATCACAAGTGCGTCTAATATAGCCTAATTGTGTGTATGCTTTATCTGTAATGAAATGTATGTTTCGTCAATAATAATTTAGAATCAAGCTCAATACCGATCACGCAAAGTCCAAAACTTTTATTGCTTTATCCACACACACACATTTTGAATAGTTGTTTGTAATTCTGTTATGTTCATAGTAATAGTATTTAATTCGTAAAATAGATTTTTGTTTCGTCTGCAAATTTGGAAATTTTGAGGCAGTTTTTATATATATGCCCTATGTATCCGTTTTACAGTAATGGGAAAAGTATGGAGCCCAGCGGGACACCGGATGTTGTGAATAAATAATGGCTTCAGGCACTTTATAATAATAATAGGATTAGGGTAAAGTTTATGATTGATATTGACATAATGTAATAAATATAAAATTGTATGAGATGCGTTGTTTTACATTTCAATATAATTACAAACTAAACTCGACAAGAAGTACAGGTAAGAATATAAGTCCATTTGTAAGTTAAGAGTTTTCAAGAGTATTAGTAGCAGCAACTTTGTCTTCGAACTAAGCACCCGACTAAGCCTCTTAGAAAACGTGGAACTTCGTATAACATACATGGTTATATTTCTACTCTAGTTTAGACACTTAGATAAAAAAATACATTATATATTGTTAATTTTGTTTAAGTAAAAACATTTATAAGATAAATAATTGTATAATAGTTAAATATATTTCTTTTGTCCTTAAAGTAACATAAGGGGAAAGGTTATGTTACTTGGGACTGGATACGAGCCTCAAATAGGTGTGACCTCGATCCTTTATCAATAACCACTTCATTCAAATAGTAGGTACATAGACGTCTAGACGTTAAATTAATTTTCAATTTGAGTTTATTCATAAACGACAGAACATCCATTGTTATAGTTTGTATAATCTTAGAATAAACAAAAAATTATAAATATAATATAGCATATAAAAATTTTGTCCTTTAAAAAATCGTAAGTAAAATATTACCACATAAAATATTTTTAATGAATAATTAAATTTATAAAAATATTATTTTTCATTTGAATTATTTTATTTAATATGAAAACGCAAAAGCTCATTACTATAAATACAAATTAATACACAATTTTGTGACACAAATATTCATTTCTATGAATAAAATATTACATAATATAATATTACGTTTGTTTTCGTCAGATTTCGATTTGTGTTTTATATTTAGGAACAGGACAATAAATATCAAACGTCGAGGAATATGTTATGTTATTGCAAATACCCGATTGAGGTAGTGTTGAGTACTGTTGAGACATTCACTAAGAAGTACTCGAGCTGAGAACATCTCTCGTATCTTAATAAACTTACGACTTTTGATGTTTGATTGTGAAATCTATAAACAATTAACATGAGCGAACGGGAAGTTAAATAAAATTATAATATTAATACATAGTAAAATGCTCCAACCACATTGTTATTCGACTTCACCTCACTATCATTATATTTTAAATAGAGCAATATTTTAAAGTCTCTTCTGTACATAAATATATGAAACTCCAATTAAGTATTTAGTTTATCCAATTTCAATGGCATGTTTTATTCCTAGTTAAGATTCTAGAAGCTTTAACCATACTGCAATGTATTAACTAGAACTAGCCTTATTGACTAAGGTACTTATAAAATAAATTTATATACAATTAATACTTTAACTAGGTAACAGGATATATAACAGCCAATATAAAAACTAATTGCGTCATAACACGTATTTTTTGTACAATTTGACAATAGTCTCATACCTTTTCATAGTTATTGATAGCTTTTTGAAGAGTTCTGAATAGAGATGGGTGCAGCGGGCACGACCTTGACACGGGAAACTCAAAGGTTAGCTATTGTTGGATCACTGTTAAGGTGTATTCGTATATATTCGCGATTACATTCTTCTAAATTAAAGGGGTGTGGTGATGCGGCATTGCGATTGCTTTATTTTTCATATAATTTTACCTTAGTCCAAATACATGTAATGAGGAACTAGTTGTCCTCAACACAGGAAAACCGATTTTGGGCATTCACATTACTGTCTGATACGCGGTAATGTTATTATTATTTTCAACCCAGTTTCAATATTTTTAAAATCTTATTTATACAAAGTAATTATATAAGTATAAAGTTTGGGCGTCATCTTGTAGTATTTGTCACTCGCAGTGTGACAAATGGTGATAAATATGAATAATTATGTTAATTATAATGGTGACAGTATTTAGTTATATGTAATTTGTCTGACTGTTAACAAAAACAAATATTCTGATCGATTTAAGTTTACGATGATATAAATATTTTATTTTGACAAATACAAAAATATCTTTGTTACTTTGATATCTTCTCTCTTGTTTCCTTTTACAATGAATTCAATAAGCTAAAGTATATAGTCAGTAACAAACAAACACGTAAAACAAGGAGATTGGCATTGTTTAATACACAGACTAAAAATACAAATCATGTTTTGTGTTTCAAATGATAATGTTTGAATCATACTCTTCGCTCTGCATCACTCGCTATTATTTTAATGTTTTGTCTATTTAGATTTTATAAAATATTTCTTTAGACCTACGCGATACGTCTTCCGATAGATGTTTATTCCTGTAGATTCCTAAAGATATTATAGAAATATTATGTTAAAATTATTACCATTACGATAAAGTCTTGTTTTATTAAACTCAAGTTTGTTATCATCATCATCCGCTTACATCCCTAATTATTTACAGGATATGTGAAATAAGACAACTTCTTCTCCGGTTTTCTATATTACGTAATATCCGTGAAAAAATTTTTTTTATGCCTTTCATTCATATATTCTTCGGTCGCCTCTTCTCTGACTCCCTTATCTATTCATACTCAACAGTCTTATTGTTACAAACTGTGACCAAATCACAATATATGACTACTCTTTATAGCCTTAAGTCTTTTTAATGATTACCGTTTATTCAGCAAGACAATTGTTCATTAAATGTAACTTTTTAATATAGAAATGACTTAAGGTGGGGTTAAATAATTATTTATAAAGAACTGAAACAACTATTTAGATAATAGGATAATAAAAAATATTGTTTTTTATAAATCCCATTTCATCTACTTTTAAGTTGAACAAAAATGCGAATGATCGGGAGAATTTTGACAAAATTGTAGTTCACTTGGACACAATCAAGGACAACACATTTGAAAACGGCTAGTAAAATTAAAAACAAATAAAGTTTAAACTTTTTACATCCCCAAACTGTGCATAGAACGACATACAACGACATGGAGGAGGAAAAACGGCAGTGTAATTAAACTCTTTCTTTTGTTTTCAAACACTTCACATTGTAAAACTAGGAATGTTATTTTCACAAATGCTGTAAACTTTTTCTCAATATATATTTTTTATATTAACTGATACCATTGTAAGTGATCTCCGTCTCGCGGAAGGCGATGAAAGGGCTTATTCCAATAAATATCTATTTCTGACAAAGAACAGATTACATACAGTACGAACTGTGATCTTTGACTTGAACCCACAATGGGGAACACTAAGTGGTAGACCAATATGCCAGTCACGATATACATTAAAATAATTTATAATCATAGTAATAAAATAATAATATATTTTTCTCATTCTTGAACCTATGGTAATAGACAATAACTCATTGTATATGCAAAGTTATAACTGTTATAATAGTTTGTTAACAGTACTCTAAAACTCTAAATGTCGTAATATTATAACAACTTTGACTACAGGAATAACTTTAACATGTATGTACATTTCTAGAGGCCATGGAGCGAGCGTCGATTTTAAATCTGTTATGAAGTCGGACCGAAGTTAGTGTCCGGTGTTCTAGTTTATATTTGTTGACATATATTGATACAGCAATTAAAAGTTGAACTCGCTTTAATTCAATTCTTAAAATATAAAATTGGTTTCCAATTTCGGCCTATGACAGTGCCACCTACAGACTATTGAGTTTGAGTGTAGGTTTTATACACACTGATGATGGATGGATGAGATGGATGATTATCTAAAGCGGGAGTTGCCTTCAAAATGTATTATGTATTATGAATGTATTTGTGCTAGCTTGATGAATGCTTAATTCACTTCACACTGAAAGTGTAACATCACAGAATGCAGCAGCTTAATCACATGACCCAATTTATGAAACAGATCCTTACATCAGGTTAGACACGATGCGGACGAATTTGCTTCACCACTCAAATGAACTAGATGGTATCGTTTTTAAGATTTATATTTCTTTTATTCCAAGTTAATATAATATTCATAACCAATATATGGCTTTTATCATTGAAGTATGAGAGTAAAGACGTTTTTTTTTTATATTTTTAAAGTAAAAATTATTTACCCATGCTTGATTTCGGGAGTAAGCTGGTGAGTGCGCGACGAGAGCGTTACGAACAGTATGCGTACGCTAGCGTTACGCGAACGGTGATTAATGAAAACCGACAATATATTTAAATACTTTTAGAAAATTAATATATATGTATATACCTACATATGAATGGAGCTTTTCTTCAGTCGTTTGGTCTAAGGCACACTCGTTTTTTTGTTTTAAAGTGTATATTTATAATGCTACATTAGGACTAATGTTTCTGGATTAAGTTTAAAAAAGCTGCTGTCGTTCTGAACCTTTATATGGACATTAAGTACTGGAACGGCGTAATTGAAGCGTTTACGTTAACTGTATTAACAATTGAATATTAAATAAATTGTATAAGACTAAATAAAACTAAAAAATATATATAATTTAAATGAAGAAACTGCAACAGAAGTTTGAACAAATTGGAATATAAATTCATTTGTAGCATTACTTGGTAAAAACTCGCGTTTTTAAAAAACATGTTTACTTTAAAGACTCAAAGTAGCGAAGCTCTCAAAAATATTACCAGCGCAAAACAATTTTACAGACGAAGTAACTTTACATAAATACAAACTTAGCATTAATATTTCTTATTATTATTAAAATGTCTTAGTATTTTTTTAATAATTTGTTTATATATTTACCTATTCTAAATCGATGTCGAAAAGTATATATGTATGTCACCTTTGACATTTTGTTATTTTCTGACTGCACCGACTTATATAAGAATAACAATTGTTCGGAAATAAAAGCTCGAAAATGCCAATATCTTTTAAAATACTAGTGCAAAAATAACACAGGCACACAAAAAAAAAAAAACGTCATGAACCAGAGGGGAGACCCCATTATTCTTAGGTTTTTGGGATCGCTGAAACCGAATATGACAATAAAAACTAATTTTAAATGCCAGTTTTCCCGCTAGCACCCCCTTACTACCTCTTAAGGGGTGAAAATTGAAATTTTTGTATAAAATCAAGATAGATGTCTATTTCTACGTTTTTTGGGATGCTGAAACCGAAAATGATAATTAGAAATAAATTTATGACCACTATCACCCCCTACCACCCCTTAGGGGGGGTGAAAATTTAAATTTTTCTATAAAGTCAAGATAGATGTGTATTTCTACGTTTTTTGGGATGCTGAAACCGAAAATGATAACTAAAAATAAATTCACGACCACTATCTCCCCCTACCATCCCTTACAGCGGGTGAAAATTTCAATTTTTCTATAAAATCAAGACAGATGTATATTTTTACGTTTTTTGGGATGCTGGAACCGAAAATGATAACTAAAAATAAATTCATGACCACTATTACCCACTTACCACCCCTCACCAACCCTTAAGACTGAATCATGACTTTTGTCCTATTCTTCACAAGTTTTTTCACTTTTTGTTTTTTTTTTTTACTTTCTATTTAATACTACTTATACTGTTATCCATCCGGCAGTGTTGTAAAACGCTTAAAAGATGCTGAACCTCATTCTATGCCTCCAAAATAGAAGGGACTATTTTCCTGACAATTTAGGAGACTACAGTGAGGAGCAAGATGCAAGGTTCCATCAGGATTAGAGTAGAATTAAATCATGAATATATATCAGATACTTGTGATCGATAAAGCCTTTGAATTTCTAATATAAGAGCGAGAGAGAGAGTAACCTCAAACTAGTTTGATAAACATGTCACTTACTGTAAATCGTTAAAATTTCTTCATACATCTTGATTTTATACAAAATTGAAACCCCCCATTAGGGATGGTTAGGGGGTGGTATTGGGTAAAAGAGGTATCAAATTCACTTTTGGTTGTCATTTTCGGTTTCAGCATCCTAAAAAACGTAGAAATACACATCTATCGTGATTTTATAGAAAAATTTAAATTTTCACCCCCTGTAAGGGGTGGTAAGGGGGTAATAGTGGTCATGAATTTATTTTTAGTTATCATTTTCGGTTCCAGCATCCCAAAAAACGTAGAAATACACATCTATCTTGATTTTATAGAAAAATTGAAATTTTCACCCCCTGTAAAGGATGGTAGGGGGTGATAGTGGTCATGAATTTATTTTTAATTATCATTTTCGGTTTTAGCATCCCAAAAAACGTAGAAATAGACATCTATCTTGATTTTATACAAAAATTTCAATTTTCACCCCTTAAGAGGTAGTAAGGGGGTGCTAGCGGGAAAACTGGCATTTAAAATTAGTTTTTATTGTCATATTCGGTTTCAGCGATCCCAAAAACCTAAGAATAATGGGGTCTCCCCTCTGGTTCATGACGTTTTTTTTTTTTTGTGTGCCTGTGTAATTAATACTCTCAGAGTTTCTATAGATTTTCTCATCTATCACTGGCACAAAAGTACTTAGCAGTAACAAATGTACCTCATTAAGATTTTAACAATTAATTAAAATTTTAACAGTAAAATGTATAGAATACTTTATTGATAACATTTCAGTCGTAAGCAATTTATTTATAAATAAAATTGAGGTGGAAGGTAAACAGAGTTTATTATTTAAAAATTCAGAGATAACTAATCCTTTAATGTAATATACGCTGGATACAAACATGGTATAGAAAGCGTATGGAGCGTCCTTTAGTGTACCCTAATATGATTATGACGTGGTCACTATAATATCTTATTTAATAGGGTTTCCTCCCTCCTTGATTCATGTATTTATTTATAGAACAGATGTGGGAACTAGATTTTTAATCGTATAAAAGTTAAATCTTTAAACGTAAAATAAATACGTAAAATCGCTTTATTCACGTATCATCTTTTGTTTGATATTCAAATAATTTTATTTAATATTATGAATAATAATTGCACAAAATTTCAAAGTGCATTTTTAAATTATATTGTCTTTTATATTCAAACAAAAATGTACATATAAAATACAGACAGGAAGTTTTAGTCATCTGGAAAAATAAAGCCATTAATCTAAGATAATCTAAATTTATGTTCCTTCCTTGGAACCAAGATTATATCGTGCCTTGTGAGATGATCACAGCGGAATAGCAAGCTCAATCAGCCGTAATCATTTAATGAATGTGAAAAAGCTACAGGAAGAGAATGAAACTTGCATTATCAATCCGATAGTGAAATGTTGTGTACAAAACCCAAAGCCCTATATATTGTCCCTCTTAAGTCGGATCCAGTTAATGATTTTTTTGTCTACGAATTTAATTTAATATTCTGTCTTGTACAAAATTCATTCTTAGTGAGAAAAATAAATATAATATAATTAAAATACAATAATAGTGTATAACCATAAATGAAAAAACCTAAATTGTGATTGAAATAAACTAATTTCATATTAAATATTTGTTCAATTCTAGAGCGAATATCTTTTTTTTTATTTATTGGTCATGTTAGAAACATTTGTTGATATAAAAGAGACTGTGTACAATTCACACACGGCAGAAGTGAAATTTCTGAAAAGTAACCTACGAGAGATTGAGATGGATATCAGGAGTATTAGTATAAATGTAAGATTTATTATTATTATTATTATTATACTTTATTTTGCATTATACCAACATATATTTACCAACTCAGTATCCAATGGGGAACAAAGCGTTTGAACAACTTTACGTTTTCCTCAAATTTCTCTTGAACTGACATTCTTCCATTACAAGTTATAATAATAGTGGTAAAATCTAAGAAATTATCGTATGAAAGGATGTATTTTTGTACAAAGCTGCTAATATTATATTAAAAGGCTTACCTCAACTAACAAATTTTACAAAAGTGTCAACGCCATCTACCATAAGTTTTATAAAATATCAGCTTCAGATTATGGCTCTAATAACACTTTAGTGCAAAGTTTGAGCAACAGATGGCACCGTAACAGCAGTGTGCAAAATGTCTTCTATCTCATTCTCTATTATTTGTTTTATTTTTTTCTATAAAAAGAAATTTACAATGGAAACGAAGCCTGTTAAAATATCAATATAATAAAACTACTTTGAATTTCAGACACCAACAGACCATTCTTTTATACAATAAATAATTGAAACATTATTACCATCGACGCAATTTGGTATGAGGGTTTAAGATTAATCATATTTTAGTTAGGCGTTATAGAATAGGCAATAAAGGAGTAGTGTTACACGAGTATACTCATAGTAGTTTCAGGAAAAGAGATAATTTAGCTAGAGTTCCGCGTCGCCGACGGAGTCTGCAGCTACGAGTTGATATTAAATGTTATGTTATTAAATGTTATTAGTGCAAGCTCGTGTAGAATGCTTGGCACTTAGCACTGAAAGTGTAATATCACAGAATGCAGCAGCCTAATAATATGACTCATTTTATGAGACGATTGCTTTCGTCAGGTAAGACACGATGCGCATAATTTAACTTTTCATTCTAATTTAGATGGTATTCCTTTTAAGATTTGTATTTCTTTTATTCCAAGTTAATGTGATATTCAACAACTATATGGATTTTGTCATTAAAGTATCTGAGAAATAATCCTTATTAACTTATTAAGCACATTCTTATAATGCTACATCAGGGTTAAGGTTACTGGATCAAGTGTACACAAAGCTACGGTCGTTCTGAACTTTTATATGGACATTAAGTAATGAAAGAGGTGTAATTGAAGCGTTTACGTTAACTGTACTTACATTTTAATATTAAATAAATTGTATAAGACTAAAGAAAACTAACAAAAAATTTAATCTACGTAAAGACTGCAACATAAGGTTGAGCAAAAAGCATAACAGAATTAAACTTGAACAAAATTCGATATTAAATCATTTGTAGCAATACTTGGTAAAAACTTTCTAAAACATGTTTACTTTAAAGACTCAAATTAATCAAGTTCTTAAAATAAGTAACTTTACATGAATCTAGATTTAGCATTGCTTTTTATTAATATTATTACTATTAAAATATCTGACTCTAAATTGATGTCGAAAAATGTATGTCACCTGTGACATTTTGTTGTTTTCAGAATGCACCAACTTATATAAGAATAACAATTGTTCGGAAATAAAAGCTCGAGAATTGTAATATCTTTTAAAATACTAGTAGTAATCTATCACGAGCACAAAAGTACTTAGCAGTAACAAATGTATCTCTTTAAGAGTTTAACAATTAATTAAAGTTGTAACAGTAAAATGTATAGAATACTTTATTATTTATTATTTCAGCCGTAAGCAATTTATTTATAAATAAAATTGAGGTTGAAGCCAAAACAGCGTTATTTATTTAAAAATTTAGAGATAACTAATCCTTTAATGTACTATACGCTGGATACAGACATGGTATGGAAAGCGAATGGAGCGTCCTTTATTGTATTCTAATATGATTATGACGTGGTCGCTCGGTGGGATTTTTAATAGGGTTTTCATACTCCATCCATCTATTTTATTTATAGGACCGATGTGGGAACTAGTTTTTTAATCGAATAAATGTTAAATTATTTACTACGTAAAATAGAAATGTAAAATCGCTTTATTTACGCCTCGTTTTTCGTTTGATATTCAAATAATTTTATTTAATATTTAATATGAATAAGAATTGCACCAAAAATTCAAAGTGCATTTTAAATTTATATTATCCTTTACATAATCGTTACAATTTCTTTTATATTTAAACAAAAATGTAGATATAAAATACAGACGGAAGTCTTAGTCATCTAGTAAAGTAAAGCCATTAATCTAAGATAAACTACATTAATGATCCTCCCTTGAAACCAAGATTATCTTGCCTTACGAGATGATCACTGCAGTACAGTAAGCTCGATCAACTGTATACATATATTGAAGCATTAAATATAAATGTAGAAAAGCTACATGAAGAGAATGAAACTTGCATTATCAATCCAATAGTGAAATGTTGTGTACAAAACAACATTGATCTAAAATACACATTACAATCGATTTTTTTGCCTTACTAATGCATTCATAGTAAATTAAGTGTTGGCGATATGATTGAATGTATGAATAACATCAAATGTGTGTCCGTGTCTTTCATTATTTTATTTTTAACGTCTTCTGAGACATAGCAATTATTTAATTAATATTTTTAGTATAATTTGTAACACTAACATTATGAATATTTCTTAAAAAAATGTATTTTAATAAAACTAATTGCTTATTAAGAAAATCGTTTCAAAAGAGTAGTTAATATCAGCGTTTTTCGATCTTTATTAATGTTAGATATTACTTTGTATTGGAAAAATTGAGTTGGAATTTTAATAAAAGTCCATTCAGAAAATAACAGCTGTGTCCTGATATTTTCATGCATTTCAATGGAACATGTTTTTATTTTTAACTGGCATTTAGTATTTAATTGCTTTGTTTTTCGGCGGTTTAGAATAGTTTAGTTAAATACAAACAAGTGTAAAAGAAGGTAAAAATAATAATGTGCACTTATACACTTTGTTCATACGAGTGTTAGTTATACAAAAGTGTTATTCTCATAAAAATAAACACCTGAAACCTGATACAACTAGCTGAAAGGTTCAAAGCTAAGGGTGTTGAATGAAGTGCTTCAGCGTCACTCACAGGGCTGGGTCAAGTACACTGTGCTGTGCGTTGTCACAACGTTTAAAGTTAACATTGCATTTTATATTTTTATAATTATGCCATATAAATATAAAACTATAAAGTGTGTTAAATGAAAAGTTTAAATCATAGATAACTTTGGTTTATCATTTTTTTATTTGTTTTGATTTATGGAATATAAATTATTAAATAATATAAAAGAAATGTAATTTTATGATTAATGAATGTTGCTTATAATAAGCATGCTCAATTTTAATTATTTATTTCGTTATCCTTTGTGTTTACCCTAATTTCTTTATTGATAATATTTCAGGAGTTGGAGGAATTCAGTTATCGAATTCTTCTAACCTTGAGAAGAGCAACAAATGTTTAGCTATGTTAGAGAGTGTAGGAATTTGCAGAAGACAACTTCCACTGTTTAGGCATTACTTCAATAACAGCACCCAATGTGTTAAGATTGGTGAATCTATAAGTATAGATGAAAACCTTAACTGCGGTGTACCCTAAGGCAGTGTGCTAGGTTCTTCCCTATTTTTAACCTTCATAAATGATCTTTGTGACTTAATTCTTTCTGTCGGTAAGATCATTATTTTTGCCGATGATCTTCTGTTCACTGATGACACATGGACTAAAACATTTAAAGTTACTCAAAATGGGCTAAACTTAGTTTGTGTATGTCTACAGAATAATTAAATGTCACTAAACTAATCTAAAACCAAATATTTATATATAATCTTTGCTACTAGAAAATCAGCTCTTCTAGAATTTTGTAATTATTCAACTGGACACGGTTGCCAAAGTTATGATTCCTTATGTAATTGTCAGAGAATTGGGGCTTTCGACAACATTGAATACCTTGATATTACTATGGCTAACACGCTCTCTTTCCAACCACATATCTTGTCCCTGCCCAGTCAGATCCGGATAATGTTATTTATCATTTTCAAACCATTTTTTAAATTTCAAAATCTTATTTATACAGAGCGTAATTAAATATGTATAAAGTTGCGACGACATTTTGTAACATAGTATTTGTTACTCACAGTGTAACAAATGATGATAATTATGAATAATTATATTAATTATAATGTATTGTGACAGTATTTAGTTATATGTATTTTGTCTGACTGTTAACAAAAACAAATATTCTGATCGATTTGGTAAAGTTTACGATGATATAAAGATTTTTATATTTGGACAAATACAAAAATATTTTTGTTACTTTGATATCTTTTCTCTTGTTTCCTTTTATGATGACTGCTTTCAATAAGCTTAAGTTTAAGGTCAGTACGCGTAAAACAAAGAGATTGGCATTGTTTAATACACAGACTAAAAATACAAATGATGTTTTGTGTTCCAAATGATAATGTTTGAATCATACTTAATACTCTTCGCCCTGCATCACTCGCTATTATTATAATGTTTTGTTTATTAGGTATTATAAAATATTTCTTAATACCTATGTGTTACGTTTTCAGCTATTCCGAATTTTTTGAAGTTATATTAGAAGTATTATGTTAAAATTATTACAATGATTATAAAGTATTGCTTTATTAAACTTAAGTTTGTTATCATCATCCGCTTGCATACCTAATTATTTTCGGGATATGTGCAATAAGACAACTTCTCCGGTTTTCTATCTTACGTAATATCCGTGAAAAATTCTCTTTTATGCCCTCTATTCATATCTTCGGTCGCCTCTTCTCTGACACCCTCTTCTCTGATTCATACTTAACAATCTTATTATTACTAGGTTCTTCCCTTCCGTTTTTAGTTACCAAATTACGATTTATGACTACTCTTTATACTCTAAAGTCTGTTTAATCAAAACAAAAACTTCTCAACGAAGTAAATACCGAGTGACGAAAGCGAATCCACTGACAAAACTCCTGATATGAATTTTGCGACGAAAAAAACCACGAACATTTTTATTCACAAACGTAAACTAACACAAAAAATGTGAATGTGCTCGAAACGTTGCACAAATTGCATTTTTGTTTTTATTTTATTAGATTGATCAAGGCAATTTGGTAACGTTCCGAACACATTCACATTTTTTGTTTGTATTTTTTTTGTTTGTTTGTTTGTTTGGCAACGTTCCGAACACATTCACATTTTTTGTGTTTGTTTACGTTTGTGAATAAAAATGTTCGTGGTTTTTTTCGTCGCAAAATTCATATCAGGAGTTTTGTCAGTGGATTCGCTTTCGTCACTCGGTATTTACTTCGTTGAGAAGTTTTTGTTTTGATATCAATAGTTTTGTAAAAGGATTGGAAACAAAATGCTGTGCGATTATTTTTCATGCAAATATATACTCATTTATTTGACCAACACATGGAACTATCTATAATGACATGAGGGACTCTCGTAGGGCCTTTAAAAACAAACTTAAATGGTGCCAAGACAATTCAGAACAGATTAAAATGAACATACTGGCTACGTCATATAGAAACAAACATTTTGGAAAATTCTGGCAACAAACAGACAAACTGAATACAAGATCGAATATTCCGGCTGAAGTAGGGGGAGTGAGCGGTTGCCGTAACATAGCAAATATGTTTAAAACACAATTTACAGTGGATCCCTGTGAGATCAATTTCGCCGAGGCTGTCAGGGGGGATATCATAAATAATGGGGAAAGCTTTGTACGTTTCACGTCTAGCGAAGTAGTAAATACAATAATGGGTATGAAGCGTGGAAAGTCGCCTGGACATGATGGCCTGAGTGTTGAGCATCTGCGACACGCTGGTGTGCACCTTCCTAGAGTCCTAGTTTTGTTGTACAATATTTGTATAAGCCACGGCTTTCTGCCGGACTCGATGACAAGGACAATAGTCGTGCCTATAATCAAGAATAGGGCGGGGGATGCGGCGGACAGAACCAACTACAGACCGATATCTCTTGCTACCATCATAGCCAAAGTGCTTGACGGCTTGCTTGATACTCAACTTAGCAGAACAATTAACATACACGATGCGCAGTTCGGTTTTAGATCAGAGCTGTTAACTGAGAGCGCAGTATTGTGTCTCAAGCAAGCTGTAAGGTACTACACGGATAGAAAGACCCATGTGTTTGCTTGTTTTTTGGATCTGTCGAAGGCATTTGACCTCGTATCCTATAAAATTTTATGGCAGAAGCTTGAAAAGGATAGCAGTTTAAGACCGGAGTTGATATCACTATTAAAGTACTGGTATGGTGCCCAAAGTAATGTGGTAAGATGGGGTGATGCACTTAGTGAACCATATAAATTAGGGTGTGGAGTAAGACAGGGGGGCCTGACCTCACCCAGATTGTTCAATCTTTACATAAACGGGCTCATAGAGAGGCTTAGCGGGGCAGGCGTCGGTTGTTCGATAGATGGCGTAATGATGAACAATTTTAGTTACGCAGACGATATGGTTCTGTTGAGCCAGTCGGTCAGTGGTCTTCGAAGACTGATAAAAATCTGTGAGGAATATGCAAAGGAGAATGGACTGAGGTATAACGCTAAAAAGAGCGAAATTTTAATTTTTCGAGGAATAAACAAACAGTTAAATTTCATTCCTAAAATACATCTGTGTGGAACTTCTCTGAAACTAGTATCTGAATTTAAATACCTTGGTCATATTGTGAATGAACGCCTGGGTGATGATAGTGATATCGAGCGGGAGCGCAGGGCTCTGTCGGTTAGAGGCAATATGTTGGCCCGTAGGTTTGCACGGTGTTCGACACAGGTAAAATTAATATTATTTAAAGCCTATTGCCACTCCTTTTACACGTGCAGCCTATGGGAGAACTATACGCGGCGGACATATTGCGCACTGCGTGTTCAGTACAACAATGTGCTTAGGGCTTTGTTGAGGAAGCCTCGATACTGCAGTGCATCGGCAATGTTTGCGGAGGCTCGTGTAGACGACTTCTATGCGATAATACGAAAGCGGACCGCGTTCTCAGCATATTGGCGTTAAAGCTAGACGCTCCCCTCTGGAGGTCCTGGGATAGTGTACACGTAGCATCGAAGCGTAGCGTATACTGACTGTAGGAGTATAGCGTTGAGTTATTTGTAGAATTAAAAAAAAATTAAAAATTAGAACGATGATTTCCATCAATTTTTGTTTTATTTAATTTCTTTAATAGTATTTTATTTTTTTAATTATATTTGATTTAAATTTAATTTATATTTATTTGAATTGAATTTATATTTAATTTTAATAATTTTATGAGTTTTGTGCATTTTATTAATTTTATTTTTCTGTATAATTTGAGATTGTTATGTTGAATACTAACTACGAGTACTATTATAACATTAGTTACTTAAGTTAAAATGTTACTAACACTTATGGATGAATAATCTGAAATAAATTGATTTATTATTATTATTATTATTATTATTTGGAATAGTTGCCTCTGACAAAATGAGAGTATTTTGGCTCAGAGGATGAGCGTTGTAATGACAAAGACGAGACCTCGAGTTCGATTCCCACAGGTGCCCGATTTTTTTTTCATTTGATTTTTTCAGTTTCCATTTATTTTTTTAATTCATTGCTTCAAAACAGAATTTCTTCAGTATTCGGATTTTTTTCTGTAAATTTTGTTTTATTGTTACAGACGGCAATGCGTTAGTGAGTTCATTCATTGTTTATTGTTGTTATCATGTGTTTATTACTGTGCAACTAGCATTGAATTTTAACCGTGTTGTGAGTACGATTCTGGCTTTAAAAGTCATTTTTTGGCCATTTTTGGTAATTTTTCATGATTTTTTGAACTTCTCAGGACCATATCTCAAAATTACGAATTTTCCCAGATATGTGCTATATAGCAAATTTTAGCTCTAATTTGGGGCTACGAATGAGGAAATTTTCGAAAAAATCGTTGGCGCCGTTTTCGAGAAAATGGCCGATCTGTCCCCGGCCAGTTGGCCATTTTTTGCCTTTTGACCAAAAATGTCACGCCAACTAATGTTTTTGCCATTAAAATGGACAGTATTCAAAAGATGAGCTTGAGACCTTTCCAATGATGCCCAATTTGTCAATGTAAGTCAACTGGTTTGGCCACAGTCCCTGTACGAAAAATGGCCATTTTTGGCCTTTCGAGGGCTGGCCACGGCCAACATGGCGGCCAAATCGAAATGTCGTAGAACAAAAAAGTCTTAGTTTTTGATGTACTTCAATCCCTGAAAGTTTGAACAAAATCAGTTGAAACTACGAATATACCCACACACAGACAAAGTAATCATCGATGGAGGCGCCAGTCAAAATTTTCAAAATGTCATATTTTATCAACAGGTAGTCGGATTTTGGCGTTTTTGGGCTTGTTGAAAAGGTCTCGACGAGGACCTTTAGGAAAATCTTTTTCAAGGTGAAAATAAGTGATTTTATACTGGTGCGGAGCCAAAAACTAAATTTTAGTCTCATTTTTCAAACGGCCGTAGAGGTGAGGCGGTAGGTATATTGCTAAGTGTAAATGCATTTTCTGGGTCTATGGGCCAAGGGCTTTCTAAAAATACCACACTCATACCAGAAGGTCTACTGTATAAAAAAATCGATATTGCGCGTATATATACAGAGTTAGACTTTCAGCACTATGGGTGCTTTCGTCACTCTGAGCTAGCTAACGCCCGCTTTGATAATTATCATATATTCAGCAAGACGATTAAATGTAATTTTATTGTTTTATATAAAAATTACTCAAGGGGGTGTTAAACATATATTTATAAAGGACTGAAACAACTATTAAAATAATAAGATAACAAAAAAATTATAATAATTTGTTTCCATGTTATAAACAAATGAACCAATCTGACCGACAGTTATTGATTCTTATGAGCCCTATTTCATGATATTTTAAATAGAATAAAAATGCAAATGGTCGGGAGAATGTAGAAAAAATATAGTTCACTTCGATACAATCAAGGACAACGCATTTGAAACCTGCTAGTAAAGGTAAAAATAAATGAAGTTTAAACTTTTTACATTCCAAAACCGTGCATAGAACGACATGGAGGAGGAAAAACGGCAGTAATTAATTAATTGTAATTAAACTCTTTCTTTTGTTTTCAAACACTTCGCATTGTAAAACTAGGAATGTTATTTTCACAAATGCTGTAAACTTTTAAAATGATCAACCATAGACTTATTTTCTCAATATCTTTTTTAATATTAACTGCTGCGATTGTAAGTGGTTTCTGTCTCGAGGAAAGCGGCAAAAGGGTTTATTTAAATAAATATCTATTTCTGATAAAGACCAGACCACACTACGAACTGTGTTGTTTGAATTAAGCTCACAGTCTCACTCAGCTATTGGGAACGCTAAGTGCTAGACCAATATGCCAGTCACGATTTACATTACAATAATTTATAATCATAGTAATAAAATAATAATTCTTTCTTAAACACATGACAATAAACATTATACTCATTTTCTATGCAAAGTTACAACTATTATAATAGTTTGTTAACAGCACTCTAAATAACGTAATATTATAACAACTTTGACTACAGGAATAACTTTAACATGTATGTACATTTCTAGAGGCCATGGAGCGAGCGTCGATTCTAAATCTGTTATGAAGTCGGACCGAAGTTAGTGCCCGGTGTTCTAGTTTATATTTGTTGACATACATTGATACAGCAATTAAAAGTTGAACTCGCTTTAATTCGATTCTAAAAATATAAAATTGGTTTCCAATTTCGGCCTATGACAGTGCCACCTACAGACTATTGAGTTTGAGTGTAGTTTTTTATACACACAGGGATGATTATCTAAAGCGGGAGTTGACTTCAAAATGCATTATGTATTATGAATGTATTAGTGCTAGCTTGATGAATGCTTAATTCACTTCACACTGAAAGTGTAATATCACAGAATGCAGCAGCTAATTCACATGACCCAGTTTATGAAACAGATCCTTACATCAGGTAAGACACGATGCGGACGAATTTGCTTCACCATTCAAATGAACTAGATGGTATCGCTTTTAGGATTTATATTTCTTTTTTTACAAGTTAATATAATATTCATAACCAATATATGGTTTTTATCATTGAAGTATCAGAGTAAAGAGGTTTTTTTTATATTTTTGAAGTAAAAATTACTTACCCATGCTTGATTTCGGGAGTAAGCTGGTGAGTGCGCGACGAGAGCGTTACGAAAAGTATGCGTATGCTAGCGTTACGCGAACGGTGATTAATTAAAGCCGATAATTTATTTAAATACTTTTAGAAAATTAATATATATGTATATTCCTACATATGAATGGAACTAAAGAAGTTTTACTTTAGTCGTGTGGTCGAAAGCACACTCGTTTTTTTTGTTTTAAAGTGTATATTTATAATGCTACATTAGGGCTAATGTTACTGGATTAAGTATAAAAAAAGCTGCTGTCGTTCTGATTCTTTATATGGACATTAAGTACTGGAACTGCGTAATTGAAGTGTTTACGTGAACTGTATTAACAATTGAATATTAAATAAATTGTATAAGACTAAAGAAAACTAACAAAAAATATAATTTAAATGAAGAAACTGCAACAGAAGTTTGAACAAATTGGAATATAAATTCATTTGTAGCATTACTTGGTAAAAACTCTCGTTTTTAAAAAACATGTTTACTTTAAAGATTCAAAGTAGCGAAGCTCTCAAAAATATTACCAGCGCAAAACAATCTTACAGACGAAGTAACTTTACATAAATACAAACTTAGCATTAATATTTCTTATTATTATTATTATTATTAAAATGTCTTAGTATTTTTTTTATAATTTGTTTATATATTTACCTATTCTAAATCGATGTCGAAAAGTATATATGTATGTCACCTTTGACATTTTGTTATTTTCAGAATGCACCGACTTATATAAGAATAACAATTGTCCGGAAATAAAAGCTCGAAAATGCCAATATCTTTTAAAATACTAGTGCAAAAATAATGAATACTCTCAGAGTTTCTATAGATTTTCTAATCTATCACTGGCACAGAAGTACTTAGCAGTAACAAATGTATCTCTTTAAGGGTTTAACAACAAATTAAAATTTTTACAAAAAAATGTATACAATACTTTATTTATTATTATATCAGTCGTAAGCAATTTATTTATAAATAAAATTGAGGTAGAAGGTAAACAGAGTTTATTATTTAAAAATTCAGAGATAACTAATCCTTTAATATAATATACGCTGGATACAAACATGGTATAGAAAGCGTATGGAGCGTCCTTTAGAGTACCCTAATATGATTATGACGTGGTCGCTATAATATCTTATTTAATAGGGTTTCCTCCCTCCTTGATTCATGTATTTATTTATAGAACAGATGTGGGAACTAGTTTTTTAATCGTATAAAAGTTAAATCTTTTACTACGTAAAATAAATACGTAAAATCGCTTTATTCACGTATCGTCTTTTGTTTATATTCAAATAATTTTATTTAATATTATGAATAATAATTGCACAAAATTTCAAAGTGAATTTTTAAATTATATTGTCTTTTATATTTAAAGAAAAATGTACCTATAAAATACAGACAGAAAGTTTTAGTCACCTGGAAAAGTAAAGCCATTACTCTAAGATAAACTAAATTTATGTTTCTTCCTTGGAACCAAGATTATCCCGTGCCTTGTGAGATGATCACAGCGGAACAGCAAGCTCAATCAACCGTAATCATTTCATGAAGCAACATAAATGTAAAAAAGCTGCAGGAAGAGAATGAAACTTGCATTATCAATCCGATAATGAATGTTGTGTACAAAACAACATAGATCTATAATACGCATTTCAATCGATTTTTTGCCTTACTAATGCATTCATAGTAAATAAAGTATTGGCGACATGATTAATCATGATTAATCTTATAGGTTGATTCAGGTAATAACGGTTATTATATCTCACCAATTTCGACAAAATCCATCAGTACTTTTTACATGAACCGCGAACATACAAACAAATGAACGGACAAGACATAAAACATCCTTACTATTAAAAGCGCACCGTGTACTTAAGACAGCAATTATTTAATTATATAATTTAATATAATATTTTACACTAATATTATGAATATTTATTTAAAAAAGTATGTATGTTATTAAAACTAATTATTTAATAAGAAGTTCGTTTCAATAACGTAGTTAATATTTAGATTTTATCGTCTTTATTAATGTCACAAATTATTCCGTATGTGAAAAATGAAGTTCAAAATTTAATAAAACTCCGTTCAGCAAATGCCAGATGTGTCCTGATATTTTGCATGCATTTAAATGGTACATGTTTAGAATAATCGCATAAGTTAATTGCTACGAATGCTTTCGCCATTTACTATTTTTAACTGCTTTGATTAGATTTGTTTAAGTATATAATAGCAAGTGTAAAAGAAGGTAAAATAAAAGTGTGCACTTAAACACTTTGTACATACGAGTGTTAGTTATACAAAAGTGTTATTCTCATAAAATAAACACCTGAAACCTGATAAACTAGCTGAAAGGTTCAAAGCTAAGGGTGTTGAATGAAGTGCTTCAGCGTCACTCACAGGGCTGGGTCAAGTACACTGTGCTGTGCGTTGTCACAACGTTTAAAGTTAACATTGCATTTTATATTTTTATAATTATGCCATATAAATATAAAACTATAAAGTGTGTTAAATGAAAAGTTTAAATCATAGATAACTTTGGTTTATCATTTTTTTATTTGTTTTGATTTATGGAATATAAATTATTAAATAATATAAAAGAAATGTAATTTTATGATTAATGAATGTTGCTTATAATAAGCATGCTCAATTTTAATTATTTATTTCGTTATCCTTTGTGTTTACCCTAATTTCTTTATTGATAATATTTCAGGAGTTGGAGGAATTCAGTTATCGAATTCTTCTAACCTTGAGAAGAGCAACAAATGTTTAGCTATGTTAGAGAGTGTAGGAATTTGCGGAAGACAACTTCCACTGTTTAGGCATTACTTTAATAACAGAACCCAATGTGTTAAGATTGGTGAATCTATAAGAATAGATGAAAACCTTAACTGCGGTGTACCCTAAGGCAGTGTGCTAGGTTCTTCCCTATTTTTAACCTTCATAAATGATCTTTGTGACTTAATTCTTTCTGTCGGTAAGATCATTATTTTTGCCGATGATCTTCTGTTCACTGATGACACATGGACTAAAACATTTAAAGTTACTCAAAATGGGCTAAACTTAGTTTGTGTATGTCTACAGAATAATTAAATGTCACTAAACTAATCTAAAACCAAATATTTATATATAATCTTTGCTACTAGAAAATCAGCTCTTCTAGAATTTTGTAATTATTCAACTGGACACGGTTGCCAAAGTTATGATTCCTTATGTAATTGTCAGAGAATTGGGGCTTTCGACAACATTGAATACCTTGATATTACTATGGCTAACACGCTCTCTTTCCAACCACATATCTTGTCCCTGCCCAGTCAGATCCGGATAATGTTATTTATCATTTTCAAACCATTTTTTAAATTTCAAAATCTTATTTATACAGAGCGTAATTAAATATGTATAAAGTTGCGACGACATTTTGTAACATAGTATTTGTTACTCACAGTGTAACAAATGATGATAATTATGAATAATTATATTAATTATAATGTATTGTGACAGTATTTAGTTATATGTATTTTGTCTGACTGTCAACAAAAACAAATATTCTGATCGATTTGGTAAAGTTTACGATGATATAAAGATTTTATTTGGACAAATACAAAAATATTTTTGTTACTTTGATATCTTTTCTCTTGTTTCCTTTTATGATGACTGCTTTCAATAAGCTTAAGTTTAAGGTCAGTACGCGTAAAACAAAGAGATTGGCATTGTTTAATACACAGACTAAAAATACAAATGATGTTTTGTGTTCCAAATGATAATGTTTGAATCATACTTAATACTCTTCGCCCTGCATCACTCGCTATTATTATAATGTTTTGTTTATTAGGTATTATAAAATATTTCTTAATACCTATGTGTTACGTTTTCAGCTATTCCGAATTTTTTGAAGTTATATTAGAAGTATTATGTTAAAATTATTACAATGATTATAAAGTATTGCTTTATTAAACTTAAGTTTGTTATCATCATCCGCTTGCATACCTAATTATTTTCGGGATATGTGCAATAGGACAACTTCTCCGGTTTTCTATCTTACGTAATATCCGTGAAAAATTCTCTTTTATGCCCTCTATTCATATCTTCGGTCGCCTCTTCTCTGACACCCTCTTCTCTGATTCATACTTAACAATCTTATTATTACTAGGTTCTTCCCTTCCGTTTTTAGTTACCAAATTACGATTTATGACTACTCTTTATACTCTAAAGTCTGTTTAATAATTATCAAAGCGGGCGTTAGCTAGCTCAGAGTGACGAAAGCACCCATAGTGCTGAAAGTCTAACTCTGTATATATACGCGCAATATCGATTTTTTTATACAGGAGACCTTCTGGTATGAGTGTGGTATTTTTAGAAAGCCCTTGGCCCATAGACCCAGAAAATGCATTTACACTTAGCAATGTACCTACCGCCTCACCTCTACGGCCGTTTGAAAAATGAGACTAAAATTTAGTTTTTTGCTCCGCACCAGTATAAAATCACTTATTTCCACCTTGAAAAAAATTTTCCTAAAGGTTTTCGTCGAGACCTTTTTAACAAGCCCAAAAACGCCAAAATCCGACCACCGGTTGATGAGATATGACATTTTGAAAATTTTGACTGGCGCCTCCATCGATGATTACTTTGTCTGTGTGTGGGTATATTCGTAGTTTCAACTGATTTTGTTCAAACTTTCAGGGATTGAAGTACATCAAAAACTAAGACTTTTTTGTTCTACGACATTTCGATTTGGCCGCCATGTTGGCCGTGGCTAGCCCTCGAAAGGCCAAAAATGGCCATTTTTCGTACAGGGACTGTGGCCAAACCAGTTGACGTACATTGACAAATTGGGCATCATTGGAAAGGTCTCAAGCTCATCTTTTGAATAATATCCATTTTGATGGAAAAAACATTTTTTGGCGTGACATTTTTGGTCAAAAACCAAAAAATGGGCGACTGGCCGGGGACATATCGGCCATTTTCTCGAAAACAGCGCCAACGATTTTTTCCAAAATTTCTTCATTCGTAGCCCCAAATTAGAGCTAAAATTTGGTATATAGCACATATCTGGGAAAACTCGTAATTTTGAGATATGGCCCTGAGAAGTTCAAAAAATCATGAAAAATTACCAAAAATGGCCAAAAAATGACTTTTAAAGCCAGAATCGTACTCACAACACGGTTAAAATTAAATGCTAGTTGCACAGTAATAAACACATGATAACAACAATAAACAATGAATAAACTCACTAACGCATTGCCGTCTGTAACAATAAAACAAAATTTAAAGAAAAAAATCCGAATAGTGAAGAAATTCTGTTTTGAAGCAATGAATTAAAAAAATAAATGGAAACTGAAAAAATCAAATGAAAAAAAAATCGGGCACCTGTGGGAATCGAACTCGAGGTCTCGTCTTTGTCATTACCATTACAACGCTCATCCTCTCAGCCAAAACACTCTCATTTTGTCACAGGCAACTATTCCAAATAATAATAATAATAATAATAAATCAATTTATTTCAGATAATTCATCCATAAGTGTTAGTAACATTTTAACTTAAGTAACTAATGTTATAATAGTATTCGTAGTTAGTATTCAACATAACAATCTCAAATTATACAGAAAAATAAAATTAATAAAATGCACAAAATTCATAAAATTATTAAAATTAAATATAAATTCAATTCAAATAAATATAAATTAAATTCAAATCAAATATAATTAAAATCATAAAATACTATTAAAGAAATTAAATAAAATAAAATTCATGGAAATCATCGTTCTAATTAATTTTTTTTTTTTAATTTTACAAATAACTCAACGCTATACTCCTACAGTCAGTATACGCTACGCTTCGATGCTACGTGTACACTATCCCAGGACCTCCAGAGGGGAGCGTCTAGCTTTAACGCCAATATGCTGAGAAGACTGTTGGAGCTGTTCAGTAATCTTGTCATAGCGGACGCGGTCCGCTTTCGTATTATCGCATAGAAGTCGTCTACACGAGCCTCCGCAAACATTGCCGATGCACTGCAGTATCGAGGCTTCCTCAACAAAGCCCTCAGCACATTGTTGTACTGAACACGCAGTGCGCTATATGTCCGCCGCGTATAGTTCTCCCATAGGCTGCACGTGTAAAAGCACTAGCAATAAGCTTTAAATAATATTAATTTTACCTGTGTCGAACACCGTGCAAACCTACGGGCCAACATATTGCCTCTAACCGACAGAGCCCTGCGCTCCCGCTCGATATCACTATCATCACCCAGGCGTTCATTCACAATATGACCAAGGTATTTAAATTCAGATACTAGTTTCAGAGAAGTTCCACACAGATGTATTTTAGGAATGAAATTTAACTGTTTGTTTATTCCTCGAAAAATTAAAATTTCGCTCTTTTTAGCGTTATACCTCAGTCCATTCTCCTTTGCATATTCCTCACAGATTTTTATCAGTCTTCGAAGACCACTGACCGACGGGCTCAACAGAACCATATCGTCTGCGTAACTAAAATTGTTCATCATTACGCCATCTATCGAACAACCGACGCCTGCCCCGCTAAGCCTCTCTATGAGCCCGTTTATGTAAAGATTGAACAATCTGGGTGACGTCAGGCCCCCCTGTCTTACTCCACACCCTAATTTATATGGTTCACTAAGTGCATCACCCCACCTTACCACATTACTTTGGGCACCATACCAGTACTTTAATAGTGATATGAACTCCGGTCTTAAACTGCTATCCTTTTCAAGCTTCTGCCATAAAATTTTATAGGATACGAGGTCAAATGCCTTCGACAGATCCAAAAAACACGCAAACACATGGGTCTTTCTATCCGTGTAGTACCTTACAGCTTGCTTGAGACACAATACTGCGCTCTCAGTTGACAGCTCTGATCTAAAACCGAACTGCGCATCGTGTATGTTAATTGTTCTGCTAAGTTGAGTATCAAGCAAGCCGTCAAGCACTTTGGCTATGATGGTAGCAAGAGATATCGGTCTGTAGTTGGTTCTGTCCGCCGCATCCCCCGCCCTATTCTTGATTATAGGCACGACTATTGTCCTTGTCATCGAGTCCGACAGAAACCCGTGGCTTATACAAATATTGTACAACAAAACTAGGACTCTAGGAAGGTGCACACCAGCGTGTCGCAGATGCTCAACACTCAGGCCATCATGTCCACGCGACTTTCCACGCTTCATACTCATTATTGTATCTACTACTTCGCTAGACGTGAAACGTACAAAGCTTTCCCCATTATTTATGATATCCCCCCTGCCAGCCTCGGCGAAATTGATCCCACAGGGATCCACTGTAAATTGTGTTTTAAACATATTTGCTATGTTACGGCAACCGCTCACTCCCCCTACTTCAGCCGGAATATTCGATCTTGTATTCAGTTTGTCTGTTTTTTGCCAGAATTTTCCAAAATGTTTATTTCTATATGACGTAGCCAGTATGTCCATTTTAATCTGTTCTGAATTGTCTTGGCACCATTTAAGTTTGTTTTTAAAGGCCCTACGAGAGTCCCTCATGTCATTATAGATAGTTCCATGTGTTGGTCAAATAAATGAGTATATATTTGCATAAAAAATAATCGCACAGCATTTTGTTTCCAATCCTTTTACAAAACTATTGATATCAAAACAAAAACTTCTCAACGAAGTAAATACCGAGTGACGAAAGCGAATCCACTGACAAAACTCCTGATATGAATTTTGCGACGAAAAAAACCACGAACATTTTTATTCACAAACGTAAACAAACACAAAAAATGTGAATGTGTTCGGAACGTTGCCAAACAAACAAAAAAACAAACAAAAAAAATACAAACAAAAAATTTGAATGTGTTCGGAACGTTACCAAATTGCCTTGACCAATCTAATAAAATAAAAACAAAAATGCAATTTGTGCAACGTTTCGAGCACATTCACATTTTTTGTGTTTGTTTACGTTTGTGAATAAAAATGTTCGTGGTTTTTTTCGTCGCAAAATTCATATCAGGAGTTTTGTCAGTGGATTCGCTTTCGTCACTCGGTATTTACTTCGTTGAGAAGTTTTTGTTTTGATAATAATGTACAGCAAACAAATAGTACGTATTTAAAGTAAAATATATACATATTTATATATATATATATATATATATATATATATATATATATAGTACTATTTGCCGTATTTTTTTTTAATTCCGTATTTCCGTAATTAATATGTAAATTTGATGCTTGAAGGTATAATGGTGATTTTAACTTTTGTACTTCACCACATGGAAATTTTTCCTTTAATATATTATAAGTGCTTGATACTACCGCAACGCTTTTTTGTTTAATCAATGATAATAAGCTTATTTAGAATGATTTCAAAGCCATCTGTCGTCTGAAGGTCTACAAACGTTGTAGTGATATTAATACTTCTCACTTCATTACGTATTTTACACTAACATTTCATAAATATAAAAATAGTAACTTACTATTATTAATTGTATCTTTTTAAATAATAAAAGTATTAAGTATTTGCAAATAATTATAATAATAGTCGTGGTTTTAAAAAACAAATAATACTTGAGTTAAAAGCAGCTGCATCGTTAATATGTCGCCGTCAACCTGTTAGCACTCTTGTTATGGATAAGCTGGTTGAAGATTTACATAATGTTATTTATACAGCTTTCCACGATACATTTGTTAAAATAAATACTATTTGATTTCATGTTACTTCTATTATCCTTTCGCTTTGAAATCTGGATATTAATTAAATGCTTTATACGATCCTGACCTCAGCGCACTCACACGGATATAAATTAAAACGGCATGTATGGATTAAGTTGCTTTGCCTATTTATTTAGAATTACAAGATTTATTTATTTTTATTTTGTTATGATTAGTGAGTTCTATTATGATAACTATGCACTATTTGTTTCAAATATGATTTAACATCATTATCAGATAAACTTTTTATATTTAAAGAGAAAAATTGTACGAACTGAAGGCGCTAAATCCCAGTTACTAATGAAAAGAGTTTTAGGTAGATTCAATAGATGAATCTACCTATTGCAATCGATGCGATGACGGGACCCAGACCCCAGAGTAGGGGCGCTACGCCGTTTATGAACTGGAGATTGAGAATCCGTCGAAAAAAAAAAATTTATATATCCCTCTATATATATATGTATATATGATCCATCAGTCCAAATTCATCGTAGGCGAAATCTGACTTCACAGGTCGATAGGATAAATTAGTAGGACAAACGTACCATCTCGTTTTTTTGGAAAAAGTGAAAGGGGGGGCTGCGAGGGGGGGTGAAAGTGCAAACCTTTGGGACACGCTACAGGTCGCAGATATTGACGCAGGATTTTCAAACTCGGCATACACATTCTTAAGGACAAAATGAAGGTTAAGTTCTTGAACGAGGGAAATCGGTCTAGGGGTTGAGGAGCTGGGGGGGTTGACAGTTAAAAACTGAAAAAAGTCACAGAAGAAGGCAAAATTTTGCCGTCGGAAAAATATTAGAAAATTAACAAATTAAAAGAGGAAACTTTTTTGTTCGAAAAGTTTTTTGATGCGACCCCCCGTTTAGGAGATAGGAGTGGTGGGTGGTTCCCCGCTCACCCAATATATGCAGAGTGACCCGTCATAAGACTCGTAATGACCAGTAGAATACTGCTGGCTAGTTTTTCTTTGTCGATCCGACCGAAGGGAATCTACCTAACACGATCGACCCTGTCGAACGAGGTATTTTAAAAGTGCGTCTCTAGTCCTCATTGGCAATTAGGTTTCTCTACACAATTAAACTAATAAAAACTGTAGTGTTATAATCCTCAGTGTAAACTTAATATGTGTTCTTAAATTTAGTTACTGTTAATATTTGGCCAATTTTACACTCTAATATCTGAGCATTATGAAGGGTTCTATAAGAGGTTTCTCATTCTGCCCTTCATAACATATTTGTATATCTCCACCAATAAACCTTGTTCTTTATTTACTCTTGCTGTTTTTTGCAACCATATAACACTAGAATGTAACATCAAAATTAAAAGTTAGATTAATATACTTTAAATGTACCCAAAATCAAAAACTGTCTTCTCTTATCTAATCGTGGGACTCTATGAACAGAAAAATGTCTACATTACTGCTTTTTTACAACGATAACATGTAAAACCTTTGTTCCTCATTGTGAGTTCTAGAATTGATGACAAGTCTTTGTGTTGAGTGTTTTGCAGTGAATTTGAAATATCTATTTTTTTCACTCATATAATCGTATTTTTTTTATTTAATTGATTACAAAAGAAATATGTAATTTTTTACCATATTGTAGTATAATTATAATTAAATTATTATTTACTAAAATTATTATTTACTAAAATGTTGAAAGTCAAACCAAATTTTGTATATTTATAACGTTTTCATTATATAATAGGTACTTTGTTTTAAGGAAGTTTTCAAAAACATTTTATTCTCTGGGGTATTTTTTTTTCTTATTGTAACTAATCTTTATGATTTATTCATTGTCTACAAGATGGCTGAAAGTATAATATGATAAAAACAAAAGTTGTACGTATATTCAATGAAAACACCAGCATAACATAATTATATTATCTTATTCACCGACAGACGGATTTATAAATAATATGGAATGGAATTTCATATTAAAATATAGTTTTTATGATGAATTAGGGAATAGGGAAGGTATATGAGTAAACTATGTAATTAATTGAATTAAATAATGCAAGCGTAAAATCATAAGCTCTTAAGGTTATGTTCTTTACATTATATAATTTGTATACTCTTTGTATCATCGTAGATGCGTCACAGTATGTTGAAAAGAATTTCCTTTTAGATTAAAGAAAAGAGAATTGTTATTATTAACAAAAACGAGTAATATAACAAATAACATACATTTAAAAGTATTATATTGTATTCGTATAATTTAACCACGTACTCGTATGTTAATTAAAAGTCTATATTTTATTATTCCTTTTTAATTGTTTTTTTTATTGTCTTTAAACATGTTTACATAGCTATTATAAAGGACAGGAAGGAAGTGACGTCTTTCGAAAATAATAAGCAATTTTGTAATATAGAATAACATTGAAGAGATGGCAGAACCGAAATTTATTCTTGAAATTGTCTATTGGTTGTATAGTCGCCAGAACGTACTGAGTCGTGCAAGTTTAATGACACTTAAGTGCACTTTGGGAATTACTTATAAAAGATTTATAAGACGGTTTTCAGGAAAATCTACTATTTATTCTTATATATACTTAATAAAGGTTCACCTTACCTAAGGTGAGAAAAACAGTACACTAGCAATCATCTCTTTAATAAAGGGTTTATTAACTATGTACGGCGATAAAAAGTTTTCGAACATCTTCATTATCTTATACCTGCCCACCTACACTTAAAACTAATTTTAATACTCAACATTATTAGTAACAATTGAGTGCAGTGACGTAGGAGTTACGTAATTATATAACTTTTCATTCCTTCCATTCAACTTCAAAAGGATAAAAATTGTAAAATAATATCAAACACTTATACTTATTTAATTAATATGTCGTTAATTAATAACACAAATTGAAATAAATTATATATGACGGATTCTAACCTAAATTAGTATTTCTAAAAAGATCCATTTTTTAAACTCTGCCATGCCATGAACGGCCATGATAATCAATTAAAAATGACAAATTTTTCACTTGTCCTTTGTAGAAAGCTTTCACTCATGGACTGCATCATAGTCATCATATGCTGGAAAAAAAACAGTTAGAATAATACTACCAGGCATTGATGACTTGTGTAAACAGAATTGCTATTTTTTGATTTTGCAAGTTCAGATACACCATTTGGCTTATATCCCTCTTGAGAATCATTGGGACTAAACTCCGAACGCTTTATTACAGTATTTGAAACATATCTGTGGCCGGCAGAAAGGGAACACTGGAGAGATTCTACTTCTGATGACGGGTTCAAACCTAATTTAGTATTTTAAAAAAATCAAAGTAGATGACTCCATCAGATTCATCAACTTTTTTCAGTATTATTCATACTTATAGAATTTCATTGGGAACAATTCAAATGATTAATTTAAAGTAATCAAAGCTCTCTAAAACACCCACTTTTTATAATCACTCGCAATAAATGAAAACTTAACTAAACTTAATATTTTATTATGAATAACACAAATAGTTAATCACCAAAAGTTTCTAAAAGAACAAGTAAATATTTATAATTACTCACAGCACAACACCAATATGTTCTTATCACTGTCCAACTCGAGCAGCTGGCAAAACGTGAGGTGTCGAAGCGAGTTGTCCGCTATTTATACACTTCTTATATTATATTATTAAATAAGTTGATCGTTTGACTCGATTCCGGAAAACGGACAATATCGCACAAGCTTTAACTTAACTTTAATCAAATCAAAGTATTAGAAATTAATGAATCCTAACTTTCATTACAATAATTCTTAAATGTAACTGTCATCTATCTACTTTGACCTAATTTATCTTATTTTTACAACGTAATTAACAAGTGCTAATAATGAATTATTATTTACCCACAATATTTATCAAAACACTATCCATTTTTAAAAATAAAAGGATAGCGGGGTAATCTTAAATCTACCTTACAATATTTTACAAACAATTTTTATACATATATTTCCTAATAATTCTCCCATCCCTCTGTAATTTCTTGTATTTTACTAAAACTGTATGAACCTTAAACTTCCAGCGGTGACGCTGTCATGGCCAGTAGGGCTAACAGCAGAGACACACAAAAAAAAAATGAACCTTAAACACATTTATTATTCGTATATAATTAAATAAAACTATATAATATTGTAACATCATGTTATATCAACTTATTATATATTTCCACTAAAAAATCTCTGCTCCGTTTTTAGTTTAATTTAAAAACTATATATGTAGTTCGTTTTAATATACCTTAAACGAAGTTCTGCGTAGAAGATACTATAAAAATATATTTTTCATATAATTGGTGTAGACCCAGTACGAACAGTAACTTTCTAATAGAATTTGGCTTTAATTTGTTTTCTAAAACTAGATTTAAATAAAGTAAAATATTTATGAAAACTAGTCTTACAAAAAAATTACAATAACCTATACTGGAATTGTATGATCTTTTCTATCCTTAAGGGAAGGAAGAAGAAGAAGAACGGGATGGTAAATAAGGAATGAAACTGTTTAAAGATTATAAGATTACATCTTGGTTTTTATGATCACGGAACATTGTCTTATGACTATTTTCATTTACGTACTGTAATTACTCAGACATTCTGTGGTATGATTACGTATTTTCTTATATATAACAATATGAAACTAATACAGAGTAATTGCAAATAAGTTATATGATGTTTTTAACTAACAATTTAGAATAATACTTATGACTATAACATTCAAACTGCAATGATTGAAATAATTTTATTGAAAAACCCAATTCTTACGATTAAGATTATTGTATAATGATATCAAATTACTTAGATAATAATGTGAATCTTATCGTGTTTATTATTACAATTCAAAAGAAACTTATCAAAAGTAACAGTAGTGGCCTACTGGCCTGAGATATTAAAGACCCAAGGGAAATTATACGAGAGGTTCTCAGATTGTTTTGTTCCGAGTTCTATGTATGTATTACACTGTGGAGATTATAAGATTTGTAGAAGGAGCCGTACTATTGAGTGAATGAGTGAATTGAATTTAAATTTCAATATTTTAGTAAATTCAAGTTGCTATTTTTATGTTTATTATATCAATAAGATGCATATCATTAAACCAATATACTTTCTTCTATTATTTACAAAAGTCGTTGAAATAATGTAAAATATAATCTTAGGTAACACCTGTCACAGGTCATCTGTATAATCAAGAACACACAACTGATATTTAGTAAGTAGCACACGGCATCCGAGGCACGTCTCGACACTCTCTCATGTGACTAGTTAAATTCTCGGATACACTTACATGTTTGCAGTGTACGTCCTTTGTGAAAATGTACCTAGACTGAACATCCATATACAACGTACGACGTTTCAAACTTTGCTCGAATTCTCGATATTTGATCCTAGTTTCATGATGTTGTTTTTAGTCGTATGTAAATAATGGAAAAAACTATACGATATAAAAATATTTTGTTACGATTGCAATTTTAATCTGAGGTCTGTTGATCCAAAAGCTACTACAGACGGCCATAAATGTATCGACAAGAGTCTCAATGTTTTCATTATTTATTTATTGGTATTGGTTAAACGAGCAAGCGCGGGGCTAACTGAATAAAAATAGTAATATACATAATATAAATAAGAATTTCTTTGAATCTATATCTCTAATATCAATATATTTTTATATGTGTGGTTACGTTCTTACATTTTATAATGGAGATCGCAGAAATATATTGTAAAAGGAACATCAAACGAAAGTAAAACATAAGACAAACTCTTCTCTCTTTATTCTTTTCTTTTGGAAAATACATAATAACTTTTGTCAACATTGTTATTTAGCTAAGATTGAATACGTAATCTCAATTTATAACTCTCAACTCGAGTTGAGAGTTATAAAAGAAATATTAATATTCAATTGTACCTCTGTATAACTGAACTTTATAAACTACTACTGTAAGTTACTCCGATTATCACTTCATAAGGGTTGGGAGGAATGTAACATTAATTCAAGTTTGTGTATGAATATGGAAAAACTTATAATTCTTATTCCAACCTTACGCCACTGTGTAATAAAATCCGTTATATTGTATTATTGTGAGAATTATATTTCGTTAAAATAAAGACCGTAGCGACAGTGCTAAGGCCGCTCATTCTACTCTCAAGCTATCTTTATCGTTAATTGAATTACATTTAATGTGTTAAATGGATCAGACTAAAAAAAAACGAAATGTCTGTTTCTCAGAGATTTTGACGGTTTGTTTAATTTCCAAGAAATTCTATAAAAAGTGCTAAACTCTAAATTAATTTTGTTTCTTAATCTTTTATAAAAAGTATTTAATTAAAATAAATACAAAAGTATTGTAAATGTAAAAATTATTGTAACTAATTCATTTGTAAATTAAAATATAAAATTAGAGGTTCTGGTAGATTGAATTAAGCATCTGCTAAAATTTCAGTAGACGGGGTGGAGTAATAAATGTAAATAACATTTACACAAGGCGTCGCTACGGTCCGCAGTCTGCAGTCGACTGTGAAGTTGTTACAGAACAAAGGATGAAGACGAACCGTAAATGAGCTGTGATTAGTTTAGATGAGGAGTCTGTTGTGTGAAAGTATCTTTGTAACTTTGAAATAAACGGTGACATACTAATAAAACATTTAATTTTTATTTAAGATAAATCCTATTAACTGCAATATTTAAAATTAATTCCAATTCAAATATATTTTGATTGCAGCGTAATAATGTTTTATAAAGTACCAAGTGAGATAAAACTAAGCAAAATGCAGCGACTAATAAAAATACACCAAAAGTATATTGTACCAAGTTTATTAAATTCACAACATTTGCAAACCTGACGAGATTTGTTCAACATTTTGACTCATAGCTACCAAACAGCTACAGTGCAATTAATTACGAGTTCTATAAATATTTCTATTACTATTGTACATCACAAATTACAATTTAAAGTTGTTACTTATAAGCATTTTCAAATAAATTCAAAAAATCAAATTTACAAAACAAAATCTGCATATCAATAAAATAAAATAAATTAGACAATCTATTTACATGGACGATCGAATTTCATTGGTGTAATCATACCCTTGTGTGGTTGATTTTTTAAAAAAATGACGGTTCTAAATGACACTTAACATCAAGTGAAGTCAATAAAGGTTTATTTTTTTACGTATTACGTAAGCTGTCTGTATTGGTAAATTTTATATGATATTAAATTGTCTTATTTAAATGATATATTTCTTAAGTGTAAGAAATATGTTATATTTGTTTCTTTAACACATTTATAACATATATTAAAGTTATTTATAACTTATCGTATTTAATAACTTATCGCATTTTAGTCAGAAACGCTATCTTATTTATTAAATAGATAACCCGGAATGACTCACGTTTATTCTATAGAAATTTGTCAGAAAAGATCTTTACCTTCATTTACAAAACGTATAGTATTCTGTTTTTCTCTAAGCTAGATGAAAAAGTAACAAAAAATCAATTATTATAATTAAGAGCTAAAACATCCAGTAGCTGATCTTTATATCGAAGACTAGATCAGAAGTTGAAACGACTTTACAGAAAGTGATTTAAGTTTTTAAATATATTACTCTGCACTTACATCGTTTTATTGAAAAATATGTTTGATCTTATGTTTTATGTTAAATAATATTAATTTCTTTTTAAGTGTATTTACTCAGCTTCTCTTATTTTTTAGATCATTTATGACAATAGATCCATAAAAATTATTACTTTATCACGTGTCTACCTCGAGTACTATAATTAAAATATAAGCAGCTGTTTACTATTATAGAATAAAAATAATCAGAACAACAAATATATTTTATTAATTTATATTAGTGTTTATACATTTTCATTTGAAATACGTAATAAGGTTAGAAAGTGAAGATAAAACAATACATTTAAGATATCAGTAATGAAATACAACAAATATTAAATGATTTCGGCACAAAAGTTTATTTATCAAGCGACCGCTGCATAAGTTTTATGGAATGAGTTCGCAAAGTACACTCTCATGTCACTCTCTTAAGGTTGATGGTCACCCTGACTTCTCATTTTTAAATAAATTTTTTACATATTACAAAAAAAAACTAGTGTTACTTCTTCGGGTCTTATTTACTAGAGCTGTTGTGAAATATAAATAATTTAAAGCGCGTGTTCTATGAAACAGTCTCAAAGGAAAGAACACAAATTGCCGACGCGCGGTGTCTCATGCAACATCATGGTTTTTAAATCAAATTTGTAATATATATTATGATATAATGTTATATTTCCTTCAATAACAATACTTATTACTTTACTTTGAAATGAATATTTGGTGAATTCTAAATTGTACCTTAGTTACAAGAAATAATGTTTAATATTAAAATTAAGTTTTAGGTCCCTAATAATATAGCACCATATTATACAATTAACTCTGAAAGACGCTGTGATATGCTATATTAACTTTGTTAAAAGAGATATAAGGTTTGTAGGTATCTTATACCTTATACATTGTAATAACTTTTTAGGAGGTGAAAGAGCTTCCTAAAACTAAACGAGTAAAATCAAACCTATTTGATATACACATAGATCTAAAAATAAAAATAATATTCGAAAATCGTAAGAAAAAAAATCTTGATCGAGAAAATTAGCAATCGCTACAATAAGCTTTTTTATAAGCTACTAGCTACTATGGTGGACGGTGATACTAATCAAAATAAAGAACCCAAATCGCTTTTTCTGCATTTAACAAATTTATTCATACTTTAAATTGAAGAACATAAAAATAATAAGGGTCGTCGTTGGGTCAGGCCCGTCTGGTTTTACTGGAGTAGTTCCATACTACCCTCTTGCCTCTGACGATGCTTGTGCAAGGTGTGGCAGACAATAACTCGGTATGGCATCGTCGTAGTATAATCAGTACGCTGGTGTAGTCGGTGTTCGTGTCTCGAGTGTTTTTTTAACTTCACACCCTGTGAAAAATGTCTACAGTTAGTATTTACCTTAAATACCTCCGCTGATATTGATCCCATGTGCATATAGCCAAGAAGAGAAGTCGCAACTAGAAGTATGGTATTCATAATAAGAAAGGAGGTACAAAATTATAGCAAAATAATTTAGTCACAATAAACAAACAATAGCTAAATGCAGTAGTAGTATTTATATAATATATCTTAATATTTTTCTTAACTTCGTTACGTTCTGTTTGAAGGTACCTCAACGTACTATATATTTAGATATCAGTTAACATAGTATAACGTACAAAGCATTGGAGTGTTCATGAAAGGGTTTAAAGGTGACAATGGACTTAGTGAACGAAACGGAATTCCAGAAGCCGCAGATTCTCTATATATATACATATATATATTTAATAGTCAAAGACGGTCATTCTAAGACGTTGTTTACACTATTACAAAAATATAAAAAAAGAATAGGTTTGAATAAATATATAGGCAGTTATATTTAGGACACCGTTAATAATATCCTTTTTATGTGAAAAACATAAACCGAAACTAAAATACTTAAAATAAGTGTCTTTATGACCCGCTAATAGTGGCATTTTTTATGTGTTTATAAGGCCGCTCTTACTCTTGTACATAGTTTAAAAATGTTATTTATAGTTTTTTTTATGTGCAATAAAGAATATTATTCTTATTAAGAATCCGTTTCGCTCTTATATTTATTGAAGATATTAATAGCATTAACGAACTTCATGGGTTGTTAATAGGAGCACATTAAAGTTACATTCATAGCGACTGTCACTGTGACTAATGAATCGAAAATTCATGCGTTTTATTTACTGAATAACAAATTGAAGAGCGCCACTATCCCGCTGTTCACATTCAATATCCCTGTTGACTGAAATATTACTGATATAGAGACTGGTACCTTTAATGTTATTGTACATTATCATTCCCCTTAAATATTAACACATCATAATATAGGTTTTTAATCAGTGAGTTTAATATTAAATTTTTATATTTAATGCATAGTTTTTATGTCTGAAAGTATTAAGTCTGCTTAAAAACGATTTGATTAATTTTTAAACTTGACGTAGTAACAAGGAAAAATATGTACAGTTGAAGATATAAAAAACTTAAAAATGTTGTGTAAACTTAACTAATTATTGAAAAAGATAATATTATTTATACAAACCTTTCATCATTTATGAATTGTGTTTAGATTAAGCCTGTATTTTCTAAATATAAATCTCAAACATTTAATGCTGAATACTTGTACTTATCTTATGAATAACGATAATATATATTCATTTAGTAATATAACATTTCAGGTAACAATATTAGAAAAAAATTGATAGACGATTTTTGTGATAGAAGATTTAGAATAATCTGTATTTGATAATTCCATACAACTTTATGTTTTATCAAAGCATGGCACGAATGTTCCACTTTTGGTAACCCTTTGTGTACCGTAGCTTAAAGTTGCAAAATAGTAAATAACGTTAAACATTCTATTTATATATTATTTGGTAAAAATTAACTAAATATTATTATCTTCTCCTAAATTATTATTTTTGAGATAAACAATTAAATAATACATTAAATTGTCATGAAAATTAATGTTTATTCCTAAAACTATTCCTAAATTATTTTCTATGTTTGTTTCCCCGATTTGCGGGGAGCAAATCTTTACTTAAATACTTAGGATCCCGTAAAAAGTATGTGCGATCCTTGGTTGTAAGTAAGTATTAAATTTTAATGAAGTAAAATGTATACCGAACCTCTAGCCGACATCACCTTGTTTAAAGGAACACATAAAAACTTCCACTATTCTACTATTACTGAAAGATAAAGACACTTATTTTAAGTATACACACATTTCATTTTTTGATATGTTTTCAACTCAAAATGAATATCACCACCTCCTTAATATAATTGGGTATATATTTATCAAAATAAACTTATTTTTATTAATAAAATTTTTGTCATAGTTAAAATTACAATTTAATCAACATTATTGAATAGCCGACGTTGACTTTTCAATATATGTATATAAAGCAGTTCATCAACAGGGTGCGAATTTGCGGCTTTTTGAATTCCGTTCCCTTCACTACGTCCATTGTCATTAATTTCTGTTACTAATTTAAATGTTGCATGAATTAAAAAGCATATATAGTAATTGGATTGGAGAATATGAATGACAGTAATTAATAGTATCATATCAATAGACAATTTTGATTCTTTGATTATAAATTAAACAGATCAAGTTAATAAAAATATATTTCTTTAACAGTCTGAAGGCTTAAATACTACATCGATGCTAATATCTTAACATTAAATGATGAGAAATGAAAACGATAAACGGTAAGGAACATTAGAATTGGAGTTTTATTTGAAAATAAAATCATTACTTGACAGTAAGTACTAAGCCTACATACTTGTTGATTTATTTTATATTACAATTTCATATAAAATAAACCAACTGTGCATTAAGTGCTCGTTCAATATTTTTTGAATATTGCGTATTAAAATAGTTTGTTAAATTTTGTCCATGCTATGTCTACTTTTTAAGTTATTTTTTAGAAGTAATGAGAACATCCTATGGTTGTTTCAAAATAATATTTGAACTAAAACGAATACCAATTTTAAGTCTTTAATAAAAAGAGCCTCAGCCCGTTCTAACTGGATTACAATTTTAGTATTCGTATTCTGGCAGAAGTACGATTACTGTTTATCAAAAATAATATTAACAACGAAGTCTTGGAAACTGCATTCACTTATAACTGTTATGATATTATTATTATAAAATGTTTCCACACATTTTGCAGATGGCACATACAGCCGTTTATGTTATAAATATGTGTTAACGGAAGACATTATTTTCGTTAAGAAGGTCGTTTACCTGTGTACTAGTGTTAGAAACTGAGCTTTATTTCTTCAACAATATTTGATTCTTATTTTTATTTGGTTATAAAAAGAATAAGATTAAATTGTACAAAAAAAATTAACATATAATATATACATATATGCATTTTTATATCAATATGTTCTCTAACGCACTCAAGTTAATGGAAAATCCAAGTTCAGAATATAATATGAAAATGAATAGAGTCGCAGTTAAAAGTAAGTTAAAAGCTATGTGGTCACCTCATGTCGTAAATATTATTTTAAATAAGTCAAAAACATAATTGTTATATTGCAGTAATTTTATATAGAATAATTTCATAATAATTTCATTAAATTTTTTATATAATGTTCGCAAAATATATAAATTCGAATCTGAGCTGAGCAGCTGAGTTTTTAAAAACTTTCTCTGTTTAGCTGTTTATTCTATGATTCTCAAAGGAAACACAAACATTTTTAAACAAAGTATCCAAACAAACATCTAAATAACATTTATGTGTTAGTTTACAGCGGAGCTCAATTTATAAAATAATACATATATATAAATTCTTAGAGTAAGAATGAAGTGGCTGTTTTTGTTGGTTTGTTTAAAATCAATATCCTATGAAAGTGTATATTAAATTCCTGCCTTTATTTTTTCATTACCTGGACAAATTAATAACTAAATTTTAACAACCAAAATTATATAACTTCAATTTTAATTTGTGTTTACAAAAAAAGATTTTTTGTAAATTTTTAATAAATTTTAGAATAATAAACAATTCCAGAAGAAGAACAACGCAGGAAAATCGCTGACAACAAACTGACGAGTAGTTTACTTTAAATAAGTAAATAATAAATTTCGTTTATTTACATGTTTATTATTCATTCAAATATTTTTAAGTATCAACTTTTGCTTCTAATACTATTTTTGCAATGTTTCATTGTTCATTTCGAATACGTGGACCGATAGCGATAATTCTTTATTTGCTGTTATAGGTTTTACAACCATGTAATATAATATGAAATATTTTCTATATATATATATAAGGCACATTAATTAATTTTAAATGTAGCCAAAGTCAGTTTTACTCTATCTAATCGCGCGACGCCATGAGCAGAACAATATCTGCATTACTGCTTTTTGACAATGATAAAGCCTTTGTTCCTCATTGCAAGTGTTAGAATTAATGACGAGTCCATTGTCAGTCGTTAATGAACTACATTATGAAAACGAAAGCTAGGATACATATAAATATACAGATATATTGCAGAGAATATAAAATATATATTTATTTAATCTAATATATAATTTTTTTAATACATTGATTGCAAAAGAAAGAAGAAAATAATGTTTTTAATTATTACAATATAAATATAAATTAAATAATGCTAAATTTCATTTTCAATGTCTCGCCTAGTTTGGTATCAAAGCCTTTATTATAAAACAGGTACTGTTTTTATAAGAAGGAATTTAAATATTTGTACGATATCAATAATCTACAGTATTCATGATTTCTTATTATAACGAAGCATTATGATTTATTCATTATGTATTTAAAATATTTGAAAATGAATGTAATAAATAGAGTTGTCTATAATAACTCAATATCTAAAATATTTTTAATTTCAAACAAAAACCATTTATAACGAAACGTGAAAGAAACTTAGATATATTAAATACACTTACCACTATCAATAGTTATATAATGTAGGTAATTAATGAAGTTTAAAGTTAGTATGTAATAGTGCTGAAGCAATCGGCGACACAAACAAACACGTGGTGATTAATATATCAGTGCCCGAGCTACACACTACACACAGGTAGTGTACATAAATGTATTACCGAGTAATTTGTTAGTGGAACGGTAAATTTATTATTATTTGGTCTCATTTAAGATTCATGTCAAACCTTCAAACAATGTTTCACGATTATATTTCTTGATTGTATAACGTACAGACTGTATATACAACTTATAGATGATATTAGTTAACTTTAGTAGAAACGATCTATCTGTCCAATTACTTTAAAATTTTACACAGTTACTTCTTTTGTCACGTAGACGATCACTAAGAACGGTTTTTCCAGTATTCCTATCCCAACGGATCTCAACTTTTTACATTTCGCCAAGTTTTAAACCTGTAGGAGCTATACACATAACGCGGAGGTAAGAGATACTATAGCAACGGTTACCATAGCAACGGTTACGATCACCAAGGTTAGGACAAAAGTTACCATAATAACTTAAGTTCACACCCAAATTAATAGTTTACCCAGCGAAGCGGGAGGGAATAAGCTATTATCTTAATATAAGTTTTCTCATGTATCAAATGTAAATAAATTCCGTTTAATATGTTAGTGTTCATGAAGTTGGTATGAGCTTAGGAGAAAATTAATTTTTTTTTGGCATCACATATTATATTATATTATTAACCATTACATCATTTTCTCCGTTTTCTTTCAATATTATTAATATAATAAGATATGCTTACTAATACAATGTGACTAATATAGATTGATACTATTAATATAAATTTATTATTTAACAAAAAACTATTATCTAAAAAATATTAGCATCTTTGTTCAAATTTTAAATTCACTTTATTTATACCATTACTTGTAAAAACATATATAATATTTCCACAGTTAAATGTGCAATTAGATCAAGTTCCGATAATTGTAAAAGTCTATGAATAATATATTTCAAATGCATTTCAAAAGCATTGTAGTCCACGCAAAGAATTTCTATGTATAGTAATATTCATTGCATGGATTAATTTAAAGTAACATTAAGATCCTATACTGTGATAATGAAGTTAAGGCGAGTCGTAAAATAACAATAGTATCGAGGGACGCATAGAAATGATCAAATAAGGGCTCAATATATTAATATAACCAAGTTAGTTCAGATCTCAAATATTTTAATAATATTATAAATAAAATTATACTGTTATAGTTTAGAGCATAAATAACTTCTATCGATAAAATATTTATGAAGCCTTGATATGTAGCATTACGAGTTTCATTATTAATTATATACATAATGTAGTTGCAGTTTTATTTATGTTACACATTTTATAGCATTTCTTATTATAATTATTTAAATAAGTTACTGTTAACAAAGAGTGATACAAAATATCAAACAAACAAATAAGTAACATTTATGTGTTACTTTACAGCGGAGCTCAATTTATAAAATAATAAATTTATATAAATACTCTAAGCATAAAGTGACTGTTTCTGTTTGTTTGTTTAAAATCATTATATCATGAAAGTGTATTTATAATGATCAAGATAATTACTAAACCCACCAAAATTATATATCTTCTCACTATCAATTAAGTACGGATCATATTTAGTATAGTTTTCATTATCTTTATATATAATATGACATGGTTGGTGACAATTTATTCATTTATTTATTTATCTTCACACCATATCCCATGCAGGGTAGCCAGAGAAGACGGAGCGCCAAAAACTACAGTCCCTGCATACCTCTTTCGCCTCGGCCACAGACATCAACCTCTTCATACATGCCCTCCGGGGAGTCCTCATGCTTTTTACATGACCTTCCTCATAGAAACTGTGTTTTCGAAGGTCACTCGAGGCTTCCCCCTGTCTCTCTTACCGCTCACTTTTCCTATATAAATCTTTTTTACCATTAATTCGTCACTCATTCGTTCGACGTGCCCAAACCACCAGATCACGTTCTTCTTCATTCACGCCGTGACATCTTCACTAGTACCTGCCATTCTGTGGATCTCTTCATTGCGGATTCGATCAGCTAGACTGACTCCGCATATTCTGCGAAGAGATCGCATCTCCACAGCATTCATCTTTCTTACATTCTTCTTCTGTGTTACCCACGTTTGGCTGCCGGTACCTAACAGCGTCGGTAGCAAAACCGCATTGTGTACAGCCAAATGTGCAGCTATGCTGACGTTTCGCCGTCTCAACAATGCAGCCAAAGCACCGATGACAAATAGGTTGAATGTTTATATTGACGGGATTGATCTGTAGTCCTTTGATTCAACTTATGTTTCTTTTAGATAACAAAAATAATTAAAACAAACTCACATTTGCACATTGTATATATTAAATAAACTAATAATAAATAACAAATTATGGGAAATCAAGATATAAACGTATTTATTATTTTATTTCGTATTTATTATTTTAATAATAATGATGAATTAAAATGTTTTAATTGCTTAGTCCTTTTGATATTTTATATTTGAGGTTGACATTGAAATGTTTTAAACGTTTTAAATTAGCTTCAGATATTAGACTAACATTCAATAGAGGGTTTATAATTCCCAATTCAGTTGAAAGAGAAAATAATCAAGCACCATTGAGCACCCTATGAATAACATCAGTTTTGGGTTGAAAACAAAAATATAAACGGGGTTTATATTTAATAAAAAAGCATGTGATTTAATATTAAAAAAACTAGTTTCGCGTGCCATTTTGCGTTTTTCTGTAAATAGATCCCTCGTTTTTAAATATCTTTCATAATAACGTGTAAAACACGTAATTCTTTCAACTGCATGTGAATTTACAGCGAGATTCTAACTATAAAATTTCTGTTATTTCTCTTCGGTTATCTAAAATATTTTATTAAAAAAATACGTTGAGTAAGCCAATATCCATTCATTATTAGGTCTTAATTTGGGAAATAATTTCTAATTAAGATTATTCAATTAATTATTGTGAATATTTGAATATTTGAATTCAATTTATATTATGAAAAGTGGATGAACGCATCATTTGATAATGAAAATGTTTTCAGTACAGTCGTGTTGACTTAACGTGGTGTATAATTAAATTGTAGCTTTGCTTTTGTTGCTTTTTTAATATACGTATGTGTTTTTGTGTCTTGTGTTTATAATTTTAATAATCATACTTATATAGAATCAAATTTGTAAATATTTTGAAAAACTCTCGGAAAACTCACAGAAATAAAAACTGACAATCTATTTTGGTTAAAATAAAGAAAAAGTATTTCTCAATAGCGAGAATCCGTCCAGACATCGTGTGATATCCACAGTCTAATAGATACATAGAACTAGAAACATAAACAAATAGTCTAGTATAATTTCCCTTGAGTCATTATTATTGCAGGTTAGTATGCCAATGTCTTCACCTCCTTGGTTTCTTTTAAATCAAAATAACAAACACGTATATAATAAAAGTCTTAATCTCAAATATTGGTGTTGGTAAAAAATATGTTAACAAACCCATTTCCTTTAATAAAAAAATTCATTGCTTTGACTATATATAATTTGAGTGTCAGTCATCCTTAATACGAGATCCTTTGTATCTAATCCTTAATGCGAAATTGTAAGTTTATTATAATATTTTCTTTATAAGAAGATACGTAATTGCAACTTAAATGGGAATATCGGAGTGAATGGTGTTCTCTAACTAGTATACCTCGATCCACAATCATGAAAATCTGCTGCCGACTAATCAACTTGAAACATGTTAATTTCACAACCTCTCCTTTTGCTTAAAATAAATAAATTCAAATGTATGGGTTTTAGAGGAACGTTTGTATGCTAGCAGATACTATGGTATTTAAAAATATCTAGAACATGATGCACCCGGGCTATGAAACGCTCGCTGCCAGGCAACTTCGAGATTTATTATAAATGTAATTTAGGTCTTCTGAATAGTGTTTAAAAAAAGGAACAAGATAAGCCCACTAAGTTTCTGTTGCCAGTTCTTCTAAAGTCAGTGGCAAATAACAAGCAGTGGCACAATAATTGCTTTGACAATAAAAAAATATTTCTATAAAACTGACTTTCAATAAAGATTTTGATATTGAAAAAAAAATAATAACCCTAATAATAATAATTCCTTATATTTAATAGACTTTGATATTAGTAATTGTTATTTGTAATACGCTTTTCATAATCAATCCGTAAAAGTTTAAAGAGAATTCTTAATATCACTGAAAAATTGAGCTTAAGATCAAAAAGATTCATTTCTCATAAACATTCCAAATGTCTAATTATTCATGTCTAAGTATTCCTATGAATAGTTCGTGTGAGTAATCCTTTGATTAGGTATTCTCAATGTTCACACCTCACCGCAATTGATTTTGACAGACTCAAGTATAAGACGAGTACGTGAATCTTGAAATATTGGTCTTCTTTGATAATAATTCGTTCGTTCGTTCGTTGATAGCTTATTATGAAATGTACTTACGCTATTCTCAATTATTTAACATTCAGTATTTAAATTATCATCAAGATATTAAATTCTTTATTAAAGAGTATATTTACTTTATTAAAAGTAGTTAGACATTAATTTAACCTTAATTTGCATAAAAATTGGTCATTTTCAAAATTCTTCCCCAGTATTAATATTTTATGCTAAAACGTACTCTTAAGAAATAAATGTTGGTCTAACTGTCTATATACCTCTGTATATCTATTTATATATGTATTTGTAAAAGAGTATATTAATGGTTTTAATATTATAATGTACTTAAAAATATGTATCTTAACCGGTTAGTTCTGTTACAGACTTTATTTTTAGAAATATATCATGTATAAGTGGTTATTTTTTTATTTCTGTAAGTTAAATACATATTGAAGTAATAAACTTTACTTGACGGTAACAAAATATTGTTTGTTTATTTTTTTTTTTTATTGCTAAAAGCACTTGAAGTTTTCAAAATGTAAAAGAAAGTTAAATATCTGTTGTTAAGTACATTATTTTTCGCGCCCTTCGTTTTAAAAAGTTTTGGATCTAATTCTATATATATATATATATATATTTATATATATATATATATATATATATATATATATATATATATATATATATATATATATATATATTTATATATATATATATATATATATATATATATATATATATATATATATATATATATATGTATATGTATTTCTTGACACTATAATATAGAAATCTATCAACTGGAATGTATGTACAGATATATGGATATTCTTAGCACGTTTTATGGGGCCCAAAAACTATAGTGTTTACAAGCGAACAATATGGAATTCATTGCTACAGTCTTTAACTCAAACCTAATATTTACTTGTTTGTGTTAAATCGTTGGACATATATGTTACCCAATTATATCTGATTATGAATTAAAGTAAAAAAAAAGGTTTTATAACCAAATCCCTGTGGACTGTGTGGGTATTTTGAATTAAACTTTTAAATGCCACAATAATTTTATAGTTATATCGGACTTTTCAAAGCCCTCGATAAAATAAATTAAATAATAATAAATAATATTAAAAAACCTTATCTAATCGATAGCACAAGTCTACAACCCCTGCATCAATACTCGCAGTGACAAACCATTATTCCCGTCACCTTCAGTAGGGTTAATGAATGCTATCTCAAGGAAACGGCGGGATAGTCAACAGACAAACAAACGCTCGAATATTTACAGTGGCGATGTTAATGATGAGTTTTATATGTGTTTTTCAGTACTCATAATCTATTATATAAAAATGAATCGCAAAATGTGTTGGTAAGCGCATAACTCAACAACGCATGGACCAATCTTAACAATTCTTTTTTTTTAATGTTCCTTGAAGTCCAAGGATGGCTCTAACGGCGAGAAAAATTTGAATAATTTCCAGGGAAACCCTAAAAAAGCCCTTTTCTTTTTCCTATACAAATATTTTAAATGTAGAATAAATAACTAAATGTAGAGTCAATTTGAACTGTATTGCTATTCAATAAAGTTGATATTAAATTACAAGCACTCATTGTTGTCTAAACAATGTAGGTGTCTTGCTAACGTCAAAGAGTCAATTCGCGCTTTATTGTCGCTGCACAACGTTCAAATTTAATCAAATGAATGTGTACACCCGACCAAATTGAAAAGTCAAAAAAAGTAAATGTAAGATTTGATTGGCCTTGGAATATTCTTTCTTTTGTTTTAGTTTCGGAATGCGACATAAATTGTCATCAGTTTTCACGTCATTGCATCTGTCAAACAAACTGCGTTAAAAAGCATTTATAATCTATTATATAAAAATGAATCGCAAAATGTGTTGGTAAGCGCATAACTCAACAACGCATGGACCAATCTTAACAATTCTTTTTTTTAAATGTTCCTTGAAGTCCAAGGATGGCTCTAACGGCGAGAAAAATTTGAATAATCCCTTTTCTTTTTCCTATACAAATATTTTAAATGTAGAATAAATAACTAAATGTAGAGTCAATTTGAACTGTATTGCTATTCAATAAAGTTGATATTAAATTACAAGCACTCATTGTTGTCTAAACAATGTAGGTGTCTTGCTAACGTCAAAGAGTCAATTCGCGCTTTATTGTCGCTGCACAACGTTCAAATTTAATCAAATGAATGTGTACACCCGACCAAATTGAAAAGTCAAAAAAAGTAAATGTAAGATTTGATTGGCCTTGGAATATTCTTTCTTTTGTTTTAGTTTCGGAATGCGACATAAATTGTCATCAGTTTTCACGTCATTGCATCTGTCAAACAAACTGCGTTAAAAAGCATTTATAATATTTAATAATTAATTTTGATTGTATAAATACCTGTGATTAATAATTATTTCATGTGAATAAATTTAGGTAATTATATACGATATGCCTCCTATAAGACGAAGTAATTTAAGTAGAAGAACCCGAAATGCTACAAACCAAATGAATTACCGATCTTATCATACTGCACAAGAACGTTACGGCCGAAATGAACGCGAAAGAATTCGTATATCACGAACGCGGGAAGCGAGAGCGAGAGATTCAACTAATAATCGCGAAAGTTTGAATCGAGCTGCTTTCAATTACGATTTGTCAATTGACTACAGTAACCACCAATGTGTTGCTATTGGATCTATGAACTTGGTTTGCTCTTATTGTAAGGCATTGAAATACAAAAATGAAGCAAATGGATTGTGTTGCGCAAATGGGAAAGTGAAATTGATACCATTGGATCCACCACCAGAGCCATTGTACTCATTGGTTTCAGGAATAGAACCAGATTCCATACACTTTTTGTCAAATATTCAACAATATAACAATTGCTTTCAAATGACATCATTTGGGGCAACAAACGTAGTTCGGGAAAATTTCATGCCAACTTTTAAGGTATGTATTATAGCAGTTAATCATTATTATTTTAATGAACAAAATTTCCTGTTAACTAAGTAAATATGTGTCATTAACCTTCAGTTTCCTAAACCCCAAAACATATATTACTTAGTCATTATATTATTTGGTGATTCAGTATTAGCAACACTTTTATTATTTTGAAACACAATATAATTATTTGACGATGGATATTAGTTACAACTAATTATTACATATCGACATACCTAAGCATATCAATTATTATTTGGTGATTCAAATTAAGAGACAGATATACTTTTTAGGAACAAATATTATTTCTATTTGGCAAAAATCATTTTTTTTAATTTACAGATACAAGGCCAAATATATCATAGAGCAGGTTCACTGTTACCAGTGTCAGATAGCAATTACAAATTTCTGCAAATTTATTTCATGGGCAATTCACCACGAGAAATTGATATGCGTTGTTCACATAACAATTCACTAAAGAGGTCTATTGTAGAACAATTACAAACTTTATTTCATGAGTACAATCAATTGGTTATGTTGTTTAAAACTGCACTGGATCGGATGCCATCTGATAATCACAAAATTGTAATCAGAGCTGATAAAACACCTGTTGGCCAACATGCAAGACGTTTTAATGTACCAACTATTGATGAAGTTGCCATCGTTGTAGTTGGAGAAAACTTGGAATCCCGTGATATTGTTTAACATTGTTGGAATGATCAATTACAACGTATAAAGGAAACACACCGCTCATATGACGCACTGCAATATCCCATTATATTTTGGCAAGGTGAAGATGGCTATGATTTTTCAAACAAGATGATAAATCCCATTACAGGTAATAAAAAATATTAGTTTAGCTATGGAGCTATATTATCAGTCACTATATTATTATTTTTTAAATTTTCAATATTATGAAAACAAAAATCTATTTTCAGGTTCCGAAACCAACAAAAAAGTCAGTTCAATAACCTATTATTCCTACCGCCTAATGATTCGTGAAAATGAAGACAATCACATACTCAAATGTCGGCGATTATATCACAAGTATGTTGTAGACATGTATGTTAAAATTGAAACGGAGAGATTAACATTCATCAGGTTGAATCAGACCAAACTCAGATCTGAAGAGTATATTCACCTTCGAGATGCGATTAATACTGATGGAAATGCACAGAATGTTGGTCGGATGACTATTCGTCCAGCAACATACATCGGAAGCCCTCGACATATGCATGAATATGCTCAAGATGCCATGTCATATGTTCGTCATTATGGTACAGCAGATTTGTTCATCACATTTACATGCAATCCACACTGGATAGAAATCAAGCAGGAGTTATTCCCTGGGCAATCACCTATTGATCGTCATGATATTACAGCCAGAGTCTTTAGACAAAAGTTGAAATCTTTGATGGATTTCATTGTGAAACATTATGTGTTTGGAGAGACACGCTGCTGGATGTATTCTGTGGAGTGGCAGAAACGGGGATTGCCACATGCACACATTTTGATTTGGTTAGTTGAAAAGATAAGGCCAAATGAAGTTGATGCAGTAATATCAGCTGAAATTCCTAATGTAGAAGCAGATCCTGGATTGCATGAGGTAGTTATTAAAAACATGATACATGGTCCCTGTGGAACTCTTAATCAAAATTCACCGTGTATGGTGGATGGTAAATGTTCAAAGCGATATCCACGGACATTAATATCTGAAACAATCACTGGTAATGACGGTTATCCTTTGTATCGTCGCCGATCGACAGCAGACAATGGAAGATCAACAATTGTCAAATTAAATCAACAAGATATTGAAATAGATAATCGCTGGATTGTTCCATATTCACCCATTTTATCAAAGACCTTCAAAGCGCACATCAACGTTGAATCTTGCCATTCAGTAAAATCTATTAAATACATTTGCAAATATGTAACCAAAGGGAGTGATATGGCTGTGATTGGTATTAATGCAGAGAATTCCAATGATGAAGTTACCCAATACCAAATGGGTCGCTATGTTAGTAGTAATGAAGCAGTTTGGCGAATATTTTCTTTTCCTATTCATGAAAGACACCCTACTGTTGTTCATTTAGCTGTGCATTTAGAAAATGGACAAAGAGTATATTTTACAGCACAGAACGCAGTAGAAAGAGCTTTACAGCCACCATCTACCACATTAACCAGATTTTTTGAGATATGTCAAAACGATGATTTTGCTCAAACATTGTTATATTCTGAAATGCCAAAATATTATACTTGGAATCAATCCTCAAGAAGATTTATACGACGGAAACAAGGAAAACCAGTTACAGGATACCCAGATATATTTTCTACCGATGCGATTGGTCGAATTTATTCAGTACATCCAAGCAATGATGAATGTTTTTATTTACGACTGCTATTAGTCAATGTACGTGGCCCAACATCGTTCCAACATGTACGAACTGTTAATGGTGATTTGTGTGGATCATATAGAGAAGCTTGCCAACGTTTGCGATTGCTAGACAATGATGCTCATTGGGATCAAACTCTCAATGATGCTGTAATATCATCACAAGCTCATCAAATACGAACATTGTTTTCTATAATCATATCTACCTGCTTCCCATCAAACCCAAAGGATTTGTGGATCAAGTACAAAGATAATATGTGTGATGATATTTTGTATCAAATACGGATTAGAAGGGGAAATCCAAATATACAAATAAGCGAAGAAATTTACAATGAAGTATTGATTTCAATTGAGGACATGTGCTTGATGATGTCAAACAAACTATTATTTCAATTAGGCCTGGCCGCACCCAATCGTCCAATGCATGATGCTTTTAACCAAGAGTTGCACCGAGAAAAACTGTATGATCTCAACACTTTGAAAGAATTAATTCAAACGAATCTTCCACTATTGAATGAACAACAGAAGTATGTATTTGATAAACTTTTGAAAGTAATAAATGATAAAAGAGGAGGGATTTACTTCTTAGATGCACCTGGTGGTACAGGAAAAACTTTTTTGATTTCATTGATATTAGCAACAATTCGCTCACAAAATAAAATTGCACTTGCACTCGCTTCGTCGGGAATCGCAGCAACTTTGCTTGAAGGTGGTAGAACAGCTCATTCAGCACTAAAATTACCATTAAACATGCAAAGCAACGAAACTCCAACCTGCAACATTTCGAAGAACTCTGCAATGGCAAAGGTTTTGCAGCAATGTGGATTGATTGTTTGGGATGAATGCACGATGGCACATAAAAAATCTTTGGAGGCTTTAGATAGAACCTTACAAGATCTCCGGAGCAATCATAACCCATTTGGTGGTGCAATGATTTTATTAGCAGGAGATTTTCGTCAAACATTGCCAGTGATTCCACGATCAACGCCAGCTGATGAACTTAATGCCTGTTTAAAGTCCTCCAATTTGTGGAAACATGTGAAGGTATTACACTTAAGCAAGAATATGCGTATCAAGTTGCAAAATGACAAATCTGGAGACATATTCTCTAAACAACTCATTGACATTGGTAATGGCAAATTTCCTATAGACACCTTGACTGGTTGCATTAACTTTCCTCAAGGTTTTTGTCAGTTAACTAGATCAAAAGATGAACTTATTCAAAAGGTGTTTCCAGATGTTGCTCAAAATTATAGAAACCATGATTGGTTGAGCGAATGGGCTATATTGGCTGCAAAAAACATAGATGTAAGTGAATTAAATTTCAAAATTCAAGAACAAATTACAGGCGAATTGAGGATATATAAATCAGTTGATTTGGCTACTAACCAAGATGATGTCGTCAACTAACCGCCTGAATTGTTAAACTCGCTGGATTTCCCAGGATTGCCACCTCATTATCTTCAATTACAGGTTGGATCGATAGTTATAATGTTAAGAAATATCAACCAACCACGTCTTTGCAACGGCACACGGCACACCTAAACTACTTAACCGATTTTAATAAAATTACACACCACGTACACTTTGACCTAATTTAAAAGATAGAATAATTTTCAACTCAATTCATAGTCGCAATATTATTTTATTGCAAATTATTTGTTTATTATTTTGCAGTTAGTTCCTAACGATTTTAAAAGATGGCGGTATCTGTTGAAGTTTAGTGTTCCAAGTTATTTACTAAAAACTTTGTAATATACAAATAGTGTTATAAACTTGGATTAAAATTTTAAAAATAATTATACTTATTTTGTTTTAATTTTTGCTTAATATCGACTATAAGAAAACATTATGGTTTTCATGACAGATGTACTCTGAACGTTATCCCCTTAAATAGTTTACTACAATGTAATATATCAAAAACAATAGTCACAGCAACGCGTGACCGGGTCTGCTAGTTTAATAATAAAATGTTCTATTATAGAACCATATATTAATAACAGTGCTGTTAAGTACCTAAATAAAATTGCTCTTGAGAATAAATATAACAATTTGAATAAAATACATATTTGATAATTTTACCTTCTAAATATAAATCTTCTAATTAATATTATAATTACACACTACAAAACCATAAATCTTTTCGTCCTGTTTCGTATACTCGAGGTTAGATAAAATTAAAAGACCCCTGAAGGTGAGAATGTCAATACACTACAGTCTATTGTCTGAAGCATATCTCACTCGAGGCCAGGTAACCCTCGTTAAATGTTCAAGGATGTCAACTGAGTTTGCATCCCTCCGGATGAAAATAAATCCATATAATTATAGTTATTACGTGTGCGCCTTGTTTGTTTTATTAAGCATCATATCTTATGGAAATTAAAGTAGGTACTCGTACTTCCGATAATAACCTAATGACATTGAAAATACGTATTACAAATAGGGACATCTTATTAAGTATATGTATAATTTTATGAGATTGTACTTACACCTACATAAATATAATAAATATAAAGCAATACAAAATCCCCGGGGATATTTGTGTTTCGTCATCTAGAGCGGACTTATTCCTGTACTCAAAACAACTAAGGCGCGTTATACTTGTGGAGCTTAATGTACCATGTGAAACAAACATACCCAAAGATCATACATTTAAGATGATACATGTACGAACTATGTAACAAACTAATCAGGAATAAATTGATAGTTAATTAGTACGCTGTAGAAGTAGGAGCGAGAGGTATAACAGCTAAATCTCTTTACAAATTATTTAAGGATCTTAGCTTTTCCAGAATAATCATCAGGTCATTTCTGGAACGTGTTGCAAAGGTGGCTTTAGTAGGTTTTTATGATATTTGGTTAGGTAAGGAGAGGAACGTGAACAGTGAAGGTGAGCGTGAATTCGCATTGTAATGGGGCCCCTAAACCTACACCTGGGTCGCAAGTCCCAGGCATTGTTTGCGCTCCTCTTCTTGCAACGCGATGGGCCCGGCACCCGCACGGTGAATCCATAGATTGCTAAGAAGCTTCGTTTTTTATCGTTATTAATATACAGGGATATAAATAAAAAGATCAGAAAGTATTGCCGACCGTGAAAATAAAAAGAAATCAATAGCGGTCACGAGCAAAACATTTATAACAAAATTTTACTCGTAAGAATATTATTTATAATTTAACAATGAATCATTCATTTTATTTAAACAGCATTTTCCTCGGCATTGTAGTTGAGGTTCAATTCATTTGAATTGCACTATATTAGTTGCTAAGGTTATAGATTTTTCTACGGTAATATGCTTCTTCCGAATTATAGGTCATCAAACAATGCTTAGTATTATAAGAAATTTGAGAAGTGTATATTCTATTGCAACATAACTTGTGCTTTAACTTAAATAAATAAACGGTTATTTCTCGTCGTCTTCAATATTAATGCCATATAACATATTCAAAGTGCATAATCATTTTGATGAATATGCTAGTGAATTGAAAATCCAACAAAGTTTATTATTATTAATAATTGTCTACCAGGCTCTATCTATCACCCACCATAATAGAGAAAACTTACAACTTCATGGTTTTTCAAGAATTGCATCCCAGTGCTTTTCGGTTGCCCTATTCTCTTATTACCATTATAACTAAATAGTTCCAATTAATAATAAAACCAATTGAAATGAATAAAATTTTCTATACATTTTAGAGCTGTAACTTTTAATAAAAATGCAAATCTTTCAATTTAACAGCTTAAAGTTTAAAATAAAAATAGTTGTCATCCAGTTAAACGTGTTTCGGAAGTCCACCTTTTTTTAAGTATGTCTTAACAGAGATTTAATCGCTATGAATTCATAAGGACAAACAAAGTTTTTATTTTAAATTTAATTTCAACAATAATATTTCAATAACTTCAAGTAATTATTATACTATATATAATCATACACATAAAAATAAGCCAATAAAGTTTCTTGTACTACTTATGAAAGTCGTTGAAACCATGAAATACATAAACTTAACGTAACAGGTCACCTGTATGATCAAAAACACACAACTGATATGTAGCAGCATGCGGCATCCGAGGCACGTCTCCACGCTTAACTAGTCACAGGAAATATCATGTGACCATGTGATCAGTTAAATTCCTGGATACACTTTTATGGATACACTTTTATAATTGGTTTGTATTTATTTTGTGTTAATCATCTTTAACTAACTTCCAAATAGATCCTTTACATAGAAGATCCTTTTTAAACTTTGCTGGCATTCTACATTATGATCCTAGTTTCATGTTGTTGTCGTCAGTCGTAAATATAAAAAATATTTTGATACGGCCACAATCTGATCCGAGACCTGTTAATTTAACTACTTAACAATTATCTTAAAACAATATAAACAAATAGACAGTAGCTCAATGTTCTAATTATTTATTTTAAGACAGGGTATTAGCTAACTGAGAAAACGAGGAACGAAATAGACATTAAATAAATATTCTAAACCATGTTAAAAACTCATGCGACGGCATCTTCTCAACGATACTCAATTTAAAATATTAATAAAATAATTGGTAATCATAATAGTTACATGCTATTATAATGTTAGGAAGAATTCGTTAAATGATAATATACTAAATTATCACTTAATAAGTAATAATAGAAATACATACATTTATATTATAAATAAGAATTTTCCTTCAGTTAATTTTAATTATCTCTAAAATAAATATATTTTTTATGAGACATTACGATATTGTATTGTATAAAGGTGCAAGGGTATATTGTACAAGGGACATCATACAAATTTCTTTTCTATTGGAAAATACATCATAACTTTTATGAAAATTGGAACTTAGCTCAGATTAAACACTTTATATCAAGGCTCTTCAGAGATATAAATAGAATTTTATTATACACTTATACATTGCAACAACTGAACTTTATGTACTATAGTTTTTAGTTATTTCAATTATCATATCAAAAAGAATGAAAAGAATCTAATATTTATCAAATTATGGGTGTAAATACGCAAAAAAAATAATAATGATTTCCACTCTAACCTTACTCCATAGTGTAATAAATACCCGCTATTCAAATATTTTGATAATTACACTTCAGTAAAATAAAGGCAGTAGTGACAGTGCTAAAGCCACTGAACTTCACGATCATGTAATTTTTGTCGTTAATTGAATTATACATTTAAAGTGCTATACGGTTTTATATTATTTTTGAACACAGATAAATCATATCCTAAAAAAAAACACTTGCATTCCTAAGAGAAGATATCATTTCCATGAAATCCCATAAAAAGTACTAAATTGTAGTTTTACTTGTGTACTTTTATTGAAAGTATTTAATTATAAATACTAAAGTCCTGTAAATATTATTGTAGTCAGTTCGTTTGTAATACAAAATAATTAGAATAGGCAAATTGAAATTAGCGTCTAGTGAAATTTCAGATGGGGTGAAGTTATAAATGTAAATAATATTTACACAAGACGTTGCTTATGGCCGCAGTCTGTGAAGTTGTTACGGCACATAAGATGAAGACGGACCTTAAAGCGGTGAATTAGTTTAGATCTTTTCATCTCACACAATATAGACGTTGCAAACAGTATCTTTGTATTATATTAAATAAGACAATTAAATTATATTATTGCAAGTACGTAATGAGTTAGGAAGAATATAAGAATATAAAGAAAGCAAAGTTGGAAACCTTCTTCGTAAATATGGACGTCCAGTTAGAGTACAATGTTATAAAAGACAGCATACAGCAAATAAGAAATTGTATCCGGGAATGAATTGTAACACTTTTATGGTATATGAATTGTAACACTTTTTATAAACATTAATTTTTGCCTCGTGGATTATTTAAGAGTTGAGAATTGAAATTTAATTGCCACTTCATTTTATAAAAACAAATTTAACAAGGATTTATAAAAACAGTTAAAAATCTACACTACACTTCATAAAATGTAAAAAGTTTCTAATCGTAAGCAACTCAGGATACCACAATATACCAGACGGAGATAATGCCACAATACTCGCAGTGATAAACCATTGTATCCGTCATCTTTGTCAATAGGGTTGCCAATGCGGTAACGAATACGATTCATTCATTCTATCAAGGGAGCCTGACAGTCAACAGTAAAACCAATGCTCGAATATTTACAGTGGCGATGTTAATAATGTATTTTATTTCAACAAGCATTATCCAATGAATATCATTATTAATTTAACTCTACAAAACCCTTATGTCTTGTTTCATGTGTGTAATAAAGATCCCTTAATGTGAAAATATCAATACAACACAGTGTATCGTGTAAAGCATACCTAACTTGAGGTTAGAAAATACCCAATAAAGTTCGAAAGTTGGCACCGACCTTTGCGGCCAATGCTATTCAAATAAGTTGATATAATTAAAGGTTTCATTACGTGTTCAGCTCTTATGTTGTATATACTGGTTTTAATCTTATTGAGACTAAAGTACTTACGATAGTAAGCTAACAGTAGATTCCTTAAATAATATAATATATACATTCCTACAATAGAAATATGTTATTAAATTCCTACCAAAATAATTATAAACTTATTATATATTTTTTCTTACTCGTAATATAAGGGAATATGAAGAAAAACATAAGAAAAATATATTAGTCTCGTTAACAAAAGGAAATCTGTATAATTTAAGACAACTAATATTCAGACAGCATCACGCGAGGCCCGTCCCGTCTCATGTGACTAGTGAAATTCCCGAGTACAATTTCACAGTTGCTGTGTGCGTCCTTTGTAAAATTGTACTCCAACTGGACGGTCCGTGACATAAAAATACATATCATTACTACTACCTCTTATATTATTAAAAAAAAATTGCCAACAAAGATATTTCTAGCCAATATGTTTTTAAATAAGTGATTTGAATCTGCTATTAGATTAGAGACTTCGTGAGGACAAAGTGAAAAAAACCTTACTAAGAGCCATATAAGTCCTATGTATATTATTTGCTTTAGGAACAATATTTCTTTTAGATATTAGACAAAATAGGTTTTTTATTCAAAGTATAGTTACTTAAGCTTAAACTAAATACTTTTCTATTCAGGTTTAGAGGTATAAAAGGAAAAACATACTATACAATAGTCCATAAAGTTTAATTGTACAACAATTGAACTTTATGGACTAGTTTATGAATTAACTAGTTAGTTATCCAGTCGTTATTCCAATATTTAGTTAATATAAATGCAAAAGTCTTCCTATTCTTACTTTTCGCCATAGTGTAATAAACCGTCAAACATTTTGTAAGAAATCTGAAAAAAATAGGGTAGTGACAGCGCTAACGAAGCTGAACTACACGCTCAAGTAGTCATAGTCGTTAGTTAAATCATTTATTCAAAGTACCTACTAGATGGATTTACATAATTTTTTTGAAAACAGATATACCATAACCAGTATAATAATTGAGAGAAGCGAACGAAGTGAGCGGAGCGTTTTACTGGAGACTTTTTGCATTCTTTGTCACGAATTGGCTCAAAAACTACTTGACGGAAAATTATGAAACTTTGCAAACAAAAAGACACACGTTAGGTGATAGTTTTTTAAAAAAAAATTTTGAAAATTGTAAAAAAAAAAAAAAAAAATCATCCATAATATACATTGCCATTGACTTTCAAATATGATAAATAGATGGTGATATAATATATATATTATTTTTTGAATTAGGTACAAGATCTTTCATATAAAATTCACGGGTATATTGTACCTTGATTATTATATTCACTATACATATAGAAACAATGCATGGTCATAGCATAGAATCCTCGCGACAAATGTCCAAATCTGACGAGATTTGTCGCACAGTTTGACTGATAGCTACGGGTAGCTATTAGCGCGCCCACTAATTAATATACAACAGACAGTTCTCGCATTGCGTATCTGTTAGCCACCGATACTAAAACACTACAATTATGTTAATGTTTCTAATATTAGATAACATTGATTAAAATGACAATAAACAGTTAACCTAACAGGATTTCCTAATCAAAATGTAAATAAATTGCCATAAATATTATTTACTAAAAAAAATTTAAAAAGTATATGAATGATCAAATTAAAAATAACCTCGTTTAATCTTACCCTTATGTAGTTGATATCTTTATAAGTATTTGAAGTCTCAAAAACACGTCACGTCTTCTCTCCCGTATTTTAATAATGTTATGAAGTATAAAGTTTTACGTTTTTGACGCATTTCCAAATGAAAGGTAAGGAAGGTATGGTGTCGATATTGGGAAACTTTAGACGATATTAAACTGTATACAAAGTGGATATATCCGGTAAGTATAAGAAATATGTGATATAAGTTTCAACAAACAAACAATTATCTTAAAATAAAAGTATAATCATAAGCAATTTATAACATAAAAAATTATTTTTGTTGTTATTTTTTTTTCCAAGCAAATTAAAAAGTTATAGAGTTACTCAGAATTTTTATAGTAAAGCGTTATGACTCCAATAAAATTAGTTTCTTAAAGTTCGTGCAGAATATTCAACGACATGCCAAGAGGTTACTTATATATTTTAATAAAATACTCAACACTTACATCTTACTTTTTTATGTATTATATATGTATGCTATAAGTTTAAGTCTGGTAGACAGAACAAAATATTAATTGTTATTGTTTGGTACATATTTCAACTCGGATTTAGCATCATTAGGTTAGGTCTGTTAGGTTGGGTTTCTCGACATATAAGTGCTTTAGGACTTGTCACTTAAACATCACTTTGACAAGGGTTTCTAAATTGAAGCAAATTACTTAAAAATAAACAATACTATGTGTCTACTATTATAGTGTTTTTTATTTAGAAGGAACATTATCAGAATACGAAAAATATTTTATTACTTTATTTCATACAATAGATACAAATAATAACAAGTATTAAGTACTGTACGAAAATATTAAAACTTTTTATAAGTATTCAAAATTTGTATAAATAATTAAAAACGACGTGAATTAGATGATTTTGGTACAAAAGACCATTTATCAAGGTACTTGCATAGGTTTTATGCAAAGAGTTCACAAAGTAAACCCTCGTGTCACCCTCTTAAGATTAATGGTCATCCTGACTCAGTAAGTATTGTATTATCTTATTTTCTTCCAACTACCTTTTAATTACATTATAATTAATACAATCAACAGTACTAAAACTCACACAAAAATCACAACAGTATTAAAATTTTTATTTATGTTTGTTTCTATAAAATGGTATAAAAATATATAGTAAAAATGTTTATCAGAATCCAAATAATTTTATAAACATTTTTAGAAGATCAAACAAGTGTATTTTTAATATAAAATCCATGACTATGTTCAAATATATAATTTGTTAAGTTAATAAAAAATAATTAACCTAAATGAAAATATGTAGAAATATTAAGACTTACATTGTCAAAGCAAGTGTTATTTCTTCACGTTTCGTTAAATATATCTGTTGGAAAGTATGAATAATGCAAAGAACGAGTTTCATGACACGGCCTTAACGGAAAGAAAATGAAATTGTTTAAAATTGCCAAAGCGTTGGTGCCTCATGTATCATCGTGACTTTCTTAAATCATATTAGAAATATATATTTAAAGAGAATGTTAGTTTCTTCTTTAATAGTAGTGTTTAAAAGATATATTATTCTAGAATAGACATTCAGTTCGTTATTTAAGTTAACTTCATAATCGTCCTTAAAAAGTATATCGATGCCCGATCCAGTTTTCTACAGAAAACATCAACAAAATCGGTTAAATATTAGTAAATTCACGTAAATAACAAAACCCAATATGTCAAAGTGTTTTAGTAAAGTATTAAGACTTTAAATTAAAGGTCGCTTTTGTAAATAAGGACCAATATTTGCCAAAACGTACAAGTTATGTCCTTTAAATTAACAAAATTTTTGATTTAGACATGGGTGATGTAATAATGTATCCTTAAATAATGAAAAGTTATTAGCTTTGTAAAATATATTAACAGTTTTCTTTAGACAGATATTACTTCTCGTCACTTTTTAAACCACCAAAAAATATATATAAAAAATATTTATCAGCAAATCAAAAGAAAGTATTTTTATCACAATATCTTTACAACAATGTCTTAAAAAAGACTCAAATTATTAGCAATAATAATAATAATAACAGAATATTATTATATATGAATTGTTAGGACTTTCATGACACATGTGAATATTTCAGAGCATGAAACAGTCTCAAAGGAAAGAAAACTTATTTTTTTATTTGGCGAAAATATTAACTTTTACCCTTACAATAGAGCGTACATTATATCGCCTATGTTAGTTCGGAACAAATGTCCAGGTCGTTCTGCATCTTAACTTTATTACCTTGAAAATAGATTTACGCCATTAGAAAAAACATCCAATAAAACTACATCAATGATAAGATTAATACTTCATATATTTATTACTCGATATACTTTTTAATAAATTCTTATAAAGTGCATTTTTATCAATAACGACCAGTAATTGCCAAAACGACAGTTTTAGGTAGATTCCATAGATGAATCTACCTATTGCAATCGATGCGATGACGGGTCCCAGACCCCAGAGTAGGGGCGCTACGCCGTTTATGAACTGGAGATTGAGAATCCGTCGAAAAAAAAAATTATATATATATATATATATGTATATACGTATATATGATCCATCAGTCCAAATTCATCGTAGGCAAAATCTGACTTCACTGGTCGATAGGACAAATTAGTAGGACAAACGTAACATCTCGTTTTTTTGGAAAAAGTGAAAGGGAGGGCTGGGAGAGGGGGTGAAAGTGCAAACCTTTGGGACACGTTACAGGTGGCAACTATTGACGGAGGATTTTCTAACTCGGTAAACACTTTCTTAAGGACAAAATGAAGGTTAAGTTCTTGAATGGGGGAAATCGGAAATCGGTTTGGAGGTTGGGGGGCTGGGGGGTTGAAATTTAAAAACCGAAAAAAGTCACAAAAAGAGGCAAAATTTAAGTGTCGGAAAAATCTTAGAAAATTAACAAATTAAAAGAGGAAACTTTTTTGTCCGAAAAGTTTTTTTAGCGCCCCCCCCGTTTAGGAGATAGGGGTGGGGCCACCCCCCACCCCTATCTCCTCACCTCACCTAATATATGCCGAGTGACCCGTCATAAGACTCGTAATGACCAATAGAATACTGCTGGCTAGTTTTTCTTTGTCGATCCGACCCCCCCCGTCCTCCCCCCTCCCCCACAACTAAAGTTAATCATTCATTCTAATCATTGTTACCTTTGCATATTGCATATCGAGACTCGCGTGACGGGATACCTAACACGATCGACCCTGTCGAACGAGGTATTTAATTAGCTGGTATACAAAATCAACATCGAGATCTAGTAGTCAAGGGACAAAGTATTTACATGCAGAAACAAAGTATAAACATCTTTACCAAAATAATATGTTAGACGTGCATTCAAAACTAATATATTTTCATCAACATAACAAATTATATTATTCCATTGTTTTACACGTTACGTCTTTTAACACTCTTAGTAACAAACATTTTCTTTAAATCTACTGAAAAATGACAAAGAAAACTGTCTGGCTTTGTCTAATATTATTAACCATTTGTGCAGCGTTGCGTCGCGGTATTTACCGCGCTGATAAGACTTTTGGCGTGTATTCACAGTTTGACGTTGCTTCTTTATACTAATACTAATTAAACAAAATATTTGGTACATCAAAGAATTTCCTATCGAAAAGTTTTTGTATTTGTCAAACTTCTTACTAATTAAATGTTAACAATTTGTATCTATAATATAATTTAAAAACATTGTATTTAACTAATAATATTTAGGACAGAGAAATTAATGCAATTTACATTAAGCACCTTTAAATTTGTATCATAATAATAAAAACTTATTAAGTGCAGTTTATTCTTATAATTATTTTAAGATAATATAAACAAAAATTCTATACCATGTTGTAATTTTGCATAATAAAACAACATATGAATGTTTCATAAGTAGTACCTACGATTTATAAATTAATTAACTAATTTTTTATACATATGCAATGAGCATAACTGTATTAAAATAAGTTTTTCTAAGTTTCGGAATAATTAATATATGTAAAAAAGAGCTGAATAAAATTAATAAACTAATAATTTTACGTAAACATTTCAAAGCAATCTTTCTCTTGTGCTTCAGTATTTGACGTAGCACATATAGCTTTAACACTAGACAGTCAGCAATAAGTAAAATATTCGTTTGTTTTTATAATATTCTATTATTTTAAAAGGAATATGTATGTAAATTAACGTAGAATTAAAATATTATTAATATAGTTAATATATTAAACTCACTTTCAATAGATGTATTATAATTACCAACACTGATAAACGAGTAAATACATAATTCTTTTAAGTTCTCTATTAATAACATTAAGTTGGATAGAAAATAAAAGTACAAACGAAATTTTATGTTTATAAAAGTCCATATGAAATCCATTAATAGGAGAAAAGCAAAAGTTTTTATGCGCTTTTAGAAAACAAAATAAAATACCTCGTCCTTTAATCAATTTCCTTATTTTAGTATATACATTTATATACGGGTACTAAGTATATATGAATACATATTTACATATTAAGAAGTAAATATAGGATCTGAGTAAAACATGAACGTTAACAATACTTCAACAATTTAAGTAATCGTGTATTTTACTTCAGTTTCAAAGTATTTTACAATAAAGTTAATCATTTTATTAAAATATGAGAAATTAAAGAGAACTAGGAGAGTAATTGCAAAAAATATCTACATACGAGTATAATTTGTTTTAATTTATTTTATATATTAACATCTCATAAATGATATAATTTTGGGCTTTTTAATTTATATTACAAAATAAACATATTAGAAACCATTATCACAATAGTGCATGTGTTGATGAATATTAATACACTTTTTATTGATGACTATATTTTCTATTATATTGAATCAGCTCATGTGTGTTTTTTTAATGTTGATACAAAAAAGATACAAAAAAAAGATTCATCTCTCAATAAGCATTGCAAATGCTTCTTACTATTCATGTCTAAGTATTCCAGGTGTTTGTGTGAATACACTTTTGATTATCACCTTGCCATCATTAACTTTGGCTGTCTCGAGTTTGACGTCTACAGTAAGTTAGTATAAACCTTTATCCACTTTTTTCTCTTTGTTGATTTATCTGTTTTCTGTAAGTTAATTCCACATAAATAAATAAATCTTTGTCTAACTTAATAATATAACGTTGATAGCTGAATCTGAGGTGTTGAAGTGTTTAAAATTTAGGCCTTGAAGTGTTTAAAATTTAACAGTATTACTTTTCGATCATGATGATGGAACGTTTATTATATTTATATATTATATTGTATTTTGTTATAAGTAAATAAAAGTTAAATATATATGCTATATTTTAATAGCGACAGTATATTTAACTCCGCTTTATTTTAAACTTTTTCATTTATACGATTGTTTGCTTGATCTAGGCTTAATATTTAATGCTAAAACATAAATGCAAGAAAACATTCTTATCTATCTTTAATGATACTTATCTTTTTCAATGTATTTGTAAAAGGAATTCTTAATGATCGCGTTTAAATATTGTATAATAATGTACATAAAATATTTTGAGCAGCTTAGGTTTGTTACAAGCCTATGCCTATTTTTAAATACATAATTTTTCAAGATGTTTTCTATTATTTTTGCAAGTAGAAAACAAATTGAGGTTCATTAAATATTTGAAGATAATGTTTATTTTTTGTTTTTTTTTTTTTTTTTTTTATATAAACTAAAATTTTGCAAAGGGAAAAGAAATTTAAAATATTATTTCGTTATAAAGTACATTATTTTTTCTCGCCTATAAAACTGAAAATTTTCGATTTAATTCGATATTTAAATACGTAATAACACAAATTAGTATTTTTATTGATCTAAAAATAAATCTGTCTAGTAAATCTAGTACTTACAGGTCCAAAGTTATTTCTAACACACTTTATGTAGCTATAAAATAAAAGCGACTAAGTAGTAGTGTTTACAAATGAATCAAAAACAACAAGCTAAACCTAATACATAGATACGAATCCTTAGGCATAAACCTTAACGAATGTACTCGTAGTGCCACGAGGCTCTTTTGATTGGAAACTTGCCAATATATCCGTATCTATCTATATATTAAGATATAAAATGCTTTTCATTTAGGATTTAGGATCACTTTGTTATCCGTCTGTTCATCCATTCTTTCGTCTGTCTGTAAAGCGAAAATAAAAATCATTTACTTAGGACTATTTGCTCCTTGAAGCCGTGAAAACAATAAAACTTCTAAATGTAAAAAGGATATGACCGTTTTTACGACAAAAAAAAACGTATATTATTACACTTGATTCAGAATCAAAATGAATAGTGTATTTCCGTTAATCTAGAACTATGAAATTTGGTAAGTAACATCGTTTTATAGTACACATTGAAAGAAAATTCTAAAATCTATACTTCTGTATTGAACTCATAAAAAAATGTACTCACATGGGAGGTTGAAATACAAAATTGAAACTACTATTTCAAGTGAGGTACTATGTGACAAGGCTTAATGTAGATATTTCAAAACACATTTCATTTATTTTTAAGAGTTAAAAATTGAAAACAAAAAGTATTAAAAAATCAATAATAATCAATAAATCATAAATAATTATGATAACAGAGTAATTTCATGTCAGAACTATTTGCAATCAACAAAATTGAATAAAATATGGAGCACATTAAATCTATCAACCCTTATATCCTTTGTCCTATACTTATGTGTGTAAAAAAATACCTGAAGGTGAAAATGGCCAGATAATCCTCGATAGAAGCTCCAGGATAGCAATTGATCTTTGTTTTCACACAAATGAACGTAGGACGATTAAAATAATAAAGGCAATAGCGATTACAAATAATATAATTTTAATTAAATCTTAATAAAGTGAAACGATTCCTCGCTCCGTTGTTTAAAATTTTACATAAATATTTAAAATTTATTAGAAATTTTTCAGCTAATAATATAATTTAAAATAACTAACTGTTCACGCATTAATAAATCATAACCTCATTCAATGCTGTATTTGAGAGTTTTAAAAATGCGCTAGATCAGATGTAACAAAAAGTATATATTACCTCGTAAATCACAGTCAACGATTTGCAATTTATTTTTAAGTTATATTTAATACAGTGTAATGTTCATTAGTAATGTTTATGGATATACAATATGGTAAAGATTGTTGATAGATTGATTTATGATATGCTAATTAAGTCTTTATGTTATAAGATTATTAAACTTCGTTGTCGTCATCACTGTGATTATCATTCTTTAACCATACCGTTACTTTACCTGGTAATCTTTTGAAGGTAACCTGTATAATAAATTACACGCCAGTAACAGTCAGGTGCCATGCAGCATGCGAGGCTCTCTAATGTGACTATTTAACTAGTCCCGGCACAATAATATGTTGGTAGTGTGTGTCCTACATTTGAAATTCTTCCTTAACTGGACAGTAAATAACGTTTGCACATACCATCAAATAACGTTTGCAGCGTCGTACACAGCAATCTTTTACTACACAATCCTGTAAAAAATCTAAACTATTATTTTTATTTTTTTAATAAACCGCATTCAAACAAAATAAACTCTAAACTGTTGTAAATTGTTATATCATTTCCTTTCTAGCATTAAGTATAAAATAATGGGTAAATAGAATTATGCGTCTGATAAAATTGTAGTTGTTGGAATAGGGTAATAAATGTAAATAACATTTACACAAGACATCGCTACGGTCCGCAGTCTGCAGTCGTCTGTGAAGTTGTTACGGAACAAAGGATGAAGACGAACCATAAATGAGCTGTAATTATTTTAAAAGAGAAGCCTATCATTTGATACTATAGTTGCATCTTACTCCTACTTAGGTAATAGACATTGCCATGATTCCTTTGAATAGACGATAATATACTATACTTTGTTTAAATTTCAATTCAAATATATTTTAATTAATTTATGATATTTATTTGTTTAATACAGGCAGGCTAAAGATAATAATTGAATCATCCTAATTTTGACTAATAAATAAAGATTTAGGTATTTAAATTACAGCAGCTACTAAGAATATATAAAATGTATCCTAATAATATATATTACCATCATTATTATTATACATATACATCAGAATACATATACCAACAATGTACTCACAGTACACAGAAGATTTGCAACAATTGTGCAAATCTGACAAGATTTGTTGTAAATTTTCAGAGTGCTACCAGTAACCATTAGCGCGTTCGCTAACTAAGGATAATCCAGACAGTTCTCGTATTGCGTTTCTGTGTGGCCGCCAACAAAACACTACAAATTCTTTTACTGTTTCTAATACTAAATCATAAATGACATTATATAGTTAAGTTAACCTCGAAAAGTTGGCCATGAATACATAAAAATAAAACTTAAATACAAAAAATTCTTTAATAATTTCAAGTTTCAATAACACGTCACCTCTCCTCTCCTGAATTTTAATAATGTTGTGAAGTATAAAGTTTTACGTCTTTGACGCATTTTCAAATGAAATGTGAACAACGTGTGATGTCGATATTGACAAACTTTAGATGATATTACACTGTATACAAAGTTGATATGTCTCGTAAAGATAACAGATTTCTTATATTTCTTTTAAAAGATATTCCAACAATTGTTAAAAGTTATTTAATCATTACTAACATATAAAATTCTATTCAGGATAAGTATCTTAATTTGCAATTCCAAACATATCGCGTTCTATTTTTCTTTAAAGTCAATTAAAAGAAGTACAATTTGTTTTGAATTGTTATAGTAAAGCATTATGACTTTAATTATAAAATTTAGCACAAAAAAGATTTGTATAGAACTTTCAATAACTTTCTAAACGGCTATTTACGAAGTTAAAAAGTAAATCATCGTGTCACTCTCTGAAGATTAATGGTCATCCTGACTCAGTAAGTATTCTACTACTACTTTGTTTTCCAACACCTACCTATTATTTATACTACCTTATTTTTTATTTATTTTTTATATATTATTATTTTAGAATAATATTATCTTAAATTAAATTATAATAAAAATATTTTGTCATTAGCAGTCAACGGAGAATATTTTACGTAAAAACTTGTAAATATTAAGAAATATTTCTTGTACGTTATCAAAGCAAGTGTTCACGTTTGATTTAATAGATCTGTTGAAACATGAATAATAAAACAGGGCGTGCATGAAACGGTCTCAAAGGAAAGAAAATTAATTTTTGCTTAATATTGCTGACGCTATGGTGTCTAGTGTATTGTCATGACTTTCAATTCACTCTTAAAAGATACATGAAACATATATTTGAAGAAAATGTTATCTTTTTTATTTCGTAATATTTTTTAATTATTTCAAAATAGATATCCAGGTCGTTTTTTTGTCTTTATAATCTCTTTGAATAAGTTTATCAATACCCTCCCTTGTTATCTATAAAAGAAACATCAATTAAAATACAATGATATAAAATGAATAACAATATAGCATACTTCAAATAAATAAATAAATATATAACTTTTAATAATATTTATATATAATGGCAATTGTATAATTCATACATTACGTATTTTATATTTAGGAAGATCCTTTTTGTTACTTTGATTCTTTGAACTAAAGAAATCTTTAAAAAATATATGATAGTTTTATTGTTTATATATTTTTTACACAAATACTTTCTTATGCACTTCTTGTGACAAAAGAAGAAGTTATGTATTTTATACCCCAGAGTAATGACAACAGCAACTTTTTTAACAGGCAAAACAAAAATCTTGCCTCATTCTTATAAGCCATTCATTCATTGACGATTAATTAAACTGCATTCAAATTTAATAGCATACCTAATAAAATTAGAGGCAATTTTAAAAATCTTTATTTTTCATCTGATCTTAAAAAGAAAAGAGACAAAAGATAAATATTATTTCTATCTTACTTAATGCACCACAATACAAATATTTAATATTAGATCCAGGTACTAAATACCCAAAATTAAATCTACCCATCTACTAAACCCGATTTCGATATTAAGATTTTAATAATAATTTTTTAAGAAATAATACGTATTTATAGAATATCGATAAACTGATTGTGATTATTTTTATGCAATGTAATAATTATAGAAACAAAAATAAATTTATTTTTTATATATATAATATAATATATTGTGGAATAAAGTTGTTATTAATATCGAGTTCTCTGAATGCCTCAATGTATACAGAAATACAAATATAAAGTTATAAAATAAATAAGTAATTCAATTTAATTAAAAACGTACATCAAAATATTTTGTGTGATGAAAAATATTGTTTTATTTTAAACGATTATCTAAAGCGGACTCATTAATGAGATAGGTCATTTTACGACGTGGATCTGGAGCATGTCTTTGCAGACACTGCCTTTAAGCCCGATTATACGAGAATTGCTTTTTAGAAACAAGGACACGTGCTTCTAGTCTGGCCAGCTGCTAACTTTTATGTGTTGATCCTTAAGAATTCATTTTATAGTTGAGTTATTGTTTTGTTCATCAATAACACTTCTAGTATATAATTTAATAATAAACAAAGTTTATTTGGTGATGTACCTGGTTTTTGCTCAGAGTGGTTTTCTTTATACCGCCAAGACTCGGCTACAATCTTTACTTAAATATAACAAAGCACACCTAACTATGTAAATTAAAAAATATAAATATAAATTGCTTAGGAAAAAACAGTGGGAATTAAAGCTATTAATAATTACTTTAGCTATCTATATCAGAAAGTCCAAATAATAAAGATATTAACATTAATTTTGATCGTATTTAAACTGCAAATAGTCTGTAAAACAATAAAACTGGCTACGTGTTCAAATCAAAAGCGTAGTTAACTAAATAACATCCTGTAAACGAATTCACCAATTCTTCTGTTCCCATTTTATATATATTCTATCTGTATTAAACGTTTAATATTTTGTTTGTTTGTATGTGTGTGAATATTTCGGGTAAAGCCGAGCTAAATTAAATGCGTCAGTGATAGCGCTGCAACCGATGAACTGAACACTCAACCTCTTTGTCATTTGCTGAAGTGCACAGTGAAAAGAACCACCGCTCTGTTTCATGTAAAATGTGAACCAGGTAAAAGAAATATAATACATCCAGTTTTACAACAACGTAATATGATCCACTTTCACGGTTTGAATAACATATTATCTCTTATTTTAATTAATATTATAATTTAGAAAAGGAATTTAAAATATATTTTGTTTTTTGCACCACTACTCTCGCTAGTTGAGATTCATAAAGGTAGCTTCTTAATATATACTAGTAAAATATTTTGTCTATTTTTAAAATACCATACACATAGACATACAATTTTAAAAATGCTACAACATTCGAGATACATATATATTATACAATAGTCTTTGTCAAACTTGGTTAAAAAATATAGTAATAGTTTTTAAATATATAAAAGTTCTCGAAAAGCTGCTGATATTAAAATATTTCCAAAATTCTTCTTCAACAAACTCTTCTTTTTAAAAGTATTTAGATATTTGATATGTTTATATTTTAAAAAGAATAATCGTTTCACAAACCTTTAAATATGTTGTAAGATATATTTTACAATTGTTTTAAGACTAAATGTATATTTTTAAAACACAAAGACTAAAATAATGAAAAGAAAAAGTTATTGGAAATGTTTTTATTCATAATCTGTAAATAAAATTTACAACACTTACATCGATTTAATTATCATAATACTTTTTGTTATAATAAAGTACTTTTATAACAAATTATTGTTCTCGTCACCTATTTCAGCGGGACCGCCGACGCGTTAATGAATGCGATTTCACGGGAGCTGCTGACAGTCAAGAGACGAACTGGAATATTTACAGTGGCAATGTTAATTATTTGTTTTATTTGATTTTAACAGTACCGATAACTGGTTAATACTATGTTTTAATATGCACTGATATGTCCAATGCCGTCAAATAATACATACATAATAAGAATACATATTAAATTTTCAATATAGTAAAATATTATCTATTTATATTAATTAATAATTTTACTTAACATAGACCTCACTACAAAACCATCAACCCTTACGTCCTGTTTCCTGTACTTGTGTGTGATAGAAGACCCCTATAGGTGAGGATATCAATACTCTACAGGCAATTGTGTAAAGGATATCTCACTCGAGGTCAAATAACCCTCAATAAAAGCTCAAGGGTTACTACTGATCTTCACGTCACTCCGCATTAAAATGAGTCAATATAATAAGAGCTATTACGAGTTCGCTTTGTTTGTTAGAAAGATTTTAACTTAGAAACCTAATCTACTTACATGAATATACTAATGTTTCTAAAAAATAGATCTTATTGTATATGATATATAATGTATCCCATTATTAACTGTAGTGCTACTACGTTGGGAAATAATTCAAAAGATCAGAAAGTATTTTTATAATCTTAAGTATAAAATTAAAAGTAATCCATAGCGGCCACGAGAGTAATACCATTTCAATTAAATCTTAACCAGGTATAACAATTCCCTGTTCCCCTTTTTAATAAGTGTTTTTTGTTTCTTTTATTTTATACAAAAAAACTATTAACATTTGTTTTCTCAAATTGTTTGTTTGTTTCTTAAATTATAATATTTTTAAAGCCACTATTTAAACATTATATTCTGATGATATGCAATATTGATAGTTGCAATATCCTTACTATATAATAATGAGCTAATTGACTCTGTATGCACGCGCATCACTTATCACCCACAAATCACACAATAATGTGTAATACATCAAAAAAAAGCTATTGAATCAGGCTACAAAATAGGGTGGGTGCCAACCTCATACGTGACCTTTGACCCTTTCCGGCCCTTAGGGCCGGGAAGTTCCCTTGTTTTAATATAATATTATAAATGTATATGACTCGAAATACTTTCAGATTACTATTACTACTTACTATTAGATAAATCGTAAAATGTGTAACCTGAAAGAATAAGGTCACCTGTATATCCAAGAAAACACAGCTATTACTCGGTTAGCACGCGGCATCCGAGGCACGTCTCGACGCTCTCTCAAGTGACTAGTTAAATTCCCGGTTACACTTTCATGTTTGCAGTGTGCGTCCTTTGTGAGATTGTTCCTTTACTGATAGTCCATGTACAAAACATTTCATTCTTGATACTTGATCCTAGTTTCACGATATTATCTTCAGTCATATGTGAAGAAATATTTAAAAGAAATAATATTTGTCGTTTGTGTATTATATATCGCAAATGGAACAGTTTGAATCCGAGAACTGATAATTCAATAGCTATTTAAGACGCTCATCATTATCTCATATACAGTAAGAGTCTAGCCTAATACATTAAGAAGCATTTTAAACTACTTTTAATAATGCTAACTAGGCACTGTTTTACTGTCTATAGAAAATTATAAAAGTAGACTTCTTATAATTCTCCTTTTTTATTCTCTTCCAAAATTTAGTTTTCTTATCAATACCTTTCAATAAATTTTTAATTATTAGAATCTAATGAATTCTAAACGATTTTAAGTAGATACATTACAGTATCTTCACATCGACACTAAAACTAAGATTATAATAAATGAATTATAAATTAACATAGTTATATATTTATAAGAAGGAATCCGTGAAACGAGAGCATAATAAATATTTTTTTATAATTTTTCTCTAAATATTGACTAGTTAGTACTTATAACATTTTAATTTTTTTATCCTGCAAACTATATTTCTAGCAAACATAATTAGAGATCTGCCTTTATCTATTACTTGCCCTAAAAGGAACCTTTCTTTTCGATATTAGAAAGAATATGATTTATTTTTGACAAAGTTATGCTCTTAGTCTAAATACCTTTTTTTAAACACTCAAATTTAGATATGTAACAGGTATAACAATATATTTATACAATTGGACTTAATTTACTTGGACTTAGTTCTGTTATTTTGATTATCACCAATATAAGTGACGAAAGAAATCTATTATTTGTTTAATTTTAAAAATGAAAAATTATATTCTAACTATCCATTTTACACATTTTGTTATTACTAAATTTCGGTAAAGTTTATTCGGCAGTGAAAGCGCTAATGCCGCTGAACTGAACGCTTAAGTAGAATTCGTCGTTAAGTAAGTTATTCGTTTAAAGTTCTAAATTAATTTATATTACTTTTATGAAGACAGATAGATCATTACCTAAAAGAAAATACAGGATTTTTTTAGCGGTAATAATGTATTTTTATTATTGCACATGTCCATAGGTCCTCCATTTACCTTCAAGTAGTTCTTGGACTGTCTGCTCCATTTTCCTTACAATCTTATAAGAGGTACTAAACTTTAATTTAGTTTCTTCTTCGTTATTAAAGACGAACGACATGTAAGTTTTAATAGTCTACCCAGGTATAAACTTTAAAAAACGAGTCGCCATACTTTCTCCGTCACAATACATAATAATATAAAATAAAAAAACTTTGTCTAATCGCAAGCAACTGTGCTTGGGATGAATTTGCAACCCCTGCATCAATACTCGCAGTGATAAACTATTGTTCTCGTTATTGTTTCAGGAGGGCTGTCGACGCGTTATGAATGCGATTTCAATGGAGTCGCCTGACATTCAACAGTCAAACAATCCATCAAATATTTACAGTGTTATCTTAATGTTTAATGTATTTTATTTATTTTTATTCGATGAGTTGTATTTGATTTTCTGTACCGATAATTGATTGATTACTATAATATTGTAGAATAACAGGTTTTAAACTTAAACCAGTTTCTTATTAATGTTGTTTTAAAATTAACCTCAGATAGAGCACATGATTTGTGTGTAATAAAATACTTCCAAAATTAATAAAGTACTACAGGTTATTGTATAAATAATATTTCACCCGTGGTGAGAAAACTTACAATAAAAGCTCGAGGGTGACTACTTTTATCTTTCCGCTCCGCATGACAATAGGTCAATATAATGTAATTATTTGTTTACCTTCTTTATTGTATTCAGCTTTTATCTCATGACACTTATTAACCTAACATTTCTTTAAAAGTATGATTATATATAATAGGAAAAATTCTTTAAGTAATGCTTGAATAGTTGCTAACTCTAAGAATCTACATATATAATTTTAAGCTACGTATATACTTGTACTGAACTTTTATAAAGAAAGTCATTTATTTTTCTTTCATAATCATTCAAAATACCTCAATCAGATGATAACTTTTTGGGGATGGTGCAAATAGAAGGAAATCAATAGCTGCCAAAAATAATATAATTTTAATTAAATGTTAATAAATAGAGTGACTTTCTGATCTCCGTCTTTATTAATATCCTCTTTTATCTAACTTTTTCATATTTGAGATAAAAAAATAATAATACGTATAATTCAACTATTCAAACGTCATTTATTCAAGACCTCATAACATAAAAGTGGTATTATTAAATGTAGAGAAAATGAAAGAAAAAACAGGCTTAAAAATATAAATTGTCAACGACTCGACCCACTTCGTTAAGTTTAACCATATAAAGTGGAGTCCATAGGTTTTTATATGTGTCGTTTAATTTTTTAGTTGCGTGATAATATACGGATGAAACATTAAACGGAGGTACAAATACAACTAAAGGTCTTGTATTGTTTGTATTAAGACTAACCAATCTATATGTAAAAAAATATATTAGTTCTTATTAAAATTATATTTTACCCTAACTGAGTACTTATACTAAAGGCACTCAAGATTAAACTTATAAAAGGAAAATATTATAATACAATTATACAACAAAATTTTATCAAACATTGTTTTCATTTATTTTAATTTTCACCAACAGGAGACAGAAATCATATTTATTAAATTTTATTAATGAAAATCCTAAACCGTGTTCTCTCTATTCTAGCCTTATGCCACAGTGTACAAAAAAATTGTTGTACAAAAGGACTACAAGTTGGTAAAATTAATGCGACACAGACAGCGCTAATAGTCCTGTATGCTCAGGTAGCTCATTAATTGAATTATTAGTTTAAAGTACTAATATTTTAATAAGAGAGAAAGAAAGATTAATTATAATAAGAAAGACAGAGTTACTTCTCAAGGGCAACGATCTATGTTCATTATTGCAGATGTCCATGTGCAATGTTATCGAAAATACGAAACTGTAATTAATTTCTTTATTCTTTCATTAAATGCATTGAAATAATATAACTACTAAAATAAATATTATTTTAACAAAATAATGTGTTAATTAAAATATAAAACTAGGAGCGCTGGTAGATTGAATTAAGCGTCTCGTGAAATTACAATAGTGTAGTTGGAGTAATAAATGTAAATAACATTTACACAAGGCGTCGCTACGGTCCGCAGTCTGCAGTCGACTGTGAAGTTGTCACGGAACAAAGGATGAAGACGAACCGTAAATGAGCTGTGATTAGTTTAGAAGAGGAGTCTGTTGTCTGAAAGTCTTCGCATCTCACTCATAATAGACATTGCTATAGTCACTTTAATATATATGGTAATATATTATTTTAAATTTTTATCTGAAATAAAACATACTAATTGACACATTGAAATATTACACAATACTTCACTTGGAACGCCATGTGAAATATATTTTAATATAATTATTTTCTTATGCAAACATTGGTTTAACATTAAAGGAATACCGAATGTGACAGTGAATATTTAAAGGCAGTCATAACACCCATGTAATTTTGACTTATACTTTTTAAAATTGCGTCAGCTAAAAAAATAGGTACACTAAAAATTCCCTTAAAGTATATTTTACCAAGATTATTATATTTAGAATCCATATACCAACAATCATACTCAGTGAACAGAATGCTTGACAGAGCTGTGCAAAACTAATGAGATTTGTCGAGCATTTTGACTGAAATCTACCAGTCGCCATTAGAGCGCTCACTAATTAGGATTAGAAGCAGCTACAGTTCTCCTCTTTTTCTCTCTCAGGTCACAGTGCGTGTCTGTTAATAGTCACCATCAAAACACCACTAACAATTCTGTTAGTGTTTCTAGTATAAGATCATTTTCATTACACCAATTAGTAATTTAGTTAAGTATTTCTTTATAATATCATGGAACATAATGTAAATGCATATCGTTGCCACGAATATTTTTTTAAACAAAAATAATAGTATGTTTATATTGATAAATTTTACTACTGTGTAAATGATTTTAATTATTCTAAGAATCTCACGACAGATATATCTTGTAGGAATAATTAACTTATTATTCTTGTACTGCTTAAGCACGGCTTTATGGCGGATAAATTACCCCGACCTTGTAGATCAGTATCAGTAAGTTTTATTACTTTTGAGAACCTCGTTCAATTTGTTAAATAATTTTCTCTACATAATTTCAATGATATAGACAAGAATTTACATATACAATAACAAAAGCAATAACATAATACTTAAATAGTGACGTCAGTCTAAACAGTTGAGTTGTCAGTTACATCAATAAAGACCGCTGAGGCTGACCTATGATTGTTAGCACGCCCATATTCTAAGAAGATAAAATTTGTAATAAATTTTTACTCGAGAATCATTTATTAATTTTTTGTTACTTATTGCCTTATTGACAACTCATATAAAGGTGTGAGCAACAAAACAGATATTAGTGAGGTTCAGAAATCAAGAGTGTTATTTGTGTCTTTATACAGTTACATTAGGAATTCATTGTTGGTTTAATTTAATAATATGTTTTTTATATAGATAGAATATATTTTAATTTTAATATATTCCTTTGATACTGACAGCCTATTTTTATATTCAAAATAAGTGTTATTTTAACGATCCTCGAATGTTATCGTATATATTTTTTTTAAATCTAGTAAATGAAAAGAGCATAGGTTGTTTTAATCTGATGGGTTAGTTTTTAAATATTTTATAAACGAAATGTTGTGTACGTATTTGAAAACTTAATTATTTTAAACTTTAAAAATTGTTAAAATCCTTCTATTCACTGCTCTCTGAATAGAGGGATTTTAACAATAAGTAACTTGAAAGAATTTTTAACTTTCTACTCAGTTTACGTACGTTATAAGAAATTTGAGTGCATATAAATTTTAAAAAAGATTTTTTTATCTATAAAGCTAAGATGAGCTATTATTTGCACAGACATCATTAAAACTTATTATGATGAAGTTTAATATAATAAATGAAGCCTTCTGTAATAAGTTTGTAAGAATATAAAACGTGACTTTGTGCCGATTTCTTATCAGAAAATTAAACTCTTATTTTAATTAATTTTATTTTATATTAATTTACTCTTTAATACATAAGCTTCTATTAAGTTCACTCACTTACTCGTAAGGCAAACACGTTATAAAATATACATTTTTACATTTAAGACAATCTCTAAATAAGACAGAAAATTCATAGTTCAGGCTTATTGACATATTTATAGTAGTAATAATAATAACCAATATAATGGAATAATAAATATATAACGTGATTGGGGTCAAAGATAATAACATCTGTAATTTGAAGCTAAAGTAGTTGCTGGTCCTTATTTTCTTTAATATTTTCAATGTAAAACTATGAAGAGGGTGTATAGATCAGATCTTTTCCCTCCGCATGTTCACGGAAAAGTTTTTGGCCCTAAATCAAAAGGTTTTCTGTGCTATTGTGGATTTGGAAAAGGCATTTGACAGGGTTGTGAGAAAGAAATTATGGGAGATACTGCCCCGATACAATGTGAGCGAGTAGGAACTGATATGTCGGACTGGTTTGACATCCAATCGGATGTTAAACAAGGTTGCGCTATGTAAGCTAGGTTGTTCAATTTATATTTGTATTATTAATTTATTAATTTGATATCTTGTTCTCATCCGGGTGACCCGAGGGCGAGCGGAATAAGCAGCCGGCCGTTTAGTACAAATACTTCTTTCACAGAGTCATCACTCCATGAACCATGTGCAAATGAAGTAACAACCCGTTATCGACTCTTCCCGTGTTATAATGGGTTGGCTAAAAGTTATTAGTTGGGTTATAAAATTGTTATCAATGTCAAATTCGCAACAATTTATACATTTTCTTTTATCTGCTGAAATTCTACTTGAATTTAATACATTCAGAATGATAATACTCGTTCCATCTATAGCGCAGAGTGAATAAATCATAATGAATAATTATATAGACCACTTATATTAAAAGAAGGATACGTGTCGAGCATTTAACCTTTTAAGATTATACTTAAAATCTTTTAGAATATGTTAACCATGTTCAATTTTGTTATTCTTTTTTTTTTTTATATACTGTCTAGGTTAGTACTTGACTACAAATATTCCGCTTCATTCACTTGTTCTATTATCTTACCATTCACGTTGATCTTACATTCTGTTCTTTCTTCATTTCTTTCAAATATCAGAACCTTCGTCTTATCTGCATTCAGGTTTAGAACATTATTTTCACACCCATCTTTCAGAGTGGTGACCAATGCCTACAAATCGCATTCTGATGATGCAATGAGCACTGCATCATCTGCATATAGCAAGCATTTGACCTTAAGGTCACCTACTTTCACTTCCATGTCACTGTCTTTCACGCCTTGGAGACAACTATCCAAATACAAATTGAACAACCAAGCTGACATAGCGCACCTTGCTTAACACCCGATTGGATGTCAAACCAGGGCGACATGTCAGCTCCTACTCGCACACAGGCTGAGTGATCTCTGTAAAGAGACTTTACAGCCCGTAGCAAGGGTCCGTTCACGTTGTATCGGGGTAGTATCTCCCATAACTTCTTTCTCACAACCCTGTCAAACGCCTTTTCCAAATCCACAAAAGCACAGAAAACCTTTTGGTTTAGGGCCAAAAACTTTTCCGTGATCATGCGGAGGGAAAAGATCTGATCTATACATCCTCTTGCAGGTCTAAAACCTCCTTGGGCCTCCCACAACAGCCTTTCAGATCTTTCTTGCATTCTTCTCGCTAATATTTTAGCATAAACTTTACTGCCCAAGCTGATCAAACTGATAGCCCTATAGCTTGCACAGTCTATCTGTGAACCTTTGCCTTTATACAAAGGTACGATGACTGCACCTCGCCAATCGCCTGGGACTTCCCCTGATTTCCAGCATAAATTGCACAAAAACCAGAACAAGTCCCAGAAGCGTGGCCCACCATATTTGATCATCTCGGCAGTAACTTCATCCGCTCCCGCAGCTTTACCACATTTCAGACTTCGAATCGCACTCTCCATTTCTTCCAAACTGATTTCACCATCGGCTACATCCGGACTCAGCATTTCACCGGTGCTCAAGGCCGAGGCGTCCTCACTTTCATACATCTCCTTATAGAACTCCGCCCACCGCTGCAAAACGTGTGCTTGCTCAGATAAAATTTCACCGCTCTTCGAAAGCACCCCTTTCATTCTACAGGTTACCGAACAACCCCGGGAATTACTAACTTCTCGCCAGAAAAGCTTCGTATTTTCCCGGAAGTTGTTTGTCAACCTGTCGTCCCTTTCACGCTCAGAATTTTTACGCTTCATCTTTATAAGTGCTTTCGTTTTGTGCTTTTGCAGCTTGTACTCTCTTTTTCTTATCTCTCTCATACTTTTATCCTTACCCGAGGCTTTATAATCCAACCATGCTTTCTTCTTTAACTCTACAGCGTCTTTCACTTCATCATCCCACCATTCATCGCGCTTTTTACTAAAACCTCTTTTCCTTTTACCACATACCTCTGTCGCTACATTCACCATACCATTCCTAAGGTACTGCCAGCATACTTCAACACTTTCATTTCCTGAATCACAGCTTTCAAGCTTCTTGGAAACCCTTTCTTCATATTCCTCTCTGATCGGTGGATCTTGAAGCTTCCAGCTTCTTATGCGATAATTCGACTCCAAGCTTGGACACGTCGTGCGGTTGCGCCAACCTGCAAACAGACCTCTTATTCTAGCAACGACTAGATAATGGTCTGTTCCCAGATCAGCACCCTTAAACACTCGCGTGTCCATAACTATGCTTCGAATTCGCTGATCCACCAGGAATAAATCAAACATACTTCTTTCTTCCGCTCGCTCCCATGTGTACATGTGAATTTGTTTATGATCAAACATCGTGTTTGCCACAAACAAATTTCTCTCTTTACAAAATTCCAAAATAAGCTTTCCAGCCTCATTTACTCTCTTATCACCGTACTTGCCTAGCACGCTTTCGTAACCACTTCGCGCGGTTCCAACCCATCCATTAACATCACCACATACTATCAACTTTTCATTACTTCTGACACTACTTAGAACATACCTGACACTCTCCCAAAACTCCTCGAGCTCGCTAATTTGAGCTGAGGATACTGGAGCATACACGGCTAACAAGAATACTCTTGTTATCCCCAGCTTAAAGCGAACCCAAAGAAGCCTCGGGTTGATCGCCTTGTATTCTACCATAGCATTAACCATTCGAGAAGACAACAATACGCCTACACCTTGGCAACCTCGCCCACCCTCTGGAACCCCAGCCCAGAAAGCGACCCGGTTGCCAGGCAAATCGGTCGTATCATTGCCTTTTCGCTTGGTCTCAGACACACAAATAACATCCAGATCTTTGTCATCCATCACATCTAATAATTCATTCATCTTCTGTTCCATTCCTCCTCTTACATTCCACGTAGCTATTTGTAGCTCCGTCCTCCACCTCCCGCCGTTCGGAACATGGCGTGTTGGTTGGCGGTCCCCAACGCCGCATTTGTTCATTTTAAATATTACATTATTATAAAAATATATTATTATAAAAATGTGTGTACATTTTTATTTAAACATACAATAATAAATACAAAAACTATATAAACTCATCTGGCACCGAAAAATGGCAAACAACTATTGGTGAAATACTTAATATAATATACATTGCAATAGAAATTTAAGTTCAAAATAGCGAACATAAAAACTATTATAAAATTAAAAATTAACAACTATTTATCTATTTCTACTAAAACGAGTATGGCTAATCATTTAAAATATTGGCCTTTGTTATTTACGTGAATTTATTAATATTTAATGGATGTTCTTGATGTTTTCTTTAGAAAACTGGATCGGCATCGATATACTTTTTAAAAGTGATTATGAAGTTAACTTAGAGAACTAAATAATCTAAATGTCTATTCTAAATAATATATCATTTAAACACTATTATGAAAGAAGAAACTAACATTATATTTAAATATATCTTTATAATACAATTTAAGAAAGCCACGATGATGCATGAGGCACCAACGCGTTGGCGATTTTAAACATAATTTCATTGTCTTTCCGTTGAGACCGTATCATGAAAGTCGTTCTTTGCATTATTCATACTTTCCAACAGATATATTTAATGAAACGTGAAGAAATAACACTTGCTTTGACAATGTAAAAGTCTTTATATTTCGTAATATTTTCATTTAGGTTAATTATTTTTTATTAACTTAAGAAATTATATATTTGAACATAGTTTTTATATTAAAAATACATTTTTTTGATCTTCTAAAAATGTTTATTAAATTGTTTACATTTTGATAAACGTTCTTTACGGTATATTTATACCAATTTATTGAAACAAACATAAATAAAAATTTCAATATAAGGTTGTATTAAATACAATGTATAAAGAATAGGTAGTTGGAAGAAAATAAGGTAATAATACAATACTTACCGAGTCAGGATTAACATTATTCTAAAAAGGGTGACACGAGGGTATACTTTGTGAGCTCTTTGCACAAAACGTTTGCAGCGGTCGCTTGATATATGGACTTCTGTACCAAAATCATCTAATTCACGACATATTTAATTGCCCGTTGAATTTAGGCTGCGTACTTGAGTTCTTATTGTGTTCAAAATGTTTAATATTTTTTTAATAGGTACATGAAATGTAATATTATAAATATTTAGGTTATTCACAAACGTAAACAAACACAAAAAATGTGAATGTGTTCGGAACGTTGCCAACTTGCCTTGATCAATCTAATAAAATAAAATCAAAAATGCAATTTGTGCAACGTTTCGAGCACATTCACATTTTTGGTTTGTATTTTTTTTGTTTGTTTTTTTGTTTGTTTGGCAACGTTGCGAACACATTCACATTTTTTGTGTTTGTTTACGTTTGTGAATAAAAATGTTCGTGGTTTTTTTCGTCGCCAAATTCATATCAGGAGTTTTGTCTGTGGATTCGCTTTCGTCACTCGGTATTTACTTCGTTAAGAAGTTTTTGTTTTGATCATATATTCAGCAAGACGATTAAATGTAATTTTATTGTTTTATATAAAAATTACTCAAGGGGGTGTTAAACATATATTTATAAAGGACTGAAACAACTATTAAAATAATAAGATAACAAAAAAATTATAATAATTTGTTTCCATGTTATAAACAAATGAACCAATCTGACCGACAGTTATTGATTCTTATGAGCCCTATTTCATGATATTTTAAATAGAATAAAAATGCAAATGGTCGGGAGAATGTAGAAAAAATATAGTTCACTTCGATACAATCAAGGACAACGCATTTGAAACCTGCTAGTAAAGGTAAAAATAAATGAAGTTTAAACTTTTTACATTCCAAAACCGTGCATAGAACGACATGGAGGAGGAAAAACGGCAGTAATTAATTAATTGTAATTAAACTCTTTCTTTTGTTTTCAAACACTTCGCATTGTAAAACTAGGGATGTTATTTTCACAAATGCTGTAAACTTTTAAAATGATCTACCATAGACTTATTTTCTCAATATCTTTTTTAATATTAACTGCTGCGATTGTAAGTGGTTTCTGTCTCGAGGAAAGCGGCAAAAGGGTTTATTTAAATAAATATCTATTTCTGATAAAGACCAGACCACACTACGAACTGTGTTGTTTGAATTAAGCTCACAGTCTCACTCAGCTATTGGGAACGCTAAGTGCTAGACCAATATGCCAGTCACGATTTACATTACAATAATTTATAATCATAGTAATAAAATAATAATTCTTTCTTAAACACATGACAATAGACATTATACTCATTTTCTATGCAAAGTTACAACTATTATAATAGTTTGTTAACAGCACTCTAAATAACGTAATATTATAACAACTTTGACTACAGGAATAACTTTAACATGTATGTACATTTCTAGAGGCCATGGAGCGAGCGTCGATTCTAAATCTGTTATGAAGTCGGACCGAAGTTAGTGCCCGGTGTTCTAGTTTATATTTGTTGACATATATTGATACAGCAATTAAAAGTTGAACTCGCTTTAATTCGATTCTAAAAATATAAAATTGGTTTCCAATTTCGGCCTATGACAGTGCCACCTACAGACTATTGAGTTTGAGTGTAGTTTTTTATACACACAGGGATGATTATCTAAAGCGGGAGTTGACTTCAAAATGCATTATGTATTATGAATGTATTAGTGCTAGCTTGATGAATGCTTAATTCACTTCACACTGAAAGTGTAATATCACAGAATGCAGCAGCTAATTCACATGACCCAGTTTATGAAACAGATCCTTACATCAGGTAAGACACGATGCGGACGAATTTGCTTCACCATTCAAATGAACTAGATGGTATCGCTTTTAAGATTTATATTTCTTTTTTTACAAGTTAATATAATATTCATAACCAATATATGGTTTTTATCATTGAAGTATCAGAGTAAAGAGGTTTTTTTTATATTTTTGAAGTAAAAATTACTTACCCATGCTTGATTTCGGGAGTAAGCTGGTGAGTGCGCGACGAGAGCGTTACGAAAAGTATGCGTATGCTAGCGTTACGCGAACGGTGATTAATTAAAGCCGATAATTTATTTAAATACTTTTAGAAAATTAATATATATGTATATTCCTACATATGAATGGAACTAAAGAAGTTTTACTTTAGTCGTGTGGTCGAAAGCACACTCGTTTTTTTTGTTTTAAAGTGTATATTTATAATGCTACATTAGGGCTAATGTTACTGGATTAAGTATAAAAAAAGCTGCTGTCGTTCTGATTCTTTATATGGACATTAAGTACTGGAACTGCGTAATTGAAGTGTTTACGTGAACTGTATTAACAATTGAATATTAAATAAATTGTATAAGACTAAAGAAAACTAACAAAAAATATAATTTAAATGAAGAAACTGCAACAGAAGTTTGAACAAATTGGAATATAAATTCATTTGTAGCATTACTTGGTAAAAACTCTCGTTTTTAAAAAACATGTTTACTTTAAAGATTCAAAGTAGCGAAGCTCTCAAAAATATTACCAGCGCAAAACAATCTTACAGACGAAGTAACTTTACATAAATACAAACTTAGCATTAATATTTCTTATTATTATTATTATTATTAAAATGTCTTAGTATTTTTTTTATAATTTGTTTATATATTTACCTATTCTAAATCGATGTCGAAAAGTATATATGTATGTCACCTTTGACATTTTGTTATTTTCAGAATGCACCGACTTATATAAGAATAACAATTGTTCGGAAATAAAAGCTCGAAAATGCCAATATCTTTTAAAATACTAGTGCAAAAATAATGAATACTCTCAGAGTTTCTATAGATTTTCTAATCTATCACTGGCACAGAAGTACTTAGCAGTAACAAATGTATCTCTTTAAGGGTTTAACAACAAATTAAAATTTTTACAAAAAAATGTATACAATACTTTATTTATTATTATATCAGTCGTAAGCAATTTATTTATAAATAAAATTGAGGTAGAAGGTAAACAGAGTTTATTATTTAAAAATTCAGAGATAACTAATCCTTTAATATAATATACGCTGGATACAAACATGGTATAGAAAGCGTATGGAGCGTCCTTTAGAGTACCCTAATATGATTATGACGTGGTCGCTATAATATCTTATTTAATAGGGTTTCCTCCCTCCTTGATTCATGTATTTATTTATAGAACAGATGTGGGAACTAGTTTTTTAATCGTATAAAAGTTAAATCTTTAAACGTAAAATAAATACGTAAAATCGCTTTATTCACGTATCATCTTTTGTTTGATATTCAAATAATTTTATTTAATATTATGAATAATAATTGCACAAAATTTCAAAGTGCATTTTTAAATTATATTGTCTTTTATATTCAAACAAAAATGTACATATAAAATACAGACAGGAAGTTTTAGTCATCTGGAAAAATAAAGCCATTAATCTAAGATAATCTAAATTTATGTTCCTTCCTTGGAACCAAGATTATATCGTGCCTTGTGAGATGATCACAGCGGAATAGCAAGCTCAATCAGCCGTAATCATTTAATGAATGTGAAAAAGCTACAGGAAGAGAATGAAACTTGCATTATCAATCCGATAGTGAAATGTTGTGTACAAAACCCAAAGCCCTATATATTGTCCCTCTTAAGTCGGATCCAGTTAATGATTTTTTTGTCTACGAATTTAATTTAATATTCTGTCTTGTACAAAATTCATTCTTAGTGAGAAAAATAAATATAATATAATTAAAATACAATAATAGTGTATAACCATAAATGAAAAAACCTAAATTGTGATTGAAATAAACTAATTTCATATTAAATATTTGTTCAATTCTAGAGCGAATATCTTTTTTTTTATTTATTGGTCATGTTAGAAACATTTGTTGATATAAAAGAGACTGTGTACAATTCACACACGGCAGAAGTGAAATTTCTGAAAAGTAACCTACGAGAGATTGAGATGGATATCAGGAGTATTAGTATAAATGTAAGATTTATTATTATTATTATTATTATACTTTATTTTGCATTATACCAACATATATTTACCAACTCAGTATCCAATGGGGAACAAAGCGTTTGAACAACTTTACGTTTTCCTCAAATTTCTCTAGAACTGACATTCTTCCATTACAAGTTATAATAATAGTGGTAAAATCTAAGAAATTATCGTATGAAAGGATGTATTTTTGTACAAAGCTGCTAATATTATATTAAAAGGCTTACCTCAACTAACAAATTTTACAAAAGTGTCAACGCCATCTACCATAAGTTTTATAAAATATCAGCTTCAGATTATGGCTCTAATAACACTTTAGTGCAAAGTTTGAGCAACAGATGGCACCGTAACAGCAGTGTGCAAAATGTCTTCTATCTCATTCTCTATTATTTGTTTTATTTTTTTCTATAAAAAGAAATTTACAATGGAAACGAAGCCTGTTAAAATATCAATATAATAAAACTACTTTGAATTTCAGACACCAACAGACCATTCTTTTATACAATAAATAATTGAAACATTATTACCATCGACGCAATTTGGTATGAGGGTTTAAGATTAATCATATTTTAGTTAGGCGTTATAGAATAGGCAATAAAGGAGTAGTGTTACACGAGTATACTCATAGTAGTTTCAGGAAAAGAGATAATTTAGCTAGAGTTGATATTAAGTGTTATGTTACGTTATGTATTAGTGCAAGCTCGTGTAGAATGCTTAAGTCACTTGGCACTGAAAGTGTAATATCATAGAATGCAGCAGCCTAATAATATGACTCAGTTTATGAGACGGATGCTTCCATTAGGTAAGACACGATGCGGATAATTTACGTTGTCATTGTAATTTAGATGGTATCCTTTTTAAGATTTGTATTTCTTTTATTCAAAGTTAATATGATATTCAACAACTATATGGATTTTGTCATTAAAGTATCCCAGAAATAATCTTTATTTTCTTAACTTATTAAGCATATTCTTATAATGCTACCTTAGGGCTGATGTTACTGGATCAAGTGTACACAAAGCTGCGGTCGTTGTGAACTTTTATATGGACATTAAGTAATGAAAGAGGTGTAATTGAAGCGTTTACGTTAACAGTAGGTTGAGCAAAAAGCATAATAGAATGAAACTGGAACAAAATTCGATATTAAATCATTTGTAGCAATACTTGGTAAAAACTTTCTAAAACATGTTTACTTCAGACTCAAAGTAATCAAGTTCTTAAAAGAAGTAACTTTACATAAATCTATATTAAGCATTGCTTTTTATTAATATTATTACTATTAAAATATCTGACTCTAATTGATGTCGAAAAATGTATGTGACCTGTGACATTTTGTTATTTTCAGAATGCACCAACTTATATAAGAATAACAATTGTTCGGAAATAAAAGCTCGAGAATTGTAATATCTTTTAAAATACTAGTTGTAATTTATCACTAGTACAAAAGTACTTAGCAGTAACAAAAGTATTTCTTTAAGAGTTTGACAATTAATTAAAGTTGTAACAGTAAAATATATAAAATACTTTATTAATTATTGTTTCAGCCGTAAGCAATTTATTTATAAATAAAATTAAGATTAAAGACAAAATAGCGTTTATTATTTAAAAATTCAAAGATAACTAATCCTTTAATGTATTATATGCTGGATATAAGCATGGTAAGTAAAGAGAATGAAGCGTCCTTTATTGCATTCTAATATGTTTATAACGTGGTCGCTCGGTGGGTTTTTTAATAGGGTTTTCTTCCTCCTTGATATTAATCTATTACATTTATAGAACAGATATTGGAACTAGTTTTTTAATCGAATAATTGTTAAATTATTTACTACGTAAATTACAAATGTAAAATCGCTTTATTTACGTCTCGTCTTTTGTTTGATATTCAAATAATTTTATTTAATATTATGAATAATAATTGCACCAAATTTCAAAGTGCATTTTTAAATTATATTGTTTTTTATATTTAAAGAAAAATGTACATATAAAATACAGACAGGAAGTTTTAGTCATCTGGAAAAGTAAAGCCATTAATCTAAGATAAACAACATTAATTTTCCTCCCTTGGAACCAAGATTATATCGTGCCTTGTGAGATGATCACAGCGGAATAGCAAGCTCTATCAACCGTAATCATTTAATGAAGCAACATAAATGTAAAAAAGCTACAGGAAGAGAATGAAACTTGCACTATCAATCCGATAGTGAAATGTTGTGTACAAAACAACATTGATCTAAAATACACATTACAATCGATTTTTTGCCTTACTAATGCATTCATAGTAAATGAAGTGTTGGCGATATGATTGAATGATTAAATAACAACAAATGTGTGTCCGTGTCTTTCACTATTTTATTTTTACCGTCTTCTGAGACATAGCAATTATTAAATTAATATTTTTAGTATAATTAACTAACTAACATTATGAATATTTCATAAAAAAAATGTATTTTAATAAAACTAATTGCTTATTAAGAAAATCGTTTCAAAAGAGTAGTTAATATCAGCGTTTTTCCGTCTTTATTAATGTTAGATATTACTTTGTATTGGAAAAATTGAGTTGGAATTTTAATAAAAGTCCATTCAGAAAATGCCAGATGTGTCCTGATATTTTCATGCATTTCAATGGAACATGTTTTTATTTTTAACTGGCATTTAGTATTTAATCGCTTTGTTTTTCGGCAGTTTAGAATAGTTTAGTTAAATACAAACAAGTGTAAAAGAAGGTAAAAATATTAGTGTGCACGTAAACACTTCGTACATACGAATGTTAGTTATACAAAAGTGTTAATCTCATAACATAAACACCAGAGACCTGATACAATTAGCTAAACGTTCAAAGCTAAGGGTGTTGAATGAAGTGCTTCAGCGTCACTCACAGGGCTGGGTCAAGTACACTGTGCTGTGCGTCGTCACAACGTTTAAAGTTAACATTGCATTTTATATTTTTATAATTATGCCATATAAATATAAAACTATAAAGTATGTTAAATGAAAAGTTTAAATCATAGATAACTTTGGTTTTGGCATTGTTTTACTTGTTTAATTTATAGAATATATATTATTAAATAGTATAAAAGAAACTACGTCATTTTATGATTAATGAATGTTGCTTATAATAAGCACGCTCATATTTACCTATTTATTTCGTTATCGTTCATGTTAATTTTATTCCTTTGTTTATAATATTTTGGAGATTAATTTCCGAGTGAATAATTAGATGATTCTTAATGATTTCTTTACAAATCTATTCAATAAAATTGATGCATTATTAGTTTCTAAATCTTCTGCAGCATATCTGCATTTCCCGTCGAGTGAGATGCAGTTATCGAATTTATAAACCGTGTAAAGTCTAACCTTGACATGAGCAACAAATGTTTAGCTACCTTTCTAGTCTCTTCAAAGGCGTTCGAACAGTTACTATGTCAATATTAATTAACAGGCTAGAGAGTGCAGGAGTTCGCGAACGATAGCTTGTGAACCCAATTTATTAAGAGTGGTGAATCTATAAGTACAGATCGAAATCTTTTCTGCGGTGTACTCCAAGGCAGTGTGCTATGTTCTACCCTCTTTTTAACCTTCATAAATGATTTTTGTGACTTAATTTTTTCTGTCGGTTCTTACCGACTTAATGATCTTTCATTACTTATGCCGATGCTACTGCTCTTCTGTTCACTGGTGACACACGGGCTAAAACATTTCAAGCTACTCAAAGCGGGCTAAACATATTTTTGCCATGGCTATAGAATAATTAAATGTTCTTAAACCAAATATATAACCTTTACTACCAGAAAATTAGTTCTGCCAGAATTTTTTCTTTAAAAAAATGTTACTAGCTAAAAAAAATAGACTATGAGGAAAGAGAAAAATTGTTGCAAACTTCGATTTAACAAAAAATAGTAGTATTTAATAGTAATATTTGTTATGGGATAGATCTCTGTGGTTTCTCTTAATATATATTTTATAGCTGCATCCAAGTTTGTTAGGTTTATTGTAGTGGGGGCCTGGTGATTTGTGATACTGGTTTACTGGTTAATGATTTTTTTGTCTACGTATTGAATTTAATATTCTGTCTTGTACAAAATTCATTCGTGGTGAGAGAAATAAATAGAATATAATTAAAATACAATAAAAGTGTTTATACACGTAAATGAAAAAACCTAATTGTGATTGAAATAAACTAATATTTGTTCAATTCTATAGCGAATATCTTTTTTTTAATTTATTGGTCATGTTGTTAGAATTTGTTAAAAAAAAACTGTGTTCAATTCACTCACGACAGAAGTAAAACTTCGGAAAAGTATATATAAAGTATCAGGAGTATTAGGATAAGTATAAGGTTTATTATTTTTTACCAAAACTTAAAAATTATTTAATACATTATTTTGCATTATACCAACATATATTTTACACTTTTATACCTACTACCTGAAAGGCGTAGTCCCGGTCTCATGGAAGCGTGCCCTTGTCCATTCGATCCCTAAAAAAGGTGATAGCTCGGACCCAGCTAACTACAGACCTATCGCCATTACCTCTCTTCTCTCCAAAGTAATGGAGAGCATCATCAATAAACAGCTACTAACCTATCTCGAGGATCACCAGTTGGTCAATGACCGGCAACATGGCTTTCGCCATGGTCGATCGGCTGGTGATGTTCTGTTATATTTCACACACCCTTGGGCAGCTGTTATTGAAAGCAAGGGAGAGGGTCTGGCAGTTAGTCTGGATATGGCGAAAGCCTTCGATCGTGTATGGCACAAGGGGCTTCTTTCGAAGCTACCTTCCTATGGACTTCCCGAGAGTTTATGCAAGTGGATCACCAGCTTCCTCACTGGGCGGAGCGTACAGGTCGTTCTCAACGGTTTTTGCTCGGACCCCAAGCCCGTGAACGCCGGTGTACCCCAAGGCTGCGTGCTATCCCCAACTCTGTTCCTCCTGCACATCAATGATATGTTGGATATCTCCAACATACATTGTTATGCGGATGACAGCACTGGGGATGCGGTATATTCCGGCCGTGCAGGTCTCTCTCGGCAAATGTCGACAAGTGCCGAAAGAAACTTGTGTCTTCTATAGAGACTGCCTTGGGGATGGTCTCTGAGTGGGGTGAACTGAACCACATTCAGTTCAATCCCCTAAAGACACAAGTTTGCGCGTTTACCACTAAGAAAACCCCATTTGTCGTATCACCGCTCTTCGAGAGCATTCCCCTCATTGCCTCGCCAAGTATCAGAATACTGGGTCTCGACATTTCGAGCGATTGTCAGTTTCGTGGTCATCTGGAGAGCAAGGCCAAGTTGGCCTCGATGAAATTGGGAGTGATTAATAGAGCGAGGCAGTATTTCAAACCTGGCCAAAGACTTGCGCTCTATAAGGCGCAGGTCCGGCCACACGTGGAATACTGTTCTCATCTCTGGTCCGGATCAATATCAGCTTCTACCATTTGACCACGTACAACGGAGAGCCGCTCGGATTGTCGGGGACCCGGTGCTCTGCGAACGGCTGGACTCTTTGGCATTGCGTAGAGACGTGGCTTCTTTGTGCGTCTTCTACCGCATTTACAACGGGGAGTGTTCTGATGCCTGCGCCGAATTTCATCACCGCATAGCGCGCCATCGACTCCTTTACCATCCCTACCACCTGGATGCGTGGCGATCCTCCACTGTGCGGTTCTCAAGGACCTTTTTTCCACGTTCCACTCGCTTGTGGAACGAACTCCCTTGGGCGGTATTTCCAGATCGGTACGACATGGGAACCTTTAAAAAAGGCGTTTACTCCTATCTACAAGTCCGGCAACACTCTTGTTGTCCTCGGATGTTGCAAGAGTTCATGGGCGGCGGTGATCACAACTCATCTGTGTCCCGCCAGCTCGTTTGCCCTCCTCTTCCAAAAATAAAAAAAAAATAAAAATACTCAGTATACAATGGGGAACAAAGCGATTGAACAAACAACTTCACGTTTTCCTAAAATTTCCATTGAATTGACATTCTACCATTACAAGTTATGATGATGGAGGTAAAATCTAAGAAATTCTGGTATGAAAGAATGTATTTTTGTATAAAGCTGCTTATATTATGGTAAAAGACTTACCTCAACTAACAAATTTTACAAAAGTATCAACGCCATCTAGCATAAGTTTTATAAAATAACAGCTTCAGATTATGACTCTAATAACACTTCAGTTCAAAGATTGAGCAACAGATGGCACTGTAACAGCAGTATGCAGTATGTTTTCTATCTCATTCTCTAATATACATTTATGTATCTGTTTCTTTATCGTGACGCATTTTTACATCGAGTTTCAAATCACAACGATTCTTAAGAAGTTTCTTTTAAAAATGAAAAGAACATGCTATGTATATAACATACAAAATTAACTTATTTTAGCCTCACAAGCAATATATGACCTCGTTACTAAATATATAATTATCAACTTATCTATCTATTTTAATTTTCGCTCATAACCTTTATAGAAGTAGAATGTTACCTTTCATTCTCGAGGTGAAGTTGCTACCTTAATTAAAGACGCGAGTTGGCACTGAAACGTTCATACCCTCGTAATATCCTACTTAAAATTATATTTAAAACATCTCGTTTATAGTTTAAATGTCAGTAAATAAAAAAGGTTTGCAAATTAGGAGTTCAAACTAAAACTATGTTATAAAAATGTGAAAAACTATAAGGGAAGAAAATATATGAAGGTTGCAAATAAATTGTTTAGATTTTTAAAGTTTTTGTATGCCATAATTCCAAACTAACGTAATTGTAAACTAAATTGCAGCGGACAGTTCGTTTCATATGTTTGTTTGTTTGTTGGTTTAAATCTCTTGTATGTGGAAGTTTGTATTTTGTATTTTGTTTTTGAACAAATGCGGATACGATTTGGGTAAGCTTTGTAAATATTAATTATTAATTATTGTGTGTATAATTGTCTCCGCCAGAACATGTTGTGCCTCCGAATAAAGAAACACGAAAGTCCTCATTTTGATCAAGTACCTACTGTTTTTTGTTTTTGCTTCTATGTTTTTTTTGTTTTTGCTTCTATGTTTTCTTTTTGCGATTAATTTTTATTTATTTCTACAATAAGTTTCCAATGTCCATTACATTAGAAACGAAACCTGTTAAAATATCTTTATGTTAGTTTTAACATAAACATTATTTACGTTTAGTTTAAATAATTTATTAAGCTGGAAAATGATGAAGTTTAAACTGAATTTAACCTAATCCTTCAGATTTTGGTATAATTTATGAACTTCACTCGCTGGAATTAATAAAGAACATTTTAACATTGATTGATGTAAAATACAATTTAAGTTACGCAATAAATCCTTCGAGTCGTGAAGTTTCAAATATGTAATAAATAATACTAACATAATAAAACTACTTTGAATATCAGACACCAACAAACCATTAAGGTATACAATAAATAATCGAAACATTACTACCGTTGACGCAATTTGGTATGAGATTTTAAATTCAATTTTAGTTTGTCGTTATAGAATGGGCAATAAAGGAGTACTGTTATACGAGTATACTCATAGTAGTTTCAGGAAAAGAGATAATTTAGCTAGAGTTCCGATATTAAATGTTATGTTATGTTATGTTATGTATTAGTGCAAGCTCGTGTAGGATGCTTAAGTCACTTGGCACTGAAAGTGTAATATCACAAAATGCAGCAGCCTAATAATATGGCTTAGTTTATGAGACGGATGCTTCCATTAGGTAAGACACGATGCGGATAATTTACGTTGTCATTCTAATTTAGATGGTATCCCTTTTAAGATTTTTATTTCTTTTATTTCAACTTAATATGATATTCAACAACTATATGGATTTGGTCATTAAAGTATCCGAGAAATAATCTTTATTTTCTTAACTTATTAAGCATATTCTTATAATGCTACATTAGGGCTGAAGTTACTGGATCAAGTGTACACAAAGCTGCGGTCGCTGTGAACCTTTATATGGACATTAAGTACTGAACGAGATGTAATTGTAGCGTTTACATTAACAGTACTTACAATTTAATATTAAATAAATTGTATAAGACTAAATAAAATCTACGTAAAGAATTTGCAATATATGGTTGAGCAAAAAGCATAACAGAATTAAACTTGAACAAAATTCGATATTAAATCATTTGTAGCAATACTTGGTAAAAACTTTCTAAAACATGTTTACTTTAAAGACTCAAAGTAATCAAGTTCTTAAAAGAAGTAACTTTACATGAATCTAGATTTAACATTGCTTTTTATTAATATTATTACTATCTGACTCTAAATTGATGTCGAAAAATGTATGTTACCTGTGACATTTTGTTATTTTCAGAATGCACCGACTTATATAAGAATAACAATTGTTCGGAAATAAAAGCTCGAGAATTGTTATATCTTTGAAAATACTAGTTGTAATCTATCATCACTCGTACAAAAGTACTTAGTAGTAACAAATGTATCTCTTTAAGAGTTTGAGAATTAATTAAAGTTGTAACAGTAAAATATATAAAATACTTTATTAATTATTATTTCAGCCGTAAGCAATTTATTTATAAATAAAATTGAGGTTGAAGCCAAAACAGCGTTATTTATTTAAAAATGTACAGGTAACTAATCCTTTAATGTACTATACGCTGGATACAGACATGGTATGGAAAGCGAATGGAGCGTCCTTTATTGTATTCTAATATGATTATGACGTTATCGCTCGGTGGAATTTTTAATAGGGTTTTCTTGCTTCTAGATCCATCTATTTTATTTATAGGACAGATGTTGGAAGTAGTTTTTTAATCGAATAAATGTTAAATTATTTACTACGTAAAATAGAAATGTAACATCGCTTTATTTACGTCTCGTCTTTCGTTTGATATTCAAATAATTTTATTTAATAATTAATATGAATAATAATTGCACCAAAACTTCAAAGTGAGTTTTTCAATTATATTATCTTTTACATAATCTTTACATTTTTTTTTAAATTTAAACAAAAATGTAGATATAAAATACAGACGGAAGTCTTAGTCATCTAGAAAAGTAAAGCCATTAATCTAAGATTAACTACATTAATGATCCTCACCAAGATTATCTCGCCTTACGAGATGATTACTGCAGTACAGTAAGCTCGATCAACTATATACGTTTATTGAAGCATTAAATATAAATGTAGAAAAGTTACAGGAAGAGAATGAAACTTGCATTATCAATCTGATAATGAATGAACAAGATTGAAATAAAATACACATTACAATCGATTTTTTGCCTTACTAATGCATTCATAGTAAATGAAGTGTTGGCGATATGATTGAATGTATGAATAACATCAAATGTGTCTCCGTGTCTTTCATTATTTTATTTTTACCGTCTTCTGAGACATAGCAATTATTTAATTAATATTTTTAGTATAATTTGTAACACTAACATTATGAATATTTCTTAAAAAAATGTAATTTAATAAAACTAATTGCTTATTGCTACTTTCAAAAGAGTAGTTAATATCAGCGTTTTTCCGTCTTTATTAATGTTAGATATTACTTTGTATTGGAAAAATTGAGTTGGAATTTTAATAAAAGTCCATTCAGAAAATGCCAGCTGTGTCCTGATATTTTCATGCATTTCAATGGAACATGTTTTTATTTTTAACTGGAATTTAGTATTTAATTGCTTTGTTTTTCGGCAGTTTAGAATAGTTTAGTTAAATACAAACAAGTGTAAAAGAAGGTAAAAATAATAGTGTGAACTTAAACACTTTGTTCATACGAGTGTTAGTTATACAAAAGTGTTATTCTCATAAAATAAACACCTGAAATCTGATACAACTAGCTGAAAGGTTCAAAGCTAAAGGTGTTGAATGAAGTGCTTCAGCGTCACTCACAGGGCTGGGTCAAGTACATTGTGCTGTGCGTTGTCACAACGTTTAAAGTTAACATTGCATTTTTTAAAATTATGCCATATAAATATTAAACTATAAAGTATATTAAATGAAAAGTTTAAATCATAGATAACTTTGGTTTTGGCATTGTTTTACTTGTTTAATTTATAGAATATAAATTATTAAATAGTATAAAAGAAACTATGTCATTTTATGATTAATGAATGTTGCTTATAATAAGCACGCTCATATTTACCTATTTATTTCGTTATCGTTCATGTTAATTTTATTCCTTTGTTTATAATATTTTGGAGATTAATTTCCGAGTTAATAATTAGATGATTCTTAATGATTTCTTTACAAATCTATTCAATAAAATTGATGCATTATTAGTTTCTAAATCTTCTGCAGCATATCTGCATTTCCCGTCGAGTGAGATGCAGTTATCGAATTTATAAACCGTGTAAAGTCTAACCTTGACATGAGCAACAAATGTTTAGCTACCTTTCTAGTCTCTTCAAAGGCGTTCGAACAGTTACTATGTCAATATTAATTAACAGGCTAGAGAGTGCAGGAGTTCGCGAACGATAGCTTGTGAACCCAATTTATTAAGAGTGGTGAATCTATAAGTACAGATCGAAATCTTTTCTGCGGTGTACTCCAAGGCAGTGTGCTATGTTCTACCCTCTTTTTAACCTTCATAAATGATTTTTGTGACTTAATTTTTTCTGTCGGTTCTTTCCGACTTAATGATCTTTCATTACTTATGCCGATGCTACTGCTCTTCTGTTCACTGGTGACACACGGGCTAAAACATTTCAAGCTACTCAAAGCGGGCTAAACATATTTTTGCCATGGCTATAGAATAATTAAATGTTCTTAAACCAAATATATAACCTTTACTACCAGAAAATTAGTTCTGCCAGAATTTTTTCTTTAAAAAAATGTTACTAGCTAAAAAAAATAGACTATGAGGAAAGAGAAAAATTGTTGCAAACTTCGATTTAACAAAAAATAGTAGTATTTAATAGTAATATTTGTTATGGGATAGATCTCTGTGGTTTCTCTTAATATATATTTTATAGCTGCATCCAAGTTTGTTAGGTTTATTGTCATCGACATTGTAGTGGGGGCCTGGTGATTTGTGATACTGGTTTACTGGTTAATGATTTTTTTGTCTACGTATTGAATTTAATATTCTGTCTTGTACAAAATTCATTCGTGGTGAGAGAAATAAATAGAATATAATTAAAATACAATAAAAGTGTATAACCGTAAATGAAAAAACCTAATTGTGATTGAAATAAACTAATTTCATATTAAATATTTGTTCAATTCTAGAGCGAATATCTTTTTTTTTATTTATTGGTCATGTTGTTAGAAGCATTTGTTGATATAAAAAAAACGTGTGCTATTCACACATGGCAGAAGTGAAACTTCTGAACAGTAGCCTACGAGAGATTGAGATGGATATAGAGTATCAGACGGATATTAGTATAAGTTTAAGGTGTATTATTTTTTACCAAATTTAAAAATTAGTTAATACTTTATTTTGCATTATACTAACATATATTTACCTACTCAGTATACAATGGGGAACAAAGCGATTGAACAACTTTACGTTTTCCTCAAATTTCCATTGAACTGACATTCTACCATTACAAGTTATGATGATGGAGGTAAAATCTAAGAAATTCTAGTATGAAAGAATGTATTTTTGTTTAAAGCTGCTTATATTATGGTAAAAGACTTACCTCAACTAACAAATTTTACAAAAGTATCAACACCATCTATGATAAGTTTTATAAAATATTCTTCGGCTTCAGCAGAAGTACATGCTATGTATATAACATACAAAATTAACTTATTTTAGCCTCACAATCAATATGACCTCAATACTAAATATATAATTATCAACTTATCTATCTAATTATAATATTAATTTTCGCTCATAACCTTTCTAGAAGTCAAATGTTACCTTTCAGTTTCGAGGTGAGGTTGCTACCTTAATTAAAGAGCGAGTTGGCACTGAAACGTTCATGTCCTCAAAAAATCCTATTTAAAATTATATTTAAACCATCTCGTTTATAGTTTAAATGTCAGTCAATTAAAAAAGGTTCGCAAATAAATGTGAAAAAACTATAAGGTAAGAAAATATATAAAGGTTACAAATATAATCGTTTAGACTTTTAACTTTTAGTATTCTATAATTCCAAAATAACGTAATCGTAAACTAAATTGCAGAGGACAGTTCGTTTCATATGTTTGTTTGTTTGTTTGTTGGTTTAAATCTCTTGTATGTGAAACTTTGTATTTTGTATTTTGTGTTCGTTGTGTATACGATTTGGGTAAGCTTTGTAAATATTCATTATTAATGATTGTCTGCATAATTGTCTCCGCCAGAACATTTTGTGCCTCCGAATAAAGAAACACGAAAGCCCTAATTTAGATCAACTATTGTTTTTTGTTTTTGCTTTGTGTACGTTTTGTTTTCTTTTTGCGATCCAATGTCCATTACATTAGAAACGAAGCCTGTTAAAATATCTTTATGTTAGTTTTAACATAAACATTATTTACGTTTAGTTTAAATAATTGATTAAGCTGGAAAATTATGAAGTTTAAATTGAATATAACCTAATCCTTCAGATTTTGGTATAATTTATGAACTTCACTCACTAGAATTAATAAAGAACATTTTAACATTGATTGATGTAAAATACAATTTAAGTTACGCAATAAATCCTTCGAGTCGTGAAGTTTCAAAGATGTAATAAATAATAATAACAAATAAAACTACTTTGAATATCAGACACCAACAGACCATTCAGGTATACAATAAATAATCGAAACATTACTGCCATTGACGCAATTTGGTATGAGAGCTTAAATTCATATTTTAGTTTGTCGTTATAGAATGGGCAATAAAGGAGTACTGTTATACGAGTATACTCATAGTAGTTTCAGGAAAAGAGATAACGTAGCGAAAATTCCACGTCGCCGAAGAAAGCTGCAGCTACGAGTTGATATTAAATGTAATGTTATGTATTTGTGCAAGCTCGTGTAGAATTGTTAAGTCACTTGGCACTGAAAGTATAATATCACAGATTGCAGCAGCTTAACAGCATGACTTAGTTCATGAAACGGAACTTACATCAGGTAAGATACGATGCGGAATAATTTAGGTTATCAATCAAACAAGATGGTATCGCTTTTAGGATTTATATTCCTTTTATTCTAAGTTAATATAATATTCAAAGAATATATATATTTTTTTGTTGCATTAAGCATATTCTTATAATGCTACATTAGGGCTAATATGACTGGATTAAGTACACACAAAGCTGCGGTCGTTGTGAACCTTTATATGGGCATTAAGTACTGAAAGAGGCGTAATGGAAGCGTTTACGTTAACAGTACTTACAGTTTAACAATGAATAAATGGTATAAAATTAAAAAATATATTAAAAAAAAAAGATTAAGATTTAATAAGTTTGAATATAAAATCGTTTAAACATTACTGTAATAAAAATAAAATTAAAAACATGTTACTTTAAAGACTCAGAGTAGCGAATCTCTCAAATAATTACCAGCGCGATACTATTTTACAGAAGAAGTAACTTTACATAAATATAAACTTAGCACTAACATTTCTTATTATTATTATTATTAAATCGAAGGGTTTTTTATACTTTTTATACAAAACTTACCTACTCTAAATTGATGTCGAAAAATATATATGTGTCAGCTTTGACATTTTGTTATTTTCAGAATGCACCGACTTATGTACTCGTAAGAATAACAATTGTTTGGAAATAAAAGCTCGAAATTTGTTATATCTTTTAAAATGCTAGTGAAAAAAATAATACTCTCAGAGTTTCTATAGATTTTCTGATCTAACACTAGCACAACATTACTAGCAGTAACAAATTGAGAGCTTAACAACTAATTAAACTTGTAATAGTGAAATGTATAAAATACTTTATTGATTAACATTTCAGGCGTAAGCAATTTATTTATAAATAAAATTGAGGTAGAAGAGAAAACAGCTTCTGACCCAGAGATCTTCTATTTTAAAATTCAGGTATAGTTATACCTGAATTTCCTATAATATATTGTACATAATATGGTATGGTAAGCGAATGGAGCGTCCTTTAGTGTATCCTAATATAATTATGACGTGGTCGATTGGTGAGATAATATCTTATTTAATAGGGTTTTCTCCCTCCTTGATCCATATATTTTATTTATAGAACAGATGTGAGAACTAGTTTTTTAATCGTATAAGAGTTAAATCTCATACTGCGTTTGATATTGTAACCAATTTATTTGATATTATTAATATTGTTTGCGTCAATAGTTCACAGCGCATTTTAAAATTAAACCATTTTTAGTCTTAATTATTACTTTAATTTGTAATAAAAAAAATACGTAGCAAATACAGACAGAAGTGTTAGTAAATCTGAATCTGGAAAAGTAAATCCATTAATCTAAGATAAACTACATTTATATTCCTTCCTTGAAACCAAGATTATCCCGTGCCTTGTGAGATGATCACAGCGTAACAGGATGCTCAATAAACTAAAAGACACGACAGCGAGATAATTAGACATGTATTATAAATCTGGTAGAAAAATGTTGTGCAAAACGACATTGATCTAAAATACTAACAGTAAATAAAGAGTTGGCGATATGATTACCCTAAAAATGTTACGAATACGTGTCGGTGTGTTCACTATTTTATTTTTATTTGATGTTGTGTTTTGTAGCAATTATGACATTATTTAAAAATACTCAACAACATTTATATTTTTAGTCTTCGTCGGGTTCCCACTCTCCTCTCCCCAGTCCGAAATATTACAGAACAAATTTTAATATTTTCTAAAGAAAAAAAATGTTTTCTGGAGTGAAATATTACATGTTGATTCAGATAATTTCATTAACATCAGTCAGTAGTTTTTGCTTGAAGTGCGAAAATGCAATCAGATGGACCTACAAAACATAAAATACCTTAAGTTTTCAAAACATACCCTGTTGGTACTTAAGACAGCAATTATTAAATTAATAAATTTAATATAACATTTTACACTAATATTATGAATATTTATTTTAAACACAATTGTATTTTATTAAAATATCTCCTTAATAAGAAGCTTGTGCATATTGCAGTTAATATCAGCGTTTTTTCCGTCTTTATTAATGCCAAAAACTACTTTGTATTGGAGTTGCAATTTTAATAAAACTCCATTCAGCAAATGCCAGATGTGTCCTGATATTTTCATGCATTTAAATGGAACATGTTTTTATTTTTAACTTGCATTTACTATTTTTAACTACTTTGATTATCATCAGTTTAGAATGGTTTGGTTATATACTAGCAAGTGTAAAAGAAGGTAAAAATAAAAGTGTGCACTTAGACACTTTGTACATACGAGTGTTATTTATACAAAAGTGTTATTCTCATAAAAAATAAACACCTGAAACCTGATACAACTAGCTGAAAGGTTCAAAGCTAAGGGTGTTGAATGAAGTGTTTCAGCGTCACTCACAGGGCTGGAAGTACACTGTGCTGTGCGTTGTCACAACGTTTAAAGTTAACATTGCATTTTATACTTTTACTATTATTCCGTATGAATAAAAGTATAAACTATGTTAAATGAAAAGTTTAAATCATAGATAACTTTGGTTTGGCATTTTTTTAATGTTTTAATTTATGGAATATAAATTATTAAATAATATAAAAGAAACTATGTCATTTTATGATTAATAAATGTTGTTTATAATAAGCATGCTCAATTTTATTTATTAACTTCGTTATCGCTCATGTTGATCTTAATTACTTTTTTTGATCATATTTCGGGATTAATTTCAGAGCGATTAATAATGAGTAACCGTAATTTAAAAACTTCATTGTTATTGAAATAAACAAATTTAGAGTTAATATTTTGTTTAAACTCTAGTGGATTTTATTTATTGACTATAGTGTTAGAAGCGATTGTTGAAAAAGCATAAGTGAAATATATAAAAAGTAACCTACGAGATATTGAGATGTATATAGAGTATTAGGATAAAATTATTAAATACTTTATTTTGCTTTATACCAACATATATTTAACACTTGTATATCTACTAATTGTCTCAATATACAATGGAGGACAAAGCGTTTGAATATACAACTTTAGGTTTTCCTCCAATTTCCGTTGAATTGACATTCCAACTTTACTAGTTATTATGAAGATTTTTTACAAGTATATATAAAATTATGGTTAAAATCCTCAACTTCAACAAACAATTTTACAAAAATATCAGCTTTATTTATCGTAAGTTTTATAAAATAACAACTTCAGATTATGACTCTAATAACACTTTAGTTTAAAGATTGAGCAACAGATAGCAACATGTCGTCTTTCTCTTTCTCTCCTATTCATTTATGTGTTTGTTTCTTTATCGTGACGTATTTTTCGTTACATCGAGTTTCAAAACCCAATGATTCTAAAGAAGTTTCATTAAAAATGTGCAAGTCTTAGAAATGAAAAGTACATGCTCTGTATATAACATAAAAGATAACTTATTTTAGCACCACAAGTAAAATACACTCGTTGTTAGAAATATTATAAATAGTCAACTTATCTGTACCTTATTTTAACTTTCGCTCATAACCTTTATAGAAGTAGAAGGTTACTTTTATATTTCGAAGTGAGGTTGCTACGGTAATTAAAGAAGAAAGTTGGCACTGAAATGTTCATGCCCTCATACAATCCTGTTTAAAACTATATTTAAAACATCTCATTTATAGTTTAAATGTCAGTCAAATAAAAAAGGTTCGTAAATAAAGTTGTCAAAGTAAAAACATTTTAATAAAAGGTGAATTAATTATAAAGTAAGAAAATATAAAAAGGTTACAAATAATTCATTTAGTCTTTAAAGACTTTGCGTCGTATAATTCCATAATAAAATAATTGCACATAACATTGCAGCGTACAGCTCGTTTTATTCGCTCTGAACAAAGTTACATATGTTTTGTTTGTTTAAATATATTGTATGTGAAACTTTGTACGTGTTTGAACATATGCGGATACGATTTGCGAAAGCTTTGTAAATTTTCATTAATAATTATTGTTTGCATAATTGTCTCTGTCAGAACATTTGTGCCTCCAAATAAAGAAACACGAAAGTCCTCATTTGTTCAAGTATTGTTTTTTGTTTTTGTTTTGTGTACGTTTTGTTTTTTTACGATAAATTTTTATTTATTTCTACAATATGGAATGGACATTGGAAACGATGCTTGTTAAAAAAAATATTTATGTTAGCTTTAACTTAAAGATTTTTATGTTTAATTCAAATAATTTACTAAGTTCCATATTATAAAGTAAAATGGCAACTGAAATCCTTCAGATTTTGGTATAATTTATGAACGCGCAGTGAGCAATTAATAAAGAGCATTTTCATATTTATTAATGTAAAATACAATTAAAGTTACACCATAAATTGTGAAGTTTCAAAGATAATTAAAATTCAACCGACATAAAAAACTATTTTGATTGATTGACGGACAACAAATGAAATATTAAGGTATACAATAAATAATTAAAACATTGTTACCAAGTTCGTTTAATTATATTTTAGTTTGTTATATAAGTTGTATAATAGTTTCAGGAAGAGATAATGTAGCGAGAGTTCCACGTAGCCGACGGAGTCTGTAGCTACGAGTTGATATTAAATGTTCCGTGCCCACCCGTGTACGCCCGCACATAACATATTGTCGGCTCTTAAGCCTTTCATTTTGTGCTCACAATAACTCGAGGGGTATAAAGTATAATGTTCTTTATACGTCGCTATAATTAAAAATTGTATTTTAAGATTGTAACTTTATGTTTTTGTATTGATTTTTATTGTGGTTTTTCCTGGTACCTATTTATGAATACTGAGCTATTTAATGTCTATCAGCACGTTACAATCAAAAGTAACCTTGACACCACATGCCGTTAAGCACCATACTTATCCAAAGTAATCGAATTCCATTTAGCGGTAATTATTCTCAAGAATTACTTAGCTGCCATGCTACTACTGATAATCGCATGCGTATTAAAAGATCGTATAGACTCACCAATACTCTGGCTGACCCAAATGCCGAGCATGTCAAGCTGCAGCAGGCGGTGGTACAGGCGGGCTCCGTGCGTGTGGTTCATGAACAAGTGGTAGAGGAAGGAGCCGCACCAGGGCGCCAGTGCTCCCAGTAGATGACACAGGGAGAGAAACCACGCAGCCTTGCCTCCATCACCGCCGCCCCACGGCAGCAGGCCCGGCAGCACCGCCATCATGTACACCAGAGACACTCCTGCGGGAAATGAGGATACTCTTAATATTAGGTTTGACTTTGTGACCATGAGAGTTTTAAATAATTACCACGTAACGCATGGCTTCTAAACACTGTTTCATCTAAAAATTATTATCTTTTAGAACTGTGATTTAACAATGAATAGAATAGTATTGTAGTGTTATTTTAGTTCCACGCCATTGTATGCCATGTATAAATAATATTAAAATAAATACGAATCATTTCAAAATTTGTAATTAATTTTGACTACATCTATGAAACTGTTTAACCTTAGCTTGATATTTCATAAGCGTAATGCATAAAAACACTCTAACCAGTGCGAATCGGTTCTGGAATCAAGTCTCGAGCTATTAATTATGGTATACTTATTTAGGATTTTTCGCGTCACAAACTTCGGAGATATGATATTTTTTTTATATTTATGCTACGTAACATATATATCACGTATTATTTTTAGATTTTTTCTTCTACTTGTATTATAACACGATCTAACTTGCCAAATTTCATAGTTCTAGGTCAACCGGAAGTAACAAAAGAGTGTCGAAACATGTGTTTTTGTGGCATCAACTGCCGTATCTTTTTTACATTAATGTAGAAGTTGTTTTAACGGACTGAACCTTAATATATAGTTTTAATTGTAAATCTTTATCTCCACGAGTTTCCGAAATAAGTGTTATCGATAAACAACAAAGTGATCCTATGAGGGTTTCGTTATTTTTCCTTTTAAAATACAGAATGCTAAAAATTTTTAACATAATTTCTTAAGAAATATATTTCGTTTTGTCCCGTCATGAAATTTTAACTCTGTTTTAATAAATAAAGGATATGAAGTGGGCCCAGAGTTAAAAATCTTATCTCAGTATTCAATGAAACTGATACGGTAGTGTGAAAAGAAAATGGAATAAATATTGATGATTAACAGATTTGTGCAAATCTACACTAAGTAGAGTAGCTAAGTATAGTGTCACTAAGTAGTGTCTACATACTACTGATATAGTTTGTCGTCCAATTCTAAAGTCGTGAACAATAAGTAGTTAACAAAATCCTGTAATTTCATATTATAATTCGTGTAATACTTTAAACTGACATAGTTAGAACACCGACGGATGACTGTAATTATAACTTAGAAATTGTAACATCGTATTTAAATGAGAATCATGAATAAATTTATAACTTTCCATGTATCTATTACAACAATTAAAATATAATTGTTGATTTAACTCAAGTTATAGAAAATATTTTTATATAAATATAATTATTATAAGAATAATATAATATTTGCATATAATATACTTATATTTATTTATTCGATGCGTAATACTAAGTACCTAAGCAAAATGTTAGCGGATATTAAATTGAGGGTAGTAACTCTGGTGTAGTAGCAAGGGTGGAACGCACGCGAACGGTTGCTTAGCGGAAGCCAGGGATGGCCAGAATTGGCAATGACTAATACACTTACCTATATATAGACAGAATGTTTAATTTATTAGGGTTCCGTAAAGGGGACGCCGACCCTAACCCTCTGTCTGTCAAAACAAAATACCTTAGCAAATTTTAAATTTTAATGAGATTCACAAAAAGAATGTTTAAAATGTTATTGTAATATTGAAGTATATTCAACAAGTTAATTATTATACCGACCGTTCATGAATAGTTCAGTCTAATATGAATATTGCTTACTTGATATTAAATAACTTATAATTATTTGCAGGCTTGCTTTTATTATATTAAATTAAGTACTTCATATATATTAATTAATAATTATGTTATAGATACATTTATTATTTATATATTTTTTTAGTATCTATGAAAGTTTTTTTGCATTTATTTTTTTTCTTTCAGAATGAAATAGTTTAGATTGAATCAGCATTAGTATTCCGGGAACGATTAACTTCAACGTTTCTAGGCAGTGGTACAACTAAAGTAAAGTCAGTTGATAAAGCCATGTCTCTAAATCTAATGAAAAAATTTTGAAAACAACTCCAACTAAGATTTTAATAAATTATTGCATTTACTAATTATATAGTAGAAAATAGTGGCAGGTTTTAATTCATATATTTAAAATATATAATATCGTAATATATATTAATAAGTTAAACAAACATAATACTAAAAATAGGTACTAATAAATAATTGCTAAAGCAGTCTTTAAAAATACATTTAATGGAACTTTAATTATTCCAAATCCGCTTTATTCTAAGCTATTATCTAGATTCTAGATTCTAGAAGCATTGGTGGTTGAATGTAAAGGTCGTTAGCAGTTTGTAATTATTTCGACGATTAGTAACTGTGTATGTGTGTGTTAGTGTATGTGTATGTGTGTGTATTTTTGAGTATAAACTATGAATTAGAAAATGTTATTTACCTCTGTATCTCTGTAAACATTCCATTATAATCATGTTACATAAACCCTTTTTTTTGTTACTTGTCATTAGACAAATTAATAAAAATATTAATTGATTATATTTTAAATAGTCAGTTAGGTATAATTATTTTTATTTACATCTACATTATTAAAATAAAAAACGGTCTATAAAAACAATAAAAAAATAAAATCAATCTATTCAATTAAATTATAATAATACAGAGTAACGCTGCTAATATTTTGGTAAGTTTCAATTTATACAAAGTAATAAAATACATACAAACATACTTTTATTATATTATATAAGTAGTTTTATATTAATATAATTAATTAACATGATGTTTTTAATTAAATACTGAATAGTAAGCTGTCTGTCTCGCGCAGCAACTCTAAAGTTACAGAAGCTGCGATTAAAAACAAATCGAACTAAGGCTTCGTACTGTTAAATAAATACTTTTTACACTCTTAACTTTTCTTGTTCTTATTTCTCCTGTGTTATTAAATAATAATGATACTGAAGAAGTTAATAATAAAAGATGTTTTCATTTATTAGAAGTAATGATAACTTTAATGATATTACGTTTTTTATTCAGTTTTATTCTTTTTATATATACTGGGTTCGTGAATTTAATGACTGACAGATTTTGCTAAGGTCAGCTATGAATGTAGCTTTCATTATTTTATAATTATTTAATTTTATATAAGGCTAGGAGACTGAACATTTAAAAAAATACATTTTTTTAAATATAATTTATGAGTTTTTTGAATAATAGCTCATTAGAAGTATCGAAGTAATTTAGTACAATATATACACAAAAATCGGTTAAACCCGTTTAAGAAGTAAAGAACAAAACAGGGGCGGAGAAAATATAAATTAAAAAATATAGGAAAACTTGTACTTGTAACTTGAGAAACTGTTAGAATCTTCAAATAAGTACAACAGATTTCTTTCTTTGTACAAGAGACGATCTAATTCCACCTTGAAAGGAGTTAAATAAAAATGATCTTTTCAGTTTCCAAATAATCTTTTACTTAATTAAATCTTAATAAAGTCGCATTTTCAACTATAAAATACTTTTTTTAAGACTTGTCTTAACAGGTGTTATCCTGGTGTATCGTTTAAAAGTGGATTGTCTGAGGCGCGAAGCAAAAAGAAGCCAGTATAATTTTTTTTTTAGATTTAGAAGGTTGTAACTTTATCTTAGGTCATCTATTATCAATTGATGCTACAATTTTATATAAATTAGTAAAATTTCTTATTAAAATAAGATAATTTTGATTGCTATGTATTCCATGATGCTTACAGACCGCCCTAGTTGCAATGCGACTAAGCTTTCTTTTATAAAGATTTTAAGTCACCCTGGGATGACACTGCCACTAAAAGTTAGTGTAGTGTAGATCAGGTAAGACGATCTCCTTGTATCTCTGGGGTACTGTTCGCTCGCTCGTTTCAGCTCTATAACCTTATTTTCTTTCATTTCTAATGTATTATAATCTTTAGGGATTGGAAGGAAAAACCTATTTATTTGGAATACTTAAAATAATGTCATAACGTAATCTTCGCCAACAGATATTTACTCTTCAAAAGATTGAAAATGTGGAACAATGAAATAAACAACACTCAAAGTAAGCCAAAGTAAGTAAATTTTATAAAATATAAAAGTCTTAATCATACATTTTAAAGATAAAAGAAAATTTCGAAGCATATAAAGAAAACCTGAGTCGTCGAAACTTTAATTGCAGGTTGCGTAAACGTGTTAAGTGTGGGCGGGCTTAATTATAGCCTTCTTTAATGACGGTTTCCAATTATAGTACCAGGAAATATATTTAATACTGGAGATAGCTTTACTGTATTCTAGATAGATAGCTAGATAGCTTTACTGTATTCTAGATAGATAGCTAGATAGCTTTACTGTATTCTAGATGATAGTTAAGCTTAGCCTTTTTTAATATTTACTTTAAACAATTCTAGTAAACTGATAAGTTTATACGTGGACGAGTTAGACTGATGTAATTATAAGACCACACTGGCGTTGTACTTCTATATGCATGAGATTTCGGCAACCAGACAATGGATGTATATGTCAAATTACGTCAGCAAAAAATATAGGATTAAAGCCTTATAAAAGTGAGATTAAACTAGGATTAAACCAGAGGCGTTAAATGCCGGGGTGAAGTACACACTGAAATAATCATAAAATTAGATATTCAACTGAATATTTAACAGATATTTCGAAAGTAAATTCGAATAATAATTTTAAGTCACAATATTTTTATATAATAGTTCAGTTAAGTGAGGGTTTAGACATTGTAATTTTAATTACTACAATCTACAGCTATCTCATATATCATGTAATACCAAGAATAGTAATTAAATGTAGTGGAGAGATGTCGTCAATGAATTAGAGCAATTAATAATGAATGAAGTATTGGTTGTTAGAACTCACTTAGGCTTATATCGTTATATTAGATTTCTATGCCTATTTATCTAATTTGTTTCTGGGTAACCTATTTATATACACTATATCTAGATTGAAAATTTTGTTCTCAACATGTTTATCATTTTCGTGTTTTTGATAAAAGTAAGATAACATAACAAGTAACATCGTGTTATGGATAGAAGTGTAATATTTCTGTTTTATATTCAATGCGATAAGTGCTTCTACGAGCAGTGCATTAAGAAGTGTCTTTTTAACTCGCATTCACTTTGCGATCATGACTTTGTGAAAATATAATAAACTTAAGTAGAAACGCTTTGTGAAAAATATAAAAGTACTTATTTAATCTCGATCTTTATTGTTTTAGATATTATACGATATATTTTTATTGTTATTGTTTAACTGATAAACTTTATTTAGCGGTAGATTCGTCTACATTATAGGAAAACGCGTTGTAGAAATATTTTTGTATAAAGCGCACATATCGTATAACGCGTTATGTAAAAATAAATCACGTTTCACTTTTATCGTTAAAGACGGTTTAAATGTAATATGAAGACAGAACTTTATTAAAGTTAATTTTTACTTAATTTTATAACAGCATGATGTGCGCAAACGAAATTAATTATGAACCGTAAAAAATAATAAATATATATAAATAAATATAAAAATAAAGTGGGACTGAAAAAGCGTCATATGAAAACGCATTATAAGAGTACTGTGTTATAGGGGGGATTAGTATACCTGCAATAAGAAATTCGTGTTTGAAGTTACGTGAAAGTAACAAATCATATAATTGTCAGTGTCAGTGTTCAGTGCTAGACGATGTTAAGTCGAGAGGCGACAAGACTAAGTTACAAAACATCTACACTTAACTTAAATACTTGTTTCATATCAAACAGCAGGCATCGCCTAGAACCATGACACGTAACAAAGAGGCTTCTTATGTAACCTTCATGAAACATTTAAAACTTAATAGTAGTTGATACGCCCAATAAAAGTATATATAAAAATTAAATCATTGCAAAGTATTAATTAATTACTAAGACCTAATGAAATATAGTTGTTCTGCTGACCTTAACTTTATCACCAGAAGTTAGACTAATGGGTTCTCATTCTGACAGCTGTAAGTGAAGACTAGTGAAGGGTATTTGTAAGGGTCTCTTTGTTACATGTACGTTCCAGTTGGCACATGTTTTCTGATAAGAATAAAGAAACTTTTTGACAGTAATCCTAATATATTTACTATACACAATATAGTATAACCGATACGATTTATGTCGATTAATTTAATTTCTAAATGTAATACTAAATCATAATAATTTAATAAAAACAATTATAATTAATATATAAAATACTATAAAAAAATCTGTAGAGTATATTACTATGGTGTAATTATTTTACAAACAAAGAAGATTCCTTACAAATACCTCATTTATAATTGTTATACATTCCGACGTCGCATTCTATGCTTCAAATATCCAACCACAATATGACTATGAACGAATACTACAACCACAATCTAAATAACTCATAATTGTATCATGATAAACGTATGTATGTATAATATAAAAATTAACAACCAAACATTGTATAGATTCATCCTTGAACAAGTACATGTATTCATGTATCAAACTAAACATTCTGAATTGCTTCAAAGATGAAGACTAAACAACCCCAGAGAATCTCGTAATAAATGACAATAATGAAAACGTGATTCGAATACTGGTGCTTCACAATCAATCGAAGCCCTCGCCCTTTGCTCATTCGTTCGACTCGAATGAGCACGGTCGTGTTGCCTTTACTTCATTCGAAGAATACTTTGTCATTTAAATATTGTTTTAGTTAGTTTTCTATTCGAAATGTTCGATACAACATTATATCAATGTTAGATATCAATAAAATACATATTCATGGTAATAGATTATTAAATTTGAAGTTGCTAAGTGTCCGGATAAAGTCGGAAGCCGAAATTGATCGTCTTATTTTTAGTTCCAGCCTTTATGGGCCAACATCATTTATCACTGTCCTTTGTATAGTTGAGGAACATATTTTTTATTCAGAATGTAACAAACACTTAAGCTTGTTTTTTTTTATATGCAGACAAGTTATTAAAATTGTTCAATATATACCTAAATAAAATTATTTGATTATAAAATCAATGAGACTATACAGAATAAGATATCTCTTGATGTAAGCTGAGTAAAATATATAATAAATTAATTTTATTTCTATATAAAATATATTAAAAGAATGTCGTTTATTAAAAATCACAGAAACCGAGTAGTCGATCCTTCAATGATAATAAGAGGCACTACAATATTATGAGGGTGACAGAACAGACAATATGACATAAAAATAAATATTGCTGAAAATTTTTATAAACAACTTATAGTCATATTAGTTGTTATATTAAAATAAAAAAGATACACAATTCTTGTCTATATCAAATCGTTATTTTAGTTGAATAAAGAACTTGCAATTGTTATTTATTCTTTGGAGAGCAACAAAACACAAACTTCAATTTCCATGTATCTCGGCTATCAAATATTATGTGTACTCCGCACATAATTCCGGCTGCGATAAAGTTCGCGATTTGGATAAACCCAACTCTGTAAATATTTTCTATTTCTTGGGTCTACCTTATTAATGTTAAATGAAAATATTTATTAGAGATGGATATTATGTAATAAGTAACAAACAAATGAGATGTTATAAGTTTAACATGTGCCTATATCTCTAAACGAATAAAAAAGAGTCAATAGAAGTCAATAGAGGAAGAGAGTGTGTCAGGACCGTGGTTCATGGCGCTCAAGCCTCTTAGCTAAGAAACAGCGTGAAGATGGAGCGAGGGACCGCTAATTAACAAAAAATAGGAGGTTTTTTATAAGTAATTACAAATTTTATAAGTATTTCTATAAAACCTTACTGTTCTAGCGAATTAGTGATTAATGATTAATTGAATTAAGAAATAAGGTGAATTACGTAAGTTTTTGACTTTTCAAAACCTTCATACACTTTTTCAGGAAAACAATATGTTATATAACAAAACAATTTATTTCTCATCTATCTTTATTAATTTCCTGAGTTCGATCTAATAAAAGAACGCACAAAACTCACAATATTTTTGAGGTCTTACAGTTATCAAACGAGGGATAGTTTATTTAGGCTGCCAGGATTTAAATAAGTTTAAAAAGCTTTTTCCCACAAATAAAATGTTATATAATTCATATAACTCTGTTTGGATATTCGCCTTTGGATGGTATGATTGCAAATGTCTTAACGATTTATGTATTAAGTTACATAAACTTCTATTGATATATCCTAGAGTAACGGACAGAATAACTTTAGAAACGAGGGCACACTATGTGTAACAAAGATGGTATACTTAACTGAAAATCGTTATACAACAGCCTGGCGGACTGCCAGAGTCACAGCGCCTCTGAAGATATCGCTTTTACTTATGGTTTCCGTTAATACATTTTTGTTTTTATAGTCCTTGCTTTTAGACTTAATGGCTTTAACACCATTACGGGACATGGTTAGAAAGTGAGAACTGAATATTTTTTGAGTGGAACTGTCCAGACCCCAAGTGGATTGACATGCTCCTAGTAATATTGAGTCCTTTATGCATCTCTTATTAGACTGGACTCATGGACTGAAAATCTGCAAAATTTCTGAATGTGTTTTGGGGTTTGTTTTTTCCCATTTCTGTACTCTAGAGATCCGGATTGAAATATATGAAACTGTTTATTTTCATGTTTTGGGTTTAAGTACGAATTTAACAGTCATGTGTTTATGGTACCTTATCTATATGTTTCTAATGAATTATTGTCTCTTAGCCATTCGTCCATTTGAATTGTTGATCAAACGCTCGCCTAAAAATCTGATTTAACTGAACTTTCAGTCAAATTTAGATGGGCTTTGGCTTTGTCAAAAAGGAAACAAATATATCGCCATTGTCACAGGGATGAAAACGCGCGATGAAGGCTTTAAATGAAACCATTTATATATAATTCCGTTTCGTTTGCCAGTTGACATTATACACCCACATCACCTTTTCCCTTCTATAATGCATGCCAGTAACTGCTACTTTAAAATAAATGTTACTTATTACGTAACAATGATAAATTGTTATGGTTTATTTATCGTCGCGTGTTATGTTGCACGCTAGTGTTCTTAATACCCCTTTAGAATAACGTTCAGCAAATCCGTTATCACCGATATATTATACTTATAAAAGTATTTGTGACAGCTGCCAGTCAACGCCCAAGTAAAACTAAATCTAGAAAACTATGTCGTATGTGGACTAGGACTGGAAAGGTTATCATATGACGGGAGTGACTAAAAAAGGAATTTCCCTAAAAATTATTAATAATGATGAAGTTTGTGTGGAATTTTGTTTTTCAAGTTGAGATGAGACTTCAATAAACAACACGAAATTCCATTAAAAGAGAATATAGAAATTCCAAGCAATCGAAGTATGCTCCTTTTTCGTATCGAAGTATTTGTTCAGCTCCTCAGAATGTATTATTATTTTATCAGAAGCGGTTTATAAGCCAAATAAAGGTGAAGCCAATCGCTGATACGCTTTTGTATTGACTGATTTTTTTTAGTCTTGCAGAATTTTATTAGAAGCTTTAGAAAAGATACTATTCTGTAACTATATTATTAAAGTCGAGTGCGGATGTAACCGATTTAAAAAGAGGCACAAACTGGTAACAGATTATGATATTGTGTAAATGATTAGTTCGTGTAATATCTATACATATTGTAAAAGTTAACGATGCAAAACACGCTACTCTCGTTGCTACGTGTTTTTTAAATAAAACAAAGAAACTCAGAACAATAGTTTTTAAAATATTGTCTGTCTGTTTATTTTTGTGTGTGTATATTTGTTTCTTCTTGCATCACGAAAATTTATTGTAGGGGTTATTTTATAGTCTAGGATTTTTATTACATTTTACTAGAAAATATAGAATACAAGAAAACTACTAAATGGATTTTGATAAACGTTGTAAGAAAATATCCATAGAACGCATGTTTTTACATTTTTTTTAATATCTTCTGAAAACATGAGATTTTATATAACTATCAAACTATAGACGTATGGATTTGTCCGCGTTTTACGACATAATTTTTACGCCGGAACGGATTCAGACGAAGCCGGAGGCAACAACTAATCATCAATAAAATCGTAAGAATAGTTTTAAACTCTTTTTATTTATTTATAAATATAAGTAATAAAGTATTTTAAAAGAAGTGTTCTTTAATTAATTATTGTTCGTTTTCAACCTAAACAATACTTTATCATCAGTTCTAGAGATATTTCCAGTGCACTGAATAGAGAAAATTAATTAATTGCTAACTCAAAACTATCATTTATAACAAAAGCACGCTTAGTGTAAACATTCAAACACAATAAAATTAACGTCAGTTGTGATATTTAAAAGATAAAACTATAATGTTACATTTATTGTATTGTATAAAGTATCTAGTCTATATATATTGCGAACCCTTCCTACAACCCGACCCTTCTTGGTAGAATGCTAATTAAAATAGTTGTGTTTGGGTATGACTTTAATGTTCTCAGTAATATTCTACAACTTATACCATATATACCATATATTATCAAATTTTTTAGATTAAAAAAAATACATTCCTTTTCTTTTCTTATTTTACAAATTACTGCATTAATTTTTGTGAATTATTATAGTTATTTACTGACTGACTGACTGATTGACTGACTGACTGAATATGTCTTCAGTCATTCTTTGTCTCTTTTGTCACTACTAAAATTTTATTCAATTTTAAAATCTTATACATACAGACTGTAATAGAAAAGTATATTGAAACACGATTCACATCCCTCTAAAAGCACAATAAATATGTAGCAATAACATCAAAGTAGAGGCAAAAACCATAAATGAAACAGCGGGAACTCGTATTTCATCGTGATTTTCCTTTTACCAAACGTCGTACTCCTTGTCAGCTGTCGATGTGCCACTGGTTTTAGCTTAAGTGATGCTTCCATCATTGGCTTAGTTTGCGGAATTTAAAATCTTTGTATTAGCTGAAAGCTTATATTAAAATAACGATAACAAATAAACTTAAACTTAATACCAGGTGATATATATTTTGCTTTAATCGTCTGCCTCTAAAATATTTGTCAATTTCTTATTTACAAATATTTTAGATTTTATTATTAAAATAAAATAATAATTACGTCAATTATATAACGTAATACCAACCGTAAATTCTGTTTGAAACACCACATTATTATGGATACAAACATTATTACATTAAGTACCGCAGTGGTGCGGACAGAGTCGCGTTCAGCAAAACGCTGTATTGATCCATGTCATTATCCATAATTACTGTGATTTTACAGAATGGGGCGCCGTGTTGGTTTTTTAAGCTACATTAAGCATTACTGCCCAAAACAGTATTCAGTCAATTACAGTCACACTATCAAAGTCAATAAACATTAATAATACACGAACGGAATGCATTTCGAACTTTATGAATATTTTATTGTAAATTTATCTGCACTGAAATATTTAGTTTGATATCAATGCTTTATTTTTATGGTATAGGTTATTGTTAAGTAACAGCTGAAGCCATTAAGCCGTCATCTGTTTTTGTCTATCCGTAGTAATGGTTTATCCGGTTTTTTATAAAAAGAAAGAATCTGTTTTTATTGTAATATATCACTAACTTAGTACAACTACTTTACACTTTTTATTAAGAGCCATCTTATTATTGTGTTTGTAGTGTAGTAGTATTGTGTAGTATTGTCTTATTATTGTGTGAACAAAGAAACGAATATATATATATATATATATATAAAACAAAATGGTAAACGATATTAATTTAACAAATTATATATATGTATATAATTTGATCTTAAATACAAAAAAACGTTTTCAAACGATCATTAACAAAGTATTATGTGAGGCTCAGGCGGAGAGTCTCAGCAGACATGGTTCGCTTTTTAAGAATCATTTTTCATTTTTGTGGGTTAACTATTATTTGATTTAAAATCTATACTCTTTTATATGATATTTAAATTAACCGGGAAGTTAAAATGAGACACGTATGGTTTATAACTCTTGTGGACTTACCGCCTTCATACGTGTATGGTTTTCATTGATTATATATATATATATATATATATATATATATATATATATATACATACAATAAAAAATTATATTTCAATCTAAGTGAGATTTAAAATATTAAGATTACTTCTTAAAAATAACGATCCTTTATTCCGAAAACCTTTCGTATACTAGTTATTGGAGGCAGTTATAAATATATTTTACTGGTATAATATTATTGTGAAATAAACAGTTTTTAATACTTTGAGTGTGAGAATCAAAGAAAACACAACTATAAGAATATCAAATTTTGATTTTAGTCTTATAATATATTTATTAAAAGTCTAACTTTAACAAGTATTCAGTCATACTGAAACTCCAGTTATATTTTTAGTCCAGTTACAGTTTGTTATTGATACTTTATCGACGTTCAAATAATGGTCTAAAATTTATTAACTTTTTTACAGCTTCATAAAAATTTATGTGAATTTAACCTTTAAGCTTTATAATTTTTTTTTGAAAAATATGTTTTGTATAGACCTCAATTACTTACATCGCTAACAGACCTCAGTGACGGTTATATATAATGATACTACTTATATACTACTAATAATATAATTGTGAGGATGTATGTATGTTTGTTAATCTTTCACGCAAAAAATAATAAACGGATTTAGATGAAACGATGAAAGATCAGAATAGCTCGTGGATTATATTTTATAAAAATTTTAGTTCATTTGGTTAGAATAAAATAGTAAGTATCACGTAAATCGAAAAAATTACTAGACAAAACTTTTGATAACGCACTAAGGGATTGTTTGTATTAAATAGTTTAAAATAGGTCCATGTCAATACATCTTTTATATAGAGGTCACTACGAGCGCGTGCGAAACCGCAGGCAAAAATAGTATTTTAAATAAATGCTTTTTTATTCTGTTTAGATGTTCTCTAATCAGTAAATAAAGTCTCTTGCGCTGAGTAAAATAATTTAATTTTAAATTAAGGAACGACCTAACTTCAATATTTAAACTCTAGATAGCACTGTATTTACTCTGGTTGCAGAACAGTTTTAAGTGAAGAATAAATAAAGCCCGAACGAATTGCAAAAAATAAAAGTAATAAAAAATGAATTAGTAGAATAAAAAATAAACACGGCAGAAGAATCCGAAAATAAAAACGGTATTCTAATTAATGTTTATATACCCGTTATAAAAGTTCAAAATGTTTTTTTTATTGTTACACTGAATTATTTATAATGGATAATTTTACACTATTTCCTATTGTCGTAGTGTAATAAAATGTCAGTTTCCTTAAGAAAGATGTAGGGAGCGAAGATTAACGTAGCATACCGCTACAAATCCGTAGTAAATGCTACGTGTCCATTGTAAATGCTACGAACGGTTACCCGGAGCGGGTATTCTCCGGTCGTTACGCGAAATTTACATACCCATGCTTTCATTGCCTTTTCACTAGAATTAGTTTACATAACTATACAAGTAAAGATTATATAATACGAAATTGTTGAGAAACATTTTCATATCTTTATTTTATTATAATACACAATAGAATAGTTGAAATGTATTGAAAAAGATTGTAGTTAATAATGGCTAAATAATTCATGTAGCATGCAAAATAAAAATATAAGTATTATTATTTATTAAATGCTAATTTCTAACATCATTTGAATAAGTTCATAGTTTAAGCTCAGTTTACGATAAGTAAATTTATGAAATTATTCTCTATATTTAGTAATGTAAGCCCTTCAATAGAACACGTTAAATTCATGTCATGTTAGAATTAGTCCAGCAGTCTAGTGTGTAAATTCAAGCTAATTACGTAACAATAATATAAAAAAAACTGATATATAATATACCTTAATATTGAAGAAGTAAAAAAATATGCTTTCGTATGTTCTGATTGTATTTTATAACGACTTTGGCTAGCGATTAGAGCGAGGGGAACAACCCTTGCGAAAGGGAAGCCTTCAGTTATAAATATTCTTTTATTAGGAAAATATATAAGGATAGGGTGGATAATTTACTTTTTATGTGAAATTATAACACATTTTTCAAATATCATCGCATACTTTGTAATAATAGTACCTACTTTTTTATAAATAGAAAAATCATATTGTCAAAAATTTTTATTTATTATTATTTGTTAAATTATTTATAGCTGAAACAGTTGCATTTTGATTATTCGGCAACCTCCATCTACATATATCATACTAATATTAAAACGGATTAGATTAAGATAAATTGCTTACCATGTGTCAGAATATTAATGGTCTCATTGTGGAAGTAGAACAGACTGCGTACGCAGCCGCCGAAGCTCTGCAGCGGCCGGTATCCGGTCAGCACGTAGGGATTAAACTGGAGATGTTGCGGCATGTCGCGCCAGTGCAGCAACTCCACGCTGTCGCCTGCAGCAGAACTAAACTCCGCTTTCCCGTCTTTAACACCTCCACCATTCTTCACTCCGGTAACCTCTTTTTCATTCTCGCTCAACTCAACCCCTCGGCCATCTATATCACAATTTGGCTCCAACGACTTTTTCCTCTTCTTAGGTCCCTTACCGTTAATCTCCTGAATTGACATATCAAACATTTTTGTACACGTATCGGGCACACCGTCGGCGTCTCTCATAATTCTACTCTATCTTGCGTGCAGAGGAGAGCGGCGGACTGCGACTTTCGCGCTACGAACCGCGCCCGCATGGCTCGATCTGAGGAAGTTTTGTACAAGTATCACAGCTAGGACATTGAGCGGGGTCGCACCGGGGGCGGGAAATGATCAGAGCGAGGTTTTCTCTCAGGTCGTGTCGGAGGCTGTGGTAGCGGATGCGGCCGCGCGCGTGCTGCAGGCGGCGCAGTGGCGGGCCGGGTCTGGCGCGAGGCGCACTGGCCCGGCGCCGGTCGTCGCTCGCCCTGCGCCTCCCCCCTCCCCTGCCCCTACCCCCCTCACCCTTGCTCCCCCGCTCACAATATTTGCGCACTGCGCAATCCCGATCAGCTGATTCCCGCCAGCCCTAGTTCCCTTATTTTCCACTACGAGTATGAAAATGTTACGCTATTTTCAATGTGTTACGAGTACTGCTTATATAAAGTAGCTGTATACAGGATGAATCTCAATACTTTTATTTTCTAACACAGACACTTAGTTTTTAATTTTTATAAGGCTTCCGCTAATTCAATTAAGCATGTGTGTGTTTAGGTTTTTATCTGTCATATTATGTAATTGAAAATATTCATTGTTATATGGAATATATAAGTAAATTACTTATTATATTTAATATAGAAAAAGTAAGCTTATAAAGAAAGTATACGCGGGAAAATGCTAAAATGACTTTACCAAGAACTAATTTATGTCTAATACGTTTAAGGAATTTATATGGGGAAGAGTTTAAAACTGTCGTTTCTGTGAGCCGTTTAAGATATAAATCAGAATTGAGATCACTATTTAAGGCCGGTGTTATTCGGGTCGCTGACCTAAAATTTCTACGTCACTTTATGACCTATTTATCATTTAGATCATCCCGGCTTACACTTTCTTGGTGTACATTAAAAATATATTATAAGCCTTAAATTGACAATAAGAAGTCAGAACAGCATGTTATTAAGTTAGTTTAAGAATAAAAATAATCTGTACTTATAACACTGTAACGGAAAATAACTTTAAATTAAGAATAATTAAAAAAATTTCCTATACAATGATGTAATCTTTACATTCTTAATATTCGTGGTACGTTCTGTTATTTTTTACCCATCAGTGTGGTATGCCCTGATCATCTGTGACTTCGGTCAAACGAAATTGGATTTGGATTGACAGAACAGATTGGATTAAACACTATATTGGCTTTGAGGATTGATATACTTGCATCGATCTCTCGATCGCAATAGAAAACTATGTCTGCCAACAAGATTTCTTTGATTGCTGAGAAATTTAATATAATACATATACAAGCAATAGGGATATAAAATGAATTAATAAAAGTCAATTAAAAATAGTTATATGACATTATGTTGTTCTTTTTAATGTATATTCAAAGGAATTAAATGAAATTTGGAACAAAAACATTGGACCAGTGTCATGAATCGTCGAAGATCTTTGAACCTTGGACAAAGAGATTTGACAGTGATATACATCTTACATATACTTTGAATCTATTGGAATTTTGTTTTCATTGTCAGTAGGATTTCAATCTCTTACAAGTTATGGAATACGTTATATCTATAGAAATTTAACCACTACTTTCATTACTTCATAGAACTGACAATAAATATCTACAGCACGAAAAAGCGATATATCCGAATAAACGATATATCTGCAAATAAAACAAAGAAACAAAATGGAAATCTTAGACACAATTAGCTTTCCATTAGGAACCTCTGGTAGATACTTCATTAATAATTAGTCGTGTCCAGTGTTAGTTACAAAGAAAATGGTATTTGCTCTTACAAATAATACGAATATCAGCAAAATATGGTATGGTATTATTTGTAACAAATAATTAATATAATATTGGCTTTTGCTAATTAATATACTAACAATTATTTTGACTTTGTCTGCTTTTAACTTCTATAATATGTGATATCGAATGCCTTAATTGTCTGTTGAACTCTAAATTTGAAAATTTGAAAATATGAAAATATTATTATTCAATGTTTTTTTAATAGCTTGTCATGTGTCTGAAAAAAATTATTCCCTAGTCAAAATATCCCACTTATATATAAGAAATTCTCACCTAAAGTACTTAAAATTTATAAAAATATATGAAATTATCGCTCAGTATAGATCAGTTAAAAACTTATTTCACGAAATTATGTCTCGAATGAAGTTTTAGAAATAAAAAAAGCACTTTTAATCAGTTAAGTTAATGTAATGTTTATATATATAATGTATAATCTTATGCTAAATTCTAACTATACGTAAGAAAAATAATGTAACTTTTACCTATAACATAAATGTAGAAAGATATAGAGAATTTAAAACAAAAAAAAAATAATAATACATGACATAGTTATTCAGTAACTATTCAAGTTACTATTTAAACATTTTAATTAATAATAATTCTAACAATTCTAACATTACATAATTGTTAATTGATTTAAGTTCGTTTTATCTTACAGTTAAGATAACATGCATAATATTATCATAGTTTAAATTACTGAGTTGATATTTATCTAATATAATCTTATCTCGGACATTGCCGTCTGTGAATAACACTCTGTTCTGCATTTTACACGTATATTTTGTTCAAATTGCAATATATATTTTACGCTTAAATATTTTTAAAGTTCTTTGAATATTTCATTTATTGGCTGTGTTTACGGTGAGTGAAATGCAATATGTAAACAAAATATTAAACTTTTTGTTTTTGTATTGTTTTAAATATACATATTAAAGTATATTGTATATGTTATTTAGTGTTTTTACTTTCTAAATAGTTAACATGTTATATTATTAATAATTTAGGCCTTGCTTATAATTGTTTTAGGCTGCCGGGCGAAGTATTGATGTGAAGTATTATTTTAGTATTGTTTAAGTATTATGCTAAATATACATACTATATGTATATATATGTATTACTATATGTATTTTGAGCGCATTTCTTCATAATCGTTTCTTATCAATATCTTCATTTTATAAGAGAAATTCTGACTGTCAAATGATGTTTATATTTTTCGTTTTCAGGGTCAAAAGAATCTAGTTCATACCTTTCAATGTTTTAAGATTGTCTTTATCAAATTAAAATCCACGATATCAATTAATTTATATCAGAAATAATTAATTAATGTGTGAAGATAATATATGTACTTATCTGATATATATATATATTATTTATTAACTGGGCTTAACGCTAATAGAATATATATATATATATATATATATATATATATATATATATATATATATATAATATAGTAGTATATTACACAAAACTGATAGTTTTATATAAAGGATAGACAGATAATTTTTAAAAAATATATCATGTCTAACATGTTATAATTTATTATTTCATCAAACGAAATTTTTTGCACGCCATTAACTTGATTCATTAAAGACAGAAACATGATCCTTTGACTTAGAAGACCTATAATAAGAGTTATTTGGTTTTTGCAATGTTTATTTAATTTTCAATCATTTACTTAAATTTAATAAAAATTGCAATAATTATTAATTCGTTTTATTATTGGGACGTGACGATCATAATTTTGCGGTTCAAAAAAAAACAGTTTATTGAATCTTAAAATATTTATATAAATAATCGTAACTATACAAAGTAAAATCAAAATGCATTTACAACTTGTGAATAATAAAAAGAACGGTACCCGTATGCTTTCAAGAGGACCGGGAATGTCGGAGAAATAATAATTCTTAGTGTTCTAAAAATGAATACTAGAACTTCCATTGTTTTTATTATTATATATTTTTTGTATGTGCGGAGAGGGCTAACGAGCGTGCGGGTCAGCGACGATAAGTTCAGGTAATAAGGTTAGGATCGAGGTAAGTGAACGTAAGGACCTTGAAAACCGCAGTAGAGGATTGGCACACAACCAGATGGTACGGTATTGCATGCGATGACGTGCGTGTGGTGATAAAAATCGGCGGCAGGCATCAGATGAATGAAATAGCTCGATAATTGGAATACTCCCCGTTGTAAATTGACCAGAAATGAGAACAGTACTCCCTGTGTGGCTGGACTTCAATCTTATAGAGTGCAAATCTTTGGCCAGGCTTGAAATACTACCTCGCTCTATTGAATACTCTTAATTGTATCGAGTCCAACTTTGCCTCGCTCTTTAGATAACCCCAGAACCGACAGTCGAAATGTCAAGACCCAGTATTCTGATACTTGGCGAAGCATTGAGGGAAGTGCGATACGTAAAATGGGGTTTTTTATTGGTAAACGCACAAACTTTTGGGGAATAAACTGAACGAGGTTCAGTTCACCCCGTTCTAAAACTTTATTACAATCGTTGGCGTTTTGCGGGCATGACAATATTTTAGAAATATCCAACAAATCATTGATGTACTGGACGAAAAGGTTTTGAGATAGCAGCATTCAGAAGAACAACATCCACGGGCTTTTAGTCCGATCAAAAACCGTTGATAACCTGTATACTCCACCCAGTGAGAAAACCATCGAGAAGCCCATAGTAAGGGAGCTTTGAAGAAATCTTGTGTTACATACGATTGAAACTTTCGCGCTATCTAGACTGACGGCCATAGCCTTTCCCTTCTTTTTAAAAGCCGCTACCCAACGGTACATAAGTTACACCAGAAGATCACGATTAGATCCGAAAATCGACCATGGCGAAAGCCATATTTCCGGTCATTGATCAACTGGCGATCCTCGCGGTACGTTAGGAGCTGTGGGTTAATAATGTTCTTCATTATTTTTGAGAAAAGGGAGGTAATGGCAATAGGTCAGCCGTTAGCTGGGTCCGACCTATAAGCTTTTAATATTAATATTAAGAGTAATAATTCAAACTATTTATTGTTATTTTTCAATACAACGACAAGTCTATTACAGGAAACTACTGTTGGAATTGGAACGGAATCCAACAGACACACTTAAACTGAATGTTCGGGTTATAAAATCTATTTTTGTAAGCAAAGAAATAAAAATAACGGTTAAATACATAAACATATACATACATACAAACATACATAGAACTTCACTTATCTACTATTTAACACAAGCCATAGCCCTATTATCCCATTGGACCCAGGGACTATAATATTAATTCGGCCCTAAATAAGGACTCCAGAGTTGTACACTTGATGATACATGACTTGGTACCCACGACTTGTAGACTATAGAAAACATATACTAGTAGGTAATTACTGATCGTACCGCGCTAATAGCGCCATCTATGTTACACATGTTTGTATTTTTTTCCTTTCTAACATTCGTTGTAATATAATTCTAAACTTTCTGCAATTAATAATTGCAAGAAAAAACAATTACTGGTTCCAGAAAGTATTCCTTAATATTACTCATATATTTATATAAATATTTATTTATTTATTTATTTATTTATTTTGGAAAACATACAGCTTACAATATTTCATTTATAACATAATTTTTTTTAAATATACACACGCAAAAAAGTTTTCACTACTAATTTATACATAGCGAGTGTCCATTAAAAATGTTAACTAAAAGCATGTTAATTAGAGAGCATTAATAAGAGAGAAAAAAAAACATTAAAATATTAATACACAAACAATAAAAAACTTTATCGATAATAATCGAAACTAAATTTTACATAAAATCATAAAAAAAACTTAATTGTGAACAACTTTTCTAACCAAAGATACATACATAGTCAATTTAGAACTAGTCAAATTGAAAATATATCAATATCATAATAAATATATTAGTATTAGCAGACGTACTAGGGATATTCACTTATCGATCTATAGTACATATAATTATTATATTTTTATAAATTACCGATAATTGCCATTCGAATCGATGTTTTAACAAATATTTTTTCTATTCGATTAATCGATATTTTTATACAAATATCGGGTCGTTTAAAACGCAGACAGGACAGCTAAATCATACTGACTATAAAAGCCAAAGTAATTTTTAATAGAAGTAACAGATGAAATAAACCTAAACTACCACAATCGAATTAAAGTGAACTTCAGTGGTCATGTGATGAACTATAGTCGTACTACATAATATTTATACACTAGACATATCAGATAAAAAGTGTTCGCCTAATAATTTTACTAATATTTAATTTCTGATTCGAAGTATAGCACACGTAATATAAGTATAGTAAAATATATAGACTATAAATTTATAGTGTTACACTTATTATAATTTTAAAAGAGACGAAGAAACATTTATAGAAGCTAATTACTATTACAGTTCTCTGGTCTCTGATTAAACTTTCTGTTTTTGAAAAAGATAATATTAATATTTTGTACACAATATTCAATGTTGAAAAAAATATCGATTTTTCCAACAACACATCGAAAAACATCGAGACCAGGTACTGATATTTTATATCGAATTAAAATATCGATACATTGTGGACACCCTAAAATGTATTGCCTTTACCGCGTACTTGTTACAAAGCCACCTTATCATAAAATCCTATAACCAGTTCGTAGCGCCATCTAACGGGTCCAATTATCCAATTATTGGGCATTCTAATTTTTATAGCCATCATTTAAACAATATACAAATTGAAATGCCACGATACCGGTCTGATATTAAAAAAATAAGTGGATAGCATAAAAAATACAATGCAAGATGTAAACAATTTTCATAACCATTGTTTAAACGATAAGAAGTAGCCATCTGGTGACGATATTTGAATTATAAAAATAATAACTAGAGCTCTATTGCAAACCCACCAGGTACCATTGATAAACACAAAAAAAAATATTTTTCGATGTTAATAAATTGAGAAAATTAAATTATTTAAATTATTTCAAAACAGCAATTACCAGTTTGAAATCTAATAATTACCTAGTAAATTGATTACAGTGCCATCTATCAATTTTATGATTTTCTTCTTTCACTACTAAATTAACGTATTTTAATTAAAGCGACATCTAATGGAACCCAACCTAACAACGTTGTATGGCTCGACAAAACGAATTTTATTTTGTGAGTAAAGCTTACAAAATGTTAATCTAATTATTTCTTCAGTTATATAAATTATAAATGTATAATAATCGAAATAGGAAATGTTATCGTTATTTTTCAGTAATTATGAGAACTGCATTTAGTTACTTATGTGAAAAAACGTAAAACAATTCATCAAAGCCGCGGAAATTAAAACCAAAGCTGAATGATTCGAGTCCTGCATAAGCGTTATTCTATTCTGCTCTAGGAAAAAAAATATGTTTTTTGTTTAAAAGATGCCAATTTTTTGTTTAAAAGATAACAGATTATTGAAAAATATCCGCATCAAATTTTTTAAACATTATTGGTCCAGTCTATTGTCTATTCTAATTTTAAATTTGTTCTGATATTTTTTATTTTTTTTCTGTGATTTTCCCATAAAGCTAGTAAAACATTCGTGATTACTATATAAAAGTAGCATCTGCATAAGTTTCTTTAGAATCCTAAGCTTTTCAATCTGGAGTAGCAGAAATTCCGAAGACTTAAAAATATAATCATAATAAACTAGAGGCGCCAACAGACCCTCAATGTGGACTCGCTGCGCTCCCGAAATCTCAGGTGCCGTTTGCATATTGAGCGAAGCGAGCCCAGTGTTATGACTCATCGTTTCCCATTGACTTTAATGGGATATCAATTTTTTGACGATTATTCTTCAACATGACATTTTTTTTATTATTTTTTTTCTACCTTCACCTAATGTGTGTCTTTTTAATTGTAAAATTTCATAATTTTCCGTCAAGTAGTTTTCGAGCTTATTCGTGACAAAAAATGTGAAAAAGTCTCCAGTATAACGCTCCGCTCGCTTCGCTCAATAAAGTGTACCTTTGTTAATCATAAGCATACCCCCGTAGACAAAACCTTTGTTATACTGTCATAAATAGACCATAGGCAGGTTTAACATATATCTGCACAGCATAACATAACAGGATAGCACAGCATAGCTGTAATATATCAAGAATGAAATGTAATGTATATAATCAAAAACAGTAAAAACTTATTTTTACTATTTGTGATTATATACAACATGACGACAAATATTTATAAGAGGCAAGAATCAAATTTTATATCCTATTTCCGAACGGTCAAACTTCATTACTAACGAAGTGACAACACTTTATTATCTTATTTTCATGTTTATAACGTTCTCTTGGCCATGGCATCTCATGACAAAGCCTCATGATTTTCATTTCTCTATCTAAGCCAAGAATCCTTATAATTAAATATTATATATATTGTATATATAGGAACAATATTTTAATATACCCTATGAATTTGTAAATACTAAACTTTTAAAATATATTAATTTAGTAAATGGTTTAAGAGTTTTATATTTTAAATTTTTATAATAATATAAAAAGGTATACAAAATTTACTAAAAATATATTTCTGAACGTATTATCTTTGACGTAAACACATTTTACATGGTGGCAGCCTTGTTTCCTTTTATTTTAATACTTTCAATTTATTTATTACTTAAAAGAAATATATATATTATAATATATAGCTTAAAATGAATATAAATGCCTTGAATATATTTTGAGGGGAGTTAATATTTTTATTATATTCATATTAAAAATATTTTTATCTATTTGACAGGAAGCGATTTTTGAGAAGTTAACGCCAAAGTAGGTGTGCCAACATTCAGATATTGGCTGTATCGCATTTGGATCGATGTTCGGGCCTTTATTACGGAGAAGCATTCTTCAAGGTTCTGCATCGCGAACTTGGAATTGTTTAACTAATTTTACTCAACTGCTTTGGTGTAAATTGAAATATTTACGTGAATTGAGGGTAAGTTTAAATGTTTTTTTTTTATCTTATATCTTTCTCGTCCGTAGGGCTTCCTTGAGCCGTAGAACGAACATGGCGTCAGCATGTAAATAACTTTAGTGACATCTAGTTTTGGCAGCATGAGATATTTTGTTATTGATAAGTTTTAAGCCTAGAAGGATTTTGCCCTAATAAGTTATTTTAGTATTAAATAAGTAGACACTTTACTTGTTTATTCGCACAAATTATTACTACGTTTTATCAAAATACTTACAGCTGGCGTGATAGTTTTTTCACCTGACAGTGCTCGTAAATTTCGTACAAAGCTCAAAATTGAAAGTTAAATAATTCATACTTGAATTATGTTTATAGTATATAACACACTTATAATGGATTTACTTTATATCTGATAACAAAAGTTGAGGTGTAATTGCTAACTAATGTATATTTTGACAGATTTAATAATTATATACTGGCTACTTGTGTGTTAAACTTAAAAATATAGATTGGGCCCTCTTTGCATGTGGGTTAATAGTATTTAACAATGTTATGACCATATACAAACGGTCTAAATACTTTAATGTTTTTCAGCTTTTACTGCTTGGATACGAGTTTTGGTATCCTTGTTATGGTAAGTGGAAGTACCTAAAGTGCTTTCCTATTTGATTTTAATAATACCCATGTGGCATAGACAGTAACTTCATAGTGTACATATGCATGAACTGGCTTCATTAAAGATTTATTAAACTTCTTTCACATAATGCATATCTTTCTGGTAGTATAATTATAAAAAACTAATTCATTTGTTTAGAACACCTTTGTCATACTTTGTGTATATTGAACTCTGGAAGTAACTTATTTAATAACATTAACATCTCTTCATAACACAAAATCATCTCATTTCTTTTGAAGTATTGTCATTACTTTTATAGAAGTCTTTCGACTTTGTTACACATACAGCAACTTCATAAAATATTTTTCATCTCTTGTCTTTAAATTACTGAAACGTTAACTTTTAACTAGCAAACTATGGTTTCAATTATTTACAGTACTTTTTGTCTACTTTGAATTGTTACATAATAAATATATCAAACATTTATTTTAGATCCCCAAATTAATTTTAATTAGTTTAGTATTGACAACTATATATTCTAAAATGCTGTATTAATATGAAATTTTATGATACTCACTTAATAAAATATAATATATAATAAATAATTAAATAATTGCATGTCTTTATTGCATTATGTGAAAGTATGTTATACAAAGTGTATATTTTTCTTTTTTAATAATATATTAAGCATGTATTTGAATATAGCTATATTTTACTTTATTAATTGAGAAAATACAGAAACTATTTGAATATAATTTGCTTTATCTTCTACACTTCTACTTTATTTTTGGCTTTGCTAATGACATTCTAACTGATATCGGAATACCGTATAGACAATATGTTACTTGTATTAAATACACAAATGAAATAAATTGCTTAATTATTACTTTACAAATTACTTTTGTTTTGGTAAAAAAAAACATCATTTTTTTCTAGTTTCATTTTGATACAGATTGATATTAAAATTTTATAACATTCGCACTTCTGTTGAAATAAATATATCATAAATTTGTATAACATATAATGTAATCATATTTAATTATTGACTCGTGTTTCTATATAAATTGTGTTTAAATAAAACCAACTATCCATAAATCTTGGTAGCACTAAGGCATATAAGGTCTTTATTTTGCATTTTATTTCCTATAAACGAAAGTTAATTAACAAGTCTTACAAAGAAGGGCCGTCAGCCATAAACTGATCTTGACTGTTAAACAAACTCATATATGTCAATATATTTATTATCAAGAAATTCTATTTAAAGATCACTTTGTGACGACGGCTCGTTATTTCCTGCTTTGGTTTCTGTCTAACAATCTCATTGCCGTTATAGATGTAATGTAATTGTTGATGACCGTTGCTTGACAATTGCATACAATCTGGCTCACAATAATATACCATGTTCATGGTACATAATGGGGTACGTAATAATAGTGATGATGATATATTACAATGGTGCGTGGTACGGTTGCAGATGCCGCGCACTCGTAGGAAGCACTACGCGTCACACTCGAGGTCGCGCTCCAGATCATACGAGGCCAAGAGACGGAGGCTGGATGAAGCTTCCAGGGAGGACTCGTACAGAAAGCGAAGCCGTAGCAGAGAACGTGACAGGTTTGTATTTATTTATAATTGTTTTCCCGATAACATTACAACGTTACGGTATTATTGTTTTTATGTAATTTCCAAGTAACACTTTCTACGGAAGAGATCGTTTTTATGATAGCGCCATCTATTGGCGAGAGACAACATCTAATGATTCTTGATTAGCGTCTTGTGTTTACGTGTTTTCACTACTGAGCGAGAGAGGGCGTTAGGTGTTAAATTGTTATATGTATACAAAACTCAAAATTTAATGCTGTTATTCAGTAATTCTATTTATATATACTTTTGAAGAATATTTTTTTGTATAATTTAAGGTATAATTTTATTTTTGTTCAGATAACTTCAAGTTATGGTATATATAGGACGTAATTTATTTTTTCTTAAAACACATAAATAAATACTTGTATAAATAATAACATACCAGGTTCTTATGAAGTTCTATGAAACGAGAAAAGTATATTCATTAAATCTTTAAAGAATAGACTCGTTAACTCAATAGTTGTTATTAAAATATATAAGTTGGTGGTGATATTTACCCCAAGTGGTAAAACGGTATCCGAATTACGTTGTCACAGTAAAGTTAAAGGTGTAACTTACCGTCAATAATTTGTAAATGTCAAGATTTTGTCATTTTTTTATAGTTCAATGAGAATTCTGTCAATTATATGATTAACTATCATTACAATATGTATATAATGTATCTGTCAATTTGTCTGTTGACAGAATAATTTTATTTTTTAATTTAAATGTCAAATAAGCTATGAGAAAAATTATTATTTATATAATATTTAATAGTACTTAGAGTTAGGGAGAGTCGGGAGGCTTAAAAGATCTTTTTGTAATTTTATTACCATAAATTTATATTATATACTGAAAACTCATATTTTAATAATGACTTACTTCCTCATATTAAAGTTTGACTATCCAGGGAATAATATTAAGGTTAGATTATTATTTACAGCGGTCCATTTACAAAATTTTTATCACGTTCTATTAATATAATGTATACATATATATAAAATAGAAGTATGTATGTGTGTGTGTGTGTGTGTGTGTGTTAGCTTTACACTAATGCATATGAAAGTATATACATTACTTACATAAAAAATATGTGTCTGTCTGTTTGATCCGGCTAATCTCTTAAACTTTGGCTGATTATGTTATAAGGATTAAATAAGCCACTTATATTAAGAACACATATTCCGCGCGGACGAAGTCACGAGCAACGGCTAGTATGTAATATATTTGTACCGACACTTTCATTTATTATATTATTATTATCCTAAAGTGTGTCACAAAATATCAAGTTTAATAATAACGTCGTCCGATCGTTTTGTTTTCAACATATCTATACAAGCACCTTCACACCTTCCGGTACTTTTGAGCTGTAAAATAAATTTTATAAACGCTTTCCGTAAATATATATATATATATATTATATATTATGTCGTCCGTGTGTTTATACAAATTAAATAAAAATAAAGTAAAGATTGCTTACAATTAAACTTAATTACGTGAAAGTGACACCTGTCCTTCACTCTTTACTCGAAACTCGAAACTCGGCCAGTTAAAGGCAATTAGCACTTGACGTATTAATTTTATCGTTCTACGAGTGTAAATGTGTGTGTGTGTGTTTGTTTCTGTCTGTGTGTGTGTGTTTGTTTTATTTTTTTATATCCGTTGTGATAAAATAATAATGTGGGGTGCAAAAATAATGAAAGATATGAATAATTTTAACTAAATGTTGTAGGTCAGTTTGTCCGGTGATATATTGGATGCCTTTAATGTGCCAATAATGTAATTTTTTATGTAAAATAAAATTTACGCAACTCTCATTACTCTGTTTCAATAGAAATTGCAAACAAACTGTAAACACTTTTTTCTAACTGTTTCCCCATGCCCGCCCTCTCGCAATGTCTCACTTCGCTTGTAATATCACTTTGCGTTTCTCAATACCACTGATTGATATAGGAGTAGTAACACTTTACTGCAGGACTCGTAAATGAGACGATCTGTATACTAAAGTCATTGAATTTGTAAAAAATATAAAATCAAATTGAATATGTATAAAATTATACATTTTTTGTGTCTTATTCTTGTTTCTTCGTTGTTTCAATTTGTCTTGTATCGTGAAAATATAGTTAGAATTGTTTATATTAAAAATTGTACAATTTTAAGTAATAATACCTTTTTTTCTTAATTCAATACTTAGCTTAAAATACGTTTCCTGTGCTTTCATTAATTAATATTTTAATTATTAATTAATGATTTTCTTTAATTCGAAAATATTTTTTACAAGATTTTTTTTCTTTTTGCATTTTAATTTCTTTAAAAAAAGTATAACTGTTCTGGAGAAATGCACTATCAATGTAAATTATTTTCCATTAAACTTTAATAACTCTTGACTAATCAATAATAAATAATCTTAAATGTAGCTCGAAACAAGAGTTAAAAAAAAAAAAATCTCATTTTAATAACAAATACGCTACAAAACTAACGACTAACTAAACGAGTGTGTCCATCAACGCAGTCCAATCTGGTTGGTTATCAGTACTTGTGTTTGTTAATTTAATTATATGAACTAAAAATTTTTAATAAATTATATTGAAATCATTTCATTCAAAGTAGATATTGAATTTCGTCATTTATATATGATGTTATATAATGTTCTTTGACATCTTGATAAGCTATAAATAATTTAAAAATAAATATAATTAAAATTTTTAATAAAACTAGGTTCGCCAACGGACCCTCAATTTAGACTCGCTCCGCTCGCGTAATCTTGGGTGCCGTTTGCATATTGAGAGAAGCGAATCCGGTGTAATGACTCATCGTTTCCCATTGACTTCAATGGGATATCAGTTTTTTGGAGATTATTCCTGAACGACATGACATTTTTCAAAAATTTTTTTTTTAATCATCACCTAATGTGTGTCTTTTAGATTGCAAAATTCATGATTTTCCGTCAAGTACTTTTCGAGCATATTCGTGACAAAGAATGTGAAAAAGTCTCCAGTAGAGCGCTCCGCTCGCTTCGTTCAATTGTTCCTTTTATTTTCTATTGCTATTCTCATGTATACGATTGTTCCTTAAGTAGCTAATTATCTATTAAAAAACTAAATGACTATGTACTAACCATATTCGTATTATTTTTTAGACAGCGTACCGAGTCTTATACATTACAAATATGGTTAGCTTTTTGCTCACCATTAACAAACGTGTATCTTAAATTATATATGGTAATACATTATTGTCTATCGATATGACATGATGTGACATGGTGATGGTGATGGTGATGGTATTCAATGCAATATACAGTGAGGCATCATTTGTAATATTACGTAACCGGTATTACTTGTATTACTATTAAATTAGTATATTTGATTCAAACCTTACATTTCCCTAATAGTTCTTTGTTTGTCCTTTCCAATATATAGAACAAGCAGTCAGTTTTTAAAGAAGTATCGCAAAAAATTGGGGGTTTTTTTTTACTTTAACATTCTTTTTTTTTCTGGTTTTTATTTGGTTTTTATTCTGAAGCAATGTTCCAAACATGTAGCCATCATCAAAGCATGGCAATTTATAATGTGTGTGTCAGTACAAGTTCTTACAAGCAACCAATAAAAAATATTTTTTGTAAGAATATATTGCATAGCTTGCATGCAGTCCCAAAAAACACCTTAATTTTCTTTTCGTCCTTTTGTACTTGTATTCGTAAGATTGTATATAATCGACCAATCTCTTTAATTATATAGTTACGATATAATAATACGTACTGCATATCAAGGTATTGTTAAGTACAATGTTACCGGACCAAGCGAAATTATCGATTTACCATATAATTAGCACTAAATACCGAGATATCTGACCACGTTCGATATTTCGCACAAAGGGCCGACGGGCCGGCCGACTTTAATTGCATTGCCGTTTCACTAAAATCGGCACGTACTTGTCTCGGACATGTCCCCTGACTCACGGACGTCTAACTAACTGTACATTGTATTTAACAATCACAATCACCCGACGAACTGCACCTAAATCACGAAATAATCACCTCCTGAATCACTCGTTTAGCGTCTTTGATGATATATATTTTTTTGTATTTATTTCGCAATGATTGTATGCCAAGGACTCTGGGCAGGTCAATCGTTATACGGTAATCTTTATGTTATCTGAGATTATTAAGTTTTTTTGGTAAATAAATGTACTCGCGTCATTCGTTGGTAATTTTATATATTATTAGTACTATATAATTTAGTATGCTTAAGGGTCTTTGAAAAGGAAATATTTTTATGAATTCATGTATAAGGTTATCTAAGTGCGTGTTATTTGTGTATGTATGTATTTAGGGTTGAAGGTTTTGGATGTTTTTCGTCGCAGGTGACAAAATAGTCGAGACGGCGGCGGGGTGGTGGGGGTCGAGAGGCGTTGTTCTTGACACAGTAAAACTAGAAGTGCAGTAAGTAGGTAGGTGCAGCCGAGACCCACGCTGAGCTTTTTGCAAGCTGCGAATACAACAATCCGCGAAACCGCATCTGTGGCTATTGCGACACTACTCCGTCGTTGTCATGCTGTAGTATCGATTGTCTAACACTAACCCTTCCAAATAAATTATACCGACCCCACTCTCTCGTAGTTGATGATAATTTCGCAATACGCTTTACTTATCCGAGACAATGTTAGGTAATCTATTCTACCTAGAAACGATCGCTATCTAGGCGACAATCTATCTTACATAATATGAAACTCAATATTTCTAGCCTCGATTGTCTTTATTAATTATATTCAGTACATCGCTCGTATACTGGAGTGAAAGTTTCAAATTTAACTTTATACCTGCAGCTGTTTAAATATTAAGATAATTATATTGGAAAGTAGTAAATTTATATTTCTTTCATTTGACAAATTTATTCAAACCTAAAGTTAGAACAGCAAATGACCTATATATTTATTATTATATATGTAAGTAAATAATATGGAAATTATTTTTAAATCATTGGATGTCGGTGTCAAAGCTTAATTACTAATTTACGAATCTTTAGTTTCATCCCCATCTGTTATAATGAAAAATATTGAAATAATGCTATGGTAGAACGGTACATTTTAAAATATGTTTTTTCACCACAGCAAAGTTATATATTTACCTACAATTATTTGCTAACACATACTTAAGCTATAAGCTATTATAAATAAATAATTTTCTTCTCTATATGACTTGTGCAATAGTTTTTCCCCCACAATCCTATATGTATGTCAAATAATACCATTTACTTGTATACTTAAACATGTTGTGTTGTGATGCAAGATTGGATAGAATTAAATAACGAAATGACGATTAGGTACGGCTACAACACTGTGTATAATTAATTAACTGCTTAACATTTAAACATTATAATATGAATATATTATTTAGCGTATTACGAGACCCTTTGTAACTATATAGTCGTTATCATAAAAGAGTTCGTCACGACTTTGTTTCTGTCGTTAGCGCAAGGTGATGATCATTAAAGAAAATGTTTCCGGTCCTCCCCCCACAAATGTATCGGATTCAGTTCTGTCAGGGTCGTTTTTCATATCCTACATCCTCCTAACTCGACAAAGACCCATCCAAGTGACCTCGCAGTCATCTCCGGAGACATCACCAGGGCCTCGAGGTGCACGCTTCGTATTCGTTTTTTTTTTTTACTCTACCTAGTGTGTTTTAAACATATTCTTATTATTCTTTGTCTAATATCGCGACTCTTTGTCTTTAAGCTGTATGTATATATTGATTTTATACAAATCCTGTTTCACTATCCTCTTGACCTCTATAGGAGTTATAAATGAATAATCTTAAATATATTCGATCGTGTCCACGTCTGAGGTTTGATTCCTGGTTATAAATTGCCTTTACAAATCGGTGTCTTTGTGAAGTCGCAGACAGAGTGTGCGGTCGGTCGTCTGCAATCGACGGACGGATAGTAACCGCGATAGGTAATTTATCTCCTTCATGATATCAGTCTAATCGGAATATTAAATGTAATCTATAAATTATATCTAAAAGAAAAAAAGAAAAGAAACATGATTTTGGAACACAGACTAGGTATACTAACGTCATTGCATACCTCTCTCGAATTAGATAAAAAAAATGTGCCAAATTTCCGCTGCATATCGATGTTTCAATTCCACTGACGCAATGACGGAAAAACCGTCCGATTTTATATATATAATATATATATTTTTATATTAAATAAATGTACAATATAAAAATATTGTTTTTATTTTATTTATTTATTACCTTATTTACCGGTTGCTGACTATGAGTTAATTATATATAATTATTATTTATATCTTTCATATTATTATATATTATAACAGATAAGCTGTTGTTAATAATTTAATAAGCTGATTGGTTGTTTTTTTTTTTGTATTACAGACCGTTTAAACCAAATTTGGCACTAATTTATTTATACCCGCCGTGAGGGAAACTAGAAAGTTGTTAAGAATTCATAAATTTGTCTAAAAACTTAATTAATATTTATTAACTGTTAGTTAGTTGCTAATTAATCGCTGTTCGAATCTGATCTCAACAGATTGTTATGTCTCAATCTTTAGACGTTGTATCTTAATAACTATGAGATGGATCTAAAAAAAAAAACATAATTATTTTACAGCACACATCTAGTCATTTTCAGCTAATTGCTTACTACGTTCCGTTCACCTATTTCGGTATGAAAGTTGAATTTGTTTAAATATGTAAAGGAAAGTTAAAAGTTAAACTGTACTCTTCCCATTTCGCAATATCTAAACGCGTGATACACGAACGGTTATTGTTAGTTTGAAGGAAGCGTGGTCGAATATCTGAGCACGATACATTTATAACAGCGTCGGATTTGGTGTTTTTGAATAGCTTGCGAAACATTAACTTTCCTTGTCAATGTCTAGAAAGAGATGATGATATATTATGATTAAATTCGTCACGTATGGTTTACGCAATGCAATAGATAGCTGAAACGCTCTGTCTGTACGTACATGACAATATATAGTAATATTTTTTGTAAGCTCCACGTCCTCAGAGACATCTGTGTGTTCAGAATGTTGTAAGTGTTATCACATTTTTTGAACCTAACTTCAATCATGGCGAAGTTAAATATTGTTTTAGTTACAAATTATCTTTTTTTGTTATATTTTGCAACTGCGTTCGTTCTCTACAAACTTTCATTTACCGATAGACCACTGTTATTAAGGAACATCGTCAAATTCTTTCAAAAACCTAACATCATATAAGGTTACTAAGATTTTAATGTCTCTCATCCATACCTTCACGATAAATTATTAAAGAATTATTATAATCGTTGTCTATCCACCCTTTTGATAAGAAATATTTGCTAAAATTAGGTCCACCAATACTGCCGTTACAATCTTGTATAGCTGAGGACGGGAGCAGGTCTGGTGCTGCGGGATAGATTAGTAAACCGGTTCCAGTACGTTGACTCCTGAGTCGCCTGTGCCTACCGACGCGAATTATGCACCTCTCGCTAGTGTGCCCCCTCTCCCCCCTCACCCCGTGTCTACCTCCCCCCGTCTTCATGGAAACGATCCTCTCGTAACTTATCACTGACCTAAGGCTCCCATAATGAACCCGCAAAAGGAAGGTACTAATGGAATTTTCTCCCGTTAAGATTCATCCGTATAAGTGAAGTTGTTTCATGAAATATGTCTTTTTTTTTTCCTTCTTTCTTGTATTTCAACATTTCGTTGATTACTTTTACTAAACGTCTATAAGGCTGTGAGAGTGTCGTTTGGCGGGTTTCAAGTGTCTCCACCGAGACGCATCTGGTAACACCCGTCCGGCGTGTTTTGAACGTTTACTTTATGGACTATGGATTAGGTTTTATTGACACCAAGTACCTACACGTTGAAATTTAATTAAATATAGATTAAGTAACATCTAAGCTTTTATATCAATATCGTGTGCATTGATTGCACTTCGTAACGGGGTAGGTCTTTTTATAAGAACCGGAAAGAAACGAAACTTATATTCATTTAATTCGTTTATAACACGGTTATGCTTCACTAGTAACTCTGTTTTACGAAGTAATTTTACTCCAGCTACACATACAAAAGATAGTGTAATAAACTAGACGAATATTAAATAAAATTTAATATTATTCATAACAATATTAGTGTCATCGGAGATAATAAAAAAATAAGGTAATTAATTATTTTTCATAAGTTTTTTTTTATGATAATATACCAATTACGGTAAAACTGCATTTTAAGAATTAATTATCATTCAACTACTTAACATTCTTAAGTTTTTTGATCAAGAACGCGTTATGTTATGGTTTAAAATTTTGGTTAAGATGAAGATAATAAATTTTTGTCACTTTAATAAATGTCCATAAACAAATTGGCCATGTATAAAAATACTATCAACGCGGACAGGACTCGGAACATGCGTCCTCTGGAAATAACATTCGCTTTGAATATGATTATTTAATTATTTTATTACTGATACTCGCATATCAATTATGAAAGACATTTTTAATTTATTTTTTCTTACTTATTTATTTTGTAAACATTATTTTAAGTAAATAATTTACGAAGGTACTCGGACATAGGAACAGACAAATTGATGATTATTTATGAAACAAGTACAAATTGATGAGATATATCAACGGGCCGAGTTGAATAAAGGCGATAAAGACGGCTGGCATCGTCCGAAGGGGCAAAAGGGCCCAGGGCTAGGGGAGGGAGAGGGGGAATGCGGTCGACGAACTCGGCGTAGGTCGAGGGTCAGCGCCGCGACACGCGTTCATTAGCACAGACATGCGCCTGCGCAGCTCTCCGCGCACAAGTCGAACAAAAGCGACATTCAATTAGACAATAAACCACAAAATATTAAATATAAAGGTCACCCAGTCGATGCCGTATGCAGTATGCTGTGTGCTGTACCTACGGAGATCGCATCGCGGAAGTTGTAAATTTTTGATTTCCGTCGACCTCAGACCCTTGTGTGTCGTTATTAAATGCTACGAGACGTCAATTATTTGTATAACCATGTCCTTCGGTAGGGTTTTTAACCCACAGCGGGACTGACTATATTACTCATTACATTACAAATGCCAATTTGACATATTTCTTGCTAAATATGACCGACTATCGTAGATGTTGGTTGAGATTTGTGAGGACAACGCACTTGCGGGGTCGCAATGAGTCTTTTGTGTACGCGAATACCAATATTATATATATCAAACCGAATTAATATTGCATTGTGTGTGTAATGCTATGCAGTATATATTTTATGTGCAATAAGAATTTAGCGGAAAAGATTTTTAACTATTTTGACTTACTTTGTATATGTAGCTTTTCTTTTATATATATTTTTTCAGTCAATTATGTACATTAACAATCAATTTTATAGGTCTGAAACTAACATTGTTGCTTTAACATTTTTTACATTTGTCATATTCGGTGATCATTAGCCTACACGCGTTGGTACATTGACACTAGATATCGGTGTCAACGAAAGTTAGTGACGTCCCTATACTGTAGGTACCCTCGCAGCTAGATATCATTAATCTAATTCAAATAACTAGACGCACACAATGAATCAGTATGAGTCAATCGAGAAAGTAAACCAAGTGAGCATTGTTCCGAGTGGATGCGCGGGGCGGAGTACGAGCGGCGGCTGCGTGGGCGCATCCAGCGGCGCGAATTAAACTAGCAGCTCTCTATCCATTACTCATAGTTATTGCTATCGCCATTTCTGGATACGAAAGCGAGTGTAGGTTTTATAATTTAATTAATGTTTGTTTAATTATTTCGGTTTTGATGATAAGCGAAAGGATCCGGTGTCCGTTGAACCGGTGAATATAAATTGATATTATTTATATAGCAAGGTTTTCGAATCCTTTCACTTTTTTTTTTGTTTCGTTTGTATTTATTTCTATGGCCTGTGAGATTCGAAAACGTTAAATAGCATCAGTAGAAACTTAATGATGAAAAATGTGTTAATTAATTGATTAGCTAGATAGATAGTTTAATAATTCTTGAGATGAAATATGATGTATGACAACATATATATAGACAACGTATATAGTCTTTGTGTGTTGATAATAACCGCAGATCCTTACGAGTTCTTTTTATACGCTTTCCAATAAATGATCGGTCCCTACACATGAGCGACCTCCGTCGTCGGCGCGATCGCTTCACGCTCACCGAGCACTTAGTTAAGCGTGGGACTGGTCACAAAGCTGTTATTTATATAAAAATATCAATATTTATTTATATAAAACGAGTCGGCGTTGCGTTAAATATTGTTGACTTTTTTTATTTTTTTTTTCATTTTGTTATGAAGCACGTTCATTAAATATTATATTACAACGTTTAACAATAAAACATTTTAGTTTAACTTGAAAATATATTAAAATTTAATTGTAATGTTAATAATATGCACCTCTCTTAAATTTTTTTATTTATTTTGTTTTTAGGGTTCGTTTAATCTGTTTGGCCTCGCTTTGAAAATTGTTTAAGATTTCGAAAGGCTAGATCGAAAAGACATTTTAAATTATAATTTATTTTTAGTGACGTGTCATCAGTTATTTATGTATCCGATGAGAGAGAGAGAGAGAGAAAGAGAGAGATTTATGATCGAAGTCATTGTTACTATTCTGTGGTTTTCGTTAGGAAACAATCAATCTAAGATTAATTTCAACAAGTCTCAAAATCTATAAACTTTCTCAGCGTATGTACACACATAATATATTTTTACACCCAATTATGTGTGTGCTTTACTAATTGCATTAAACTAATAAACATAAAAAGTATGTGTGATTGTCTATTGTGTATCTGAGTATATGAGTATCGTAGAAAGTACTCGCATCGCTAACAAAAAAATACAATTACTCGAACCCGTATTGTTCGCGAAGTAAACGATCGCAATTGTTTTAAGATTTACCTACTCTATAACTGCGCTGCGACAAAGACAATAAACACTTTCATTTTATTTGTCATTACTAATGTAATTTTGTTTTTATAACAATCACAGTGTATGTTATAAGCACTCGTTGTACCTACTACGTTCAGTTTGAAATATGTACAATTATATCAATAGAAAAAATCCTCATTAATATTGAAAAGAAAACTGAACCCAGAGAGCTGTGATCCCAGAGATAGACACACAAATATTTATATTTATATATATATATATATATATATATATATAAATATATATATATAAATATATATATATATATATATATATATATATATATGTTAAGCATGACAGTCGGTCTTGAGATGGTATTAATTAAAATTGCACAAGTCTGGGTAGATAGTATTGTATGTTTAAACAAAATGTACATACAACATACATAAACATCTTCTAGTTTTCGAAAACACCCGAAAACGTTAATCAGCCTTTCTCCTTATAATTATAAACCGTGCAATAATAATATGAAACTTTCCCCGTCGCTATGTCAATCATAATATTAAGAAATGTTTAATTTTTAATTAATTTGATACTAATTAGTTGTTAATACTAATTGTATTAGATTTATATTCCACCTTTAGTGATTTTTTTTATTTAATATTGTATTAAACGATTGCACCATCTTTATTTTAATGAATCAAATTAAATTATTTGATCGGAATGTTGTTTAAGATTGATGTCTCTTAGCGTACTTACTATTTGGGTCACATCGGAACTGTCATTGTGCTGTATGTAGTCGGTCGGTCAGTCATACGCGAATTAAATATGCGCATATGTTTATTTTTTTTTTTGTTTGCTTTTTTTGCCTTGCGAGTCGAGTGAGGTGCTTGCTCACTTTAAATGTACCGTTAAACTCCTTATTATTTACGATATACAAACTGCTAACACCCGACCCACTTATCGTTAGATACACCGGTAATGGCCGACGATGTTACATAGTATAGTGATTTATACATTTTGTTTTGTATCCTACATTACGCGTTACACCCTAATGACGCATTTAATTATTGGTTATTATTATTATTATTATGTTTCATTGCAAAATGTATTTAATTACATGGACAGGTTAGAAATATATTGTAATTTTAACACGCTCTTTATCTATATATATATATATATATAGGGAATAAACGCTCTTTATGTATATATATATATATATATATAAAGAGCGTTTATTCCCTCCTGCTTCGCTGGACACACTGTTAATTTGGATGTGAACTTAGGTTGCTATAGTAACCTTTTTCATATTATCCGTTGTCATCGTAACCGTTACTATAGTGACTCTTAACGCCGCGTTAAGTGTATATCACCTACAGATTTAAAACTTTGCGAAATGCGAAAAGTTGAAATCCGTTGGGATAGGAATTCCGTAAAATTCGTTCTTAGTGGACGTCTACGTCACAAAAGAAGTAACTTGTAAAATTTTATGTTAATCGGATAGAGTTTCGGCAATTTCGTGATGAGTCAGTGAGTGATAAATCATATATATATATATATATATATATATATATATATATATATATATATATATATATATATATGTTATGTGAATGTTGTCTGTGTTTAAGATCGCAGAGGGTGGTTTTGTTAGTCAATATTTATGAATTAAGCAGAGCGAACTACAAGTACACTATACCATTGTGTTCCCAGAGCGGGCGGGGTGTGTGGGTAGCGCTATCAGCAACTCTGATAAGTGGGTCACTCAGACGTTGTAGAGATAATTAATTTCTGGTATTGTTTCACCCGAGTTGGACAAACGTTGCCTTTGTTTAAAGGCGCCCGCGCCGCGCCGTCCTTGTAAAAGTTTATTGTATTGGTTTTTTTTGTTAAGGAATATAACGTTACGATGATTACCCGTTATTTGCAAATCGAAATATTAGTTTAATATTACTAATCGGATCCGGGAAAGAAATTAACTTTCTAATGTTGGATGAAATTTCTATATACTGCAGCCTTTCTCAATAAATAAAGCACAGATTTTTCAAATTCCACTAATAGTTAAAAATTAGCGCATTGAACATAAAAATTAATAAAAAATGTGGATATTTTCATCAAGTTTTATATACGAAGTGTAAAATTAAGTATGTGTTCACAATTTTTCTCTTTATCATTTGACACAAATAATTCTTACTTAATTGCTGCCATTTCCGTAAATATGTATAAGACATAGTTATATGATAATCTTTCTCTTTAATAGTTTCATTAATTATATCTCTAGTTGTAGATATATAAAAATTTAAAAAGTCGATTTCTTAGAAGTGGGTAGACTTGTAATCGTATTTGGTAAAGGTCAATTAAATTGGTTTACAACCAACCGTCCCAGTTAATAATAATAATATTTCAAGTTTTTATTGTCGTGATTTTAAAAATGATAAGAGCGGAGCGGAGCTATAACTCGAGTTGTACACGAGTTTCGTATGTATGTAGGTAATGTGATCTTACAAGAAGTGGGTAATTAGATCGTCTCTATACCTAGACGGGTAGGTACAGTTAGTTTCGGCACTGACTCACTCACCGATACCGAACGCTAGCTCTAACCTAAATTAATACACATGCGTTACCATTTCAATTATCTGTGTCGCTATTTAATAACATTATGTCATTTTATTGTTTTCATACAATTAATAGCTGACCCGGCCTTGGACTGCATTTTATACAAATTATATAAAAAAACCTATCAAAATACTTTTTATCAGCGGATCAATGGCTTCGCAGTCCGACATATACACTTGTTTATACTCTTATTTACGTACTCAACATATTCCTCAAGATGCAATAATGATGTATCTTGTTTAAAATTAAAGTATCAGAAACGATCAGTATCTCATTACTTTATAATTACTTGTATTAAAATATATATTTATATATTAAATTATATATATATATATATATATATATATATAATTTAAAAACGTGACTATATATTCAACGGGGATGCAATCGTCGATGTGATTAAGGCATGAATTGTTTTGTTTAATATTACACGTGTTAGTTAATAAGACACGATACGGCCCGGAAGCTTCATTATATTATAGCTCTTAAGGAGTTGAGTCATACTATATGTGTGATATCCCTTTGTTAGAGTGGAGCGCGTGTCGGTCGGTGGCAATGACATTGATAAAGAATATATCGACGACTCTAGTCGCTAGTCGCATGCATGCATGTGTCTTGCAACTTCACGGCCATTTGCATGCCGATGATATGACATTTAATTGATAATTTATACCAAACTATGTAATCTCACGGACGGACGCGCGGTCGTTTTATGCGATTAGATTACTAAATACGGACGAAGTGTGACAGCTTATAGCATATTATGCTAATAGTATCATTTCGTTCCTTTTTGAGACCGAAATGGACGTGAAGGTTGTTGTTGTTGTATGTTTATCGTTTTATAATAATAATTATTATTATTACTGTTATTGTATTGTTGCTATAACGATGTTACAACCCCCCCCCCCTCACCCCTCTCCCCCCTCCTCCTACTCCACTACCAGTTTACGGAAGAAAATGATTTATTGCTAAATATTTTTCATCGACGATGACTATGACCGATTCGGCTCTTTATTGCGAGATTGCATTCCAAATACTCTTTAACATGTATAATTTTAATGAAGCACCTCGTCTCGGATCGATATCGGTTATCCTAAAGGGAAGACAAGTAGGTAAACAAGGTGAGGTATCCGTTTATGGGCCGGCAATGCATCGACCGCCCACGTTCATTTCACATATCGATGGAACCGATTCGCTAAAACATATTTGCAACGAGAGTTTTTAAATCTTTTCATCGCGGAAGTTTTGTTTAATATGTATAAAAAATAATAACTACAAAGCATATTTAAACTGTGTATAAATAATAAATGATGATGATATGTTATAATATCGTGATCTATATTTATACGAGTAATTTATATGCCGATGTGAATTATACACTTGAAGGTGGTGGTTTTGTTATTTAGATTAACCACCGACTCGTTTGACGTGTGGGAGTCGAATTATTTTACAATATTCTATGTATATATTATGTATTGTTTACGTAATAGGTGTATAGAGGAGTGAGTGAACCGTGATCACTTTTGTTTTCTTCGGCCCGTCTGACAGAGCTGACCCGGTGACCTTGATTGTAATCCACCTCCAACCAGCCTTTGTCGCTTGCTCTGACATGATTTCACTTTTATTCATATATATTTATTTATTATAAGTAAACAAAGTAAAAATTAAATTCATACAATACAATGTGTTGCGTTGTTTATGATTAACAATCGTCAGATTGACTTTTAATTGATTTAATTAATTAACGCTACATCATCATTGTCTACGGAAGTATTTTTTTTATTTAATCGAAGTAATTAATTAATATATAATAAGCAGCTGCGTTTTATTATATATATATTATTTTTTATCGGTGGATAACTCTTATTATTACGTTTGCGCGCAGGTGTTAATTTTACTTCAACCACCGCCCTATAGGGTTAAATTGATATGCAGATACGCAAGTTACAAATACAATTATACGTAAGGATTATACTCATGTTAAACTGTATTATAATTTAATGCTTTATATTGTAAACTTTCCTCTGAACCTTAATTAATTAATTGGTTGTGTCGCATTCATTAAAATTTATCCTTATTATGTACGTATCGTTAACGGCGGTGACTCATTACATTTCAAGTAAATAAATCTGCCGTTAAATGATTAAAAAACAATATATATAAAACTTGTTTTTTTTATTCTTCTTTTCTTTTCAACCGTAATTTATAAAATGACCACCCACAAAAAAATGTTAACATCAATACAATTGCAATTTCCCTTCTAATGGTCCATCGTAAGTGTCACGTCGACCCCGAATACAAATTATGGGAACGAGTAATTTTGTGTATGAAGTATGACGAGCGGCGGTAATGTTAACACCTACGCGGTCCGCTCTTCGAAGAATCGAACTGTACCTACGTCTCTGTACCGACAGCCTTCTGCCCCAATTATGTTAGCAGTGATAACGGCATCTGCACTTGGAAAATTCCCATTAGTCTCAACCCGGCCCCTCCGCTCGTGATCGCCCTCGGGGCTAGGATCTTTACTAGTGAGATGTGGGCAGTCTCTTCGTTCATACGGACGGATTGAAAACACTATATATATATACTTGTACTTGATATCGTAAATATTACTTAAATTAAATATTATCTATAGGAAATGTATATCTAATAACATAATTGACGCCGTGACCTTAATAAAGTGTGTTAGTATGTTCGCAATTGAATTTAATCATCAAACGAATCCTTTATGCTTTTGTCAGGATAAAAGAGACCAAGAGAGATACACATACATGTGAGTCATGTGTGGAGGATCTTTGTTGTTCTTCTCGGAAGAACACGGCGGCGGGTACGTCTTTGTGGGAAAGGTATTTTAATGCAGGTCGACGGACTGATTTCTCCTGTCCCGGTTAATGTCGACGCAGACTTAAATATAATTAAAAGTCCGTCTCATTCAGCACCGCCGCCTTAGATTTTAAAAGGAGTTGAACGTTTGAAGGGTTCAAACGTTTATAAATCATGTTTTCTTGTAAGCGAAATGTTGACGTACGATGCGCGTTGATTGTTTGGAATTAAACGTAGGTATATATTGTGAAAGACTGAATTGCGCGTAATAACGAGTTCTTAGACACTGACCAAAAACAAATTAAAAAAAAAAGCAATCCAACACCTCGACGGCTAGGAAATATTGAACAATATATTTCGTATATACCTACCTAGTACGTGTATGAGTTATTTTGACCCCGATGATTAATGAGACCCGTTACTCTTGGCTCTGGTTATTATTGTGTTAACTTTTGAGAGACATGTACATCACCTCCTTCTACTAATGTTCCATAATTACAAAGAAATTAGTAAACGTAATTCGAGATTCTACTACCGTTACCATTATAAATACACGAGTTCCCAGGTTATAATCTCATGCTCTGCTCTAGTCTATATTAAATTAGAGTTTTATTATTTAAATGTTGTTGATGTTTTGTGAATTAAAAAAACGGGAGAGACTTTGATTCGATACGCCGGCACATATCCCAGGAAGTCCATTTATAGGTGCTATTTTGATAAATTGTTTAGATTGCGTTGGTCTCGTTCAAGTCAGTTCAGGTCGGATCAGGTTTCCGCGGGATCACCATTTACGGCATAGGATTAATTCACCGCGGCAGTCGCCTGAATCACGGACACGGTTTTGAGCGTTTTAACGATTGCTTATGAACGTCCGTTTTTTATTTCAAATACAATCGACTTTTTTTATACTTTATCTATCTATAGGCGGTTGTTTTTTTGAATTTTTTTGTTTGTAGTTTTAAATGATTCTGGATTGCTGGATGACTTTGAGTTATTTTTTTTAAATACACATAAAAAGGGGGTGACGTCTATGAATTGATGTGTCTATGATTTCCGTGAAAAATATTTGTGAGATTATTTTTTTTGTCTGCGTTTGCACTGAAAAGGAAAAATGTCGTGAGCATATATATCTACATCTCGTAGAAAATGTACGATATATAGAAATTAGAAATTGTAATTAAATAAGAACGGTATTGTTCCGAATAAGTTATTAATTTATTATTACTTATAGATATTCAAAACAATTTGTATAACATAGTAAGTGTATAAGACAATTGTTTACATCCTAAATTTCACAGCACGACGACGGTATTACGAAAAGGTGTATGTAATTTGAGCTGCCGCTGTTGTGGAAACATAGATTGTATTTTTTAGAGGAAATTAAAATTGGTTTTTATTCTTTTGACGCTTTGACGTCGTCACAACTTGTAATTTCTTAACATTCGTAGACAAAGAGACGTGAAGCAACCGGCGCGCTATAGAGCCGCGACCGATGGTGTTTCTTTCGTTATTTTGTCTTTTCGATCGAATATTAAACTTAAACCATTTGGGTCATTGGACTCGTAGCTTCTCGATGCCACAATTATTTTTTTTTCTCTCTCGAGTCTCTCACAATTGAATTGTCCATATCGACGGATAGCAAGTACCGGTCCGTGCGCTATTGAAAATGTTTTACCTCATTGTAAAAACAATCAATCCGGCCGTGGATAATTATATCCGCCGTTTTACGATCTGGAAAAGGTAACGGAAAAATCACCGACAGTTTCCGACGAAATCTATGTCTATTATAGAGGAATTTATTACTTTTTCAAGCTGTAAACCTTTGAAATAGAGAAGGGCTTACAAACATGTTCTAAATTTGAAAATATATATTGTATATATTTTTTTTAATTCTTTAATAATCTAATCTGAGGATGTAAATAGGATAATGAAATGAAAAGTATATGAATTTAAAAAATAGTAGTGTTCATGAGATATCGGAGATTAGTTATGGGAGCGAATAATTATTGACAGTGAGTGACACACATCGGCGCTGAATTAGCAATAATAAGTATCATATATAGCCGTGTTGTTTGTTTCTCACACCTTTATAAATATTGAACGAGCCGAGTGATTTAATCAATTATAACTATACGCTTTGTTATCTACTAGGATTATAGTTGATTTTGAAAATATTAAAGATATAACTTACTATAACATTGTATTTGTGACAGAAGAAGTGTTTGAATATAATTACAGAGTACAATTAGGACGGAGGGAAGAGGAGGCGTGTGCTCTCTCTCAACGAACGTAAACAACGCTCCGGAGGATATAAAAAGATTTAGTGTTGTTGTACTGTTTTAGAACAATGATTTTGTTTTTATTACACTACAACACTAATTTTGATCAGTTTCGTCTTTCATATAGATAGATTTACAAATCTTGTTTGATTAAATCTCCTTCTCTTACAATGTGTTCTATAAAAGTAGAACTGAATCTAACATTAACATAAAACAACACACACGTCAAAATATATATATATATATATATATATATATATATATATATATATATATACCACATATCAACTGTAAAGTTATGAATAACACATTAAAAAATTTTCCTCATTGTTTATTTATTTTTATTTTTTTACTAGAAATCCAGAATCAGGAAATGTCCACTTAAGACTGAATAGGATACAAATATTCCAAATGACTAAAACCTTATTATTCTGAGAAAGGCTTATTAATTTTCGTTAGCACTAAAAATATGTGACGACACGAATTGAAAGCTCTCCGTTTCTCGGTAACAATAACGTAGGTAGTTGTAATTTATTGTAGAGTATCGTATCGGGCTATCATTGTAATATGTTATATGTATTCACTTTCAACTTTCACTTGTTTTAGGAACTTGCACTTAATAACCATCGTCTTAAACTAACGTCCCATAATACATCACTACGATTGTGTACAGACCAACGTGGGTTGATGGCTTATTGTAATTGAAGTTAATATGATTTTGCCATATGGGATATAATTAATAATATCAGAGTATCGGAGTAGTTTCCTCTACTGATACCTAATCTGTGACTTGTAGTATTTACTTGACAAATATACGGAATACTAGGAGTTGTCTGTGCACAAATATATATGTTACATACAATGTACGCTTTGTTTATTTTAACAAAGTCCCAAATGCATAAAATTAATTTAAAATGCAGTTAGTTAGTTACGTTTAGATACAGTATCGACCTTCTACACTCGTTACGAATAATGATATATTGATTTCTTTTTTTTTTTTGATGTACCACTTTTAATATTGTACTCTTTGGCTCTTAATTGATATTTAATATTTAATTTTTTTGTTGCAGGTAAAACACTTGAACGTGACATTATTTATTTGTGCAAAGAAATGTTTGGTGAGATTTTTGTTTTGCATTGTAATGATATACTGCTGTAATGTAATAAATGCTTCATACCTTTTCAATACATATATTAAAGTTTTGAAAATTCGAGATGTTATAACAAAAAACAATAGATTTGTTTTGTACTATTTATATTATTTGTAATTTAATATACGTTTTATTGTGGGACCAAGAAAGAAATACGTATGGTAAAATGCAATATTAATAACTCTCTTACTAAGGCTTATCATTAAGTTATGTTGCTGCAATATTGAGGGCGTCTCGAGTTGATGTAAGGATAGGTTCTATAGGGTGCCTCGGTTGTGCGAGTTCAGGAATATTTAAAAAAAATATATGAGATCGCTCGGAGTGACTCGATGCACGGTTTAGTTATTGAAGGTCAGTGCTCCTGCGATTCGGGCCGTAGTGCGGCGCGTTAGAGTCACAAGTTGAGCCGCAGGAGAGAGAGGCGGCGGTGGGGTCCTCGCAGGCGGCACCGAGCCTCCCTTTAGAGTTTAGTCAGTACGGTCGCAGCGGTGCACGCACGCCGCACGCAGTTCTCGCGCGCGCGACGAGAAGGTACGGACCACGGACGACGACTTACTTATGCACTCGCTTCCGGTGGCTGCTCTCCTCATATTAAGATTCGTCGCGTTATCGCATTTGAATAATAAATGTTATTTGTTATTTATTACCCCGCCTGCGGTGCAACGGGCTGCAGCCGCCGGGAGTGTGTTTGTGTGTTTTAATTCGTATCGTGAAGTGTTTTATTATTATTTTGAAGTGATACAAATTTGTATAGATAACATGACAATGTGTTGAATCGATCGGGTGCAGATTTATAAACCCCGTGATTATTTGTTAATTGTTATATTACTTCAATATGTTGCAAATAGTGATTGTGCCGTTATCTATCACATTCATACCCGCGTTATTTATTGAACAACATAAACAATAAGTCCGTGGCCTTCAACAATTAACAAATAATTGATTTCATTTCACTGCACGTAATCAGTAGTCTGTTCGTCTAACGTTCGTTGCTCTATATACGAAGAATATTATATTCAATTTGAGTAGCTGCCCTAGAAAACATGTTTGTTTTAAGATAGTTGTCGCGCCTATACAGCGGGAGCGAGACATGCGAGGATGCCATATGGCAGCCCCGCCACTAGCCATATTTGGGACGCCATCAAGGCGACACTTGTTGCACTTATACGGCATACTTGCTCCATATAAACAAGCTTAACACACGAGTGATGCCTTATCATTATTATTAATTTAATTCATCTGATATCGATTAACGTTTTATAATATTGGGTAATTTAATTGGTATACGTCATACGTTCGGGTCGATGTATTATCCGATGACGCTATTGCTGCAGCATATATAGATAATGCACATCCTTTCTCGATTATGCAAGCCGAGTAGGAATGTACGGGGCGGTTCGATGACCAGTGCGTCGTCCCGCCACGCCGCCGCCCACCGCGAAGGTCGCGGCCCACACTCGTTTTTCATGCTAAAACATGTAAAATACTCACACACTCACGATTAGGGAAGTGCACGACACCGATAGGGGTACAAGTTCCGTTAAGTTTGCACTCTACACTCGAAGGTTCAACATATTTTCATGTTTCGTTTTTTTGTTTTCAATGCAGGTAGATTCGATATGTGTTCAGTGAGCTCGTTTAATAAACTAGTTTTGTTGTGAACAAGTAAGATATTGTAACATTTAAGTGGAAATTTTGATCTCAAAATGGTGACTTCGAGAATACCGGCTTATTCTCTGAATTCGGAGTTCAACAGGGAGTTCAGAAGTTTCCGCATAACGCGAGCCACGCCGCGCTCGACTTTGTACGCTCCCGCCATCGTGCCCATACACGAGTACCCGAGGGTCAGCGTACACGAGAGAAGAGAGGCGCTGAAGGCCGCGCTGGCGAAGGCTTGGTCTTCTAAGAGTAGTGAAAAGAAAAAACATGATACGTGGACTGTTCCAAACGAGCAAAGCAGGGTTGGAATTACAGCTGCAGATTTTGCTATGAAGACGCAGTACAAAAGTAACGTGAAAGGCGACGAAGTCTCGCGAGTAGCACTCGCGAAACACGAGTTCGAGAGCAAGGATACGGAGCGCACACAAAAAATGGATAGCAAAATTGATAACTGCCAACCTGCCAGTTTCACTTACGGCAGGTTTAACGGCGGCGGAGTAGACATACAGGAGACACTCAAAAAGAACTGTGATAAAGGACTACACAACAATGACACGAACTATAACGACTACCTTAACAATGTTCCTAAGTGTAAGACTAGTTTTGAAAATAGTTTTCTAAAACAAAACTTAGATGAGCGTTACAGCAAACGGAACGGCTACGATGTCTCATCCAAACGCTCGGAGAGAGATATCAACTTGAACAACGTCGAGTACGGTAGCCTCAACGGGGACGCGTATGACTCCTTGAAGTATTCGCGAGTCGCTAACGTAACAGAATCTGTGCAATATAAAAGTTACGGTAAAACTGAGACCGTTAAGAGTAAATTACTCAGCACAGATGGTCCAAAAGGCGTGACGTCTTGCAGCGGTGAGAAACTGAACGGCTACAGCGAGGCCGAGCGCCGGAACGGCAAGGAGCAGCAGCGTCCGCTCACGAGCGGCCCTAAATCCGTGGTAGATCAGAGACTCGCGGAGAGGCTCGAAGTGAAGGTCGCCGAATTGCCGGCTCTGTACCTCGGTGTCGACTCTTGGACCCCTAAATCCGCAGCTTTCCAGAAGAGTATGCGCGAACACGAGTGGAGCGTATCGTATGTACTTAAAATAATGTAAACCCGACTAACACTCCTCCTATCCAACGTCATACAACCGGTACGGGTGTGTGCAGGTGTCTGTCTATCTTCGTTTTATTTCTCAGAAACGAAGCGAAAATTTATAAAGTTAAGACCGAGCATGTCTCGCTGCACACAAATAGGAAAAAAAATAATAACTAAACCTGCCGGGCTCATTGCCGGGAGTGCATCGACTTGGCTACTAGGCTTGAGTGCACCGAGTTTGCGCTCGCAGTGCCATTATACACTTATAATACCTATACCAGTTTCGCAAACCGACGCAACTGTACTCTAGGTTATGGCGTCTGCGTTAAACATGGGATACTGTAATCATTCTGCCTTCACGGTTCGTAGTTTTGATGAAATAGGCACTACTTATGTTAAGAACAATGAAATTATTTTTTTTAGTTTTGAATGCAGAATTAATTTAAATGTAAACTTAAACAAATTTAATGTTCAAGTTGGCCACAAATCGGAAGATAATAACCTAGCGCTCGTACACCCGTGGGCGCAGTGGCAGCTATAAGTTACGAGATTCGTCGCGATAGCATTTTAGTGAATGTTTCAAGGTCCCGTCCTGCTTTATGCGCTCGCAAAGGATTTGTCAACCTGGTTATAAGATATGACGTCATTTTTTTATTTAATAACTAATTTACCAAAACATATATTTGGTTATATCTTGTTATATATATATATAATAGGAAATATATATATATATCCTATAATACATCGAAACACGAAGAAAAAGCTTATCCTCTCAGTGATAATGCCTGCAATTCTACAGTAGAGAAAGTACTTTAACGTTATCTGCGGTAAAATTTATGCCTTCTCCATAGTAGATATGTATTATTATCATCATAATTTCAATTTGTCACTTTTCTACGATTAAGAAAATATTAACATAATAAGCATGATGATACAAAAAGCGAGTTATCCGAATCATATATGAAATGAGTTCTACTTTATTTTGTTTATATCATCGGGTAACGCTGGTGGAAAAGAAAGTTAGTTTTTTTTTTTTTTTTAGAATAATATCAGAAACTCGAACGTTTATTAAATCTTGGTATACACTTTTGTAATTTAAATTAACTGACTATGTTAATTAATTTTAAATTAATTTCTTTATTCATAACTTTCACGTACGAATTATGTGTATTATTCTAATTATAAATACAATAAAATATTTAATTATTAAACTTAATTTTACTAAGTTGTGTTATATTATTGCGTTCAGATTACGATATTTTTATATCGTAACTTAGTCTTTGTCTTATCAGTAATATAATGTGTAGTTTCTCAAAACGTGATAAAGGCGGGCGTGTGTTTACATCACGTTCTCGTATTCCGACACTTGTGACAACCGAGTGTATCTGTCGCATTATTTATCAATACAAACGGTGGCCGGTGGCATTAACGGTCACTTCACGTACGTACCTCCAGCGAGTGACGGAGTCTGGTTATAGTTACGCAGTAATATCAACTTTCACTGCAGGCTTGTACCACCGGAGCCCTAACACCCAGTATACCGGTGCGCCCGAACCATATTCTCTCGCCGCAGATTCTCGTTCGTCTGATGTAACTTAATCTTAATAAACCACGGTATTATTTCTTTCGTTTGTTTTGGAAAGTTCTTAATAATTGTATCGCGAATATAACAACTAAATATATATTTAATTCTTGATATATATGATATCGTTTTCAAATTAAAAAATGATTTACCTTCGTCCAACATCAATAATAATTAATGAATAGTCGAGTTTTTTTTTAATAGTATCGAGTGAGAGCCGCGCTTGTCATTGACCCGAGTGCGCGGGCGGGTGATTAGTCTCGCTGCAGCGCTGACACGGTTCACACTAATCGCTCATCCGGCCCGACCTTGTCTATATAATACATTTTACATGTACAACTAAAAGAATAACTATCACAAGTAAACTTATGAATACTAGGAGTAACTATTACTTCCATACGAAGCACCAGCAGCATAAGGCATAAGGCTACGTATACAATCCTTGACCGGCAAGTTTCGCATTGAGGACCCGTTGGCTTTCGATTTCGTAACGGACCTCACCGGCTGCATGCGGCGACCGCGATCGATTATGGTCATTGTGACAAAAAAAAAAAACCTCTGCTCTCGTCGCAATCCGACCTTTACATTGTGTTATACTTCAACATGGCGGCGCCGATACGTTAATAAATACGTATGTCTGTTTGTATATTTAAAAAAAAAAATGCAAAATAATATTATCGGCATCGGGAAATATCGGCGCGAACTGTAAATAGAGCCGAGATGATTCAATTCTCCGATACACGTGTTCGGAGCGTCTAAATAAAGAACCGTTGTACGAATACCGTATTCGCCTGAACGTTGACCGCGCCGCGCCGCTGATTGCATTGGTGTTTTACTTTGCTTTTTTTTTTTTTTTTTTTTTTCAGATAGCCATATTTCATTATGGTCCTTAATGGATCTATCAGAGCTTTTAAGTATAGATAAATCATTAACGACCGGATGATATATTCGTACGACTATGTCTGTTTGATATACGACAGATTTTTTATTTATTATACTTTTAAATAAATAATTTGTTAAAGCTTAATGTTCATTTTGTTTTTTATTGTTTATTCATAAATTATACAATATATTTATTTTTATTATATTTTATATATTTCAAGAGCCTTTTATCCATCACTAAAAAAGTAAAAAGAAATATCGAATTTTTCGTAACATTAAGTAAATAATATCGATAAGTTCGGGAGAAAGTGAAATCAATGAGAGGTACAAACAAATTAGATAACAAAGGCGTGTATTGAACAAGAAAAACGAGTCCAATCACTTTCTTTATTTCTACAAATATTTACACTGTCCGTTATCGCGACGGCGCTAAACGCCGAGATCACAGTAAAAGCTAAATAAATGTTCATTTGGCTCAACTCGCGGAGCTAAACGACTAACTCAAATACCTCTTACTTTTATTTCACTTACTTTACACGATAAACGAAATTTTCAAGAAATAAAAGAAATATTGTCGTAATCGAACTACCGTCACCTGCGTTAAGTTTCATTGTTTGATTATATAAAGTATGTAATATTTCGTAATTAACACGTAGTATTTTTATTTTATATTATAGTGGAAGATGAGTTAAACAATTTGTATATAAGTTATTAATGAGATTGCGGCTGTTGTGAAGAATTTTAACTATACTTAGATGTGTATATTTGGAGAAAATATTGCATCGTGTTTTGAAATACCACCAATTGTTTGGTTTTTTGTTTGTTTTGTTTGTTTATGTGAATACTCTGTTTCTAGTAATGTACGAAATTCAGTAAAAAATATATAATGACAAATTGTTTTGCTTTATATATTAATATTTAACTGATTGTCTATCCCGTGGTTAGATTAAGTTAGGTTACTCTCTATGAGTTGAGGATGAAGTTTGTCTTTTATTTATATCTATCAAAAACCACCCGCGTCACAGGAGCTACTAAATCTCCAATGCGGGAGATGTTATATATATATATATGTGTGTGTGTGTGTATGTGAGCGTGTGTGTGTGTTTGTGTGTGTGTGTGTGTATGTGAGCGTGTGTGTGTGTGTGTGTGTGTGTGTGTGTATTGTCAACTACCTGCCGTTGTTAAGGTTACCGATTTTAACAATGTTTAATATAAACGTATATAACGTTTTTGTATACCCAACACTTATGTATATATGTATATAAAATGTATCGTGCGATTGTGTAAACTGTATAATATAGAAGTGAATTTTAATATTGTAAGTCCATCCGTCCGTCCGACCGTCGAAAGTGAATGTTCCGGTGTTTGTTATTCGCGATGGATCGTGTGACGCTCGTGCTTTGTTCAACATGACACCGACCGACACCTTACCGTCTAACTATATATATCGTTTTAATATAATAAATATATACGCATATCTAATTACATATATATAGTAATGTATTTATATCATATTATTATGAAATGGTACATTAAAAAAAAATATATATATAATAGTTTTAATTTTAGGATTTTTTTTTTATCTCTTATTTTTTTTTTCACATCACAGCATTCTCGTCGACCCCTGATAAGTATGTAAAGTTTCAAATTAATCCGACATTTTGGAAGTGAGTACGTACGTATGTCTGTCATAATCGTGTTCAAAGTTTTCGTTACATACAAACGTAAGACGGAACTTAATGAAGGCGTGTAGTAATAATGAAATCTGATATTATTGTAGAAAAGTTTGTACGATTCAAGTCTATCCAAAAACGATAAGATTTAAAATATGATTAAATAAAAAGTTGAACAATACTGTTGGTATTAGTATATCTCAGTGAATACGTTAACACTAAACCTACCGACAATTCTTGTATACCTGTTCCTACCGCACGCGGTCAAATTGACCGGTAATTAAAAGTTATTTTATTATATAATGCAGGTAATAATTGAAATAACTAAAAGTAAAGAGTGAAGAAAATATTATATGCATGTTCTAAGAATTGTCATGTAGTTTGATAACGATATTATAACGTTTAAAAATGTGCAAGTTGTACAAAAGTTTATGAACGGTCAATTTGATCGGTACTGGTAGGTTTAGTGTTAAGATGTTCCAAATTTTGAAAAAAAAAATATCTCAATAGTAAATGTCATGATATTATTTCAAATGTCTATTTGAGATTTTTAGATGTAGATGGTCGTATACTGTGAATTAAACAAGTTAAATACATTTTATTTAATTAAATAATTGTAATACTTATAATAATAAATTAATTATTACAAGTATTAAAATAATATTAAAATGAAACAAAGTGAAATACGTGTTGAGGATAATTGTATATTTCAGTTATGTTTAAGTAATATTATTGGATTTTCCTTTGTTGTCAATATTTGCCTGTTTGTTGGCTGTTGGCTCTGTGATAAAGTTGTTATGGAAAACGACGCACGTTAGAAATCACTCGTATGATATTACCTATCCTTAATTGGGTCTTTGCCCTACACACGATGCCTACTTATTCATATACCTATGATATTTTAAACAAGTGAAAGAAACGCATTTTGTTATTAATGTAGTTATATTGTTTTTTTTTAATCTAAATTTATAACTTTCTAACGAAAAGTAAAAGTTTTGGAATTCAATAAATTAAATATGGAACTATATCAAATAAACTTTACATAACAAAACATCTTGACATTTATATAAAACGCACACACACACACACACATACACACACACACACACACACACACGCCAACGTACAAGGTCTGTGAGAAGCGTGTTCAAGTTCAACATGTCGGCTCTAAACAATATGACACTCGCCACCTTTCGTTCGGAGCTCACGGGTGGCGTAATATTACTTACTATATATATATATATATATATTGTAATATCTGTTTGTTACCGGCGACTTGATAAACTATTTGACATCGATTATTGTTAATACTGCCATCTGTTGGAATTTTGATGAACTTGAAAGTGAATCAAACCATCTACGAACAATAAAACTCATATTCGCAATAAAAGCTATCGTATATTTTAAGTTGGATCAAACTATAGATATCTAGAAAATTTCCTTTAAATCGATTGTGTAGTTTTGGAGATTAGCGCAAAAAAACATCGCGTGACACGGGATTTTTATACATAAAGATATACAAATCCACCTGCTTTTGTTTATGGCTCTAATGAAGAGTTGGCAGGTGTATAGCCAGTAGGTACATAGTTGGTAAAATTATAATTATCAATGCATTTAGCAACTAAATAGTCAGTCACTAAACAGGTCGTATCATTAGTCTAATGTTGCCAGCTGTTTATAAGGGCATAGAATGTACCAGCTGTTGTGGGTACAAATACAAAATCGTCCGAATGTCTGATATTCCTTCGATAAGATTTCTTCCTATGTTATACCTTCCATAGAGTATACCTTTTGCCACATCTTGACTTGGTCCTAGTTATTGTAGTTTAAACTATGAATTAAATAATTAATACAAATAATCTGCATGTCTGTTAGTCACGCGCCGTATTTGAATTGAGCATACAAACATGTAATTAATTTTATTATTATTTATATTAATAGGCGATTAGTTTATACTTTATGACGTAAAATATATATTTAAAACGTCTCGGTATATCCGCATATTTTGTCTTAACTTATTGTCTTCTGCGTAAACCAATTAGCTGCGTGACAGATAAGTCTATTAGTGCTACAGTTCTTTTCCTTTTGTCACTTTAGTATTGTAAGTTTTTCTTTAGTGCATATGTTGATACAGCATTGGTAGGTAATATTGTAAAAATGTATTTATATTATATATATATATATATATATATATATATATATATATATATACCATTGTTTCTAAGTAATAGCGGATGTTAGATACTTCGTATCGTATAATTATTGTTTATATAACCGCCGTGAATAATATCACCGTCTCTGTAACAAAGATAAGGTAAAAAACTGGATATGAATATCAAATGTCTTATTTCACAAATCATAATCTTAACCAAATTGTTGGTGCAATGATTTGAATTTGCATTATTAGGTTAAGAAGAGGGTATTGATTGTAATGTTCAGCTCTGTTCTGTCGTTGAATGCGCGCAGGCGGCGCCCGCCGGCAGTCCGTCCGCGAACTCTGCACGCGTCGGTTTGTCCTCCGCGGTGACATAACCAACATGACATTATGTTTTGTATTATGAATTATGGTCGTATTTACTCAGTTTACACGTTGTCGTTTTACCGCCATCAAATAGCTCTTTACCTGTTATTCGCGTATTATCTGCCTAGAATCGATTAAACAGTTTAATGACATTGAACGTTTTATTGCATTATGTTGCGATTGAACTTAACCTAGACGATATTATTGAGAAACAATTTTACGTAAAACGAATAGTTAAAGATATAGCGACGCGACGCCAATGTTGGTTGGCTGCGAGGGCACTGCTGCGTGCCTGTTGTCTGCCGCCGCCCGACAGCCTCAATGAACTAATTAATCCGCATTCCGCTTGTTATGAAGCTTCGTTTACGTTAGTAGTATCTATTGTTTCTTGTACACACCCGGACCTCGCCCAAACGTTTCTTTGCACATGCACCATCTGGTACAGTCTCCCCGTTCACTAACCCTACAGCCTTCCGATCGCTGATTTCACAGCTCGGAGCACTCTTGGAGGCGGCGAAATGAGCGATCTAAAAGATCTCATCACCGGCGTTCACCTACATCACACCGACGGCGCCGACACCACCGCGACGACTCATCGGCGCGCTCACCCCCAGAACAGGTGAGTCCAACCGTTTCGAAATTTTTATTTTCGAGGACCTTTGAATGGATTGTGTGATTTTTGATACCCAACGCTCGCCATCACTCCCCGACATAGACGTGTCCACCCGAAAACCTGTCCATAAACACATTTCTGTTATGTTAGCGTATGTCATAGTATTGTAAGCAAAATGCGGAACCAGTATAAAGCGTAATACGTCACTGCGACTGTTTCGTTGTGGATGCGAGACAGGTTTGGCATATGATTGCGCGTGCGCATGCGCCCTCGTCCGTGAAGAAGCTTGCGAGAGATGGCGACCTCTTCGCGTTTGCGCCCGTTCTATTTACGTTCGCCTTCGTCACTCGGAACGCCTTCAGTCCGTTGAAAAGCTCAGCCGGCCGCCCAACGCTTCTCCGCCGCAAAACTAAAATTCAAGTCGCTCGCGCCGCGGGCAGCCCGCGCGAGCTATGGCTGCCCAACCGCCGCGTCTTCCTCCCAACAATCTGCTGTTCAGTGGACCTCCGCCATCCTTACCGCGCGTAGTTTTCTTGCAAAGTGAAACCGCTCTAAATGATCCCGCACTGGACACTGGATTTGTTGATGTCCTTGACCAGAAAAATGATGCAGATGACGCGACTGAAACGGATACAATAAACAACGAAGCTGTGCCTCCACAAGATGAACGGTTCATTGATCAAGTTAACCAAAAATCTTTTGAGAGAGATACAGACGAGCAGCAGTTTTATACACAATACATATTAAGGCGAGCCCGAAGTTTCGATATGTTGGAAAATTACAACTCTAGAGATGTCAATTACATAAACAATAACTTATTAAAACATCATAGATCTGAACCGGACTTAAATAAATATAGTGTTTTCGTTGAAGCTGAATTATCTTGTCAAACAATACAGCCAGGTCCACTTATTTTAAACAATCCATTTTATGATGGTTCATACGCGTTAGTTAGCGATGATTTTAATGAAAATATCGTAATGTTGCCCGAAAATTACTTAGCATTTGAAGATTCATTTGTGCCAACATGGGATTATAAACCCGAATTTGTGGTCAATCAAGGATTGTACTATGATGGATTACCTTTAATACCACCTAACGATCCCTGGTCAACATATGGCAACAATAACAATGCTTTTGAATATTATACTCCACAATTTGAAATACCTACGGAAGAGGGAGTGCAATATATGCGTCTTAGTGATTTAGACTACGCTATACCCCAATATATGAGCCTTCCTATTGTTGAGCATGCAGCACTTATTGAACCGTGTTCAGATTGCTGTAATCAAATTGAAAAAGAAAACGAAATACAGGAGAATAATGTAAATGTCGATACGGAACATAGTGAAGATAATTGCACAAATATGGTATTGGAGCAAACTCCACCCGCCTCAGTCCCGGTAATAAATGCAACTAGTGTAAATAATAAAATCGGTAGTGTTGACTCACTGCCTAACCGAGAATCATCTTGTAGTGAATCCATTAATGCTGATATATCAATTGACGTAACTTCAAGTTTGGCCTTCGTGCCCAGTAGTAAAAGTTCACATCGATCACTCGGCACCGATGATACTAATGACGATACGTCACCTTGTTCCACCGACTACCACGAGGCCTCAGCCCTCGATATAGCTCAAAGTTTGGATGAAGTTTCCTGTTGTGGTAGCACTGATCTTTCACAAAGTAGAGATGAAACGTCACCGATAACAGAAGATCAAACCGATAGCAATAAAACAGTGACAAGTGTAAATAATGTTGATTGCAATGGACCTAACAACTTTGAAACGATTCAAACTTGTAAAAATCTACCACTAAGTAAATTACCCTCCATTCCATTACGCGAACAAATACCAACAAAGATCTATCCCGTGAATAATAATTTAGCGTATACTAATAATAATAATAATAATGTAAATAATAATTCAATTAAAAACACAGACAGTAGTGTTGTCGCGTGTGAATCTGTGGCTCGAAGTGTTATAACATCGAATGCAGTCAAAGATGATAAAACTGTTAAGGCTACAGTTAAAACGGGAGTTCCAACAAGTGCAGTCAATGTAACTAATTCATCGAAACTCGTAAAACAACATCCCCAGCCACCTGCGGTTCCTACCGCCTGGTTAACAAAAACATCGACATGTGAGACAAGGAAACCAGTTCAAGACGTACCTCAAATTGTCGTCAATAACGCAGAGGGAGTTACAAAAGACGACGACAACTCAACGTCCAATCAGCAACCAAATCCCGAGGAGCCTCAGCCCTCCTGCTCGTACGCACCCCCCGCCCCACCTCCCCCGCAACTGAAGCCCAAAGAAGTGGAGGTCAGCCATCTCATTATTATTAAAATATGCGATTTTTTAATTGTTTAGAATGAGAGAAGCCTTTTTTTACGACTAAAGCTGAATGCGAAGTTAGCTTACATGTATGTATCGAGAGCAAAGCGCATCTATTTTTAATTATATTATTAGGTCAAGGGTTTTTGTAACTCCGCTTGTATTCCTGTTGTATTTTATTACGAATATTTATTTAATGTCTAAATTATATTTTTACTCTTCTACAAGTTGGTAAATATAACTATTACCAAAGATTATAATAGAACATTCCTTTTGAATAAGGGTTAATTTGTTTAAAAAAAAAGTCATATTTTACAGTCATTTCTATCGTTTTATACGTAAATTTTATTACTCCTTACATCTTATGGTTAATATTATTTTACATAAAATGTATCGTTAACCTGAAAGCTTCCGAATTAACAGTTTGCTAATAGTTAAGTTTATTTTTACTTTTATTAAACATATAACTTATAGTTTAGCATTGTACTTACAAAGTGATTATTCTTATAATAATACCCACCCCTAAATTAAAAAATGAAACGCAATTTTATTACATTATATTATACGATAAACAAAATAATACGAGGTATAACCGACCAAAATAGACCAGCAGCTGGCATTAAAGTTATGTTACTCCAATATCTAACACTAGATGGCACCACGTGCTGCTATGGTGGAATACTTAGCACGCATGCGCACGGAAATAGAACTGATCACCTTCACCTAGGCGAGCATCGGCATGTCCGACCGTCCGATAACCATTGTGCGATTAAAATAATTGTACAACATTATAACATTGCTACCTACCTACGTCTATTATATATATAGATATAGATCATATTGTTTTTAATTTAACTCGTATAATCTATAATTATATGCAATTCAAAAAAAATGGTTAAAAAAAAAATATAAGATACCAGTAATCTCATTCATCTTATGTAATCAAACGTATGTAAGCCTCGCGCGGTGTACATTTACCGTTCAATTGTTTTGTATCGTCGTCGAACGAAATCCTTAAATTAAAACTCGTTAAATCCAGCTCGCTCCAGTCACCGGACACGTCACCCTTAGAAACTTTATTCAGTATTATTATTGAGTAATGAGAAATTCTTTATAAAACTATTATTCATTTATTTAAACTAAAAAATATTTTATCTAGTCTAAAATGTGAAGGCGACTAAAACGATGCGGGTTAAGTTATTTGCGCGACCTCCGTGTTGCGGAAATTATTTATTTATTTATTATGCATTTCCTTATTTTCGTATTTATCACATCGACTCCCGCGGATTGTGTTGCGATGATGACGTCTCGACAGATGGCCGCTTTTATGGATTTAAACATTAAGTTTCCTCCCACCCACGCGATATGGAACCGGCGAATTTAATTACTTTATGTACAAAATTTAATATTTATATATATATATTTTATTATATCTGATCATCTTTTAGTGATATCGGTTTTAACCTTTAGTCGATAAGCTGTTGATACGTTATAAAATTTACATTTAAAATGCATTTAAAACGTTACAATGGCCCGTAAGGCGATACACTATCACGCATAGCCGTGTGATAACGCGTTACTAGACAATGATAAACATGTGATTATTTAAAGCTGAGGTCAAGTTCGGTGTGTTGTGTTATCACCCAATCGGTGTAATCGTCGTCTTGTCCGTAGTCACGCAAGGTTTATATAGATAGTACACACCTATTTGGTAACATGGTTGTTCCTTCCGGCCGGCCTTGCGATACCGCCGGAGTCTCACTCCGATGATTTGTAATCGACGTTCTTGTACCCGTTTTCTGTATACACGTTACAGCAACACGCGAATTAATTTGTTTACCTGATAATATACAAAAGTTTCGATCTATAAACGATGTTTTGGTTTGGTTCGAACTTACGTAGCGTCTTCTCACACGGTTGGCCCATATTTGCTTTCTTATTACCTCGTTCGTATAGATAAAGTGTAGTTAATGACCGCACCGTTGTTAGTCCGTAACTAATGAGTCGGGCACTTGTTCTTAAATATTGTCAACATTGTAGTTTGTACGTGCTTCCCGTCTCACGTTATCAATGAGTTCGCTCCGTACACATTGATACTGCGTGGTCTTGTTACACGTACCGGCCCGCTGAGACAGATTTACAACTGTAGTCAGAATCCCCGTCTCGGGTCTCGGGTTTGACCTATTACACAACTGAACAAAATGTTATACTTATGAATATGATAATGTATATATATTTTTTCTTATTCGAATTCCGAATAAAATACAAATTGACATATGATTCACGTTTTTATAATTTGCAATTCATATGCTAATATAGTTTGTGGAATATCTTCGATGATTACGAGAAATGGAACATCGTTTCTGGTCGGATAAATCCTGTTTAAACCGAAGGCTTCCACAAATTGTGTTTCATTAAAGTTTAGTTGTAGTAGTGTCTTTAATTGGAGTGCGGCGATGACTGCTCCTCTCAGTTTACGTTTGAGCGTCGACGGATGATAACATTTTTATTCTTTATTATTATTATTTATTATTTATTTGTTATATTTAATTGTGCATACGACGCTAAATTCAATCGTGGCGCATTGATATTGATACTGAATTGTATAGTAGTTTGGTGCGGTGTAACAGCAGTTGTTGATCGGCCGGGCGCCTACCCACCCGCCCCTTGCGCTCCACGCGAAGTGTTTTATTTTATTGGTGTATAGAAAAATGACTGAAATAATTTTAAAACATGATCGCATCCACGTGCCTCTGCGTCTATCTTCCTTCTACGATTTATACAAGAGATTCCTTAAGGATCACGGTTGCAAGTGGCACGACATCTCGAAACTTTTAAACATCGTTGCGGATATAATTTTCGATGTGGACGGTGCCTGTAGTAAGATAGCTGGCAAGGTCAATAACTTACGAAATATTAATATATACATAGTAATATAATTGCTTGATAATAATGATCTGATAAGATATTTTTATAGCGTCTGATTGGAATATATGCATTTTTATTATAATTTAATCAAATATTATTTTAAATAAGTTAACGGTTATTATTTTTAGGGAAGTATTAATACGTATATTTAAAATACCCATTGTATTTGAATCTTGAACCAATCAACTCTGTATCCCTTTTGATTCACGATAACAATGAAAGAGTAACAGTAGTTGTTTATTTCGAAAGATAAATAATAACATTATTACGGAAACCTGCCAAGTTTGTATTTATTATTATAATAATATTTTATTTTACGTTCTTTAATGTATGATTTGTTTCACACTAACGATGACATTTAAAATCTCTCTTGACGTAATTTAACCATACGTGTTCTACATCGTGCCAGGAGATATATATGTACCTATATATTATGTATATGAGATATTTATATACCTATACTTATATAGAAATCGTTTTCTATAAATGAACACAAGTATATCTGCGTGTATACTACTCTATACTTTTCTTATGTAAAAGTAATAAAAAGTCGGATTTCTAAGTGAAGTTTTTCGAATGCTTTTACTTAACGTCCCAGATACGGATCCGTATATACTTTATGGCCGCCGCAATTATTGGTCTGGTATGTTAACAAATATGAATGTTACGTTAATATGTCGTCCGGTGAAAGTAACGTGCAGGTAGGTAGGTACTCTTAAATTGCTTCGCGATAATAATAATAATAATGCGATCGGTATGTTTGTTATTTGCGACGCTTCCGTCCTCCAATCGGACGCCTATTTCCCGGCGCACTCGTCGAATATGGAACACCGACTTGATGATAGAATGGAAAGATTAGGATATTTTGTATGCATAATGTGTTACTCATCTCCAAAAGTTACATCTTGTATGTAAAGATGTATGAATTCATGTTATTTTAAAATTGAATATATATTGACCTGAATTTGACGTGTTAAAGTAAATGTATGCGAGTCTTTTGTTAAAAATAAATAATTATGCTTTTTTTTAAATGTTTACAATATGATAAGCTTCAGACTGCTGCACGTTTAGTATTCGTGTCGTGTATCCGACACGCTTCGCTTATCTGTCTGCATCCGATTTCACAGACGTTTGCACTAAAAAATGAGAAAAGACGATCGATCGTCTTTATAATTGCCGACGATTACATTCCATAAGCCTAACCTTTACATAAGATAGTGATGTAAATAACGTGTGCTGCAATGGGGTTATGTTATGAGATCGTGCCGAGTCGGTGCTCGTTACCCGTGCACGTGAACAGAGGTATTGTTCGGCATCACTATGCGCTCCACTGACCCAATTAGTGGAGACTTATTGACAGAACTGTCTTGGCTCATGAACGCACCGCCACAGCCAAAGAGAGCTCTCACTTCATTGTGGGACACCTCCACTTTATATCATTGATTAGGGATCACATAATAAAATCATAAAATTCACCGTTGATTCTTAAACATTGCCGTAATCTATTTTAATAAAAGATGTAGGGATACTGTGAAATGATGAAATTCAAGGAAGACTGTTCGTTACCAATCAAATAATGCCGTTGGATAAAGGTATTAAGAAGGAAGAATTATATTTATACGTATAGCCAGTGTAATGCGACGAAAATGCGCGTGCGGGCGTACCTCGAAGTGCGCGGGAGGGCGCTCCCACGGGTTGCTGATATTTTTAGTTCGCGACCATTACTTGGCACCGACGGCCGCACTCGGCCACGCTAGTGATCTGCTCGAATCCCTCCGCGCGAAGCCCTGCTCCCGACCAGCCGCAGAATAGATCTAAATGTGCAACAACTGTGAATAAGTGAATACACATATGAAGTTGATTTATGTAAAATTATGATTTTCAAGAACTATTATGTGATGTACCCGGGCTGAACTTACATTTTTATAATTTTAACATTTTACGACAATGGCTAACGTAGGTAATAGTGGCAGTGGTGCGGCGAGTCCGCGTCGCCGATATACGCGCGCGTCGACAACCAGCGTCACGCAGCTCTTATCAGACGGATACTCCAACATAATGAACAGGCTAACACGGAGAGGACCCTCGGAGAAAAATGATCACCTGATTGATACAAAACTTACCACAGCACGTAGTCGCTACGACGATAAATTGCTATCTAATAATAATTCTGTATTGACAAACGTTCGACGTTACGAGAATAATAGGAAATTATCACCGTACAAACCATTCGTCCCCAGTCTACCGGCATCTGCGAAGAAATTTGGAGACGATCGCGGATACTCGAGTTACCTCAGCTCGTCCAAGTCCCGAATCGATACATCACCTGTTCATTCAAATCCCAGCATTAGCGCTCTCAGTCGCAGTGACTCATTCCGCAGAGCTCAGATCAAAGATAATAAATCATCACCGTTTACCAAACGATATCCTCTCAAGGAAACTAATAATAACACTTTAGAAAACACGATCGCTTTAGGCAGTACACGCAGTCGCTTAGAAGATAAATATTCTTCCGTATTAGACAGAATAGCATCGCAGAAGAAGGAGAAAGCTAAGAGAGAAAAGGAAGATCGGGATAAAACATTAGAACCCGAACCAGCCTCTTTTTCAAGAGGTTTAATGAGGAGTTTTACAACGGCGGTATTCGGTGAGAACTCTTTCAAAACAAATAATTATACACGAGAGAAAACGAGGGATAAGACACCCTTTAGGAACACGACTGATCGTCGCTTATCATCTAGTCATAAACAAAGTGATAAAAACGAATTAAAAAATGGGTTTGACCCATCATTAAAAGATCGCCCCCACTTTATGAAAGACAGAGATAGTATTTATAGAAAACACCACAGGAGATCATTACGAGTAGAAAAAAGTGGTAGCGATAAAAGAAGCGGCAAATTATCGTTAAGACCAGTTGATATCAGTTTACAATCTGGTGCGAGAGATTTGAAATCACCGTTGCAACAACAGATAACTAAGGAAAACAAATACAAACCAACAAAAACTCCACCATCCTCTCCCGTCAATGAAGGTCGACAAAAACAGATATATTTCCCGTCTAGTGACGAAGATGACGACAAGACTCCGGTCGGCGACCGCGTGCTCACCGAACGAGAGACGCGGCGAAAAGAAATTCAGGGCTTAATAATGAAATACGCCCATTTGGATGAGGTCTACGCACGAATTACCGAAAAGGAACCCAATGGTGTATCGAATGCCTTAGTGCCCAAGAAATTGGAGCCCATCAATGTTGGGGACGTGGTGACGCTGCCGCCCGAGCTGCGGAGCCGTCACCGGCCGCAGCGGCCGCGCCACCTCACGCGGCACGCGGCCACGCCGCCCGTAAGCACAAGCTAACCGCCCGCTTGCGACTCTGTGTGCCGCTAACAATTACCTGGTCCGTGATTTTGAATAATTAATTTAAGAGTTAAATATTTATATATATAAATATATACATATATAACAGATAAAAACTAAAAATCTTAGAAACACGTTCAAATCTTAACTTGTCGGTATATCGAAATATAATTATAATAAAAATGCATGTAATTTTGCAAGTTGTATCACGTAAACATTGACTTAACAATTTTATGGAGGTAGTTTACAAAAATAATAATTGACATTGAAAGATGCATAGATGTACGTATCGCACTTCAGTAACGTCAACTTGTTATAAAATTAAGAACGTCGTTTTGAAATTTTAAACCTGTGAAATGATAGTGCATGTATTAAACTTTATTGTGCGTGCTTTTCAATCTAAGATGTCTCTGTTTTGCGTAAAAATATTCTCTAACAACAAATATAAGCGAAGATCCAATAAGGCTAGGATCGGAAATGTTAGTCGAGTGTAAAAATAGTTTTGCTACTAAATAACATAATATTTAGGGGATCGGGTGGACACTGTTAACCCAATGAGCCGGTGTGTGCGAGGAGGTTGCGTGTTAAGCGAATGCGAGTGATGCGTTGGATCCAGTTCCGGTGTTGTCCCCCCCTCGTCCCCGTCCCGTCCCGTCCCCGGCTCCCCGGTCGGCCCTCAGCGCCCACCCGTCCGCCCTCTAACAGCATGTACGACACACAATACCAATTGTCGCTTGTCTGACGGGCAACCGTTCCATTGTCTGATTGTTGGGTACAACACTACTCGGGTCTCGGCGAACGCGTGGCGATCTCCGTGGCATTGCTGACGCCGGTGCTATCGTGGCTCGCGGTGCGATGGCGTGCGGGCTACCGTCGGTGCTCTTCGCGGCGGATGCGGCGCCGCCTGCAGAGCTCCCGGGCACGCTCCTCGGTCAAGGACGACAAGGACGGACACCTGGTGTACTGGCCCGGATATGTCATGGGAGCGAGATGTTCGTGTCCACACCATACCTTAACCACTTGTATTCAACGACTGTAACGATACACACTCACACAAACACGCACACATACACACACACACAAACATTCACAGAATTCACGACAATGCCTTGACACAGACGATACTTACAAGTAAACCTCGGACAGAAACTCGGGTAGTGGCAACTTGGTCACACTCAACATTCAAGCCCTCTTGCAGATTTGAATTTCGAAGATTTAAATGTTAACATAAATTTGATCGCTTGTGAATATTTTATTTTATTTTCATTTCTAATAACAGTGTCAGTCATAAATATCACAATGGAAAGTCACGTTGGATGTATGGACAGGCTTTGGTTTTCATACGTTGTATGTACGTATTTATTATTCCGCGATTCATTGTTTCTCATCGAACGTCAAACGTTGTTTATAAAACTCGGTGTAGAGAGGAATGCATCGCCGAGTGTACGTTATACGACACGTGACGTTGAGAAGCAATAGTCCGAGTCCACCGTGACTTTGTTACGCGGGGCGCTGTAACTGATCGGTATGCCTTGGTTTATTGCAGACAAAATCATCGAGACGCTCGGTGAGGGTACCTTCGGCAAGGTGGTCGAGGTGAAGGACCTGGAAATGTAAGTATTACCTCGTCTACAATATAATATAATGTGTTTTTTTTATATACAATCAACTAAATCTTTTGTTTTGTTGCTCTGTATATGTTTAATAAATAAGATAATAGCCAAGTAGACACTAGAATGTCATTATTTATTAGTCAATTAACCTGATATAGCATAGTCGGAGCTATTTTTAAAAATATCTGGCATAGAATACATTATTGATTAATCTGGCGACCGGGTCTATTTTCATTTGTTTATATAAACTCTGTACAACCAACCATCTCGCTGCCAGCGTCTCGTCAAATAATAATAATAATAATACAATTGATACACTAATAGTGATAATTTTTGTTAACTTTCAGGGAGCACAGGATGGCTCTGAAGATAATAAAAAATGTTGAGAAGTACAGAGAGGCTGCGAAATTGGAGATTAACGTTTTAGAAAAATTAGCAGACATTGACCCCGACTGTAAAAAGTAAGTACACCAACACACAAACACACAATTAATATGATTGTTAATATATATATATATATATATATGTGTGATATAATCCTCCAACAATATAAAATAGCATTAAAATTGTTAATAATATAATCCGGCGATGTGTCCGTCCAGTGTGACCTTGCCGTGCGTTGCGGAGCTGGCGCCGGTCCAGCCGCCCGTGTCACCCGACTCACATACCTAGCACTTTCGTTTTATTACATGAAAAATTTACATTTTTTCTAACATTATTTTCTTAATACAATAATGGTTTATAGAATGGGTTATAAGTGATAATGTTTTTTTCTTTAATTTCAGCCTGTGCGTGAAGATGTTGGACTGGTTCGAGTATCACGGTCACATGTGCATCGCGTTTGAGATGCTCGGCCAGAGTGTGTTTGACTTCCTGGTGAGTTTTACTATACATATAGACACGATCATTAATTATTTATTACATCCTACATGTGTTTATACGAATTGTCAAATAACATTTCATCTAAATTTGCAAAATTATTAACGGTATTCATATTGAGGATCGGTCAAATTATTTCTTTTATTTTATTGATATTAATCAATAGGCCGGTTTGTCGAATTGATTGCAATGGTTCTAGTCGTTTGTAAATTTCTCACTAAATATATATTGACGTTTGTGAAACAGTGATATATTACCCGGATGAAATTGTTGTGTGGTTCTTCTCAGAGCCGGGCGAGCTTAGAGCCCTCGTAGGCTTAATTTAAGTTGGAGAGTCTCTTACAGAAGGATTTATTTCGATGAGTATGGTATAGTCCCAAAATAGTCCCTCCAGACACTTACATTTGATACACAAGTATTCACTGGTATTGATTCAAAGTGGAAACATATAAATAAATAAAAATAGGTCTAAATAATGAAAGTCATATTGGATCAAACATTTGTTCCAATCACCAGCGTTGGCCAACAATATTTTGCAAACTAAATGAGACCTCACTTTAAGCTCGTGGTTGTTTTGTTTAATGTAACAAATAAACTGACAATGATTGTTTAATTAGAAATTATTATTTATACAATTATATTATAGTATTAAAATGTTCTTATCTTAACAATAAATTTATTTCTTGTATACGTTAACTTATACATGTCAAAATATATCGCAGAATAAATAAAGTTAAATACATAAATATAAATGTATGAACTGTAATAGTGGTTTTTGCTGAAAAATTAATAAATATTAGTATTTTATTTCTTTATTGATCTGATTAATCAATCAATCAATCAAGAGTCTTCAAGTTATTGACAATCCGCATTTAATTTCTTAATTTAATTCCATTTACTCCAATTTGTACAGAACGGAACATCCCTAATATCAATAAACGTATGATCACTTCAATATTAAACATATATCTGTTTCTCTCGTATCCGCAGAAGGACAACAACTACCAGCCGTACCCCCTGGAGCAGGTGCGTCACATCTCCTACCAGCTCATACACAGCGTGCTGTTCCTACACGACAACAAGCTCACCCACACCGACCTCAAGCCCGAGAACATACTGTTTGTGGACAGCGACTACGAGGTCGTCAGCGTCTACAACACGTCCAAGAAGGTCGGTTGACCCTTGATCTTTGGTGTATGGCTCGTAAAATAATTGATATGTACTCTCCTTAATAATTAATAAATTATATACAATAATGATCGATCGATGGCAACTTGCGATGTGCTTACAATAAATGTACAATATAAACATTACGTAGGAGGAGTATCGGTATAAGCCTGTACCTATAATAGTCTTCCATTAGACGTTAATATTTTTATAATTAGTTGTCGTTTATGACTTAATCGTTTAATGTGTTATCTAACGTTAATCTATATGGTACGTTCCAGAAGCACGACCTGCGTCGCGTGAAGCGCAGCGACGTGCGCCTCATAGACTTCGGCAGCGCCACCTTCGACCACGAGCACCACTCCACCATCGTCTCCACCAGGCACTACCGCGCGCCGGAGGTCATACTGGGTAATGCCGCCGCTACTACTACTACTATTACTATTACGAGTTTTATGTGACGGCGGTAAAAATATATTTTATACACATCGAGTTAACCCTTTCGTCCCGAACGGTACATATATGTACCACACAAATTTGAAAACACCTGAAATCTTTTTTGAACGTTATTATCAATAGAAAAATGTACCAGGCCGTTCTTTTGACATTCAGTAATACATAATCTTGCATTTAGTCCATACGTTTGGAGGTGATGGTTTATTATTGAGCCGTGACCGCGTTGGTGAACGCAGTTTTTATACAAATGTTCCTGAAAATATTGTGACAATCAATTAAAATATTTTACTTTTATTGTTGCCTCTGCTTTGTTACGTGATTTCAATTTTCAAGTAAGTAATAAAAGTACATTGTTTGAAAATTATTTCTTTTTTTACTACATGGTATATATGTGTACCACCAATAATTATTATTTGGCAATAAATAAAAAATTTGGTACAAAGTTTTTAACATTAAAACGTTTCTTCGAATACCGGGACGAAAGGGTTAAGAAACTCCTAATTAGTAGTTTGCTATTCATTTTAAAAAATCTTGAATGTCTCGTTAAGTATAAAAATATAGTTTGTTTATATAAAATGTGCTGGTCGTCCGTAGAGCTGGGGTGGTCTCAGCCGTGCGACGTGTGGTCCATCGGCTGCATCATGTTCGAGCTGCACCTCGGCATCACGCTGTTCCAGACCCACGACAACAGGGAACACCTCGCCATGATGGAGCGCATACTCGGACCTATTCCCTACAGGTACATACTAATAAAACACTGTAACACTAACACAACACTAAGGCAGGTAAAAATATTTACGAAAAAATTATAAGAAATTCATCCGAATTTTGGATGACATTTATTATGAAGATTTTAATTAAAAAACTATGATTGATCGGGCAGCAGTGGACAATACCAAATTTGAATCTCTATTTATTATTTAAAACGACATAATACGTATTATTTTTCTTCTGAGTGCAATTCTCATTGTCTCCATTAGTAAATTATTATTATTATTTTCACTTATTCCTATTTTAAATTTCAGAATGGCAAGAAAAACAAGGACAAAATACTTCTATCATGGCAAATTAGACTGGGACGAGAAGTCGTCGGCGGGCCGATACGTTAGAGAAAATTGTAAACCATTATTAGTGAGTTTATGTACCTATGTTTTTATACCTAAACTTTTAAACAACACCTCTATTGAAAATTAATCAAGATACATACAAAAAATATTCTCGAGTCCGTGAAACTTTTTCTTCATAGTCTGTTTTTTTAATTTCATTAAATGCGCATCGTCCACAGAGGTACCTTCAGAGCAACAGCGAGGAGCTCCGGCAGCTGTTCGAGCTCATCGCGCGCATGCTGGAGTACGAGCCCTCGCAGCGGATCACGCTCAGGGACGCGCTCAGCCATCCCTTCTTCAGCAAGCTGCCGCACAACCAGCGACTAGGTACACGCACGCACGCACACACACACAAACACACGCACACGCACACACCAATCCAAGGCACGCCCCGCCTAGTACCGCCGGCAAACGGCGCGAAATATCGCAATTTACAAAATGTTCAATACAGAAGCGAAATATGAAATAGCACATCTTTGATGTTATATATTTAAAAAAACATTATTATATATACCGATATTTAGCTCACAGATTAATTGAAAATGTAAAGCTCTTTTTACAATAAACATTTTAATGTTTTATACAAGTATGTATCACCACTAACATAGCAACATGTTAATAAATGACGTGTGGCCTGTGTATTATATAAATTGTTTGTTATAGGATACCAGTTTACAAGGCCGTCGTTCCTTAGGTCAGGCTCGCTCCACTTGTTAGATGCTTTTAACAGCTTTTTTATTACTTTATATCTCCAAGACATGGTGCGACATGTTCGATACGTACATTCCGTTAACGTCCGTGTGCAAAATACTAGTTTTGATTAGTTTTTTCATCATATAACATTGTTTGATACAACTCTATCGGTGTTTAGTTACATCGTCGTAGTGTTTCTTGATGTTGGTATGCCTGTGCTTCTAATACAGTCTTAAAAGTGTCCGAGTGACAGAGCATGGTTTATTTGTAGCTTTATTATTATTTCTGTAACGCATTCTGTTTATAGTCACACATCATGAAATGTATAGCACACTGTAACAATGTATCGATACTTTCATTTATCTTTTATGATCAAACATACCTACAAATATGATTGATATAGATTTTTTAATCCATATTTGTAGGCATGTTTTCAGTAGCTTTACGATATTAAATTTTTTGTTCGTATCAATCTAACCGCTCCTTGGAGAGTGTAATTGTTTATAAAATAACTTTTATTTATGTATTTGTATGAAGTCCGTTTGTCTGTAGGCAATGACCGCGCGCGGTGCAACGGTGAGGGCTCGTCTTCCCGCGAGCGGTCGCACTCGCTGAGCCGGTGAGGGGCCCGCGCCGCGTGACCCGCCGCGACCCCGCGCCGACCCCGCCCTGACCCCGCGCCGACGCCGCCCCGCCCCCGTCCCGCCCCCGCCCGACCCGGGCCGGGCGCGTCGCCCGCAGTGCAGTGATAAGTGATATGTTATGAACATTGTAATCTAGGTTATATTTTGTTGTGAATCGGTACTTCTCAATTTGTATTTATAAAATAATTAATATTTCAAATAAAGACTGTCAGTCTGAGTTAATACTGTTTTATTTTTATTTCGACGCTCATTTTTTGAATATGATTGTTGTGATTTCTTAGTAATTAGTGAATCAAAAGTGTATTTCACGCGTAGGTGGGTTTAGACCTCTATTAGTCCTAGTTTTCTTGTTTCTACTAACCAGCAAGTATTTTTTTCTGACTACTTGTACGTTATAATATTTTCTATTCTATTTTCAATAATTAGAACAGTTTATTATCTTTATAATATTCTTAAAGATTTATGATTTAACAAATAATTGGTTGTTAGGTTGTCTGTGGGATCCATTACAAGGGCAGAATACTTAATGTCTCTTATGTGTAGTATTTTACTCCAGGGCTGGCAAAATTAATTACTATAAGTTAGCTGTTAAATATGTTAGTATGTATCCACTACGCAGACAGAAATATAAAAAGGATTTTTAGTGTCTTACTCGTAATATCTTCCTTTTAAAAGTAATAAAAAAAAATATTTACAAGAGCAGCGACATTTAAATCAATATCGACTTTATTTAATAAATGATACCTTTCACTGAATATGGTTTTTATTTATTTGATGTAATATTTATTTCACCCTGTTACATTATTTTAAGGATGTCTCATACTAATAACAAAAATAGTTTCCAATTTGTACGTGAAAAATCTAAAGACAAACGGTGTATCGATTTTGAGGAAAAAAACAAAATACTACATCTAATAAAAAATCTATTTCATAGAATAAAAATTTTGATATTATATTAATTTTAAATTATTTTATATCATTCAACTAATTGCAACTGGAGTGAAGAGGTCGGGTTATATAAAACAAAGTATGCATTTTATAATTTATTTTAAAATTGCGTTATAAATAAATAAATACAGCATCATTAACCATCTCATCGTGCTTCTGAAGCCTTAACGAATGTCACATCGAGGTTACAAAATACAAATAAATAACTTTTTCTCTATACTAAGAAGTTGTCCGAATTTGACCGTTTGACTTTGTGTTGTTTTTAACCTACAGTATAAAAATAACTTAACTTTTTGGAATGTTCGCTACGTATTTGATAATGAAGAGGATAGAAATATGAAAAGAATTTACCATTTGGTTATTAAGAAAGAGTCGTCCGAGGGAGACGATGTTAAAGGGTTAAAATATTAAAGTACAAACATTTGGCAACGAATAAATACTTAAGAAAAACATATCACATAATAATAGATTTCACGTCATCGTCTGTTGGCGACACGCGTTGCCAATACACTACAATCTGCTCCACAAAATGCTGTAAATCTTTAAGTAATGTATCAATATTAAAAAATACAAAAGTAAATTATTTCGAGTATTGTATCAAAGATCCGTCGATATAAATAAACATCGAGACGTTGCAAAGGAACAATTCATTACATTTTTATCAAGATGATATAATATTGTATACTTTATTACATATGCGTATTATCGGTATTTGAATGTCCGTCCGTGTGTCTACATGATGGCGACCCGCGGTGTGTTTTGGGGCCAGTCGTAGACGGGGGGCAGAGCCCGAGAGTAACGGACGTCGTACATCTGCGAGCGGATGAACGCCTCCACGTTCAAGGGCTGCGGCTGAACTGACGCCTTACCTGGGGGAGGGGGTTGATATGATTATTTGTAATGTTAAAATTTTATGAGTTTAGTGAACTTTGGTGCATATTATTTATTCACTTGTAATATAGTATATATATATAGTTACCGGTGGCGTATGCGTGTTCCACTATTTTCTTGGCGATCTTGACGGAGCACTCCTGTATGTCCTCCAGGGGGGGATACAGACTGCCCTGATCCAGATTCTCCTGCGATACGATTTCTGCCAAAGCCTGTGAATATATTTTAAAAGTAAATAATCAAGTGTTTATGGTATTTTTCATTACTGGTTGGTATCTAGAACGTCCAAACCAATCAAATTATAACCAGTCGCACTAGTATTACCTCAGCGGCCAGCAGCATGAAGTCCTCCGAGATGTCGATGACCCCGGCGCACAGCACTCCTAGCGCCAGGCCCGGGAAGATGTACGCGTTGTTACCTTGTCCCGGGCGAAGCACGCGCCCGTCCTTGGTGTGGTAGTCCGGGAAAGGGGAGCCCGACGCGAAGATCGCCCGCTCCTGTGTATATACCACATTTAATTTCATCATCAGCGACTGCTGACTATATACAAAGTCCTATCTCTCCCTTCCCCTTTAGTTCCTAATACCATTTTGCGGTACATGGTACAGGCCAAAATACAACATTGTTAATATAGTCACAACTCGTACATCGGTATTGACGTAGGCCTCCTCCGCGGTGCACTCCGCCTTGCTGGTGGGGTTGGAGAGCGCGAACACGATGGGGCGCTGGTTGTTGTCCCCCATCGCGCGGAGGATGGACGGCGTGAAGGCACCCCCCACGGCCGCCGCACCTGGGAGGGGGGGACACGACTATTTATACATGACCCACTAATGTACTTGCCAATTGAACTTGAAAAGGATGTGGATCTTATTTTTGAGCTTGTAGTGGTAGTTTGGTGGTTTCTTGTAGATGACACTTATAATGAGATAAAGGACAACGGGCAAAATGTACCCACCGACCAATAACGACCAGACGTATGTCGTTAGATAGCTCTTTTCATGACTATCATTTGTTATTATGGGGGCTAGTCTCAATTCGTTGTGGGAAAAATGTTATAGTTACTTAAATGATATCTATAAAATAAAAGTTGTTGGTTCTAGATATATAAAAAAACAGTTTTTGTGTAGACTCCATGTACTTTCAGCGTTAACTTAACATGAGTTAAATGTTAGGACAGTCAAATTGTGAAAAAGAAACCTAAAATAAAAAAAAAATCGTTTATTACTGATTAACAAACAGAATTCTTATTATTTAAAAACTAGTCATCCATGTTGTCTACAATTACATCATTTAAAAATGGTGCTGGAGGATTGAATACCTCATGCCTTGAGTAACCAATATACAATATAATTGCAGTCAAAAAAATAAAAAAATAAAAAATACGTTACTAAATACGCCGTTCCGTACAAATAAAGGCGGCGATCGGAGGCGCGACGGGCGGCCGGCGGGTGACGCGTACGCAATGAGCATTTCGGAAATGACACCTTGCATTAAGAGTTTACGGAGGGATTTTTAACTTTTAAACACATTTTTTTTAATATCTGGAAGACCCCACAAAGATATGAGACTAGCCCCCATAATAACAAAGATAAAATATCTGGAACTAACTACTTTTATTTTAATAGATATCATTTAAGTAACTATAACATTTTTCCCACAACGAATTGAGACTAGCCCCCATAATAACAAATGATAGTCATGAAAAGAGCTTTCTAACGACATATGTCTGGTCGTTATTGGTCGTGGGTACACATCCCATACATTTTTGCCCATCATCCTTTATATTGTTTATAATTTACAAAAGCAAGAAAAGAAAGTAAAAATAAAAATATGATGAAAAAGATTGGCAAAGTTGCATACCGATCAGCACAGACGGTTTGGCGACATTGACAACTTCGGCCAGGGTTTTGATGGGGGGACAGTCCTTGGCGAACTTCTCCTTGTGCTCGTTGAGGCCTCCCTCGGGCCTGTTCTTGACGATGAGTCCCTTGGAGTCCACCATGAAGATGCGGCCTCGGGCGTCGGCGTCGGAGACTCCCTCGCCCTTCATCGCCATCACGCACAGCTCCGCTATACCCAGAGACGCCTGCGGGACAGTTCAGCGTATTAATTGTTTGGAGGGTGGTTAGTTGTCTATGTGAATTGTTTGGACGGCGGTGTGGTCACCTCTCCCGCTCCCTGGAACACGATTACGTTCTCTGCCAGTTTCTTCCCGGTTATCCTGAGGCTGGCCAGCAGACCAGCTACGGCCACTGCCGCCGTGCCCTGGATGTCGTCGTTAAAGGTGCAGTACCTTGAGGTGAAGCGTTTCGATAACAAATATTTGTATCTCTATCTTATTAAACAGGTCAAAAGTTTATGTCGATGAATCGAAAAATATATGTTTTAGAATCATTTGTATTAAATCTATGAGCATTCAGAGTAATATGTCTGCATTAAGTAATTTTTTATTGATTTGTATATATATATGTCAACTTTTTGGAGATCGCGTTTGTTTTTTACTTCAACTATTGTAGGTATTTGATAAAATGAAAAACAAACAAACGTCTCCAACCATCCCGGTACTCACTTCCCGCGGTACTTCTCCAGAAGGCGGAAGGCATTAGCGTTCGCGAAGTCCTCGAACTGTATGAGGCAGTTCTGTCCGAATCGCCTCACCACAGCCTGCATGAACTCGTCCACGAACTCGTCGTACTGCGGGCCCCGGACGCGCCGCTGCCGGAGCCCTATATACAGCGGGTCGTCCAACATGGACTGGGTGTTGGTACCCACGTCTGGGAGGAGGAGAAAATAACTATAAGTAATTGCGAATTGCGATCTTTTTTTATTGCAATAATTTAAGGTTTAGCGATTAGGTCTGAACTTAATTTTTTTTGGGGATTTATGTCCATGTTTGGATATTGAAACGAACTTTACTGATATTAACAAATAATTACCAAAATATTCGGTAATATTAAAATGCGATTGTGTGTGTTTCTGTGTATGGTACGTGTCCCTCACCGAGTGTGATCGGCAGACACTGGTGTGGTTTGACGCCCGCTAGTGCTGTATACAACGCCAGTTTCCCCACGGGGATGCCCATCCCGCAGGCGCCCAGATCTCCCAGACCTAAGATACGCTCCCCATCCGTCACCACGATGGCACGGACGTCCGTCTCCGGCCTTGGGAGGGATTAACCAAATTCACGAAATTAAGGTTGCAATTTTTATTCTTTTTACATAGAAATTTAATATCTAATGGTATAATAGGTTCATTTATGCTGATTCGAATTCAAATCATTCAGATAATGATCCTCCCAATAGGTGAAACCCACTAATGTTTTATAAGGAAACGTCCCATTTTTGGTCTTTTTAGTTTATAAACTAAAAAAAATATATAGATATTCAGTAACTAATGGTGTAATTAGTTGATTTAACGCTATTTCTAATTCAAATAACACATATAATGATCCTCCCAATCGGTGAAACCCACTAACGTCTATATTAAGGAAACGTTCCATGTTTACGCTAATTATGGCGTTAAGGAAACAATTTGTTACGCGAGTGAGTAACGCGTCGTTTGTTACGTAACACGGAGACACCAATTTGTAATAGGATTTTCTTATTTGCGACGACAGTTAATACAATCGTTATAACATTTTTATTACGTATAAAATACTTAATAAAAAAAATACGTACATAAAATAAAAAAACCAAATTGAAATGAATGAATAAAATGTAAACGCTAGACAAATGTAAACTCACCAGTTCTTCAGTATATCGTAAATGTAACCCTTGTCGTTGATGGTGATGAAGAGGCCCCTGGGGCGCCGGTACACGAGGCCGTACTTCTGGCACGCGAGCCCCACCGTGGGCGTGTACACTATGGGCATCATGGCCGCCACGTTCTCACCCACGAAACGATAGAACAGGTGCTCGTTGCGATCCTACATATTTAATTATTTATTAATATCTTTTCAGTTTGAATATCACTGGCCACTTGTGTATCAAACTCGATACCATACTTGGCGAAATAAAATCTTCTGTACGACACTTTACATTTTAAAATAAGGCTACCAGTGTACGTCAATATATTTAGTGAGCAATGTATTTAAAATCAAAATATTAGATCCACCAAATGTCCATTGTCCATACTTGATCAATAAAATTACGTTCCCACTTCAGCAAAGAAGACTTCAAAATGGAAATTTATTCATATTTTTATTAAAACTAAAATTTCAATAATATTATTAATAAAATTATTTTGATACGAACACACACACTGTAAAGTTAAACATGCTTAATTAAGTTTAAATTTAGCAGTCTCTAAATGATTTTATCCAATTTTAACGATTGATTAGAGTCGTTAACCCCCAGAGCTTTTGTGAAGTTAGTTGAGAGTTGTAATTATCCCGCGCCGATGGGTTGCGGGTTGCGGTCGGCGCCATTTATTTTAACTTGTATCAAAATTCCACTTCGTGTTAATTGATTACTTCTCATTAAACAAGTGACGTACAATCTTGACTTAATTATTTAATTTTTATAATACTGGCCAAGCCTACGACTTCGTTCGCGCGAAAAGTTTTTTCAATATGGTGAAAGTTTAGTTAAAATAGGTCCAGCCAATTCAGAGATTAGCCGGTCCAAACAGACAGACAGACAGGAAAAAAACATTCATATGCATTTATGGTAATGCTGATTAATTGTAATTTTAAAAAAATACACTTAAATTTTATTTATATGTATAGATTTGTGCATTATAAAGGGGAGGACCCACTACCTCTGGTAACGATCTCATGACACTGGCAATTAATAAATCTTTATATTTGCGGAGACGGAAACGACGTTTAATAAGGTTTTTTTAAATTAATATTTTTAACTGTGCAGTATGAAACGACACTCCAAATAAAGGACGTGATACGATATTAAAATTACAATGTTATTAAATAGCACTAAAATGTGTTATCTACTTAATTATTGTACACCAATCTTATACCACCTCCGGCTTGTTCTGAACTAATTAACTCAGTCCTACTTTCAAACTGTGTGAATTATTAAACGTATTACGAAACAACGTATAAAATTATATTCTGATAAAATTTTCATTAAATTATTTAACGAGAAATTTATATAAAGGATATAAATAATTATTTTACTATAATTATATTTTAAACTCTGCAATGCAAAAGCAGTACAAATATATATATACTACCTCTCGTGGTACTCACCAACAATCCCATCAAGTAGATGTACTTGTTGAGGGGATCCTCGTACCTCTCGATGGACAACTTGCACAGCTGCACCTGTTCCTCCTGACTCTTCACCCTGGGCGGCAGGAGACCGTGGATACCCATGGCCTGGCGCTCCTCGATCGTGAACGCCATGCCCTGAACAGAATATTACGCTAGGTTCAATGAACTGACACTTCATATTTGAATTAAATTAAAATCGTTTCGCAAATAATTCATTGCTAAAAAAGGTAATGATATAATTACTAAATAACATGTTATATAAATTTATATAACATAATATTTAAAAATAATTTATTGTATCATATTTTGATAGAAATGTATTTTCAAATCTAAATACATATAATAATAAAATACGGACTCTATTGTAATATTCATTTAAAACAATGTATAATTGTATAATATAACCGAATGGGTGATTTATCAAAAGCATTATAAACATTTCAAGTCTCATCGACGTTAATACAATACATTTTTTTATTTTAATATTTATTTCAGTGTTCGTCAGATGTTACAAGTGTGCATTTACTCGTAAAAGTTACAAGTGAACCACTACAAAAACATTATTTCAAAACTAACTAAACTTGGTATATATAAAAAATTTGGTATATACACGGTATATAAGGTATATAAGGGCATCGCTCGAGTTGGATATTAAAATCACTTACATAATAATATTAATAGGCGAACATTTTTTGTACAAAAATTACGCAGACGGATAATTATGAAATTTGTTGTTATATATATATAACATATTTGAAATATAGTTATTTACTAAAAAAAAAAAACAACACACTATCATACGTATTTTCTTGTATATTTGTGTTGGCTGGTAGAAAATACTTTAGGGTTAAGCCCACCCTTTGTAACTTGTGCAATAAAGAATTTAAATAAATAAATAAACACTACTGACACACACAGTCGTGTAAACATTGTAAACAATGTCAATGTAAAAATATATTTTATTTTAAAACACATTTTTTATTTTTGTATAAAATTTAAAAGATACAAAACACAATAATTATAGAGTTGTTTCTTTTTCAAAATATTAAAACTTTAAATTGAGGTCAAATTTAGGTCACTTTGAGACCACTATTCGGTTATACTCATATTCTGTATAATGTAAGTATTTTTCGTATAATCTATATTAATCCAACCCTCAATGTATAAAAACTATATCAAAGTAGGGCGCGTTAGGTAATGAAGGTGACTTTGACTATCACACACTTCAGATACAGAACAAGCCGATTTATCGATCTTTTTAACGTTAAGTGGTTAATTAGTTACGTACGTACAGTATTAAATGTACATACATAAATATTATAATAGGCTTGAAGAAATAAAATTTATCACTAGTAAATATTCTACTTAAATATGAGAAATACATTAGTGATATAATAAAGAACATAACATAACATGTTATGAGGTAAATGCAGTGAAAACGATAACCGTGTTGAACCGTACAGTAAATACTCAACGAATACGAAATGAAATGCAAAACACTGACATCGGGTCGAAGATATCATACATTAAAATACTCAACGGAGGTGTGGCTCTCACGTCAGCTGACACTAACAAAATATATATATATATATATATATATATATATAAATGTTCATGATTCGTACACATTTAAAACTATCTTACGGATTAAACTTACATTACTTAAGGCTTTCCCAGCAATCATTGTGTGTGATTTAAATTCACAAAATATATTAACATAGTTTAAATTGAAGGTATATTTATTAATAAAGTGGTATATATAAAATTCAGTAACAAACCCTGGAGTCGTGGGCTGCTAAATTATCTGGAATCGTGAAAACTTCCCGTCGGGGCGTCAACTGCCACCAATCTCTATCCATTATTATCTTCCTTAAAATGCGATCATACAAATTTTTCTTTCAAAAATGTAATCCGTCTTTTCCACTAAAATTGGGTTATAAAACTTTTCTTTTATGTTAAAATTAATTTATTTGAAGTATACTTTCAAAACGATGTTTGGACCAATTTTCTCTTGAAACTTTTTATATAAAGGTTTTAATGAGTTCCACAAACCTGTATTTCTATAATTAATATCTGACAAGTTTAAACTATTTGCAAACTTTTAAAATCCTTCCATTGTATTCAATGTGTGGTGTGTGACTGATCCTGTAGTCCTATAATATTGTGCATTGTAAAAACTGTATAAGAAAATACAACCAACCAGGCTAGAATACCGATCAATACCCTCACTACACTAAGTAGAACGTGTCATGAGACATGTCGTCAACACTATTTTCTTTCCCTTCCCTATATAACTAACTAACAACAAAAATTTTACAAAAATATATGATAATATATTTAAATTGTATAACAAATAATTTCAGATACTAAAATCTAATAGTTTCAACTCACTCTCAGATCTCAAGGGGCATATAAAGCCTTGAAAATCTATACGATAACAGCCCCAGGCGGTTCATATTCATAACCGTACCAGCCCCGGTTAGGTCAACTTAAAAATATTAAGGTTACAAAAGCGTGGTTTTGATACCTTAGAACAACATATTGCGTCACTATGGGAATTTGGTATTAATTCTTACATCATGATGACGTTACAAAAAATTTTTAAAGGAAAAAGAAAAAGGAAAACGCGGCCATCTTTTAAATATGAGTGTTTCAATAAAGAGAAGACATTTCAATATCTATTCGTTATGTCATAAATTGTTTTGACATTGACCGTCGTAATTTATTTTATGTCAAGACCGTGAACTCTTTTTGCAACAGGTGCAACAATCTGACAGATAATTAATAATATACTCAATGACATAAGAATTATAAAACAAATATGAATTTATACGGTTACACTAAATTATTCCGTACAATTTTGGCGGCAAAAGCAAAGGTCGCGAGATTTTAAAAATATCACACATTTTGCCTCGTTAAAAATAACGAGACTAAATTTTTGCGTTAAATTCTTTAAGTATTGGTATTCAAAATAATATTTATACATTTAAGACTGACTTTAAATAAAATAGATTATAAATTAATGTACAAAACTATGTTCAATTTATAGACACGAATACATTTCAGCGTTAAATACAAACTATATAATCTAAACCACAACCTGACATACATATGTGTTTACGTATGAGTCATGGAAGTGTAAATTTATCTATTTCCTTGTAACCCATATTCCTTATATTTCGTGACTGTGACATTACAATAATCGTATTGCAATGACTCTGCAGAATAATTCACCAAAGCAAAAGACTAACAGATAGACATTTAATATATCGCTCATTCATTTAAAAAAATACATTGTGAAAACAAAGGATCCAAACACACATAGATTAGAAAAAAAAAATGTATATTTGGCGCGTAAGCTATACAAATATTTGACATCTGTCAAGCGTTCTCGGGTATCGGAATGTTGTTATAAGCGATTACGTTTATAAAACTATTTCAATACGAGATACATTTATTTATATTACAATTACAATGCATTGAACATTCACCTTCAAATTAAAGCGAGGATAGTGACGAGGTTAAAAATCAGGGCACAAGAGACACACAAGGTGGGTCAGTCGATTGATTAATTATTATTATCAGTAATATCACACACTAGTCATTGCGATATGTATTTATATAAACTGACGAGGTGGTAGTTTGATGGAAATAAAAATAATTCTTTTACTAATAAATTCTGTAAGAAACAGAATTTTTGAGAAATTTCATTTACAAGACAGAATTTTCGAGAAGTTTCATTTCCAAAACACAATTTTCGTGAAATTTCATTTCTAAAACAGAATTTTCGAGAAATCTCACCACAAAAAATTTAATATAGAATAAAATTTGTATATTCCGTGTATAATCTGACACTATCGTAATAATATAGAATAAAAAATACATCGAATGGAGCAAGACTCAAACCTGACACCTCTGGGGAACCGTTCCGTCGCTCTAACAACTAAAATACCCTGTCAGTACAGGTAGGGTTGAGACGGGACGGTTGACCAGAGGTCACAAGTTCGAGTCCTACCCGTATCGATGATAGATTTTCCATTGAGCTTAACATATTTAAACATATATATATAGAAAATTTCAAATATTACAACGATTGTTGACTAATGACTGAAAAATCAAAGTTTAAAAAAACAATAAAATCACTAAAGTATATTATGACAAAATACCGATGTGTTAAAATATAATATAAATAAAATAAAAACATTATATTATTTCAAATTAATAAAGCCACCGACAAAACAACGCTGCACTGTTTCAATATAACGAACGACTAGCGACTCTCACACTGAAGTGTCGAGAAACTAGAAAAGGCAATTTAAAAACCCATTTACTCGGTAACCATGGTTACGTTAATCCGTATGCCAGTAACGATAAGATAAATGGCGGATATATATATATATATATATATATATATATATATATACATAAAAGTATTAATTAAACGTCTATATATTATAAGGGAGTAAAATGTTTAAAACTTTTACAGTACCTTATCTTTATTTACACTACTATTTTTTTTTTTATAAAATAGTGTAAGAAAATTAATTTTTAGTTGGAATCATTCACTCCGTTTTAACTAGTCTATAAATAAATGAAATGCCAAAGAAATAAAGGCATATTCACCCGATAGGTGGCGCTGGTATATATATATATATATATATATATATATATATATATATATATGATATACACTACTCCGTTGTGTATATTATATACAAATATAATTATATAACCACAATAATAATATAGAATCAGTACCTACTATAGAATAAAATATCATTTAACAAACTATATATATTGTCGTATTTACCGATACCAAATGATCATAACTATTTTGGTTGGCTCTTACTTATACGGAAAAAAAAACAAGAAAAAGTGAAACCACGTGAGGTCAATAGTATATAGTGTAAATTAAATATTTATTTTCGGTAAATATAAAAATGAAAAATATATAGAAGGTTTTGAATTATATATTATTATAAAATATAACACGATTAATTTCACTAATATTATTATAATCTTGCAATATGTCAGACACGAGGAAGTCAAGTGATCAACTCAACCTTCGGTATTACCTTTCGTGGGTAAAATATTATATTTTAGTTTTTCTGAACAAATAAGGATACATATTTTTCCTTCACAATTAAAGTCATTCCTTATATTTATAATATTTTTAATACATTTATAAAATAATTGCTGTTTGATTTGATTTTAATATTTGTTATTTAATCTATAAAAAAGTGCAATAATTATCATTCTAGACTTAGAGTGGTCTAGTCTGGTCTGGTCTCGTCTAGTCTGGTCTGGTCTGGTCTGGTCTGGTCTGGTCTGGTCTGGTCTGGTGTGTCATTATTTCTATAATACTTGATAATATTATCTTTTAATATTAACTATCAACTATTATAAATTAATTATGTTTCATCTGAAAAGGTTCTACAGGATTGAACCCAAAGTCTATTAGATATACTATATATAAAAACGACAAACTGACAGACGTACGTTTATTCAGAGTTTGCTGTATGTTTAATGAAATACTAACTTTAAACAAGCGCTGATAAAATCAACCATTTCAAAACTGAAAATCTTCATGAATACTAAAACAAAGGGTGAGTATTCCGGACACGTGCGATAAAATTATCGACTGTTTCAGCTAATTACTATTGTAAAAGAAGACAACAGATAATGACAACGAGTTTTACACTTGAAATGGTATAAAACTAAACAATAATTATGTTTAAACATAAAGTATATATTTGTAGTAAATGATTATTAGTGTGTTGCAATTATATCTTCTTTAAATAAAATGTTTTTCTATAGATTAAATTAAGAGTAATATTTAAATAGTAATCACTTGAATTGTAGTCGAGTGATTACTTGATTAGATATCATCGAAGTAGGATTGTTTGATCATCACTTGTGTGCAGACATTACATGTAAAGACCATTTTATAAAATAGTAAATCAATATTTATTATAAGAAATATACTTCTTAATTTATTTTCCTATAATCCGATAATATTTTAAAATTTTAATCATTTAAACGCTAAAAATGAAATAGTAATAAAATATTTTAAATAAAATTTCGAACAAAAACAATAGGAACCAAATTTGCGTAACAATAAAAAGTAATTGATGCTTCAAATAAGTCGTTAAATGTTCTCGGGAACAATGAAAGCACTCACGACCGAGTGAGGAGTATTACGAATATTATAATATTTAATTAAATGTGAAATTACCAAATTGCGAGTTCTTGAATGTATTAAGGTCCCCTCCATAATCTGGCTTAATACCTAAGTATTCACTCCAATAAACACGTAGGGGTGCGAGGAGACGCAACGGAATGTGAACTTTATTGATTATTAACTATTATTATTTTAGTTCAATACACTATGGAAACGAGAATGTACACGCAAATAATATTATCAGGAAACTCTAACACACATATAGGAAATGCGTAACAAATTAAAATTTAAATAATAAATAGAGTATTTTGTTATTAAAATTCAAATTTGTTTGAACTCGAACTGATAAAGTTCAAAACAATGCACTGACTGCACTGTGACATCGCTGAAAACTGAATATGAAAGAGATAGAATGTAGTCAAATTAGGGATAATAATAATACCTTATTAAGTCCTGGATGCTTGAGCCTGTCGAGGCCCGAGAGGCGGCTGTTGGCCTGTCCGTCGCCGGAGCCCCAAACACCGAGACGATCCCGTTCCATGTCGTACTTGCACGTTACGCTGTGAGCGAGCGACTGCTTGCCGGTCGCGGGCTGGGCCGTGTTTTTGTCGCTCTGCGCGGGGGGGGCCGGACTCATCGCGGTCTCGCTCCTGGGAAAACGGGAAAATTTTCAGCGATAGCGCTGCTATCAACCTCTGCGGTTTCTGCCGCTTGATAAAAGATGGCGTTAGATCCTTGACCCCTTTTCGTTGTGGTGAATCTTATAAATATATTTTCTTTACAAATTATACAAAAAAATATATATAATACGACGTTAGGTTAATAATTAAATTTAACAGATGCCACACTGACATATTCTGACAGTTATATTATTTCTTTACCTTGATATTAATTATATATATTACGAAGACAGAGTATCTGTTATTTTATCAAAATAATAATTAATTTGCGGAATTATATTTTTTTAAAGAATATTCATTAACCAAACTACAGGTCAATATCCTGTGGTTTTAAAAATGATAATAATGAATGAAATTAGCGAGAAGGTTCAATAAACTTTTATCTGCTTATCAAAGGACTGTGGTTTTTCTATTTTCATCAAAAATAACATAAAAAAATACAATATCTAAGTAAGAAAAGATGTAATGTTTCAATAATTACACTTATTAATATCAAACACCTCCTACGACTACGAAAAATAAATAAACAGAATCATTTTTAACTAAATACAGTAATACCCCGCTTTACGCGACCCCGTTATTACAATACAATAATATCTAGTCATATCTAGTTATTTGCATTAATCTACAAATATACCGCCGCGCCAGCCTACCTACGAACCTACATGTGAGCAGCGCCACCAGACACTCCGCTTTGCTTTGGCACGAACAGCTCATTGCTGAAAAACCAATAACCTATCTGATTCTTTATTGAAAATACTCATAGATGAAAAAAGATTACGATTAACCTAATAAAAAATGCTCAAAGCTGAAAACTAATCAAGAATGATCAAATAAAACTGCTCACAGATGAAAAAGAGTGAAATATTGATGATAGATGAAAGGAAAATTAAAGTAATATTGAATCAAAACAGTAAAATTCGTAAAATAATTTGTTAATAAAAAAATAAATACGATAAAATTATTATAATATAAATATTCATACATCGTATAATTTCATTAAAATTTTGATAGTTTAGAATTTGTTAGATGTAGATATTGTTGATCAAGAGTAGATTATTATGTAAGTAATGATAACTAGGACTGTGAATAATTTAAATGAAAATATATAAAATATATAATTCATTAACCAAATATCTCAAACAGTCGCGACCCCGACGCCACCGCAAGCGCACGCTCTGCGTGTTTTTAAGTTTTACGTAATTTGTTTACGAAATTGTTGTTTTCAGATTAATTTCACATTTTTCTACATTTATTTGTTTAATTTATATGGAACATTTTACTTTTTATTAACATATTTTATGGTATTCAATTTTTTTTTTTATTAATTAATTTATTTATTTATTTAAAAAAGATTTTACAAAACAATTTATTCTCGCCAAGCTGTTATGCTTAACGGCGAGACATGCTCGTTAATACAAAAAAATATGTTTTTAACAACAATAACAAAAATTATGCAATTCACATAAACATTAAATTAAAAATATCACCTCACTCCATTACAGGTTTACTTGTTCTAAGTTAAATAAATGCAACAAAATAAATAAATAATTATATAAAATGAACCGATAATTAAATGAATTTAAAAATTAAATGAATAATGAAGTAAATGATCAAAAGCTACTAATAGTTATTAAAATATATTAAATACCAAAATCTCTTGTCGAGGTCAAATGTTTTAAGAACGTGCAGAATGTCTAGAAGAAAAAAATATTATTTTATAAAAATATAACATACTAATAGAAAGACGCTTAAACTTTAATAATATTATTAAGTATTAGTGGTCCACGATTCATCACGGGTACGTTTTGAAAATTTCTTCAGGGATAAGTAGGTACTTGATATGTCTATAAGAACCTATCCAATTTAATAAATAATATATATATATATATATATATATATATATATATATATATATATATATATATTTTAAACAGTAATTTACACTTCCAGAAAAAGAAGCAACGAACAAACGCTTTAGGTTAAGATAGATTAAACATTTAAATACAACAAATAATAATATGGCATATTTTTCTCATTTTAATACACTTTTTATTTTAAGACAGGATGATATCAAAGTAAAAAGTTCTTTTTTATAATAAACTTATAGTAAAAGTTGAATCAACAGTTTGAAAGGAAATTAATAAATCGATATTATGGATAAAATATTATTTTACACCGACTACGAATTGTGTAAACTAAATTAAAAGAAACTCAATCTTTCTGACTATTTTATTAATTTCTGAATTGGTTTAGTTAGTTTTTGACATTTAATTATTAATTTTCTAAGTATTTAGTACAGTACAAGTAAATTAAGTATTAAATATATATATTATAATACTCACAATCTATTCCCTTGTGCGTTACTCGCGCCATTCATCTGACGTGTGTCAATCTGTCCGTTTGACTTTACTTTCCGCGAGAGGAATTCCATTTTTAAAATAAAGAGATCGAATATCACAGAGGTTGGTTAAATTTAAAACCTTTTTGGTTATATTTTTGAAGATTGTATGGATTAATAGAGTGCCATGTAGAGCCCGCGCTCTCTTAATGACGACTGAAGGTCGGTGCGCGGATGATCACGTTAAATACAAAGACTTATCACGAAAATCACGAATTATTGATATAAGGTCAAGTAATAAATCACTTGTATGCATTTCTCCGCTGATGACGTGTGATAGAAAAGTCTAGAAGGTATTGATTGCGTCCCAAATAATTGGGATAAGGACAGGATGGCCATGGTATTATTCCGTGACATTAATTTCTGATTAATTAACTTTAAAAAGAATATGTGTCTGCTATCAGTTCTAACTGATCATAAACTGAATTATACCTTTATTTCTTATCTATTAAAAAAGTCATTATTATTATGTATACGGATCTAATTTAATGTCAAATCGTTATCACATAGTTTCAAAACTTCATTTACTATTTTAAAATTATATACAATAAAGCTTATGATTTTTTTTTCTATTCCCAATCTTTTAATGTTAATTTATTGAAGAAGGTTGTATAGGTAACACAAATGTTAGAGGTCGTAATATACTGGCTGAATAAAAATTAAGAAAACAAGACATGAAGTGTTTAGTACAAACGGTAAATGCGTATTTCTTTCTCGTGATAGCTCTTCTTTAGTCAACAAAGTTGAACTAAACGACCTGTTATATCTTGCTGGTAATTTCCTACATATCATATATATATATATATAATCTTTATTATGTTTACTTTATAACTATGATAACTTTTTAGTGATGTTCCGATAAAACTTATCTGGAAATCAAAGATTTATCTGAAGATAAGGATAAATATACTTTTATAGTATATTTTGTTATAATATATTTTTATTTAGTTTAGAAGGTAATATATATTTTCCTGTTTCTAATGTATATAATAATGATAAAATCAAACTGTTTACTTTCATACGTTATTATAAAACAAATATAATAATAATATATGTTTGTTTGTTGATATAATGCGCTATCAATTATTTATATATTTCTAGTGTATATTTCTTTAACATATAAACTATATATCGTTAGGTAATTTTTATTAGGTACTAACAGGTTACCCGTGCTTCGCGACGCCGTCGCGTCGCGAAAGTGATTAAACATTTTGTTTGAATTTCCACACCACCTAGGAGGTGTCAAACAGGAGCGTTATATTTTTTGCTGTAACTTTGGAACAGTTTGGACCTTTGCAAAATCCTTTTTTATTGCACCTATTCAATGTATCAGGAGTCTTGTGTCCAAATTTCAGTTTTCTAGGTATTACGGTTTGGGTTGTAGAGCGATGAATGAGTCAGTGAGTCAGTCAGTGAGTGAGTGTCTTTGTGTTTTATATATTAAGATTATTTTGCTTCAGCTTCGGATCTTTTACCTTTTTGTTATATCATCAAATTTAACCAAAACTCTAAGAGTTAACTAGTAGTCGTTGAATAATTCCGCTATCACTTCTTGATTCCTCAGAGCTTAACACCAAATGTATAACCAAAACTACATGACAATGTTTAAAACAGAATAATGATAATAATTTTAAATATATGATGACAATTCATTTCCGCATTCGAATAATCACTAATTAGGAATGAATAATCATAAATTATTTACATAGTAATTTGTTAATAATTTTGTTAACATCATTGATGGTAACAAAACAAGTTGCATTATAGTTCTTATTAATATATATAAATATATACTTGTAATATGAATCTATATATCTGTATAAATACAGAATGTCATATAAAGGTTACCTGTAAGTGTCTGACACCAGTAACGGAAGGTTAGTTTACATGTACTATTGTTACGGACCGACTAATAACATTAAACAATATGAGGAGCAAGGCATCCTGTTTATTATACAATCTATCAAACACTAACTCAACTAGCGTGCTAACATCGTACGACTTGTAAGGCTCTCTGATAGGGGGGAACACTATTATCTCGCTATATTAAATTATATAGCGAATAATTGGTTTAAAACAAAGTATAGACATAAAAGAAGTATTACGAACAATTATTACATAAGAATCACTGAAAGTAACTTTCTATACAATATACTATTAAGAGGTATACTCACTTTTACACACAGATATAAAGAAATCAGGGTCAAAAGCTAGTTCTCTGAGTGATGTCTGCGTGAGTATCAGACGCACCAAGATCAGGGCAAGGTCATTGATATTTTCTCGACTCGACTTTATCTCGTATAAATATTATAAAATCTATATCGAATATGAAATTATTCGTATATAGATTTTTTTTCAAAGAAATTCAGAGATCGGAACAAATTATGATCACTGAAAATCAGCTTTGGGAACACTTTTATAACTATATGTATTTTTTTATTTCTTTAATTCTTTTTGTTGTCTCATTTATGTTTTAGTTTAAGAAGAATATTATTTAATGTATAATGTGACTTGTGAAAAGTATTTTTTAAACAAATATGGTGAATATTGATTATTTGGATTATGACGGATAAAGGGATTATATCTCGCTTTACATCTACCATTGTTTAGGTCATTCAACCCAGTTTATCTAAGTTAATTCAAATAAGACATACATACATCTGTACATAAATACGTTTTTTTAATATTGTTATGTTTTAAGTGTATGATATAGTAAACAAGTAATTGAAATTACTATTTGTTTTTTTTTTTTATTTACTAGACTAATTTGGAAAAAAAAATGTACTTTAATAAGAATTGGTTCTTCAAAATATAGGGTACTTTTTCGCTGGTTTTTTTTTTTTCATTTTGACGAGAAAACTATAAATACAATAATGTTACGATTGTGTGGATGTATTAATTTTATCTGATAATAAATGGCTGATAATTTATGTCTAAAAGTGGGAAAAGATGGAGTCGGTTTCGATAATACAGGAAAAGTTTTTTGGAATTGATACACCTTTACATATATCATAGTATTCCTAGATGCTGGCTTGCCGGCTTAAGATTAGCATTGAGAAATAAACGGACAGAAGGACAACGTATATAAATAATAAAATCTTATATTTCGATACAATAACTTTACAAAAATACACCATAAAATAAAAAATGTCATTATAATATTAACTTCCTGTTTCCACTCAAATTAAAATCCAAAATGGACGTAAAATAAATAAATATAAAACTTTTATAACCTTACAAATTATTTAATGTTTTAAGCTTTATAAAATGAAACAGCGATAAAATAAAAACAAGGTTCAAACAATGGCTGCAATAAGTAAAACGCATTTAAATTGATATTACATAGATATAATTTAATTACTTTGCACGAAATAATGTTTTAAAAACGTAAGATTTTCAAGGACATGAGGTTTGTAATAAACGGTAATATCTTCAGCGGATATTGTCGTAATACACACGCAACCGTGAAGAGGTATACTCATAGAAAGTATTAAAGCACTATTATACTACATAGAAATTGCATTAGAAAGTGTAATTTGAAAACCATTTGAAATGCTTTGAAATGAGCAAATCAGTTTTTCGTCTTCTGTGGGAATGTATATGTATGTATATAAAAATATATTTTATTAGTTGAAATAATATACTAAGCTAAACTCCATATAACTATTTATTTATTTAGCTTCACGCCATATCCCTTGCGGGGTAGCCAGACACGACGGAGCGCCAAACGCTACGGTCCCTGCATACCTCTTTCGCCTCGACCATAGATATCAACCTCTTCATACATGCCCTCCGGGGGGTCCTCATGCTTTTTACGTGACCTTCCTCCAGTATCATAGATACTGTGTTTTCGAAAGTCACTTGAGGCCACATATAACTACTATTGTCATTATGAATCCTTTTATCAATATGAAACATTAATTCAAATGAAAACAACCTTAATACAAGCAAGGAAGTAATGACAAAGTACTTTGATTGAAATAACAGTGTAAATATAATTGAGCGAAGCGAACGAAGTGAGCGGAGCGTTTTACTGGAGACTTTTTACATTCTTTGTCACGAATTGGCTCGAAAACTACTTGACGGAAAATTATGAAACTTTGCAATCAAAAAGACACACATTAGGTGATGGTTCTTAAAAAAATTTTTTTGAAAAATGTCTTAAAAAAAATAATATTTTTTTTTTATGTCATGTCAAAAAACTGAAATCCCATTGGAAGTCAATGGAAAACGATAAGTCAATACACTCGGCTCGCTTCGCTCAATATGCAAACGGCACCCGAGATTTCACGAGCGCAGCGAGTCGAAATTGAGGGTTTGTTGGCGCCCCTAGTTAAATGTCTGATGACTTGTCAAATCTGTCATTGAGTTTTCGCGAAACGTCACCGTCAGGGTCGTCTATGCTCTCGTATTAAATGTCTAGAAACAAAAAACCTGGTATTGTCAAAGTTAAATCGGCTTATAATTTAGGTGATTAATTTTAAATTTATTTAACCTTGAACTACATTTACAGACAAGACAACGGGTTATTTAGTTACACCTCTTAATATATTCGTTAGAAATATTTCTTAGATTACTGATTTCGTTGATTAGTTAACATTTTTATTTTGGCTCTAAAACTTGTTTTAATGGATATGATTTGATAAATATATATACAAACTGTATCTCATATTAACCAAAATTAGGAATAACTTTTTTATTATTTAGTCGCAATGTTAGTTTTTCACCCCGTGATTTTATTTGTCACTAAATTTTTAAGACAATGGCAATGATGAAGAGTGATGTAACATTAATCCTTTGAAAAAATCGTACAAGGTAAATGTTTTTGTCGTTTTATTTGTTCATGAAACTTTACACTCCGACAACTTCGAGACCAAAATATTATTTAGCAAACTCAGGCAAAAGCAACAAAGTTCATTTGTAAATTAAACCTGTTTGAAATACACCAAACTTCCTTAATAAATATGCTTTCTTACGAAAGTTTTTTATAAAACATAAAGCATGGGAATTTAAAATCACGTAATTTGAATAAAAATACTTAAAAAGTAACCACAAATTATCACGTTGTTTTCTAGGAGAAATATAAGTAAATAAGTTATATACATATATAATAAATTACATTATATACGTATAATTATAAAATAAGGTAATATGTATGTATGTAAAAAATAATTATAAATAAATTAATACCTACATACATTCTTTACAATGTACTATATCCTTAATGTTTATTAGCTTGAGTTACGTAATATTTTACTATGATTCATGAATATAAGTATATAGTCCATTTATACATAAAACGAAATTCAAATAGTTAAATTTTATTATAAAAATCTCACTTCTAATTTCAACATACTAATTATATTTAGGTAGAATTTCTCTTTAACAATTCAAGAGAGATCCGGTGAAATCACGTCGAAATATGTTTAAATAATTTGACATTTGTGTTTTAATTGCGTTATATATGTATCGCTGAATTAATAGTCCTACCTCAACCTCAAAACCATTGAATTGTTATTCTCAATACAAAGTAGCTTTTACTTTCCGCCAAAGATTCACTATCTTTTGTATTACATCGACATTATGTGGCTATAATTTCACGGTTACAAGACACAAAATATAATAATGACGCTTGATGAAATATGTTATATGTATAATGTAATATTCATCTCATTTTTTAAATTATTAAACATTTATCCCAGGAGCAAGAATTTTAATCTGCTCAAATAACAGAAATATTTTGAAAAGTATATATATATATATTTTTTTAAATAGTCTATGGATTAGGCTAAGTAAAATAGTTTATAAATCCCGAAAAAAAAAATGAAAATATATTGTTATGGGTATTGTTGTATCGCAATTAATATGTATGCATAGACAGATGCACAATCTTCACTCACTAAATATTTTTTAATATAAATAATTGCTTGCTGTAATTAAAATAATAGCAATGTATCCATTTATTATGCGTGCCTTTCCTATTTCATTAATTTTATTTTAAAATACAGTAAGAAAGTAGTTATTTTAATTTATTTTGTGTTATAACTATCTGCTAATATACAATATTTTTTTAATAATTAATTTTAATTTATTTATACATAGTAATATTAAACTTAAAAATAGTTATAAACTTTGATGAAATCATTACAAATATATATATTTTTAATATTTTGTACTTACTTCCATTTTCTTTTGTCGTTAACTTTAAGCGAGGCAGAGTTTCCCATTTTAAAACGCAATTGATATTCAACACTTGTTGTAAACAATAAACAAGTGTAAGGTAACTTAAAGTATTAAACGCGTCTTAACCATACGACTCTCCGTGACACTGTAATACTAATAGCACAGGTAAATGCAATCTCTGACCGTGACTTTCGCTGAGCTCAATTAGACTTTAATCACATTTTTATGTGCTTGTCCTAAATAGTCAATGATATGAATTGCTCTATTAGATAAAAGTTACCGATTTTTTAAAAGATTAGGTATCTATTGCTATTTTGGTTTATTTTTATTACAGGTGATAAATAGTTCTTGCTATTCAATAATAGATGTCACTGTCTGATTAAAGTTACTGAGCTAATCTTACTTTTATCCTTTTTTATATAAATTAGATTACATTTAAAATTTTTTAAAATTCAATATTTTCTTTATGACAGAGTCAAATTAAACCCTGATACTAATATGTAGCTTCCCACATGAATATGTTACCCACTTCTCAAGTGCCAATTCTCAACATTATATTGTCAACTGTCATATGTCATTTTATTTTTACGTCAATGTTTACGAATGTTAGGTTATCTTGATGTTTTTGTTACAATATTAATTAAAATTATTTTAATGTTACAGAGTAATACGACACATAAACATTAAGAAATAATATAACTAGGGAAAATAAATAATTAAAAATGAAAAAGGAAGGTGAGCTGAGTAAAAACCGGTTAAGTAAGATTTAATATAAGTTTCTCATGACTTCATTTTAATTTCAGAGGTACAAGAAATATTTTTAAAAATTCTTCACGAAGAAGAAGATGTTTCTGCTGGTGTTGCAGCCATCAAAACGTTATTGACGGTTATAGAAAACTATAAAGGTACTTGATGGTTTATGTGTTTATTATCTTTAAAATTCAAGTGCCCCAGCAGGAAATATATCTAAGTTTTATATTTATAAGAAACCTGACATCCAAAAATAAAATATGTTTATATTAAATTAGCAATTACAATATTTTTGTATTAACTAAGCCACATTGGAATATTACACAATCCTTTTTCTTTCCAAATCATCCTTAAAAATTGTTTATAAAAAACATGTCTTTTTGGGAGAGGGGGTCAAAAAATTCTCAATTGTTTGGGCAGAGGAGGAACGAAAAATGATATCACTTAAAATTTTGAATTGCAAATTTTACTTACTTGGCATACTACATAAGAAACAATTTGATATTATAGATGTTTAAATAAAAATATTATTTTTATTCAATATTGAAACTGATCATCACATTTTCTTATTACATGTTATGTAGGAGGAGAAGGAGGAGGAGGAGGACTTGAAATACCAACTCAATAGCTTTTTATATTTCTTAACATTGATTATTTATTGTATTCATAAAATATTCCAGTGGCCACAGTTCGTGAGCTCGATCTCAACCTACAGCTGGCCGTGGATGCCATGAGGAACTGTAACCAACCTGTAGCCGCCATATCCTCAGGCTGTGAGCTGTTTATGAGATTTATCACATTGGCCAAACTTGATGTTAAGGTAAGATTTAAAATAGTGTCAATAATATTTTGTTATTATTATAATATATCTCTCAAATGTTACTCCATTCCATATTAGCAATATAGAATTAGTAACATAATTATATTTGAATGTATGTTTTCTGTTACAGTCGTTTGAAGAATGTGAACAGATAATGTTGCAACGGGGAAGAATATTTTTAGATACACTACTGGAAGCTAGAGGAAAAGTAGCCAAGCAAGCATTACCGTTTATTGCCGATGGCTCTGTAGGTATCTTTAAAAAAATTGACTTATAATTTTGAAATATTTTGATATCATTATGGTAAATAATTTGTTTTAGAAAATCTTGACCCACTCCCGATCCCGAGTTGTACTCCAAGCTATGCTGGAAGCTGCTAAAGCTAATAAGCGATTCCAGGTGTTTGTTACTAAGTCAAGTCCTGATGATAGTGGGTATGTGGTATTTCATAATAAATATATATATTCTTTCTTCTAAATATTTAAATAATACTATAATTTGTTAGAAGTATTCACTATTTATTTAGTGTGCATATAATAAATCTTGGTAATCCTATTCTATTTTATGAAATTTGATTGTGAAATAGTGATTCTAACTGATTTAAGGATAATTTGTAATCTAAATCAAAATGTCTGGTAGGTACAAGGCAGTACTGATTGCTAAAGGATCGCTGGTTTAAATTATCTAAAGAAAAAAATCTCTTACTTGCAGGATCCGGATGCACGGTGAGTTGACGGCGGCCGGTATCGAGGCCACGCTGATCCTGGACGCCTCGCTGGGGTACATCCTGGAATACGCAGACCTCGTCATGGTTGGGGCGGAGGGGGTTACAGAGAGTGGAGGCATCATTAACAAGGTGTTTTTGATTTGTAATTTGGGGTCCAAATATATAGGTGATATGGTTGCCCATGATAATAAAATAGAGAAATGAAAAAGACGTATCCAATAGAAAGTTACATTCATGACGTCATTATCGACGTGATAGGTGAATAGAGCGATGGTGATACTCAGTGGTCGCGGGTTCGACTCCTGCCCATGATGTAGACCATCGATACGCGTTTGTGAATTGTAGTAGCGTGAGATCCACCGGCCTCTAATCGTCGACGTTGTTTCTCCGCCATTTAAGGAACTTATGTAATCTAAATTTAACTATATTTAACAGTAAACAACATATTTCATAGATTGTTTGGTATTTTTGACTTATATTTACGAAGGTTTTAAATAAACCATAATTATATTTGTAAAATATCCTAAAAATATTTCATTAGATACTTATATAAGCAAATCTGAACAATATTTATATCAAAATTATTGTATATTTTATGAGATGGCTTCACCCCTCCTTTGAGACATTTATTCAAAAATAAAAACAGATTACAGTACATAGTATTATAATTTAATATTGTAATTTTCAGATCGGTACCTACGGTCTGGCGATGTCGGCGCTGGAACTTAAGAAGCCGGTTTACGTATTAACAGAGAGTTTTAAATTCTCCAGGATATACCCCTTGAACCAACGGGACCTGCCCAACGAATTTAAATATCTTTCCGGTGTTTTAAAATCTGGTGATCTCTCTAAAGAGCATCCCTTAGTGGATTACACTCCTCCCGCGTACATTACTCTACTTTTTACCGACTTGGGCATTCTCACGCCATCTGCCGTCAGCGACGAACTCATCAAACTGTACTTGTAATGTTATAAAATAAATATTATATTATTTATTTGTTTTTTATTGTTTCTTGCTAGTTAAAATATAAAAAAAATATAATTAAATTTATTTGACATTTACTTTCGTTATATCTAGTGTAATTTTAGCAGCACTCACTATAATGGTACTGCGGCCATTTTGAAAAATGTTATTTTATATCATAATGTCTGTATGATAATTTAATATATAAATGTAATTGAAACCAACATTGATTTTGTGTTGATTTGATGTCAAAGTTAAAGCAACGGAATACAGATATGGTAAATGGTTTATTCTGTAGTCAATGAAATTGATATTGCAATATTTTATCGAAAAGAAACTACTGATTGAAGTATAAAGACAGAACCCAATAAGCTATTAAATTACCGTGAAACTTACAAGTATGTTGTATATTATAAACATCCTATTTGAATTTTTGCCTGAACGCAACGTCACAGACGTATGTTGGTGTCAAAATATTCGTAATGTCGTCTAATATGTGGAAACTTGAATATTATCCAGCGGAGATTAAAAATTAATTTGGAAATAAACAAAAAAAACATATTTATCTGGCACTTTTATTAATTATATCAATAAAATATTTACACTAACAATGTAAACAAACTCAATAGCAGTTCTCACTTTGAGTCAACACATTACATACATTGTAAATAAACTCGGCAAGACGAAACGGAAGCACAGAGTATATATATATATATATTTTTACATATAAACAAAAATTGATTATCTGTACTTGGGACTTACATATTAAATATGGAAAATTATATTACAATATAAAAATACAGTCATACAATAATATCAATAAGAAATAATAATATAAAGAGTTGAAGCTACAAGTAAGTATAAAATAAATTCATATCTATTCAAACCGTTACACCCTACATTCTTAAAACGAATTAATATTCGAGATCAACATACATTTTATTTTAACAATTACTTGTAGCAATAATCTATTTATTATAAAACACATTTCAATTTTCATATTGACGAAGTCTGCATAACTACTGTTTGTTTTATTAATATAAAACTATTATTCATAATACACTTCTTCTATACACAAATTTATTAATTATCAAAAATCACATAACATACATTTGAAAAACGCCATAAACAAGATGGCGCTCATAAAATTAAAATTATTTTTAAAAAATATATTTGACGATTTAAAAACTAGCCATGTTTTTTTATATATATATGAACATAGCATTTTTTTTATTATAATATGTTAGGTCTAACATTATATTTAATTCCGTGATCAGCCATATTTTATTTACTAGTTAAAATAACAATTGTATTCGAAATTCAAAATTCACATCATCACATTCAAATCGCGGATCAGTTCGAATCGAATTAACCAATCATGTGCGTTTTATTCGAAATTCAAAATCACACCGGTAATAGTCAACGAGCGTTATGTTAAGTTCAGTAATATTAAAATCGGTTCGAATCGGATCAACCAATCAGCGGCGTTGGTTGTGTTCTATATTCAAATAGTACCATCTATTGTACTATCTATTGTAGATGTTGTCTATGAGTGTGTATATCTGGTGGAAGTGGGGTCGCTTGTCCGGCTCGTACTCCCAGCAGCGCAGCATCAGCGCGTATACGTCTTCAGAGCAACCCTCGGGTGCCGGCATGCGGTAACCTGGACAAATATACACTTTATATATATAATAATAATTTAAAAGCAATTTAGCTTTTAGGTTCACATTTTTAACTATTTTGCGTCAATAAATATAATGAGAGAAATATTTTAATAGCAAAAAGATTTGTATGGTTCTTGTACTATAGGTTTTCTAAATCTTTTTATCCTTTTATTACAATCATTATATTATGAAAATATTACAGATCTTAACGAGAGTAGATAAAATATACTAACCATTGTCTATCTTCTCTCTAGCTCGTGAGTTGCTCATCCCGGCGTAGGGCGTGTCACCCTTGGAGAAGATCTCCCACATCAGGACCCCATAGCTCCACACATCACACAGAGACGTGTATTTACCTGAACAGCAAATATAAATTACAATTAAATAATTATAACTAGGATCCGCCGCCGTGCGCTGCGGGACTTGAGCTGAGTCCCCTCAGTTTTTTGACCATCATTTCTGAACGGAATAAGATATTTTAATTTGTTTTAAAACATGCCCATTCCCAAGCTCTACAGTTCTGTCAATTTTCATTTAAATCGGTTCGGTAGTTTTTATGTGATGTTACTTCAAAGAACAGTTTCCCAAACGGTTAAGAGCTTCGCTTACGATCAGCTTAATATAATGATATAATTACCGAAATTAAGTGCTTCCGGGGCCGTCCACTTGATGGGGATCTGCTTCATTCCGCCAGACACGATGTACTCCTCCTCCTCCCTGGACATGCCGAAGTCTGATATCTTCACTATGTTGTCGTCTCCAACCAGGCAGTTCCTGGCCGCTAGGTCCCTGTGTATGCAGTTCTTTGACTCTAGATAGCGCATGCCGGCCGCCGCGTCTCTACACATCGCTAGCAGAGACCGGGAGCTTAGGTTCGATGCCCGCGTTCTTAGGAAGGTTAGGAGTGATCCACCTGTAAGCATAATATATAAAAAATTGATTGTTTGTCAATGTTACCAAAAATTAAAATATTATATATATATGTATATAGACAAATTTATCGACCCGGGCGGGATTCGAACCTGCGACTTCTAGAGCACCGTCCCTCCCAAACAACAATTAAACTACACTGTCATTTGAAAAATTAATCAAAGCCAATCCACAATATATTTTCTAAGATTTATAACAACATTATTAAACTGATTTAAATAATATTGAAGGTCATATCTCACCAGACACCAGTTCCATGACTATCATGATGGGTTGTTTCTGCACGGCGATGCCTATCAGCCTCACTATATTGGGATGCGTGTACTGCTTGAGGATCCGACCCTCCTGGAGGAAGGTTCTCTTCTGCTCCTCCGGGAGCGCGACCCTGCACGTCTTCACGGCGACCTCTTGACCCGTAGTTTTCAGCCGAGCCTTGTATACATCGCCGAAATTACCCTGGAAGTGGAGGATAGAAATTATTTTTTGATGTTAAAGAAATTTGTCATTTAATGTATAAACCTGAAAATGCAGTTAGGCGGAATTAACCTTTCATAGTAATCGAGTTAATCTTTTATAGTATTCTTCCAAGTCTTTTTCAATATTCAAGAAATATTTCACTGATCTATTTCAAATGTATATATTTAGACGACTAATAAATCCCTAGGAGTGGTATAATACGATCCTTACGACTCAAGGTGGGTGGTAATGCACCTAGTATTGGTATTAAAAAACCGTGGGAGGTGGTGAAACACGTCATACCCGTCCAATCTTGTCCAGTAGCTGTACGTGGTCGTTGTTGAGTTCCCACGTCTCCCGCGGCACGGCCCGCCGCAGCAGGGCTCCGGAGCGCGCGGTCACCGGCACCCCTGACGCACGCTGCCACGCCACCAACTCGGATACGGACGGAAACGAAGCGCCCTCGAACCGGTAGTGACCCTGGGGGGGAAACAAGAAGAGATTAAATGGAATTTTGGATAAAAATCATTGATAAAAAGTGGACCAAATATATTTGTATACAAGGTTAAAATATTGAGTGGGCGATATATGACAAAATTATTGTGAGACTTGAATCATAGATTGGGCAATAGTTTAGAGGTATATATAATATATATTATATATTAACTTGTAATATATATACATATATATTACAAGTTTAAAATATAAATTTCAGTTTTCTCGACAAAACCTTAAGAGTTTAAGGATTAGATTAGTATAGTTTTGATATTTACGAGGGTCAAACTGAAAGTTCTTAGAAAATCAAAAACTAAGCATTCTAGCAAGTTATTAGTTTTATTGTAAATTTTCAAAATAGCGTCCATTTACATCAATACATCGCTGCATTCGATGGAACCATTGAGAAAAGCACCTTGCCCACTCGACCTTAGGGGTCTCTTCGACGGCGTTTTGAAACGCAGCCACTGCTTCTTCGGCGTCTATAAAACGTTTTCCTCGAAGTTTTTCTTTTATTTTCGGAAATAAATAAAAATCGCAGGGTGCGAGGTCGGGGCTATACGGCGGGTGACCCAGTAATTCCACGTCTGAGGTCACCAAATAGTCGATCGTCTGCCTGGCGGTATGCGACGAGGCATTGTCGTGATGAAGGAGGATCCTGCTGCGAGGTCGTTTTTCTCGAACTTTTTCCAAGACAAGTGGCAAACAATTGTTAGTATACCACTCTGCATTAACCGTTTTCTGATCCTCTAAGACTACTGTCGCGTAATGACCTGTCTTTCCGAAGAACGAGGCCACCATCTTTTTTCCAACACTTTGACCTCTCCTCACTTTAGTTGGCAACTCTTCGGAAGGAAACACCCACTGAGCACACTGTCTTTTGTTTTCCGGATCATAACAGTAAATCCAGCTTTCGTCACCCGTTAGTATGTCGAACACAGCATTTGAGTCACCTCCGCTAAATTTTTGGATCATTTCTCGGCACCAATCAACACGGCGGAGTTTTTGAGCCTCGGTCAAATTATGCGGTATCCAGCGGGCACAAAGCTTCCTGACCGCTAAATGTTCATAGAGGATTTTGTGCACTTGACTCATACCTATGCCTAGACTTGTCCGAATCTGCTGATAGGTCACTCTTTTGTCAGTCTCTATCATACGCCGCACAACACTGATGTTATCTTCAGTCGTCGCTGTAGAAGGCCGTCCCTCACGCAAATCATCGGTGAGATTAGTTCGACCACGTTTGAATTCATTAAACCAGTTGTAAACTGTGGCACGAGATGGGGCTTCATCGCGAAAAGCCAATCGAAGTCTATCATAACTTTCTTGTTGACTTAAATGACATCGAAAGTCATAAAAAATCATTGCACGAAAATTTTCTCGGCTTAAATTCATTCTGACGTGCACAGACAATTTTCAATTTGCCGCCAAATCGTAAAACAAATGACAAATGAATGAAATGTACACTCAATAATATTGGTAAAGAGTTCTATTTTCAAAATTTAAACTATTTTTTTTAATATAATGCTTTTAAGTGGCCAGTTCTAAAAACTTTCAGTTTGGCCCTCGTATTATAAAAATCTATTAAATTATATTTTTAATATAACTATAATATAATTACCTCCGGCGTCGTCTGTACGATGAAGTGTTTGTGTTGTCCCCAGCACACCGAGAGAACTAGCTGCCTCGCGTGGTTCCTCGTGGTTTCACGTACTAAGTAATCACCATCAGCTCGCAATAAACGTACCACCTCCTCCCTTGGTAGGACTCCGTGGAACCACTCCTGATCCACCAGAGATCGCTCCGTCTCACTCACACTCACCTATTAAACAGATATATAACTATAATGACACCTTCAGTGCAGTGAAATTAAGTGGTTTTTAATAATCCAAATCTGCTTTGGTTAAACGCAAAAACGAAACACAAGTTATATTTTAACACACACACATACACAATCATGCACACGTACGCAACACAAAGCGTACATACGAAATCCTCTAGCTCCAGCTGTAATTGCTTCAATCGCTTCTTCCTCCTCGGGAGCGGCACCGGCGGTAACATGTCCGCTGTTATATACATCGCGAAGGGATCCATAACTAATTATACACTATATAACGTCATACACCGTATAACGGTGACATTATAACAGTGAACTTGACAAAATACAACGCGTCCCGTTATAAACGTGTCTGGAACGTCTCAAGCGACGTCGCCTTGATTTTGAAAATGTAATTTAGAAACGTGCTATTTTAAATGTATACGATCATTCCGGTGCGAAGTTCGCGCGTGTTAAAATAGATTAAAGCTAACGTGTCCGTGCTTGTTTGTGCCATGCACGTGCCATGCTGAGTCAGCACTCACCACTCGGTTAGGACATTTACAGATGCGATTTTTTCTTCGTTTTTTTACATCGTGCTGCACTCTACACTGAACGTACACATCGAGGCGCTTGCGAAAGCGTCTTTTCAATATCACTCGCTGCTTGCGGAGCGTTCGCAAGAGCTTTACCGAGTCTGAAGGGCCCTCGCTGCTGCTCCTGAACGTCTTGGGGGGTAGGGCGGGGCTGGAGGGCGCGGATTTGCGTCTGAAGGGACGCGTGAATAGACGGAAGAAGGGTTTCGGCGGTACTATAGAGTGGAGGTGTAATCTTAAAGTGTCCATCGACGCTTTGGAGGCGAGCGACGAACGGTCCTGATAATTCAATTATAATTTTAATATAGCGAAATCATAATTACAATAGACAATTTTATTTTTATTATTGAAATATATTATACATCGAATATAGCTATTGCAATGTGGTTGACTTTAATAACATGATTCCAGTCTTCTTAAAAAGTTAGAGGAGATAGTAAGGAACATTAAACATATGTAATATTTACACTAAAACCTAATACGAAAGGTTCAGAATTTTGACTAAATGTTAGATTTCATCAATATTTATGAATTCCAATGATATACTTTGGGTTTCTTAAGTCTCTTATCTCGTTGGTCATTCTTTACATAGAGTATGCTATAACAATCGCGCCTTGTATCCCTTCAACAAGTCCTTGGTACTACTTGTCATAAATTTCTTATATTCCTTGTCTCTTCGTATATTTTTTCCATAAAGTCCACATCCCCTAATCAACCCGAGTATAAGCTGTTATTACGGCTTTCATTTTCATATATTGGTTATATTATAATTTAATTCATTGCAGCAATCATGTTCAAAGAAAGTCGAGATGATGGTGTCTGTCTGTGTAAATTGTATATCAAATTTTGTAAACGTCGGGTTAAACTAAAAATGTTACCAATATACGCGAGTTAATACTTAAAATAGTTTTATTTAAATGTGTATAAATCTGAAAATCTTTAAAAGACACCACCTATACTGTATATCCATCAACGACATCTCGGTTTCCCTGTTCCTCCCCGTCAATCCGTGTGTTTTTTTTTATTTTAGAGGAATTTTAGGAGTTTAGTGTTCACTGATGTTACGTGATCACCGCCGCCCATGAACTTTTGTAACATTCGAGGATTCACAAGAACGCTTCCGGCCTTGGAGGTGGGAGTATACGCCTTTAATGAAAGTACCCATGTCGTATCGATATGAAAATACCGAGAAATCCCTGAAGAAAGGAAAGGAAGATCGCCACGCATCTAGATGGTACAGATGATATTGAAGGCGATGACGTGATGCGTGGTGATAGAATTCAGCGGTAGGCATCAAATTGAATAGCTCTTCGGAACACTTCCCGTTGTAAATACGGTAGAAGACGAACAGAATAACCACATCTATACGCAATGCCATAGAGTCTAGTCGTTTGCAGAGCACTGGGTTTTCGACAATTCGAACCTTGTTCGCGTTTTACGTTGTACGAGGTCAAACTCATCAAACCGGTAGAAGCTGATATTGGGATGTTTCGGACCAGAGATGAGAATAGTACTCCATGTATGACCGGACTTGCACCTTATAGTGCGCAAGGCCTGAAATACTGCAATGTATATGGGAAATATCCATATCATTGATGTGCAGGAAGAACAGAGTTGGGAATAGCACAGCCTTGGGTTACAATCGGCATTCACGAGTTTGGGGTTCGAGCAAAAACCGTAAAGAACGACCTGTATGGCCACGCAGTGAGAAAGCTAGTGATCCACTTGCTTAAATTATCGGAAGCCCATAGGAAGGAAGCTCCGAAAGAAGCCCCTTGTGCCATACATGATCGAAGGATTTTGTCATATTCAGTCTAATTGCCAGACCCTGTCTCTTGCCTTCAACAACCGCTACTCAAGAGTGCGTAAAATATAATAGAAGATCACCAGTTGATCAAACATAGCGAAACCCATATTGATCAACTGGCGATCCTCGAGGACTCTCGGTTAATGATGTTCTTCATTATTTTGGTGAGCAGAGAGGTAACGGCAATAAATCTGTAGTTAGCTTGGTCCGAGCTATCACTTTTTTTAGGGATCGGATGGACAAGGGCACGCTTCCGTGAGATCGGGAATACGCCTTTAAGGTCGAAGTGCCGAAATAGACGCGTTAGAACTGGAATCAACTCAGGGGCACATGTTTGAAGCACCAATGGAGAAATGTCTTTCGGCCCACTTGACTTATGAACGCCCAAGGAAAATAGAGACTATCGAATATTTTTTTTCCAAAAACATATTTCTTGCATTAAGCTCTGACACCGCGGGATGGTAGGCGGTCTGTTTTCCTTTGGTCGTCCAAAATCGTATTTGAAGCAAAATGAGTGCTCAAGAGATCGGCTTTCTCTTTTGCCATATTAGCCAGAGTCATTTCCGGTTTGCAATGGCGGTAGGGACGGCTGGCAAAAGTTGCCTAGAGTGGCCTCAGAAAGCGCCCAGAACTTGCGCGTGCCAGGCGAGTACTTTGCCAGCTGATCCCCAATTTTGACGATATGCTTGAAGTTTGTTCTAGCGTTTTGCCGTTTGAAGGCACGGTCATATTTCCTCTTCAGAATTCTAGAATTTGAGTCCTTAATGACTAGCGCTTTAGCCCAGGCTTGATACGTCTACCGTTTGTCAGTTGCTGCTGCCCTGACAGACGCATCAAACCAAGGCCGCGATCTGCCACCAAGTAAGTGGTTCCACACAGCTTGGTAAAAACAGTTCCATGCATTGAAATGTCCCATCAGCTACAGCAGTAGCACAGCCACAAGGATCATTGGAAGGGAAACAAATTGGCACCCATGGCAAGTCTCTGGTCTTGTGCTAGTCGAACGTTGAATGGGTACTTCACTCCTTACCAGACAGTGATCAGATGACCCAGAGGCACTTCGACAATGACCATGTATTTCCCAGGACGTGTTGTCAAGAAAATATCTAACAAAGAGGGCATGTGACTGTCCACGTCTGGTAGATGAATGTACGTCTAAACCAGTTAGGAGAGACCATTTGCCAAAGCAAAGTGAAACACAGATCTCCCCTCGTAGTTAGTTGCACGTGACCCTAGCCAATCGGTATTGTGCGAGTTGAAGTCTCCGTAGACTACGACTACGGCGGAGGGAGTCGGTAATAACAGATCGTGACTCTCCGTTTGGACGTCCAAGAACTAATCCGTTTTACGACTGTGGGTCCTGTAGATGCACGCATAGGTCCTGACGTAATCGTCCATGTCGTCCATGTCTCTACTGCTAGGTGCCGAACTTCAAAATTTTTACGGCGACGGTAGCAGAAATCCTCTCGTACGAACACAGATACCCTGGCGTGTGTTTAAAATGATGCTCAAGTTTATACCCGGCTAAGTTTACACACGCCGTATTGACAATGCACGGCATTTAGGTTAGAGTGAAATCTCAGGATGTTGCAAATGTCAAAGGGAGTGGAGCAAGATGCGCCGTCTGGCGTCGTTTGCCCTTAGTAAACAAAGAATGTGGTACTTTGCCCGCCCCAGATGCGACGGGCATCCCGAGCAAAATCCGAGAATCATTCCCCCAATTTTGCTCAGAAAAGGGTTCTCCGGATTTGTCAAAGCCGGTAAAAGTTTTTGGAGGCATCGCTTTCATGTGTGATGAGTGTGGTTTGTGTGGCGTCTATGTGCGTGTACTGACCGGTACGTCTGGTATGTCTATGCAGTCCCCTCCCACTGTTTCAGCGGAGAGATCTGGACAGCCGCTAGGCGCCTCCTCGCAGCCGAGCTCTGCCAGTGCGGCGCGGATGAGCTCAGCCTGGCGGACGCACTTCCGCTCCACCACACGAAGCTCCAACAGCCGGGGGGGATCCGGCACCGGGGACACTCTGGGGGGACGGATACTATTAAACTAATTCCTGTATATTATTTCTTGGTAAACGACTTATGATGATATTTAGTTTGAATTTCTTTGGAGCAAGACATATATACGCTAGACAATTCTTGATTTTAATTTTTAATTTTTCGGAAACGGCTGCTTTTTACAGTTAAAATTTCTTTAGACCAAAAAAATACTAATTTTAAAGACACTATATTGAGTAGCTATTTTGTTAACTCAACATATTATCAATATTATCAACTCAATATTATCTTGAATAATATTCACTGATACTCATAAAGATATGGCATCTAATAATATATATAATATTCATAACAACTCCATTTATTTACTACATAACAGTTAAATTTTATCGTCTTCAAAATCGATTATTTTTTTTTTGTTAACATAAAAACAATACTCACCTATCAATCCCGTTAACGCCATTGGTCATTCCGCCATTATTATTCTTACACACACCGTTCCCAATGATCTCAGGTCCCTGTAGCGCTGTCTGCTTCTCTCTATTCTCCTGTAGACTCGCCTCCAGCTCTATTAGCTTCTCCTTCAACCACTCCACTGTGAGGTTATCCACTGTTAGCTGGTTGGGTTGTAGTTTACCACTCGTGTCTTCAACCAAACTCTCGTCGAAGTTGAAAGTGATCGGCATCTGTGGTGGCGATCTGAAATTTGTTTACATGTTTTATCCAACCTAAACCTGTTTATTCCTATAGAAATATATTGTAAACTAAAAATAATTGATGAATTATCTTACTTGTATTTTTCAATAAATTCCTTGTATTCCTCTTGAGGCCTCAAATTCTGTACAGTGGACTCTACTTTGCTCTGAATTTCTCTAAACTTCTCGGTACTAAAGTCCGACCTTTGAACCACTTCTAGAAGAATACTTTTCCTATAAAGAAAGTAATTGTATTAGAAAAACCGAAAATATTACACTCAAAATATTTGCGACATCAACAGTAAAAAAAACCGTAAAAATCGGACCAAAAGACAAAAACACAAACAAGACTAAGAAAAAAAATCTAAATAGTAGATTGAAGATTCATGAATATAAATATATTTATATATATAATAAATCATTATAATGAAGACAATATTGTAAAATAGTATTATAATAGATGATAATTCGTCCACGACGCTCTGAATCCCGCCGGACAACTTTTAACAAAGCTCTCAACCTTGAACAATATTGGATTACTTGTCAAAGGTGCCCTTCTAAAGCATGACTTACCACTCCACTCCTCGACTTTTATATCGGAATAGAAAATATTACTACTTTAGTTTATTAAACAGATTTCAATTCTTCCATTGTATTAATATAGTGGATTTGGCAATCATTTATATATATACATATAAATAAAATTTATGAATCTGTCTGGAGTTTCACTGGCAGATAGCTGATGTTAAGGGTTACTTAGACAACCATTATTTAAAAAAAAATATTTCGTGCGTACAATTAGTTGCTATATAAAAAGTATATCATATAAATATACCAATAAGAAAAAAATCATTACTTTAACGTCAAATCAAGTGTCAAAATCTTGATATTTTGATGAGTTTCACAACATAACTGGTATATAAGTTTACTTACCACGAGGACGCCGTAGCCTCCCCCTGCCGTCTCTGATGATCCAGCAACGCTGGTAAGGAAGCTGTCCTCAAGGCCCTCTCGCACTCAGTAGCCTCCGCCAACAGTAGTACATACTCATTGTGTGCTCGGTGCAACCTCCGACACGCTTTGCCGTATTTGTCGCGGGTTTCGTCCAACTTACGACCACCCCGACTGGTCGGACCTAGTAACATTTTTTATCCAGTTTCATCTCTGAATTAAGTAGTATATGTATATACTTTGTAATTTTGAAGATAATTTTAGCAAAACAACATTACTATATATACCGTTACGTAGAAAATAAAAAAGGCGGGAGGTTACAAAAATGGCGGCAGTGCAATGACATCAAATCATTGATGAACACAGTCACAACACGCACGGGGGACGCCATATTAGATTAATACTAATATAATCGAATAAACGGGAAGTTTTAAAATAACTTTCGTATAATGCTACTTGAGTTTGCGTACTGATTAAAATAGCTTATGCGAAATTATACTGGCGCCGGCGGACCATTGGAAGGCAGGTCTGCTGATATGAGAATTAATGAAGACTAAGTGTTTGAATGTTGCATGCTTGATATTAATTTAACAAGATACCAACAATACAATATTAATGTAATCTTAAAATATTTTATAACAAAGATTTAAGCATATTTTTGAGCTAGCTAGATTTAGACTTAGATAAAAAACAAATACATTTACCTACATACGTTTTTGCAGTATTCCTTCTCTATACCTAAGAAAATCATATATTTTACCTACATACGTTTTTGCCGTATTCCTTCTCTATACTAAAATCATATATTACCCACGTTTCGGTAATTACCCTAACCTATAAACGTATGAGGCATGCCAGGGATACGTGAACCATATAATTATTAATCGATTATGTGTTGCTGGTGTTAGATGTTAATTTACGTCCACGTCCAACCACGTCCACACTGTGTTGGCGTTTAATATGAATAATATCGTGGGTGCATGTTTGTTTACGTTTTAAGATATAAATTACGATATAATATAGAAACAATCCAGTCAATGGCTGGTTGAATGGGTAAGTTAATGTAAATACGCTAGCGGTGTTATTCTGTCGGCACGTGTATAAGAGTTTTATTTTAAACAAATTATTATACTTACATTTCAGATAGTTTTCCTCGAATTTGGCTCTCATCTGCTTGTACGATTCCAGACACTTTTGATATTCGCTCTGCTTTCTTTGGACCTCCTCCGACAGCTGGAAATAATACGAAAAAAAAACAAATTAGTGACAGATAAAGATAAAAATAAATGATAAGAAATACGTTATAGGAACTAAGTGTATAATACAATCTCATAGCTTATAAGATATTATTTTTTTTGTATAATAAATGATTCAGCTACATTTACAAATTCCGTTTTCAAGATATTTAAAGAAGTTTTAAGATAATGGATGTACCAAAAATATTTTTATATTAATTTTACGAGCTGTATATAAAAGTAATAATGTAAGTAACTTTTACTTAATTTCTTTTTAAATCAACTTTCATGCGATATTATACCGCAGTGCGGGTACTCGCAGTTTCTTTTTAGTCGTACGTCAATATTGTGACGTACGAGAAAAAAACGTGTCTAATAAAAAAAATGTCTAAAACTGGATGAAAATTGTTATAAATAATTTTATTAGACACTTGGGAATTAGAACATTCATATTATTATTATTATATTACTTGAAAATTTTCATATCCCTTACTTCACAATACCGATTTTATCAATATTATTATTATTATTATTTAATAGTTTATTCAATTAAAACTACATCAACAAAAAATAAATATGATATGCAAAAAATCTTCCATTTATATAAATTAAATTCAATTTTAATTAACACTCAATTAGTATATGGAGAATTTTCGATAGAATTTATAATTAATAACTTTATTAAAAATATCATAAGATATAATGTCATTTATTTTTAATGATAATGCATAAATGGCAAACCTATCCAATTTATTACGCCGGCATAATATCCGCAATCTTCGATATGTGAAACGAGAGCAATAAAAACGTAAATATCACAGTTTATTAAAAAAAAATATATATATTTTTTTTTATAAACGAAATGTCACCAGTATTATTTTAAAGGTGAAAACTGTAATAATATAACTAAAAACATTTCTCAATTTCGTCATTATGTAATGTCACTTTGCCAGATTGTCAAAGTGACATTAGTTTGTAAGGTTATAAAAATGACAATTTTTTTTTATAATAATCTTAAGCGCTGGTTGGTAACTGGGTATCAATAATTCTCTCACGGCCTCTAGTGTAATTATGTCTAGTTTATGTTGAACATTTTAACCTGATTTTATTATATGCAATGGAATTTGAAATCTATAGCTGTCGTGTCTAATTCACCTGCTTGGTGTATTGACGTTTATAAAAATCAATATTTTGCAGTCTGTAAGGAATTAAAAAAAACGTAATATTAACAATAGATTAAAAATAAAAACTGATTTCAATCATTATTTTTGTCCATGTATTTAATTAATAAATAATAAGTAAACTTTTTTCAGGGCACCAATGAAATCCGTACAGGAAGATTGTGTAATATATTTCC